>SSNC01000019.1:0-600000 GCA_029719445.1 Agaricus blazei
TGAGATTGCGGATACATTGAAAGGACTGTATGCCCTTAATACCATACCGCTTCGCGAGATTTTCAAATGCGACATTAGTGGGCGACATTTGTACGGCAATTGCTTGTTCCATCAGTTCCTGGTGTGTCCGTATCGGAAGATCCCTCGGATCATAATGCATTGGATTAGCATTCCCAAGATTGTCTCGTCGTAAGGGAACGTAGTATGTTTTTTTGGCTGCGAGATGATTACATATGCCTTTAATTTTGCAGACGCGACATGGAGAGAGTGCATTCGAGCCTTTCATGTTCATGATGAGGGCCATGGCAGGGATGTCACCGAAAAGGAGGATGAGATAAGCGTGGAGGATAAAATATACCTCGGAAACCGAGTCCCAAGCCTTGACGCCAGCCTTGAGCTGTATCAACTCTTGAACAAGCGGCAGAAATAAGAGTCCGAATCCCATGGTTTCTTGGGGCCCGGAATTACACCAACTCATAACCGATGCTTCTTTTTGGAACCGTATTTCGGGCGAAAGATTGTAGACAAATAAAACAATTGCCAGCATGTTTGGCTACGTTGTTTGAAAGGGGAAAACCCATCGGTTGAAAGACCAAGGGCAATGTCGCGCTCGTCGGAGAAGTAGAAAAATGGGTTGTCGTCATCGCCTATGGGAACAATAGTTCGAAGGAGTGATTGATAGTACGAGCCATCAAAGACATCTCTAATTACGCTCAGTTCGTGCTGGAATTCAGCCCGATAGCGCATTTTTTGGGCATGCTCACGACTTGTCAACATAGCGAGTAGACGAGGATGATAGGAAGATAGGCAAAAATATTTGCGTGGTTGACCCTTGGTGTTGAACCTTGTTCATTGCATTGGGGGTTTGGACATATAGTGTGATGTTCATATGGCCCAGTGAAGCAGAACGCAGCTGTTGATGCAGCAGCTGTAGTGAACAGGCTGCAGACCGGACAACTCACGGATGCGTTTCTTCATCATTTGAGAGAGCTGTGACGCTCGTTTCGAAAACACATGCTCCATTCGTTACAAATGTCCTATCGGTTAAACGGTCTTTCAATCTTGAGAACCGTATTTGAGGAGAAGGTCAACATCAGCCTCATTAAGGCTTGGAAATCATCTGTCATTGAATAAGATACATGAGATTGAGCAAGTGAGGATAAGA
The DNA here is from genome assembly GCA_029719445.1 of Agaricus blazei. Lineage (NCBI taxonomy): Eukaryota > Fungi > Basidiomycota > Agaricomycetes > Agaricales > Agaricaceae > Agaricus > Agaricus blazei. The sequence continues at coordinate 1,166 of SSNC01000019.1, forward strand.
ACAGACCTAGTGCCGCTACTTCGCACCTCCAACGTTCCAGAACTCTATCCAGAGAGTAATGCCCGCCACATCGGTCTACATAAGTTTCATCACTTTCTTCATCCATTTCATCACTGCCTTCCGAATCTTCGTCTGAATCCTCTTTGTCTGTAGGTAGCAAGTCGTAGAGGCGCGTTTAGTAGAAAAGGGTCAAGTGTGTTCTTCGTCGTCTTCTTGGGAATCCTCGTTGTCTTCTTGAGGAACTTCGTCGTCTAACTCTCGCATCTGCTGACAAGTTGTCTCCAAGTTCGCTCCATCGCACTCCCATCTGCTCTCTCACTCAAATCGCCCGCCTGAGATCAGTGCCTACTTGTTCTTTGGGTGGGGGGTGGTTGACAGCAGGGAAAGGTGAGGTTCAGCTGCATGTAAAACATTGTCTGCAGTCCCAAAGGGAATAGATGGGGGGGGAGGTGATGATGGAAGTGGTGGAGGGGCGGCGGAAGAGATGTGCACATCCGGGTGTCTGTTTGTCGCTGGCTCGCTGTCTCTTAAGACTCGCTTGGTGCATGACCGCCGTGAGGCACTCCATACCCTGTGCGCTGATACGGCCCGCGCCGTTTTACGCGTAGAAATGTACTAGCTAGTATTTACAAGGGTATAACACCCACTAGCCAAGGTGCAGGGTCAGAACCTAACCATCTCTCGACACCTCAATAGTATCTCTCGTAGTCTGATAAATCCGCCTTGACTCTTATACGGGAAAACTGTACCGTGTAAGGCAAATATAGTCACTAGCTACCAGGAAATGATCCGAGTAGAGGCATTAGATCTGGTGGTGACAACTAATTAGGCCGAAATACGACGATGACGCTCTAACTACCTAGACGAAACGTCGATTTATGCTTAGCGAAACTACAGATCACTCCTCCCGAGATATACTATTCGAAGCAGTTGACCCGCAGAAGACATCGGCTCGGACAGGGAACGGCTATCACGCAAACTAGCGAGCTGAAATCCCATCAGATTATCGTGGACCCACTAGCTAGCCGGACATATCACCGATTAGGATTCTCATCACATATCGATAACGAATCTGAACGGATAGAACGTTCAGCCAAGCGGCCTTCGGCATTCTGAAACCTGACAACGTACCCATGTGGATGCCAGGGGTAGCACAATGGGGACTAGCTACCATTGTTAGTTGGAAGGGGTAAGGTGCTAAGCGACGTCAGGCAGCACCTGCTCCAACCATGATGATTGGTGCGGATAGGATCTATCCGTACCCTCAGCCCAGTCCATATGATACCCTTAGTAATAGTAGAACTACTTTGTTAATATTTGTACGCATAATGTGAATATAAAAACCCTCTAGCTAGCGTCAAGAAAGGCAAGCAATCTCCGGCCCACGTCTAGCTTTGAGGATCGTGATTTGTAAAGTAGCGATCTAATAAGTGAATAACAACTAGCTTGCGAGAGAGCTTCTAGAAAAACTCAGACTAGTTCAGCAGTTCACGTCGGAGACGCTACCCGTTCAGAGAATTCACTAGGTTGACAGTGATACGATAGTTTAAGAGACTAGCTAGGCTACCATCGCACGCTTATATCCAGCAGAGGTGTAAGTCGGTGCTAGTTTGAGTTGTAATTGCGGAGTCGGTGGATAACTGGCGAGTTAGATCATCGCAGCTCCTCATTAAACGTCATTGGTGCGACTTAGTTTGGCTACAACGCAGTAGCTAGAGTTCAAAGTTTCACGTAGCCCTTCGGCCCGTTCGTAGCTAGAACAAGTTTGAGGATTCTTTTATTTGGAATTCCTTCTTTATTAACTTTAACTTCGAAATAACCTTTTCTCTTGAACATCTCCCCACGAACTTGCATTTACGAAGTACTAGTTAGTGAAGTGTGGTGTGTTTATTAAACTAGCTACACCCTTAACGTTTCATTTACTACCTCTACATCTGGAGCCCACCGCGAGGGGAGTTTCAGTGTAAAGGTTTTATTCGATATTTCATATCCTTTTACTTCTACTTCTTCAAGGCACTTGCCTGAGCAACAGAAAAACCAACCTCAGCACTCTAGGAAAGCCAAGCTTCATAGAGTTAAACAATACCAGCCCAACTCTGTCGCGTTTCAATCCAAGAGCGAGACAGACTAACAATTCTCAGTCAAACGAACTAGTTCCTAGACTAGACGATCCTGATCAGATCTTATTCCAAAAGCGTAAAGCTAGGAAACAAAAAGCTCGCGAAACTAGCGAAAGCCAAACGAGCGCCCAATCAGAAGAACTAGCTAGCGGATCTAGGTCGGTCAGATTTAGGGAACCGGTTATCTCTTCACCCACAGACACAGAACCGAATCCATTTTATCAACCAGCAGTGTTCGACGAAAGTTCATCACAGTTGGATATACCAGGGCAGTTTAAATCCGCAGACAACACAGTCTATCACTCTCTGCCTAATTCGCCCGTGTCCCCTTTACCTAATACAGCGCAAACTAGTTTACCAAACAGCCGAGCTAGTAGCCTACTCTTAATCAAAGAGTACCCGCACCATCAGCATCATCAAACTCGAACTCAGCACAAAACATGCCTTCACCACATATGCCAGCACCTTTTTCCCAAGGCGCACCCAAATGGGACGGCGAAATAGACAAGCTAGGAGACTTCATCTGGCATCTAGAACGTCAGTTCGAAGTATCTAGTATTACCGATGACGCTGAAAAACTTAAATGGATGGTTAGTTATGTCAGCAAAAAGCGTCAGGGACGAATGGATCAGTTTTGAAGAATACACCAATCAGAATTGGTCAAACTTCCTAAAACGATTAAAAGAGGAATACCCTGAACTAGTGACCGAAGAAAAAGGGTCAGTGGCCAAGTTAAAGGCAATTTGTAGAAAGTTCAGACAGATAGGAATAACCGATCAGGAGGACTTCTCTAGTTTCCGTCGGCAGTTCCAGTCGCAAGCAAATAAGTGCCAAGCGCCACCTTCGATTATCTCCAACAGGGAGCTAGTAGAAGAATTCGTGAATACTCTAAGTCCAGCTTTCAGGGATGCACTTGTGGCCAGACTAAGTCTACAAGGAACCCGTCAAGCATTACAAGGACAAGGAAGATCCGAGGATCCTTATACAATTTCAGAAGTAATCAGAAAAGCGGTCGAACTAGTTAACGGGAACAGCCTGACAGGAGTATATGCGATAGACGCAGCCCGAGAACGGAACCCTCGATCACACACTTCTAATATCAAAAAGGAAACTAGCAGTTCGTCCTCCTCTGTGCAAATGGAAATTGATGCTATGCAACAAGATATTAGCCAGATAAAAGATTCCATAGTGATTGGACGAAAAGAGATGCAAGAATCGTTAGTAACGAGCCAGAAGAGCATGCAAGCTTATGTAGACTCGTTAAGTTCCAATATAACAGCCAGTATCGCTAAGCTTGGAACAACTAACTCGCATCAGCAGAACCGTAATCCGTCACAAAATCAGACCAGCTACCAAGGCAATTCGAACGCAAATTCGAATTGTTTCTATTGTAATGAAACAGGGCATCGATGGATAGTCTGTCCTTATAAAACTCAGGACGAGAAGGACGGAAAAATAGTACAGGATGGGTCGAAGCTAAGGTTCGCAGATGGCTCCGGAATACCCAGAGAACCAGGAGTACCGATTAGAAAAAGTGTTGAAAAATACTTGCCCGCTTCCATGGCAGCTCTTATCTTTGGAGCGCCTGAGCTACCCCAAGGAGAAGACGAACCAGATACCGGGTATTCAGTAACTAGTTCGAGTACCTCCAGGCCTATCCCACTTGTAGCTATCCAGAAAAGAGAGGATGTACAAAAAGCCAATGCACAGGCTTTGGAAATGGAGCGTATGAGAGGTCGTCTAGCAACAATGGAAACATTTGTACAAAACCTGATGCCACAAGCCAGACCGGAAACGGCTGAGGAAGATGAGCTCATACAGCAAATGATGAAATTGTTTACTCAGAGGACCGCCGCCAAGAAGGCGGATTTTTGAAAAGTCCAATGAAGAAGTCGACTTCTGGAAAAGAGGTTCGCTTCCAGAAGGATCAGACGACCGAGGACGATACAGAGAAAAGAAATAGAACTACAGACAACAGAGGAGTGTTCCCTTATAGAAGAGTGCCGGCTATGAAACCAGTAGTGGAGGTACCACCTTTACCAGCCAGATACATGAATGAGACCAGAAAGCCTCCTAGTTATAAACATCAGACTCAAGTAGAGGAAAATGTCGATATTAAAGAGGTTTTGACGCGTCTATTCGGCAAGGAGGTTACCTTAACACAGCAGGAGTTACTAGCTATGGCACCTAAACTCAGAGAAATGTGGAAAGAAGTGATCAGTAAGAGAAGAGTCCCTACAGGAAACAACACCCTAGAAGTGGAAACAGAGTTAAGATCAGAAACGGGACTAAACAGTACTTCCTCGCAGGAGAATGGTTGGGATGTAGTAGATACCGCTTCGCTGGAAATCCCTAAACGCACTAGCGAGTTAGCTAGAAACGCGGCGGGATATACGTGCAAAATTGGCGTATCGAAGATCCGATCATGCAATATTTGTCTACGTTGAATTCCAACGAACGACAAAAACAGATCTTCGCGGTAGCTAGCACAGAAGCAGTAGCCGCCAAAGGTATGGAGCATCTCAGAGTAATCCCAGCCTTAGTAAATCGTGTTTGTGAAGAAGAAGCGTTACTAGATAGTGGATCACAAATCGTGTCCATGTCTAAACAAGCTGCCAGCGAATGCAAGATAACTTGGGACCCCAAGCTCAGTATTAATATGATGGGTGCTAATGGTGCTGTATCGCGAACAGAAGGAGTAGCTAGAAATGTGCCCTTCACCTTCGGAAACATCACAGTCCATTTGCAAGTTCATATTCTGGAAGGTGCAGCATACAGATTACTATTGGGCAGACCTTTTGATGTAATAACCGAGAGCAAGATAGTAAACTCACAGGAGGGTCTTCAGTATATAAACATCACAGATCCGAATACTAAAGAGCAGGCTACCTTGTCAACATACGCGAGAGGACAATTACCCAAATCAGTAGATGTAAATTTTTAAGTAGCTTCGAGGAATTCGAGCCCTGGCTTGAAGGAGAAGCGGCCTGCATCATCAGTCAAGACTCCGACACTAGTCAGCCATATATCAGTGAGGTCTTGCCGATTCAATCCAACAAGCTAGACGATGAAGAAGTAAAACTAGTATATTTACAGAAGAGCTTGGAAGAAGTAGACCTTCCTGAGAAGGCAATTTTCAGTCAGTACCTGCAAAACGTCACCACAGACTACCAACCATACCATAAAGTAGTCGCAGTCGAAGAAGATAAACAGTGGAAACCAACCATGGTGCTAGCTAAGAAATATAAACCCGTGGCGCTAAAAGTAAAACCAGTCCTGGGAGAGCTACCAGCGAAATTCCGCATAGAGCGAGATATAACTGGGGATCCGTTAGAAGGAATGCCCAAGTTAATGGTAAACCCACCCGAGTTTGAAGCCAAGGGGCGCTATACTCAGGAAAGAAAGGACAAACTAGATACCGCACACGGCGGAGATTTCTTATGGCCTGAAGAACGAAAGTTAATGCACTGGCTGATCGCCCAGCAGAATGAGTGTTTTGCCTGGGAAGACAGTGAACGAGGTAGCTTCAAGGAAAAGTACTTCCCAGCAGTAGAAATACCCACAGTGGCACATACCCCATGGGTAGAAAAGCAGTTTAGGATACCCCCAGCCATATACGAGGAAGTCTGTCGTATAATAAAGCGCAAAATAGATACAGGAGTCTATGAACCATCAAACTCGTCGTACAGGTCTAAATGGTTTTGTGTCTTAAAGAAAGATGGAAAAAGTCTCCGTCTGGTACACAGTTTAGAACCGTTAAACCGGGTTACGATCGCACATTCAGGGCTTCCTCCAGCTACTGAGGAACTAGCTATGCACTTTGCAGGGAGAGCCTGTACAGGAGTACTTGATCTGTGGGTCGGGTACGATAACCGTAAACTAGCTAGTTCATCCAGAGATCTCACTACGTTTCAGTCACCCTTCGGAGCCCTCAGGCTAGTAACTTTGCCGATGGGATGGACAAATTCGGTTCCTATTTTTCATGAGGACGTGACCTTTATACTCAGAGAAGAGATCCCTCAGTATACGTTGCCCTATATAGATGACGTGCCTATTCGAGGACCCGCTACCAGATACGAACTAGATGGGTCTACTACTAGCTACGAGGTTTTAAAAGAAAACCATGGCATCAGACGATTCGTATACGAGCATCTACAGACAGTTAATAGGATCCTACAACGAATGAAATATTCAGGAGGGACCTTCTCCGGTCCCAAGACTACGATATGTGCAGATTATATCACGATCGTAGGATTTGAGTGCTCATATAAAGGTAGGAAACCTTCTAGGATGCCATAGGGAAAATACTCCGTTGGGGGGAATGTACCGACACTACAGATGTCAGAGCATTCTTAGGGACGGCAGTACAATGCCGAAATCACATTCCTAACTTTGTGACCTTGGCAGCACCTTTATATAATATCTGTAAGAAGGGTGTACCGTTTATATGGGGGCCAGAGCAGGAACTAGCACAGCAAAGACTAAAAGACAGCATAGCTAGTTGCTTTCATACCCGAAATCCTAAATTTCCAAGTACTCAGCCGATAGTGTTAGCCGTTGACTCCTCTTGGCGCGCGGTGGGATACTACATCTATCAAAGGGATGAGGAAAATCCGAAGATTATCCATTATGTGAAATTCAACTCTATCTTGATGGATGAAAGGCAGCAGAGGTATTCACAACCTAAGAGAGAGTTGTGTGGACTTAGAATGGCGCTAGAAGAAGAAGTTTATTTGCTCAGAGGAAGCAGAAATCTCATCGTCGAGACGGACGCCAAATATCTACATGGAATGTTAAACAATCCGGGCAAGTTACCTAATGCAACAGTTAACAGATGGGCGGATTATATCCGAACTAATTTCCAATTAGTTTTACTCCATAAGAAAGGAAAGACTTTTGGACCCGATGGGTTATCTAGACGCAAATGGTATCCGGGAGATCCCATAGAACGGCGATTCGACGATGTGTCAGAAGATGACCAAGGAGACTTCGAACTAGTAAAGGAAAACCCGGATGATGAGGATCCCTTGCCTTTAGAGGACTTCATTGAGGAAATTGATGACAGAACAGGCTTCATACAGCAGATAATGAACGAAGATAGTCTGCTACAGTTAACAATAGCAGAAGCTAACCAGGTTTTACAATCAGAAATACAGCAGAGACGACAAATGGCTAAGTCCGCAGACTGTCCGGATCCGTTGAGGATATTTCTGAATAACGTAGCAGACATGGAGGAACAAGCTACGTATCAAGAACCTGAAGGGCCGACAGTAGATGACGATTCAGACGAAATTAATGCGGAGGAAGATCCTTATGATCAAGATAGGCGTACTTCCGAAGCAAGGATGCAGGACAGACAATTAACTCGAATAAAAGAATGGCTAGCTAGTAACCCTAGTAATGTCAATACATCGAAAATGTCCCAGAACAAGCGAGGTTCATCAGGGCAGCCTCACATTTCTGGATAGACGATCAAGGACGGCTATTTAGGAAGATATCAGGAACCGGGAACCCACAGCTAGTTGTGGAAATCGATCAGCGCATGTACATTATGAAACAGTGTCATGACAAGTTAGGACATCGAGGGGTGTACGCAACCAACAAGCTAGTATCGCAGAGATTCTGGTGGCCAGAGATGGAAGGCGACGTAGCCTGGTACGTCAAGTCCTGCCACCTGTGTCAAGCTAGACAGAAGATGGCAATGGAACTACCGCCAGTAGTAACCCATACACCATCGATATTTCAGATTCTGCATGCCGATACGGTACATATCTCTACAGCCTCCAACGGTTGTAAACATATAGTGCATGGGAGGTGTGCGCTCTCATCATGGATGGAAGCCAGAGCATTACGAAAAGAAGATGCCAAGTCTATTGGGGCTTGGCTCTTCGAAGACATAATATGCCGATGGGGTAGCTTAGTCAAAATTGTCACAGATAACGGTGCCCCATTTAGGAAAGCAGTCCGATGGCTAGAGGAGAAATATGGGATTAAAGGAGTAGCTATCTCCCCATATAACTCACAAGCTAATGGGACAATTGAGAGACCGCATTGGGATCTGCGGCAGATGCTTTACAAGGCTACCGGAGGAGATCTGAAACGATGGTTCTGGGTATTACACCACGTAACCTGGGCCGACCGGATAACAGTCAGAAAAGGCACAGGTTGCTCACCATATTTCATGATAACTGGGGCCCAACCAACCATCCCGCTGGATATAGAAGAAGCAACATGGCTAGTTAGCTACCCTAATAAGATGATATCCACGGCAGAATTGCTAGGGCTACGGGCGCAAGCGCTAGCTAAGCACATCTCGCATGTAGAAGAAATGCGACAGAGAATTAGTGAAGAAAAACTTCGACGGGCCTTGCAGCTGGAAGAAGATATGAAACATAAAATAAAAGATTTCAATCTAGGACCAGGAGATTTGGCTCTAGTAAGAAATTCGGCTATAGAAATGTCAGCAGACAGGAAAATGAAAACTAGATACTTAGGTCCAGTGGTTATCGTCAAAAGGCTTAAAGGAGGAGCATACCTTGTGGCAGAATATGACGGCTCAGTATGGCAGAATAAGGTGGCAGCCTACAGGATAGTGCCCTATCTAGCTAGGCGAAAAATCGTATTCAGCGATAAAGTTCGCGGCCTCTTGGACGCTACTGAGGAAGAACTGGAGTTGTTAGAGAAGCAAGAGCTCGAGAGATCTTTAGATGAGGAAAAAGACGTCGAACTAGTAGTCTCAACCACTTAACAAAAAGCTAGATTGCGAAACAAACACTAGCTAGGACACGATCTTCAACGGAAAGGACAGGACGGTCTCAGAAGTACAGAACTACTACAGTAACCTTGAAAAGGGACAGGGGCTAGGCTAGCTAGTTAGGTGCCCTTGTTAAGCATACCCGTCAAAGTATCTTGTTGTTGTGCGAGGAACTCGTAACGGCGTACAGAAACTTCCAAGTCCTGAGCAGCCGAAACTAATTGGCCATTAGTGACCAAGTATCTAGCCTCCAAGTTGTGCTTGGATGAGGTCTTGAGGGCGGCATGGTCGACCTCGAGGGCGGAAGCGGCAAGTCCTTGTACAACACTAAGAAGGCCTTTGCCTAATAGATATGCATCAGTACAGATCATAAACTAGCTAGTAGCAGATACCGCACCAGAATGTAACGGGGCAGTTATGGATGCCGCAGTACCCATACCAGTAAGGAGCTGTACAGCGCGTTTGTAAGTCCAGCTACTAGTATCCAAGCCGGGCACAGTGGCATAAGGAATACGCACCGTCTGGGGACGAATAGGAGATGGCCCCTGAAACGACCAGATAGAGAGGACTAATCAGGAATGGGTGCGATATCAGAAGTAGTTAGTTGCACGCACCGCAGCAGAACAAGAGTTGCTTCGAGTTCTGGCGGAAGAGGCTTCACTACCTGGGGCAGTGGGACGAGAGAAGGAATAGACCCATCATCGTCGATCTCCATGGCCTAGGGGCGATATTAACCACTAGTTAAGAAACAAGAAGAAGATCAGCTTACGTTAGATGTAGCAGGAAGCTTAGGAGCATTATGAGGAGGGACGACAACGACCTCCTCTTCGCTACCGCTATCGCTACTCTCGACAGTGGCAGAGGACTTAATAGTCTTAGCATAACGACGCTGAATCCTCATCAGCACCTAATAGAGCAAGTAGCTAGAGGTTTACCTTTTTAGAAGGAGGGACGTTAGACGCCTCAGACCCAGCCGAGGAACCTTTAGTGCTGATATTGGATACAGGGGTGGCGTTGCCGGACGAGGGACCCTTGGTACGAGTCTTCTGTTCCAGGATCTCAACTAGCCTGGAGTATACAGTGGGATACTTGTAATCCTTTTCGAAATTGTCCTGCCAGTGGTCGAAACAGCGTTTAGTACGGCCCAGCAATTTGAATATCTCGGGCTTGTCAACGGCTGCGGGATCGGACTTGAGCTGCTGTAGCAAGGCAGTCTGTATGGCATCGTTAGATAAAACTAAAATAGGACAAGCTAGCCACAACGCACAGCAGAATCAGGCACCAGGGACAAGGCATTGCCTACAGAACCTCGAGTGGTTTGTTTCGACTCGTAGCGATTGACGCGATGGTGATAATTAGTGACATTATCTTCCAACTCGGTCTTAGCTAGTTGCGTATCGGGACGTAAACCGCCAGAAGGGCCAGTAGGGCATTGGAAGGGGTCGAAGACATGTAGGGCGAATCGAGGGTAGGGTAGGCGGTTCGATGTCTGAAAATAAACCGAGGAGGGCCTCTTTTATAGCCGCCTCGACCAGCAAAATCAGATACGAAGCGAACTCGACCCATGGCATCCTGCTAGCTAGTGAGCGATAATAAAGCATGGGTAGGGGGACTTGTTCACTTCTCGGGTACCTACCGACCACATGCTCCAGAGCACGTAACTTGGTAGTTCGGAAAAATGTAAGCGGCATTCGCTTAGACCTGCACACTTGTAAAGGACGTGCTAGCTGGTGTCACAAGGGCAACTTATGCACTAAGTGTTCGACGAGGGCGTCTTAAACATATAGTGGGGGGGAGGGGTAAAAGAGAACCTCCGTAGGTTTTTTCAGGCCAGGCCGTAAGCAGCAAGGGAATATACAAGACCTTTACCTCGCAAAAAGACAGAAAAGCAACCAGCCTAATGCTGGGAAGAGATCGGCTTCCGATCTACTCTAAAAAGAGGAGCGATCGGATTACAGATAGCCCAATTTCAAATAACAGAGCGAAATCTCAAAGGTGTGACGCGATGAAATAATTGCCACCAGAAGGAGATAAGTTGTAGTTACGGATCAAGAATCCGATTAGGGCACCAGCTAGCTGTTTGCGGAAACACAAGCTAGGAACGGAACAACAGAAATTTGAATTCAGTACTTTAACTACGACAGAGATGGGAGTGGATACCCGAGTTAAGTACAGATTCAAAACAAGACAACAGCAAGATAAGACAGAAAAATAAAATGAAACCGTGGCAGAAATGGAGACCCCACCAGCAGACGACGATCAAACGGCAGACTCGTCCACCACAGCCTTGCCTTTGCCTTTGGACGGCGAGGAGCGAGAAGAGGAGGTAATGGGGACGACGGCCTCAGCGGCCACCTCCTCTTCAGAAGCATCTTCATCGGCGGCCTCCTCTCCAGCAAGTTCGTCATTGACAGAATCTTCAGAAGCCTCAGTTGGCTGGCGAAAGTGCATCTCCTGAGCCATCGTATTACGAGTTGAAAAACTAGCATGAAGGGGGGCCTCTCCGGGAGGTTACTCCAGTAATGACCGCCACGGTGCAAGTCGTCGGTCTCATGAATAAAGTTCATCATGTCGCCGTAAGCCTGATAGAGACGAAGAGCGGCTTCATGAGAAGCTTCGGGGGCGCCAGGGGACGGAAAGAATTGTTCACAAATCTCGAAAAGCGTATCGAGTTGCGAACGATCCTTGACGAGATGGGCGTTGACGAAATAATCGGGATCGTGGGCATGCACTGCTCGAGCTTGCAAAATCTCCGCGGCGTGACAGGCACAATCAGACAGAAGACGAGCTTGGGACAATGACAGAAGCTTCTGTTGCATCGTCAATTGAGTGTAACCAACGCTAAGATTGCGCGCGGCAACACGAAGAGCTAGAAAAGAAGTAAAACCGACAAAATCAGTACAGAAAAAGACCAAAGAGAAAAGACGTACAGGACTCGCTAGAGAGACCATGAGAACGGAGGGCCTCGGCCAAGAATTGGACCACAGGCGCAGGCTTATTGTGGGAGCAATGGAACGGCCTTTAGCGCGACAAGTTAAACATGCAGCACCAGCTATAGCAGCGCTGAGTTCGTCACGCACGTCCGCCGTCGCTGCCCGAGTCTCACCAGAAAGAGTATCGTAAGAATGATCACAGATGTTGAAATTCAACAAACAAGAGATACAACCGCCATCCGGGACCGCACGAGAGCAGATATCAGAAGCCATAGTGAAGAGGCTAGCCGTATGATCAAGGATGGGGGTGCCAGCAACAATACCATAGTCCCGTACTAAGTCGTCGCTACGACGTAAGCCTGTAAAAGAGCAGATCAGCGAAACTAGTTTAAAAAGAAACGGAAGTCTTCAAAACATACCACTGCCACGAACCGGGGGGGGTGTTTCTTATCGAATTTGGCCTTCTCAGTGATAGTAAGCAAGGCGCCTTTGCGACGCTCGATAGGGTCCGCCTTCGGAGCTTTCGTTTTGGCAGGGAGGGTTGTTTTGGACGTGGAAGCGGGAGGAGTAGCTTTGATTTTGGAAGCGGCAGCAGACTGACGCGCAGAGGTGCGAGGAGCTTTAGCGGAAACCACCTCAGGCGAAACAGAACGAGGGCGCTTCTGGCCGCGGGCTGGGCGCTCAGCAGAATCGTTAGCCAATTCGTCAACGCTTCCTTCGGCAGTTTCATCGGCGGAATCCTCGCTAGACACCGAACAATCAATAGCATCCCTAGTTAGTATCATCCTAAGGATCGACTCACGGATCAGAAGCAACGGGGTCCTCTACCTCAACAACGGGAAGAGGGTCCGGTTCAGCGGCTTGCAACTTCGCCAGTTTCTCGGCGAGGGCAGTCTCCTCAGCGCGAGCTTGTGCGAGTACGCGAGCAGCAGTCTTTGCAGTCAAAGAGGCCTTCAAAGCCACAAGCGCCGCCGACGGAGGGGCAGATGTAGTAGCAGAAGAAGCGGCGACCTTTTCCTGTTTGATATGGGCCGAGACTTAGATTTGGGAGCAGTTTGAGGCTTCGAGGCGACAGTAGACTTGCGAGGCTTGGGTTTAGCAGCAGGCATCGTAGAAGCAGGAGGCAAGAAACAAAGGACACGCTACCAAGCCAAGGAAACGTTTATATAAGGCGTTCCCGGCCGAGTTGGTAGTTGGCCGAGCCCGTAACCGCCGTACCTAATAAAGCAACGCCACCTACCTAATCCTATGCCATCGCAGGAACACGATTAAAATCGGACGAGACAAAAAGCACGGACGAGCTGTTTTGTCCATCCATACCAGTTACAGCGATGTTTCTGTCTCTACACAAGTGAGCTAGACAGTAAAAAGACAGAAGAATCAGTAGCTATCGAGGAACGGAGGATAAGGTATAAAAATAGAAGCGGAGATAGCGAGTCCGATCAAGCGATGGAGGATCCGCCAACCCGGGAACTAACTAGTTAACCCGAGGTCCGAGATCTAAAAATATTCGCCACGTGTACCCAATATTCCGCACCCCGTAGTTAAAATGACAGGCAGACCGCTAGTTCCTAAAACATCAGCAACACGTGTGGCTAAAAGCACCCGAGGGATTCGCGTAGGCACAAGTCAGTATACCAGAAGCATGGCAACAGCCCCGATAAACTCAGAAATATCCAGCAGTTCGATGACTGGGGACAGTCAGCTTATAGTGAGGGGGAGATGATACGGCCCGCGCCGTTTTACGCGTAGAAATGTACTAGCTAGTATTTACAAGGGTATAACACCCACTAGCCAAGGTGCAGGGTCAGAACCTAACCATCTCTCGACACCTCAATAGTATCTCTCGTAGTCTGATAAATCCGCCTTGACTCTTATACGGGAAAACTGTACCGTGTAAGGCAAATATAGTCACTAGCTACCAGGAATGATCCGAGTAGAGGCATTAGATCTGGTGGTGACAACTAATTAGGCCGAAATACGACGATGACGCTCTAACTACCTAGACGAAACGTCGATTTATGCTTAGCGAAACTACAGATCACTCCTCCCGAGATATACTATTCGAAGCAGTTGACCCGCAGAAGACATCGGCTCGGACAGGGAACGGCTATCACGCAAACTAGCGAGCTGAAATCCCATCAGATTATCGTGGACCCACTAGCTAGCCGGACATATCACCGATTAGGATTCTCATCACATATCGATAACGAATCTGAACGGATAGAACGTTCAGCCAAGCGGCCTTCGGCATTCTGAAACCTGACAACGTACCCATGTGGATGCCAGGGGTAGCACAATGGGGACTAGCTACCATTGTTAGTTGGAAGGGGTAAGGTGCTAAGCGACGTCAGGCAGCACCTGCTCCAACCATGATGATTGGTGCGGATAGGATCTATCCGTACCCTCAGCCCAGTCCATATGATACCCTTAGTAATAGTAGAACTACTTTGTTAATATTTGTACGCATAATGTGAATATAAAAACCCTCTAGCTAGCGTCAAGAAAGGCAAGCAATCTCCGGCCCACGTCTAGCTTTGAGGATCGTGATTTGTAAAGTAGCGATCTAATAAGTGAATAACAACTAGCTTGCGAGAGAGCTTCTAGAAAAACTCAGACTAGTTCAGCAGTTCACGTCGGAGACGCTACCCGTTCAGAGAATTCACTAGGTTGACAGTGATACGATAGTTTAAGAGACTAGCTAGGCTACCATCGCACGCTTATATCCAGCAGAGGTGTAAGTCGGTGCTAGTTTGAGTTGTAATTGCGGAGTCGGTGGATAACTGGCGAGTTAGATCATCGCAGCTCCTCATTAAACGTCATTGGTGCGACTTAGTTTGGCTACAACGCAGTAGCTAGAGTTCAAAGTTCACGTAGCCCTTCGGCCCGTTCGTAGCTAGAACAAGTTTGAGGATTCTTTTATTTGGAATTCCTTCTTTATTAACTTTAACTTCGAAATAACCTTTTCTCTTGAACATCTCCCCACGAACTTGCATTTACGAGTACTAGTTAGTGAAGTGTGGTGTGTTTATTAAACTAGCTACACCCTTAACGTTTCATTTACTACCTCTACACCGCAATGGAAATGGTGAGGAGGGCGGGGAATGCCGGTTTTCGCATTGCGGTTCTGGTTTCGGGGCAAGGGGGTTCCCCAAATTCGGACAGGCCCCTCAAGGTTGTCAACATGTGACACGATTTTCCGGTTTAGGACGGTATGAGGGATGCAAAGATAATTACCACAGTGATTCGATAGTAGTTCGGTAGTGAGATAATAATCTGCCGTGGCGACATCGGGAAGGTAGTCAGGGTCAAAGCGGATGAGGTCAATACCGGGGGGGAATGCTGGACGTTCTTCCCTGGACCTTGCATCAAGCCAAGCCGTAGCAAACTGCCTGTGAGTGGCTTAACTTCAAGTCAGTCTCGAGTAGGAAGATTTCCAGGATTTTAGATGATACCTTCATCAGCCAACTTGCCACGCTGCTTATCCAAATGGGTAGCCTTGCGAGAGGCCTTGGCCATGGAGTAGTCGGTCGCATGATAATCGTCTATACGGGGTTATTTTTATGACTCCGCATCCATTGACTGCCACGAACTCACTTTCTGTATGGCCCCGATCCGAGCTAGGGTCCTCCTCATTCTCCACACCCTGAATCTGATTCGACGCCCCTATACCTTCCGTCACCCTCGGACCCTTCTTCAAACCTTTTCCTTTCGAGATCGCAGTCGCTGTCATTTGACCACCTTGACCAGCACCTTCACGCATTTTTCCCTTGGATTCCGGGTTGCTTGCGGATGATTCAGGATGACCAGCAATAGGAGCATTAGTGGTCACCGCTTTCGGAAGTTTGGTCTTCTCTGCCGGCCCACGCTCTTCGCCATCCTCGTAAAAAATATCAGAATCCCCCATATCAGAATCCTCCGAGATTTCTTGGTATTTTGTTTCTGAGACCGGTAATTAGCATAAGCACCACAAGTTGTAAGCAATTTACTTTTCTTGGGGCGGGGGCCTGCGGTAAATCTACTTTCAAACAACTCTTGCTGAAGTTCTGTTTCTATAATTGGAGATTAGTATCAAAACGATATCAAATCATGGACCCACTTACTGTCATTTAAGGTCATGAGGTTCATATCGATATCCTTATCTACCGAATCATCCTCGTCCTCTTCGCTACGATCAATGCGCTTCAATGAGACGAGGTGCTGATCAGCAACGGGCAACGGTTGTATAGTCTGAACGGCTTCGGGCTCGACAGGGGTGGTAAGTCCGGGAGGGGACGAAGGTTCATCAACACTATTAGGAGGAATAGTAGAACCACCCGCCATGGCCAAGTTTTCGCCTGACAAGGTACATGATTTCGGAGTTAGAAAGTGAACAACTTGAGAGAATTGACGCTCTCACCAGTTGCAGGCGGCAAGTCCGTAGACAGGTTGGTATCTTCCGAACCTTCACCGGCGTTGACCTGGCAATGATGAATTGGATTATTAGCGCACGAAATATGCATTACACGTAAGGCTTACCGTTGATTGCGGTCCATGGACATGCAAAGCGTCCGGTACAGCTTGTTGGTGCAATAACTGTAGGGGTAAATCGTCAGTAGCTGGAGTTCCAATGCGAATCAATCTTACCAAGGCCTCGTTGAGCCTCTTCTCTGCGTTGCTGTGTCGAAGCTTCGCTCCCTTGATCAAACCGTGCAATCTGGACATCCTGGCTGGAAAGGGTATCATTAAAGAATGAAAATCGAGTTAAAACATCAAAGTTTACCACTGGAGGCTGGACGAAGGGCCCCTGCACGTTTAGCGACCTCGAGGTTGGCTTTTTCGGCCTCAAAGCAGGCCAATTCCGTAAGAGCTTCGTCTACTTTGTGCTGAAGAGAGGCGATTTCTACAAAAATTTTAGTATCAAGATCCTTGCAGTGGTTTATCGACTTACGGTCAGTCATGTTCCGTCAATAAAACAGTTTGCGGACCACAGAAAACTTCAGCCGCGATTATATATCGTTTGTCGCTCCATGTCAGGGGGTTTGAACTTGGCTTACTACTCTGCGACTGGCAGAGACGATATTGCAATTCTGAGCATATGGAGAATATTATAATTCTCCGCTTGGCTACTTGAATCAGAACTGTAGTATTCTGGAAGCCACGGGGTCAATGTGTGACCGGCTAAGATGCGAAACATTTCAGCCGAATTTCCACTGGCTACTGAATAGACATACGTATTTTGTGAACGTGCGGATGTTAATGCTTTATCGAGAATATAGCATTCTTCCAATTCTCCACTTGGCAATTTGACCCAGAACTGCAGTATTCTGGAAGCCACGAAGTCAATATGAAACCGGCTAGAAAGCGAAGCGTTTCAGCCGAATTTCAACTGGCTACTAACTAGAGATTATACGTACTTGTGACCGTGTGTGAGTTAGTACTCTATCGGGAGCACAGGCACGATTCATTTCTCCACTTGGCGAATTGACTCAGAACTGCGGCATTCTGGAAGCCTTGAGGTCAATATGTCACTAGCTGAAACGTTCAGCTGAATTTCCGCTGGATACTGATAGGAGAGATACGCACCTTGGAAAGTGTTAGTGAGAGTACGGACAATAGTCCGATTCTCCAATTGGCAAGATGACTCAGAACAGCGGTATTCTGGAAGCCACGGGCTCAACACGTTTTCCGCCGACTACTGATAGGAGACATACGTACCTTGAGGTTATGTAGTTCTTGTTGGGACTGCCGAATGTAAGAAAGTTATGAAGTGACCTCTGGCGACGTAGAGCCGTGCGTGGCCCATCATCTAGAATAGGGGAGGCTCTCTAGAGGCGTAGCACAAATGTTCATGACTTCCTGACGACGGAAATTGAAGGGGGGGAGGGTATCAGGCAGGGGTAGTACTAGGGTACTGTACCCTTGTTCCATTCTTATATCCCGTGAATATCTTCGTCATGATAGGGGTTGGAATGGGTACAGGGTAAGGGATCATGCACGTTGCAAATAGGGATGAAATGACTAATGTTTGCCGTTATTTGCTAACTCCCTCACATTCGACATGCTCGTCCTCGTCAGCCAGCACTATCGCTCTAGCAGCCACCTGGGTTTCTTCATCATGGCTCGACATTCTTTCAGCCAGCACCAATATTGAAGGACCCCTTCATTCAGGCGTACTCCGATTGATCGAGGGCGATCACCTGTAAACGTGAGCCAGAATTCCCATAGTATCCCCGCAAAGGCCCTCAGATATTCAATCAGTCCCCTATCAATAGTACCATTCAAGATATATAGAGTAACCGAAACGTTTTTTCGCTCCTTAGTTGCTTCCCCTCTGCTGTCTTCAACCATCATTGACGTTGAACTTGATCTATTGCCGAGCGCCCGCGGTATGCGACGAGTGATACGAAGATTTTGGGTAAGTCGGCCCCGGGCAAGAGGCTGGCAACTCCCTTCGTTCCACATCGGACATCTGACAGCACGATGCGAAGGTTGGTGGTTGGCGTAAGCCGGCTGCATCCATCTGCTGAACACCTATTCCAGCGGCAACGATGGACAGGTACCAGCGGTGGAATATCTCACTGTGAGACTTGGGAACCGGGGGCTCTGTTGATTCTACGATCATCCTTTTCGGCCGCACTTGTTTTTTTTTTTTTTGGCTTGCATTTGTTCCACACAAGGTAAGTCGTTCTTCTTTACACGATAATGTACCTGAGCTCCATTGATACAGGGCTCTCATACCCACTTCTCATTCGGCTCTTTGCCAAAAGGTATGTACTTCCTATTTCTATTTCTAGCGGTAGTTCTTACGCAGTCAACTTCTTGCGCTGACGTGGTTTTTTGTCTTTCCGTATTCCCCGTGAGCGCTGTTTAAGGCTGAACGTTTACACTAAATTTGTCCGCTGTATAGGTCCTACTTTTCGTCGTGTTGTCATACTATCAAGCGTCATATGCAACCTTTGCGTTTCGGTGATCGACCAAAGGTGCGTAGCTTCCTCTATCTCTTGTCATGGAATTTTTGTGCTGACGGTGCTTATCTTCTTACTTGATTTTGATGGTCCCCATCCACATTGGTATGCTTCGTCGTAACGTTTTGTATGGTACGCTTCGCCGGCAATTTCTATTTCAGATCAGTGGTTATTCAGACTCTACATACCAGTTAAGTCACTCCGTTTACGTTAGGCAGTCTTTTAAAACAAACGTTGCATATAGATGCTGCCTGTACTTTTCGCCATCGGAGCTATTACTGCATAGGACGACTACCAAAGAATCGCGTAGTTAAGTGGTTTATAATAAGCGCATCAGATTGCGTGATCTGTAATAATGACCTTTAGATAATATCTTGTTCGGAGCAACTACTGCATAGGTCGACTACTAAACAATCGCGTAGTTAAGTGGTTTATAATAAGCCCTTCAGATTATGTGATCTCTAATAATGACCTTTAGATGATATCTTGTAAAATCCGTTCGCCCGCCCACTTATTCTCTTATGTAGACGTTCTAATTAGACTTAGCATGTAGATTGGTGGAGGATCCCCGCCCATCTACATTCTAAGTCATTGTAGATACTTTTTATTCACCTTTATAATAATGTTCTGTCTAGAATAATCGTAGCGCTACATACAATCGTTCGTCTGTGTATCACATTATATCAATATGTATATGCTTGCGTCAAGTTACTGTCACAGGGTTAGGGTTTGATTATCACAAGGTAGTCACGACACAGTGCTTCACATCGGTGATGCGCTTCATGAACACCGTCCTCGCTGAGGGGCCAATATGGAGGATGTGCTCGTCCTGGAGAACGTATACTTGTCTTTGAGACTAGCCACTTAGAAGAAATATTGAGGCCAATCAAGTCGTCTCAACGTTGAGAGTCACAGGAAAGGGTGTGTACTCAACACCGTCTCTAGCTTTAGCTACCACCATATTATTCCAACAAGTCATCGTCGGAAACAGGCTCGCAGCGACGTCGGGTCTGATGGAAAGGTGGGCAACGTCGCTGCAATGGAAAGGTGGTGTACACAATAGTTCGACTTTGAGAGTGTGGACTCGTCATTGAGACTAGTCACAGGTAAGAGTATAGCCCTCGTAAATGCTACTCAAGATTGCTTCTAACTTAGCTCACTCTGTCTTTAGTGTCTTAATCATTTTAACATCTTTGACTACGAGATTATCGCACCAACCAGGATGCATAGTTGAATGAATATATTGCCAGCCATTGTCTGAAATTGGCTCATAGCTGCATTGGATCTGAACGGAAGAGAGTATATACAATTAAAAGTCATATGTACGGACGCTCCGAGTATGTCTATCACGCATTTAATGCAAGACTTGATAGACACTACTCAGTCCTATTTTTAAAGTTAAGATAATTCAAGCAGACCCATCTGTTAAGGCTCCCCGCATGGCCACCTTCCTTTATTCAAGAGCCATGGCATTCGCGTACGTCTCTCAAGTTAAGTAGAGAATAAAATAATATGTCTGTCGAGCATTTAATACACGACTACAGTGATAGAACGCTCCAGCACCGCTCAGTCCCAGTTTTAAAGTCAAGATAATCCAAGCAGACTCGTCTGTAAAGGTTCCCCGCATGGCCATCTTTCTTTAATCAAGAGCCATTGTATTCGCGTACATCTTCCAACTAAATAGGGAATAAAATATTCCAAACTGATTGCTCTGGCTCGGCCACTGACAGTCCCGGTAAAGGCGACATTGTTAAGTTGGTCCTTTTCTTCATTTTAGTCTGATTCAGGGATGAAGTGCACGCTTATTCAGGGTACGTGATAAGGCACCTTAGGCAAAACACTTGATATTGAACAACGAGCTCTGCTAGTTACTACGCTCTGCACTGCAATGTACACTATTCCTCAGGGATTCCAATTCAGCTAGTAGTGTCTGATTGGCGCTTTGGTAAGCCGCCAGCGTGGCTTCCGTACTCGCAACCACAGCCTCTCTTTCTACTAACTTTGCTTCAGCCTCTGCTCGCGCCTTCTCTGAAGCCTCTAAATTTTGCGCGAGAGCGAATGTTGTTGATCGTTTGGCGAGCACCAACTGAGTCATAAGAGTTTGAAATTGATTCACGAAATCGGCACACTGATCCAATGCATCTCGCCTCATGCGCTCAGAGGCAAAATGGATCGAGGCCGACGACCCAGTAGCCTGCTGCGCTAGGATAAGTACATAAGCATCCGTCTCGAGCGCCAGCCTTTCCGCCTGGCAGGTAATGTATGTCACAACCAGTGTATGAGGCTCAATAAATGAATGTCCTTACGCGGGAAATGATCGACGGCAATTCGCGGTTGTATCTGGTAGTTGCGGACGAGGCATCAGTGATTGGCCTTCGTTTCTCGTTCTGCCGTACTATCCCTATTCAACGTTAGCTCATCATTCTGGAGTACAGGGTCGGGAACGGACTGTAAACCATGTTACCCCTCATCACACCATCGACGATGCCATACTTGATGGCCTTCTGCCCCACCGTTAACCTCTTACCTCCCCCTTGCCGTGAATCTTCATCTTGAGCTCCCCCTTCGTTCTCAGTCTCATCCACCTCGGGCATTGAGCCGGTGCCCGTTGCTTGAGACTGCTCCATAACCAACAAAGCCGGATCAATGGCAGTGTGGATATCCGCAGCGGCAGCGCTGGGTGATGGCAACCCTGCCTCCGTTACTGCCCGATTACCCCTATCATGGTCCATTGACACGCCGTGCGGAGCCACATGTGTCTTGGGGTGTATCATTTTGGTAAGCGATAACAGCACTCAAGGTAGCATGAGATTGGCATACCGAATCTTCTTCTGGGTGTGCGTGCGGGAGGATAGAATCATTGCAGTCCGCGGGGGGATTCTCCTGTGTCAGTGTAGAACGCTTAGCTTTGAATACATAATGCAGAGGCATACTCGTACGAATTGGGAAGCAGTGCCGGTTGGTAAAACCGTCAAACCACCCAAACCAACCTCAGCTTGACTCTAATAAGACGATATATAAATTAGGATGTTACGTAGCACGGTCACAACGCACCTCAGCATTGGGCACAACCCCCGTCGTTTTGAGCACCCACACATCGACTTCAATGGATAGTTTGGGCATTTGTGACACCTTCTCGGTGCCCGGACAGGTGTTACTCCAGCGGATTGTGTGGATCGCGGTCGTTGACTTGTCCTCCTATTTTGAGTGGGAGCCATGGTGGAATCTAATGGCAACTTGAGTTAGAAATCTTTTTCGAAGGTTACCTGCTTTGTAAACAATGTCCAGTACGAGGATACTATGGCTTTGGTAGGGTTGTACACGTTGAGATTGTTGAGCTTGTCTTACATCACATGCCTCGCCTCCAACGTCCTCGCCCTCGGACTCCTCCTCCTGGTACTCATATCGCGCTCCAGCGCCCTCTTGATGCACTCAGTAGCGATGGAGCGCAACCGGACACTGTGCGAAAGGCAATGCCCAACCCCTCACCCAGAAAAAGAGACGTCTCCAGGTGTCCATACGTTCGAAGCACCTGTCGAAGCCGCGAGAGTCCTCCAGCCAGGCTAGGTCGTCAGACAACAATCCTGGGCTAGATAGACTGTTTCCTGAATCCCATACCGATTGTGAAGATGATGCAGTCGGTCTTCAAGGGTTCCTCCAGCCGAGTTGGGACGAGACGGACACCATGCTGTTCGACTTCGAAGGCGCACTGCCGCTACCAGATCACATGGGCTCTGGCGATGCCTATGAATTGTTTGCAGAAGCTGTGATGACCGACGCAATTCCCTTCTTTCAATTGGGTCCGGAGCTCTATGTTGTCACTGGATGGGATCCTAAGGCGGCAAAAAGAACAGTGAGTAGGCTTACCTCAGGAATCCAGAGTGCAATAACCTCCCATTCTGATTGCTTCGACCCTAGCACCACTGGTATCATGTTCAAATGGATCGACGTGAGACAGGCGACGTGTTTCCTGTCTGTTATTGCCCCAGTGCGAAAGACCACGAAACATGCGTTCATCAGCGTTACCTTACTGAAGAGGGGCCTTTAAATAGCTTGTTCCCTGAAGGTTCGTCCTCGTTGTTTTCGATGCTGACACATTTTCATTAGATTCCAAAGGTCCGATAGAGCCGGTGATACTGTTCTGGAGAGATACTGTGGAAGATGGCTGGATCAATCTCTTTTCCGTTTGCGTGGAGGGCCTCCCTTCTACGGCAAAAAAACAGAGTAGTAGTGACATATGTGGGTGCCGACACAGGGTTCGGCAGCTGGAAGTGCTCGCGAGACGGGATCAACCGCTGCGCTCATATATCGAAGTGCCAAGTTTACCTCGGACAACTTCTCATGGCAAATTATGAGAATAGTGATTATAGTATGGCAATAGCAGGTGATGTGATGAGACCAGTGTTATGAAGCCTCGCTAAACGTTCATCTTAGAACAAGTTTCCGTCAACTCGTTGGCTCCTAAGGGCAGCCAACGATGTATTTCTTACCTACCTATCATGGTGCCTGATTGGGCGCGCATACCAACTGATTGCGCACATTACGAAGAACCTCCTCCCGTACAAAGCGTTGCCAACCCGATATTACTCAAAAAGGAAGGGCGGTGCAGTTGCGGCCACCCCTTTGACCCGGACTTAGATGTGTTCGAAAAGGCATGCACTGTATATACGTTACTTCGACCCCTCCCTACTCAAATTCAACTGCAGAAGTGTCCTAATTGCCAATCTATTCGTTATTCCAGCAAAGCCGTCGGCCCTGATTGTCGTGAACTAGGGATTTTCAATTACAACAACTCTCTGTTGTTTTCTCATGACCTGCTAGACGAATACACATCCGCCTTCACTTCATCAGAAACACCCTTCAGCGCGTGGATCAAGCTTGTCGTGAGAAGATACCGTAAATGGTCGAGGCCTGCATCCCCGCAGTTTGTAGAGGAATCTATATTCAGGAAAGTATGGTTCGGGTACGTTGATTTGCTCGACTTGTCTAAAGATATGATATGTCCCCGATGTGGGCCGACTCCTGAGGCCGTAATCTGGGATGGAGTTACTTTAGCATACAGCAAGAAGCAACTCCTAGATACAATCTATCCGCCAACATCTAAGCATTACAATGCTATCATACGGGACCGGCGCTATCCCAAGAACCAATCATTCATCGAAAATGTCCGCCTAAGGAAACTACTCTCTTCGATTATGGATGCACCGCTTTCTCTTCAGAATATATTCAGTGTAAGTCTTTCAACCCGAGCATTTGTTATGATTTCACACATACCTTGTAGGCGGTGGTTGACAAGACACTTGATGTACATGTCATCGACACGACAATTCAAAAATTACGTGATATCGAGGAAGCAATTCAACTTACTAGCGAAAAATGCCCCGGTCTACACAATCTCCTGGTCAGGTACTATGGCCTTCCGCATCTTAAAGCAAACGGAGAGCCAGCGGTAGAGATCAGAAAATTCTTTTCTCAGGTAAGTTTGCTTTTATTGACGGCATGCATGGCGTTTACAACCTCAAAACATGAAAGGTAGCAACAAACGAGTCGTGCCTGCAGGTAATTAATCGACCTGCATTGAAAGCTCTGCAGTCGTTTCTTGAGGCACCTTCGCAAACCACCTTGCTCCGACTTTCCCCGATACCTTGCCTATATCACCTAGCCGTTCACCAGCGGACGCAACAGAAGCAGTTCTCTTTGGAATTGCTGGAAGCCTTTCAATGGGTGAACACACGAGTTGAAGACGTGCTTCGCGTGTCTATAGCTCACGACCATTCCCTCCCGATTCAGATTGATCCCGATACTGTTGTTGATGGTGGTTGGAAAAAGGTATGCTTCGACGATTTCTCTTGTGACGTCTATGCCCTGACCTACATCAATAGAGTGGTTGCAAATACAGCTTACCACAAGTACGTCACCGACCGCAGTACCCTAATATGCCGAGCGATATTTCAAGGGAACCAAAAGAGCGAGGGGGGTCTTGTAACAAATTCTACGGTGAATACGGTGAAAACAAATTAACGGGAGGGATAATGGCCGTCTGGTGCACCCATAGCATTTGCTATGGGTTCCACTTCATTCCGGAAAGTGAGGGCCGAAACGACGTCTTCTCGGCTCTTGTTACCCGGTGGCCTAAGGCTCCCAAGCTGGTGATCTACGACTTCGCATGTCAATTGGCCCCATACTGCCGAGCCAGAGAACCTGATTTTTTTGCGGACACGACTTTTCTCATAGACGACTTCCACGCACTGGGACATACTCGGTGCTCCACAGCCTTTTTCCTCAAAACCCATGTTCAGACGCAGCCCGTACTTGGTAGGATAAACTCCAGTGCTGCGGAGTGTGGAAATGGCGGACTTTCTAAGATCCGGAAGTCCCTTCGATATATGGGGCAGGATCGAGCAATACTGTACACATCAGTATTTCTCTCGATTTGGAATCGCCTCAAGATTTTGAGAATGTAATAGTATATATTGATTACATCAGTCAACACTCAGTAACGAAATTTGAAACTTATGTCATTATTAGTGATCAGGATCAATTACATGTATCGAGGTATGATGATTAAGAGAAAATGAGGGGAATATATGGCGGAGTGCACGACAAGTCCTGTCATTGCGGCACCAACTGATTATTCCGCCTTGACGGTAGGCCGTCAAAGATCCACTCAAATTGATGGACTCGAGGACTGCAGCAGCAGCCTTTTCCCCAACCTCTATCTCTAGGACAGGGATGCGAAGCGTGCAGCCGTGGCTAAAAAACTGAAGACTACTTGTTTCGGATAGCTGAAATCCATGGATGACCATGGCCGATACACATCCTGCCGTCCGAGTGAGAAAGTCGATAAAACCTTGGCTTGGAGCAACGGCAGGTGGGGTTCCCCACCCGAACGAGTCCTCTAGTGGTATGGCTTTCGGGAGCAGAGCTAAGTATCGAACGGCAGCGAGATTCAGGCACCCGATGTAGTGGTATATGCGAGAATCGGACTCAATTCCGAGGTACCTGGTAGTGTGTAAGCACCAGTAATAACTGAATTAGGTTGGCCCCTAAATACCGCAGCTGTGGTAACGTGATTATGGGATGAGTGGTGAAGTTGCTGGTGGTGCCGGTTGATTGTATACTGAGTTGGATGGTTTGGGCGGAAGTGGATGAGCTGAAAAACAACCGGAACTCCCTTAAAGACCACGTAACCTCCAAAGAAATATGGCGTAGACGATCCCATGGGAAGCAGTGAATGATTTTATGGAAGGTTGGTTCTGCCGTTGTGGGAAACCCGGCAGCAAAAGTCCATATAAGGATTTCTAGATGGGGCCACCGTCCGATCGCTAATAGGAGTTGATCGTTCATTTCCGTCCCACAGAAAGAAGACGCCCGAATCTCCTGTAGTCCATGCTCCTGATTCTCTATACCAAGGAATGCTTCAGCGGTTTTATCGCTAAACGACAAATCTAAACGATTCCACTGGTTGATGGAGGGTAACAACGCAGTCATCATGAAGATACTGTCGTTGGATTGAGCCGCAAACAATCCACTATATAGATGAAGGTCGATAGGCTGACTCTGAGATCTCGCCTGCCAAGTATCAAGGAGTCCCCGGCTTGGAATTGTGACATTCGCTTTGCTTGGGTCTGCCCAAGGATTTCCAATGGTGTAGGATGTCCAAAGCAGGGGAGAACGTTCCATGAGCTGGTGCCATTTCCGGCACACGCCCATAAGTACGGCCCGTGTTCTATAGTGTTGATAAGTGTATGGAATAGACGCATGGTGTACTTCGGTAATGGTTATAGCTTCAGAGATAATATGGAGGATTAGCTCATTGGGCAAATCATCCATAGCCACCGTCGACGTCTGACCGTGTAGACCCATTCTATAGACTAATGAATTAAGCTGCAATTGTAAAGTCATTGAAAATAACCTTCTAGTACACGGGACGATAGATATGTGATGAGCGATAAGTTGTTTTATAGGGGTAGTAACTACATAACAATTGATATAATATTAAGTGGCAGTAGTATCAAGATACTGTCCGTCTATGGAGGGCAATAGTACCATGATACTCTGGCTATAGGGAGGGTGACAGTAGCACAATACTGCGGTCCCTCAGTGGCCGAGAGTATCATGGTACTCTGGCTGTGTAGAGGGTGACAGTACTACAATACTGCCATCGCTCTATGGCACATAGTATCATGGTACTCTGTCTGTAGGGAGGGCGACAGTACTACAGTACTGCCGTGCGTCTACCGTCGAGAGTATCATGATACTCTCTCCTCAGAGCGATGGCGGTACCGTAGTACTGCTGTCCTCGAGAGCATGATACTCTCTCCTCAGAGCGATGGTAGTATTGTAGTACTGCTGTCCTCGAGAGCAAGAGAGTATCATGATACTCTCTCCTCAGAGCGATGGCAGTATTGTAGTACTGCTGTCCTCGAGAGCAAGAGAGTATCATGATACTCTCTCCTCAGAGCGATGGCAGTATTGTAGTACTGCTGTCCTCGAGAGCGGAAGAGTATCCTGATACTCTGTATCGCAGAGGGACGGCAGTACTATAGTACTACTACCCTCGAGAGCAAAAGAGTATCCTGATACTCTGTATCAGAGAGGAGTGGTAGTACTGTAGTACTGCCGTACATCTACCGTCGAGAGTATCATGATATTCTCCCAGAGCGATGGCAGTACTGTAATACTGCCGTCCACGAGAGCAAGAGAGTATCCTGATACTCTGTATCGCAGAGGGACGGCAGTACTATAGTACTACCACCCTCGAGAGTGAGAGAGTATCCTGATACTCTCAGCCGGAGAGGGACGGCAGTACTATAGTACTACAACCCCTGAGAGCGAGAGAGTATCACAGAGGAGTGCAGTATTCTCGTACTGTCTCCCTCCACACAAACAGAGTATCATGATACTCTCAGCGGTAGAGGGATGGCAGTACTATAGTACTACCGGCCTCGAGAGCAAGAGAGTACCAGGATACACTCTCCTGCAGAGGGCGGCAAGACTATAGTACTACCTCCTAGAGAACGGCCGTCTCTCTCTGAGAATGGGAGTATCCTGATACTCTGCTTCTCTCGAGGGTGACAGTACTATAAAACTGTTACCCCTCTGAGGACGGCAGTACCTTGATACTGTCTTTTCTTGAGGACGTCAGTCCTACAATACTGTCATCCCTCTGATAACGAGAGTATCAAGATACTCCCTTTCCCGTGACGAAGGCGGTACTATGATACCGTCTTCATTCCAGTGGGCGAGAGTATCCTGATACCCTCACTGTGTGGAGAGTAATATGATCTTGTCGTCCCTCTGTTGTGGAGAGTATCATAGTACTCTACTTTTCTTGAGGCCGCGGTACTATGATACCTCCAACCGTCGTGATACTCTGCCCCATGAGGCGCCGACTTCTTCTCAGTACTGTGGTTCTTCCGTATCCAGTACTGTCATATCGTACTGTGATTGTATGCACAAAGACCGTGGGATACAGACACACAACCGCGCGTGTTGTCTATTTACAACATACCGTGCGAGACTCATGCATCATTCCATTGTCACCTGCCCCCTTAGATCTCTACTTGTGACTCGGCCACTCGCGTGTTAGTACTCGTTGAGCACACCCCATTGTCTTCCGATCGAAAAAAGGAAAAACAATGATCATCAAAAACCCGTTCTCTCCCACATCCTCGTGTCCATCTAAATGATTGGTCGCCACACGGAATAATGAAAATGACAAATATAGGCACTAACTGCAGCCGATTCTACATTTGTCATCAGTTTGTTTTTCTCGATTCTCACTGCCTTCAAAATTGCTAGAAATACTTACTAATAATATAGGACTTCAAGGCCTCATGACTAACATTGAGTCACTGTCTGAGCTGCCCTGTGCCCTGAGAACGGTTCATAACAGGTCCAGAGTTCTCCGATTGCGTGATCGGACTCACGCCGAAGAGATAAGAGCGTTATTATGATGGACTCGCGCCATTTTTCGGTCAAGTAACCGAAAGTATCGAGTCGTGATGCTACACCGGCTTGAGTCGGGACTGATCGGACAACCGACTGGACAAGGTTGAGTTTCGCCCGCTGACTTGGGAGAAACTCGATTGTTGCTACCATTCCAGTAATTGGTATGGATACAATCATTGTGACCTCCTCTACTCAATCGGTTTTCGTGCCCAGAACATCGTCCACACAGCCGTCGACCCAGGCGTCACATCCATCTCCCTCCCAATCTCCTCCAATAATTCATCATACTCAGCTTCACTCTCGACAACACCATATCCACCTCCTTTCAAAATTGGGGTTTTATGCCCTTTCAGGACGCCGAGAGTATTTTCCTTCCCATCAATTCCATCCTGACCTGCCCAAGCACCCATAGGATAACCACGAGTGTCCTCGTGAATATCAACGAAACCACTCTGCTTAAGGAATTTCGGTATTTGTATCGAAATATCCCGATACATTATCCCAATATCATCCGACCACTTGTAAAGCATATCCCTATGCCTAGCAAGCGCAGGACCCGAAGTCCATTTCTTCAATTCGAACAGCTGAATCCATCCACCTGGCTTAAGGATCCTATACATCTCTCTGATAGCCTGTTCCCATTCCTGTCTGCGGAAACCAGCGATGAGGAGACGTTGATGGGCAAGTGTGAATTTATTTGCCCATTCTTTAGGAAAATTGAGAGTGGATTGGGTCTCGAACTTCATGTTATTCTGGAGTGTAGGTGCTGGTGGGAAGAAATTAGGTTCGATGTCTGTGCCGAGGTACTGTGGTTTTGTAGATGTCTGCCTGGCCAGATCTTTGAGCCAGATACCTGTAAAATTGCTGGATACACTAATTATCTTTTCAACACAGAAAACAACATACCTGTACCAGTGCCAGTATCCAAGACCCAGTCACCGTCTTTCAGATCAACAGGCGCATGGAGGACCCTTTGATCGAAGATACGGAAGAATATACTGTGCTGTAGTTCCAATCTGACGGTAACACTTAAAGCTGCAGAGCCTCTAGGAAAAACATGCGATTTAGGAATCTCACCTTAACCGCTCTTCTGTATCATGCGGCAAAGAATATGCGGAATCTTCAACTTGAAGGTACTCTCGCCTGACTATATGTTCAATACCCACCATGCTATTCCGTGATTGAAAGGTGTAAGGGAAGCAACAGCAGCTCCTCTCCCAACCTTGTCTCCTTCTTATACCTAGTCCAACCCGGAAGGAATAGGGTCAGAAATACCGACGTTACTAATGAGTACTATTTCGGAGTTCCGAATTCCCCTTCAGTTTTCACAAATTCAGAGGGAGCTCCCCCATCACGGCGAGCTTCCTTGAGTTATTTTAACTTTGGGAGCCTGTATTCACCCTAGATGGACAATTCTTCTGACTCACAAATGCCGGCTCATCGATGTACCAGTGGCCGATTGCATCTAGAATAAGGCTAGTAGGTCAGCGGATACCAGACACGACACGAGTTGGAAAAATACATGATCATGCCCTTTCGCTAAGGAGAAAATGCCGATATTATCAGACTTACGCTGCAGAGAAAAGAATGGTATCATTGATGTATTCGCACCATGATTAGTTAATGCTACTTCGATTGTAATAACTTGTTCATCCCCAATGAGGTAAGGCCCGGGGGTTGAGGCCTTAACCGACGAGACTGGGGACTGGGTCGAGTTTCGTGCGACTCAAGGCAAGTTCAGTCAATATGCCAAATTACCAACATACAAGTTTCTCTCTACTCAATCGACTTTCGTGCCCAGAACATTGTCCACACAGCCGCCGACCCAGGCGTCACATCCATCTCCCTTCCAATCTCCTCCAATAATTCATCATACTCAGCTTCACTCTTGACAACATCATATCCACCTCCTCTCAAAATCGGGGTCTTATGCCCTCTCAAAGCACCCAAAACATCGTTCTTCATATCAATACCATCCTGACCCGCCCAAGTGCCCATAGGAGTATCACGGGTGTCTTGATGAATATCAACGAAACCACTCTGCTCAAGGAAATTCGGCATTTGTATCGTGAGATCCCGATACATTATCCCAATATCACCAGACCACTTGTAAACCATATCCCTATACCTAGTCAACGCAGGACCCGAAGTCCATTTCTTCAATTCAAATAACTGAATCCATCCGCCCAGCTTAAGGGCTCTATACATCTCTCCTATAGCTTGTTTCCATTCATGTCGGCGGAAAGCAGCGATGAGGAGGCGTTGATGAATGAGTGTGAATTTGTTCGTCCATTCTTCAGGAAGGGTCGATTGGGTTTCGAATCTCATATTTCCCGGCAGTGTAGACGCTGGTGGGAAGAAATTAGATTCAATGTCTGTGCCGAGGTACTGAGGTTTTGTCGATGTCTGTCTCGCTAGATCTTGAAGCCAGATACCTGATCAAAAACTATTCAATACTACCTTTCTTCCCATCTGGGAAAGAACATACCAGTACCAGTACCGGTTTCCAAGACCCAGTCACCATCTTTTAAGCTGACTGGTGCATGGAGGATCTTTTGATCAAAAACGCGGAAGAGTATCCTGTGTTGCAACTCCAATCTGACAGTAGCGTGCTTTAAACTCCTGGGATGGGAGTGAATACTCAATTCGAAATCTTACCTTAGCCGCTCTTCTGTATCATGTGGCAAATAATATGCCGAGTCTTCAACTCGAAGGTGATCTCGCTTGACTTTATGTTCAATGCCCACCATGCTACTCCAGTGAAAGGGTGCGAAGGGGGCAAATGTGGCTCCTCTCAATCTCGTTTCCTTCTTATATCTTCAACCAAAATAAGATGGAATTGGTAATACTGGAGTTACTAGTGAGTACTGTTGTGGAGTTCCGGTTCCACTCTAGTTCTTGCAGTCTTTGCAAACTCGGAAGGAGGCCCTCGCGAGGATGGGCCTTCAATCAAGATGGAGCCTCTGAGTGCTCAAGTTCAGTTAGTTGGGCAAGTCCGTTGTTTCTCGAAGACAGACCTGCTGATGTACCGGTGGCCGACGGCATCTAGGGTACCGCAGGTCAGCGAATACCGGCCGCT
Organism: Agaricus blazei; assembly: GCA_029719445.1. Classification (NCBI taxonomy): domain Eukaryota; kingdom Fungi; phylum Basidiomycota; class Agaricomycetes; order Agaricales; family Agaricaceae; genus Agaricus; species Agaricus blazei. The sequence continues at coordinate 32,953 of SSNC01000019.1, forward strand.
ATACGAGTTAAAAGTTCAAAAGACATGCGATCACGTCCTTTTGCCATAGAGTGGGGGTTGAGATTGATGAGTCGCATTCGATGGTCCGAGTTCTGTGGATATTGTGATTTGCCTAAATCATCAAGCAGAGAACTCTACCTCAAACGTAATAAGTAGCCACAGTGAGCGAGAGTGGCGTTGACACCAATATAACTGATTAGGTCTAATTGGCACTAGTATATATATATACTCACCGTGATCTAAAGGCTCTAATTAGTAGTATCAGCCGTTCTAAATTTATCGTAACACCTAATAATATAAGGCCTCACCACTTGCCCGGACTGCTGAATGGCCTGAGAAAACCGGTTCATATGTTATCCAGTTGGCGTCAGATCAGACTTACGCCACAGAAAGAAGAGAAGTATTATGGTGTACTCGCGCTACCTGTCAGTCAAGTGACCAAAGTATCGAGTGGTCATTCAATGCTCCATTGACCGTGGTAAGCCCATTGAAAACGGCTGAAAGGGTTGAATTCTCCCAGTCGCAGGCCGAGTTTCATTGGACTCAGGACAGTAGCTAATATTCTAAATAATTATAATTCTTCTTTACTCAAACGGCCTTTGAGCCCAGTACATTGTCCATAAAGCCGTCGATCCAGGTGTCACATCCATTTCCGTCCCGGTCTCCTCCAACAATTCATCATACTCAGATTCACTTTGCACACCATATCCACCTCCCTTCAATACTGAGGTCTTGTGCCCTCTGAAAATACCCAAAGTATTCTCCCTCCCTTCAACTCCATCTTGACCTGCCCAGGCACCCAAAGGAGTACCGCGAGTATCTTCATGGATACCAATAAAACCACATTGCCTAAGCAAATTTGGCAATTGGATTGTGATATCCCGATACATCATCCCCATATCATCTGACCACCTGTAAATCAATTCCATTTGCTTAGCCAGCGCAGGTCCGGAAGTCCATTTCTTCAATTCGAACAACTGAATCCATCCACCTGGCTTGAGAATCCTATACATCTCTTTGATAGCTTGTTCCCATTGATCTCGGCGAAAACCAGGAACGAGGAATCGTTGATGGGCAAGTGTGAATTGATTCGTCCATTCTTCAGGAAGATTAAGAGTTGATTGGGTTTCGAATCTCATGTTCCCTGGGAGCGTAGATGCTGGTGGGAATAAATTAGATTCGACGTCTGTGCCAAGGTATTGAGGTTTCGTAGACGTCTGTCTGGCCAATTCTCGAAGCCAGATACCTGATTAAAACCTATCAGCATTCCCCTTCTTCTAGTGCAAGAAAGAGCGTACCTGTACCAGTACCAGCGTCCAAGACCCAGTCACCATCTTTTAGATTGACCGGTGCATGGAGGGCCTTTTGATCAAAAACACGGGATGTTATACTGTGCTGCATCTCCAATCTGGCAGCAACGTTTTAAACTCGAGGGGCAAAGGGAAATACGAAAAATTTGGGACACTCACCTTGACCGTTCTTTCGTATCATGTGGCAAGGGATACACTGAATCTTCAACGTGAAGATACTCTCGCTTGACTATACGTTCAGTATCAACCATGCTGTTCCTGTGGGAAGGCGCAAGGGAAGTAACGGTGGTTCCTTCCAACCTCACCCACTTATATCAAACCAACCAAAAAAAAAAAAGAAGATCAGTACTACTGACGTTACTGATGAATGCTGTTTCGGAGCTCCGACTCCGCTTTAGTTCTCGCAAGGCTCTTCGGTTCATCAGAAAGAGCCCCCCGCAGTTTGGATAATCTTAGTTATAACAAAGCCAGATGCGGCCATGCTCTTCTGCCACAAAGAAAGGGCTAAGATTGATTCAGGTTCAAAGCTTGTTGTAGACATTGTGGCCTGGAGTGGCATTTATCACTATCGGTGGCCTGAATCGTCCATTTAATTGTGGTATGCCTGTATCCTCACAAATACAGAAACCTGCCCCAAATATGATAACCAGCAACAAGTGGCATCTCGACTAATCGTGAAGCAGAAAATGAATAAATTAGCCTTCACGAATATACAACAATTTAAAGAAGAGCATTTTTTTGCAAGTCATCTACTCTGTCTTGCGACCTTTTCCCTTCTTATTTACTTTGATCTCGCCGGCCAGCCAGATAGTCGAGAACAACAGGAACCCGACACTTGTGCTGATAGCGCCGATATAATAAGGCCAAGCTGCGCTGATGAATCGGGGATATTCGTCGTGGCGAGGAGGAACAAGTGAAACAGTTGATGAACTGAACAAGTGAGTAAACCTGATGGACATTTTACTATTAGTCTTCCAGTCCGTCTGTGGAGGAGCAGGAACATACCCTTTACGCTTGTAGTTGATAACAAACTTGAAGACACCGTGACGATCTGGAGCACGGAATTGTACAGAATACATTCCAGGGGCGCCTTCAACTGGTGGAAGTGCAATACGAAGATGGGGGTCGAGCATCGTGAATTCTAGCTGAAGGTCTTTGAGATCCGAATAGGGCTCCCATATGCCTTGTTCTGGCTCAAATTTGGAGATATGAGCGGTATAGACCTTATGACATATGGATAATGAGCATATAATTGCAACGGCAATGAAACATGGATACACACAAGTTGGTCATTTACGGTATATTGCTCGCTGAGACCCGAGACGTTGAATTTATGGTGTTCGGTAGATTCGATGCGCAAGACAAGGGATTCTTGGAAAGCCCAAGATGCGACATCCTGCGCAAATTGCTTATTACCTGATTCAACACCCCTGGAGAACTGTTCAATGCCAACATTTATCTGGGATAAGATGAACGCACTTGGAAATTGGTTTCTTAGCATATTCGTCGCCGAACAGTTCGGCACCACCAGCCCAGACAACGCGCGCTCCAGTATTAGTTTGGAATCCCGTAACAACGCCCATTCGGCTTCCAGCCCAGAGTCCTTCACCTCCCTTCTCAACGGCGTCAACAAGGGAGTCCGCCGAACCGCCGTCAACCTCTGACGCAAACGCATGCGGGGGTGCGTTCAGAATGGGTACGATCATAGGATTGTTACCCAGAGCCAATGGAGTACCAGAGAACCACACCGGTGCACTGGTTGATGAGAGGATATGGCTGTCAGATGGGGGAGGAATAGGAATGACATTGAGAGGCTCTGAGCGTTCCGGGAAGTAAGAAATCAGAGGCGTCCCAGGTGGGGCAGGAGCGAGTGAGAACTCGGCTGCGAGGGAGGTGAGGGGAGTCTGTTTTGTGGAAAGTGCGATAACGAGGTTAGTCTTGCTGCCAAGAAGAGAGACAATAGATTGCGGTGTAATGTCTTGGGCAAAAGCTAGAATTTAAACATTTAGCTAGCTGTTAAAACGGCAGGTGAGAAACCAGCTTACATTTGGTCTCGGGGGCGAAGAAGATTACATGGGCGAAATTAGGAACGCCATCTTGGGTGAGAAGAGGCGCGTCCGCGCGAGGAGCCCTGAAAGTGAGTTCATAGCCTTTGTCTGCGTTCGTGGCACCTCAGTATATGCGCATCAATAGATACGGGAGACAGACCTCGGAGGCCATCGAGAAATATGGTATAATCGGCCTGTTTTTTGGGCTCTACGACGACCAGAACCGAGTTGCCAGAGCTGGATTTTGCGTAGGACGCTGCAAAGGCGGCAGCGAGCCAGAAAAGCCTTCCGAGGGCGACCATGGGGGACGAGGACGCGCGCAGGGCATTCCACGTCAATGAGAACGCTGCTTGTTTGGCTCTGATTGGCTGCGCCCTCTGCTAATTATAGCCCACGTCCTCCGCCCACGACGCGTCTTCCGGTGCACCCCGGCCCTGGTGCGACTGGGAACCGCGCTTTCCCGCGATTTGACACGGAGAGACCTGAGAACGACGCGCTCGAGGCGACCGTAGCGAGGAGGATGCCGGGTCACGTGACCTTTCTCAGGCCGACAGTTCTTCGCTCGATCTCGGAATACTCTGGGTCTATTCCTTCTAGCTGCCGGCCATGGGTGATAGAAACGAAGAAATCCAATACCTCAAGTCCCTCGTTTCTCAACTGAACGACAAGATTTCTGCCCTAGAGGCCAAGACCCCGGCCCCAAAGTCTCCCGTCCGGCAGCTCCGTACAATCTTGCTCGGTCCACCTGGTGCAGGTACGCATAGTCTGCAACGTGTCATGCAAACAACTGGCCAACAAAGAAATGTGGATACGTCCAGGCAAGGGCACCCAGGCTCCACGGATCCGTGACGAGTTCTGTGTCTGCCACCTGGCCACCGGTGACATGTTGCGCGAGCAAATCAAGGCCCAGACACCTCTGGGTATAGAGGCCAAGAAGATTATTGATGCCGGAGGCCTGGTCTCTGACGACATCATGGTCGGGATGATCAAAAATCAAATAGAAAACAATGCCGACTGCAAAAATGGGTGAGTTTAGGAGCTAGCCTCCACCCCTCGTCACGCGCTCCGTTCCCTCCGGCCGGCCAATTATTCATTGAGTCGGATGACATGCTGACTTGCCAATATAGTTTTGTCTTAGATGGGTTTCCCGCACCATACCCCAGGCACAAAAACTAGATGGAATGCTCGCCTCTCGCGGCGAGAAACTCGACTCTGTCGTCCAATTACTAATTGATGACCAGCTCTTGATCTCTCGGATCACGGGGCGCCTGATTCATACCCCGAGCGGAAGGACTTATCACAAAGTATTCAAGTTAGTCTCTTCCCTGTTTTGTATGCGTGCAGCCCATGCTCACTCGGACACAGCCCCCCGAAGAAGGCTGGTATAGACGATGTCACCGGCGAAGCTTTGACCCAGCGCTCCGATGACAATGTCGAAACTCTGAGCAAGCGTCTCACCACCTATCATTCTCAAACCGGCCCGTCGCCGATTACTACAAATCCAAAGGCCTCTGGCACGGTATCGATGCTGCCCAATCACCCTCCCTCGTTTGGGATAACCTCCGGTCGATATTTGTTGGGAAAAAATAATCAGGCATGATCGAGCAGTGTCGGTGTACGATCATTTAGGGTCGGCTATGTACACTGATTATAATATTTGTGTGAACTGAGCACCCATCTCGCCAGTGATATTGTGAGCCCTCAGAATGGAAATCTCATCGTCATTCGCAGTCTAGAAGGATGGAGAAGGAACGAGGGAGATGCTCCCCCCATTTGAGTATTTCCGAAAGTGCTGAGTAAGGCGCGAGGTGTACCTGCACCACCTCCTGATCACGGGAAAACCCAATATAATGCGTCTCGTCCGATGATTCATCTACCCGTTCCGCCAGCACCATCCATGACGAGGTGGAAGAACACAGCTTGATCACAGCCTTCACTTCCGAGCGCCTTTAAATGTCCCGTCGAGCGGCTCCAAGAGTCCTGTCGACGGACCTGCTGACTCCGAATTTTACAAAAAAGGCTATCTCGCAACATCTATATCAAGCACTAAACCTTGCTCCCTTCACTTAGCCACTTCGAAGCTTGTGGATGCCCCCCCATAGGTTAGATAAGAAGTCTCAGCTGCAGCGGGGTTCGGCTTGTCTTTCTTGTCGGTGAGTCTGATCCTCTCGTATGTGACGTTCATGCTCTAACGAGATACGCGGTGCCACATAGACGAAGAAAGATCGTACGTCGGCCAAATTGACTCACATCACTCTCTACTGACATGCTCATGCTGTCTCCAGCGATGCGATGGCGCGCGCCCATTTTGTGGCCCTTGTACGGAACACCAGAGACCCCAAGAATGTCTCTTCGACGACTACCGAAGGAAGAGCAGGACCCAGCTCCTTCGTGAGAAAGTCGCTTTTCTGCAACAAAAAGTGGAAGAGCTGGAAGCCAATCCGCAGGCCGGCTTACAGTCCCACTTCGCCAGCGAAAGCCCCGAACGCACGAGCGCCTCTCCCAATGCTCAAAGCTGGCCTTTACCAGAAACGCAAGTGGCAGAGTCATCGTCCTCAGCCCAATGGGCACATCCTATTGCAAGTGATGATTGGGTGTCAAGTCTTGCTCAGGACTACGGTTCTAACCAATCCCCACTTCGCCAGAAAACGCCCATCCCCAATGTCGAGCTCCCTCTAGGAACTCAACAATATCTGTAAGCTTGTTGACTTTACCTTAACAATCAATCTCGAATGATATATTCACACCCGACATTTTTAGCTTGCATCTTTTCGAATCGCACCGCGCTCAATGTCACTTCTATTCAAACATGACACGCTTTCATCTATCATTGTTGCACCAGTTGGACGAACAACCACACCCTGCACTTCTCCATGCCATCAATCTTATGGGGTGCTACTTCTCCCGAGACCCTCAACTCCGCGAACTAGAGACCGACTTGCTCAAGCAGTCGCTCTATGAAATCAGCGTGTCATTACGGGACTGTGAACATCTGGGGGACGTTGTTCAAGCTTCTTCGCTGCTCGCCTTATACTGCTATTTTAACGATCGCTTCGTCGAAGGGTACCGGCATGCCTTCGTTGCTGCCCGACTAGCCGTTGCTCTCAACTTCCACCAAATACCCTACCCCGATCCGGAGTATTTGGAAAACTACGGGGCGTACTATGACCGTATAACGACGTTTTGGCAGGTCTACATGGTTGACAGAGCTTGGTCCGGCGCCCATGGCACACTTGCTGCTTTATCCGAAGATGAGTATCGTGGGCGAATCACGACTCCAATGATTTGGACACCTGACCTTCGTCAATAATGGTTAGTATGATCATCTTTTATTAGACTCCACTCACGCATTTTTGTGGCACCATCACAGGATCCACTCCCTTGCCAAACTATCTCTGTCAGTTCTTCGACTATAACAGTATAGTAACTCCGAACATCAGTACTATGCCTGTACCGGCTCTCAAGTCGTTGGCATCTGCCATTTATGACCGTACCTTTCATCCGGTAACAGGTGGGTAATTTGATAATCACACCACGTATGATTTATTAACTTTCATATCAATCTAGGAATTGGAGGGGATAAAAAACCCGACACACATCCATCCGTGTTCATCGCCATGCAGCGGATACAAAACATGTTACCCCCATTTCTCGGGCGCGAACTATGGTTGCCACAGGCACCTCATATTGATGTTGAGCTACTCCTGGTGTACTCGATGCTCCGGGTGTCAGAGTTGAAAATCTGCGAAGAGGATGATAATAGAGCTGACGGAGACACTAAATTGTTTTGGGCAGCTAATTGGTTGATACGGTCCGTGGATCAACTTGGCGAAGATGATTATCCGTTCCTGGATCCGTTGATGGCTGTGGGTTGACTTTGTTGAAATTTATTTTCTTTGTCGGCTGATTTTTATTGATCAATAGGGTGTTTGGAATCAAGGAGCGAAGCTATTGATCAGGAAAGGACGACAATTGAACAGTTTAGTTGCGAGTGGCATGACAAACCCTTCTATTACGCGGGGTATGTCGAGTGCAGTCATGTTTGTGAATCAATGCGTGGACGTGTTGTTACGCGCATTGAGGTCACTGAGTACATACACCCGAGTGGCAGGTAAGTTTTTCGCTACCTGATAATTCACTTATGCTGTGTCTAAAATTGACACGGAAATACTTGTAGTTGATTACCTCGAACGCTTGGAGCAAGAACATTTGCCCCATAAACAAACAATCACTATAGAATCTACCCTATTTCCGCAGTAAAAATCATTATACCCCCTCCTTTGTTTCGTTGTCTTTTAAACTCCGTTCCTTAATGTCCCCACTTCCATTATTATCATTCTTCTCTGGTTCAGTGTCATAGGCTTGTGGGACTGTTATGTAGGTTAAAAATCACTAGTATTTGTATCGACGCAGAGTTCGTGAATCAGCTCTTAATAGCATTATAGGGTTTCTGTGGCGTTTAGCTAAACAAAGAGGGTTCCTTTCTTCGGTTCCGATAGAGGGAGAACAAGAGAACGTGGTCGGTCTTAAGCTTCAAAGTTTCCAAAGGCTTCGATTCAAAGAATCCGTCGCTCTTTGTAAATGGAAACAAACCGGACAACAAAAAGTCCTTGAGGCTACCGTTTTTGAGATTTAGAAGCCCACGAAAAGGTCGAGGAAGTTGGTAAGGTTTTGTAGATCATGACTCATTTCGGAAGCCCGACTGTCACGCCCAGGCCTTTTCGTCCGTGGTCGGACATACTCTTTGTTGTTGTGGCTGCCCCGAGATCGATTAGAAAGCTTTGATCAATTGATGGAAAAAAGTCCGGGTTGGATAGATAAGGTTGAGCTTCGCCTTTGTTTTTTTTTGATGCGTGCAGTGCGGGATTCGGATTTGGCTTAGGGCGGTAAGTGATATTCCGAACTGTTGCACTGCACTGGGATATTGAAAGGGCCTGTGTTTCGCGACGAGGAGAGGTTTGCCTCGTTAGGCTGTTAGGAGCGGCACATTCGCGAGGACTTGTATTTGAGATCTTGTAACACGGCGGGCAAAGTGCTGTCAAGTCTGTGCTGTCAAATGGGTTGTCAAGTGACCAGCCCACCACTTGACCTAATGACCTTTCTCGCGAATTGTTGATCGCCCACTCCGGAGCTTTAAATAGCACATAATTATATAGATTTACAGGGGTTTGAGAATTTTTGCGAGAAAGGAGGGGCTGGCCACTTGACAACCCGTTGGACAGCACTTTGCCCGCCGTGTAACGCGATATAATTTCCCGGCATGATGACTCATATGAGATACCGGATGGTACAACATGAACGAGCGAGTGAGCGTCGGAAAAGCTCGAATTACACATATCAGGGGTCATATTGCTTCGAACTCCTGTTGTGCGTATACAAAAATTGTAGATGCCACAGGAGACTGAATCTATTAAAAATACTTTTAGAAGTCATTGTACCATGATGATATGACGCCACCGTGACGAACGACCACGAGGGATCGTCATCTCTCTGTCTTCTTTTATTTACTTTAACTCCGGTTTTTTCTATCATAGAACCAGGGGCGTCTAGATCTGTTCTCGATCGGACATCTTCCCGAGTTGATGAGAGAACGTGTGTTTTACTCGACGTTGATGTCTTGACCGCCATTGGTTGATGAATTGTTTTGGGGACGTGTGTATGATGCGTCTGTAGAAAAGCTTGAGAGTCCAGACAACTTTTTAATCCGTTAGGTAGTACCCTTTGTATTCGTTTTGCGATACGGACATCCAGGGAAGAGAGAATATCAAGGGATAACTATTACTCCTGACCCATGCCGATGGTAATGAAGAAAAAATCAAAATCAAAAAGACTATCATGGGTTTTGAAAGCTGAGGTTAGTCGTCATTATGAGACCGCCTAATGTCCATTTCAGAGCAGAAAGAGTGGAGATAAACATGGAATACTAGTAGTAAGAGAGTAAGTGGAGTACCTGGTATTCCAAAACTTTCTTTGCTGTTGGAGTATTGCAAGTGGGGCGCTCAGAACGTCGACCATTGATTATTATCGCCATATTCATTGTCTTTATTACAAAAGACCCCTCTCCCATGATGAGCGTGGGGTATATCAAGTATCCGGTCCGCGCGACCCTCGGACCGTCCTATGCGTTTCTCCGCTACTGAAGTTTGAATCCTTTGTGAACCATCCCTGCTGAATGCCTATCAACCCCGCACAATAAAATAAACTAATAATACTGCTCGTCCGACGACATTTCAATGCGCTGTTAGTGAAGGTTCAGTCTAGGGGTGTAAATAATGAATCCTACTCGACGTCGAGGATTTTAAGGTTAATAGGACACCCAGTGGACAACAAATTACCGCAATAGCGAACTTAGCGAAACCTTAATTATATAAACTAATCTCAATTAACCTGAGGTTAAATCTTCTGAATGGTTGTCCCCCTCTGCGTATGAGTGACGATGTCTGAAAGAGACTATTTCTTTGACGAGTCCCGATTCTCGGATATGGGGCTATGCATTTGGTAGTTTTTATTTCGAGATCCGTGAGTGTTCTTTAGCGGTGACAGTCCATCTACTCTTTACATCATTATTTTCTCTTCAATCAAGGGCGGATGGTGATTTCAGCCGCAGCGTCAAAATATCTTCGACAGGTGTTCCGAGTACGTTCCAACGTGTTTCTTGTCTTTCTTTTTCTTGGCGCTGTTAGGTTATTACGGTCGAAAGTGGCTAAGAAGAAAAGTGACAAGTTTCTTAGGAATGGAATCATAGAAGTTCACTCGGATTAGTTCTTAAAGCCTATAAACCCGATGGCATGTATAGTACAGAAATACTATGCGGCATGGACCGATGTCACTAAGTGGCGCGCTGAATGGTGTTAAAGAGTCACCTACGCGTCTTTGAGCATTCCATTTGATTGTGAACCGGGAGAAACAGGGCCCTGTGGCAGATGCTGTTTGTTTCTCTTGCATAATTTCTTTCTATTTTTTTCTGTCCGAGTTGACCATACCCGAGGATGTCGCTGGAGCCGCTCCCTTTTGGAGACATAGAGGCGGGGCAATAGTGTAATATACACAGGCGAGAAGGATTTGGCGACGTCAAGGCCGTCGTCAACACTGGGGAGCAATGTTTCGCCGTTGCTCAACTGTCCGAACGGACTGCTACTCTGCCTCATAGGTTCAGCTTTAGACTGTCCCAGGAACGATATCTCAGGCTATCTGATCAGATAAGAATCGATGCAATTTACCAGCGAGATTGCAACCGGTGATCAGACTGTCACCACTCGGTCAATTGGGAGCCTTCCCAGATGCCCATTTTGTGTGATCGCCATCAGTCGACCGAACTACTGTTTCTTCAGGTACCCGGGCCTCCTGCCCGGAGGGTTCACAGCCGCCTGTACAATACGCACCAGGAGTGTACCATACCAATAATTACAGTTGACAAGTCCGAAGTTATTTCAGAGCGCGGGCTGAGAGCGGGACCTCTTTAAGTAATAGGAGCGGCAGAGAGCAACGCATCCACTTTTAAATACAGCTCATTGTTGACCTACGGGCGGGAATGAGGGGCGGGTCCGGCTGAAACGGAGCTGCGGGATGGGATAGTCGGGACTGAAACTATTAGAGAAGAGTGATAAACGTGCTTCCGCCTAGTGCCTATTGGATCGTCGACGGTTGGCGGCCGCTTTGATGGCGTGACAATATTCGATGAAAATCAGCAGAGGACAAGCCCAAAAGGAATATCCACCTTTCAGCGCCTGCCTTTCTTTCTTCTTGCCGCTCACCAGGTTAAACCTGAGCGATTCAAATACAGGGTTTACATTGATAAGTCACGCTGTGGGGCACAGCGAATAGAGAATGCAGAAACGCGGGTAGAACGGCTGGGAAGCGATCACGAGATCGTGATGCAGGGAGTAGAGAGCAAAAACAGGAAAAGGAGCCTAGGGACGATCGTTGCTGTGATTTGTTTCTATCGCTGGCCAGTGCAAATCCTGCGATTCCACGCTCGATTTTGAAGAGAGGTTGGGCATGGGACTTGCTTAGGCGATGAAACTGGACCTGGTCAAATTGACTCCACCGGTACTGGAGCGACCCTGAGCTATTTCTGTTACGAGCAGTGATGACACACAACGGCCATACAATATCGGGCCTAGGCGAGATCTGGTGCTCACAATATTTAACCCAGGTCTTTCTCGGACAAGACTCTTAGTCCGGCTGTCTTCATGTCCAAGGACGATAGCGCGTTATAGGCTTGGTTTTCGGTCGTTCCGTATCCACAAGCACCTCCTCCGAGGCACGTACCATCCCGAGCTCAACATGTTCCCGCCGCGAACATCGCTGATACACGTGTCCTCTCCTCCAGGAAACACTCTCATTTGCGAACTTGTCTATTTAAGCCTAATAATCTAGTTGCCATCAGTTCTAGAACGTTCGATCGTCTGTCGTAAGTATTATAGTACCTCACCGTTTGGAATACATCTGGCCCCTAACCACCTCCTCTTTCGTTTCACTTTACGTGTTCCAGGCTGCGCCTGTGTTGCTTGAACAGATTATCTCTACTGCTCCCGGTTAACGCGAAATACCGTGTAGGCAATAGCGCTTGGTCGCTGTTTGTTGAGTTTCGACTGATTCCTGGCAATTTTCATTTTGTAAGTAATTTGTTCTTTTCTATCGACCGACCAACTGAATGAGTTTCAGCTTGATACTTGCGTTCACTCATGAGTGCAACAATCACCGTTCGACATCGCTCTAAAACGGCCCCGATGGACGTCCGTCATACGCGAAATTCAAACCTAGCTGGATGCCCCCTTCCTATGATTCCTCGACGGACAACACGGTCACGGAGTATATCAGAAACTTCCCAACGTTTTTCTCAGACAACTTTCTGCGATCGCGAGGCGCCGCATACTGTGGATGCCGATTCAAGTTTTTTCACAACAAATGAAACATCTCATCCCCGCGGCCGACGAAGGAGTTTTCAAGACGGCCAGGTGCACGCTCTGAACTTACCAGAGACAGTCCAACCCCTTGTAGAACAATCCCACCAATCCCAGGCTGATGAAGCAAAAGCGGATAGTCAATCGCCACAAGCCCTCGTATACACACCAGGCATGCTTCGGTTCAGCCTTGAGGTCATGCGTTCCCATATGCTCGCAGAGCCTCAAAGGCACCGACACACACGATCTGTCTCCATGCATGATACTCCATCACCTCCGTTCGTGGACGGAGTGTCACGAGTCATCATCCGGAAGAAATCCGGTCAGCCTGTCAAGTCGTCCCTAAAGTCTTCCCGATCTGCAACTCGGGGTAACCTGTCTGTTGTGACCGTTGGCTGCTCGAGTAAAAGCGAACCTCCCACTCCTAAAGTCGTCCATTTCGATACGAAACTCGAGCACATAAAGCATTTCATCGCGGAGCAGAAACCGTTGGCCGTTTCCCGTGATGGCGGCCCCACAGACGACAATAGTGGAACTGATAGCGACTTCTCATTAACTTACGGAGATGGGTCGGGTCTATGCAGGAACCGGAAGAGGTTAGTTATGCGGCACATCAACGGCACTCCCAAAGCCAACCCGGGTGCCAATGTGGCACTAGAGGATTACTATCTCAATTTCGACGGGACCAACATTCTTGGGAAAATCCGGGTGCGCAATATAGCCTACTGCAAAACCGTCGCGATTCGGTTTACATTTGATTCTTGGCAAACAACTAGCGAGGTTGTTGGACGTTACGTGGAGTCGGTCAACTCCCAATTTGATCGGTTCTCATTTAGCATTCGGCTAAACGACCTACTGGCGAGGATTGAAGGGAAAACCTTTATGATGGCCATTCGATATGGTGTCAACGGACAAGAATACTGGGACAACAATAATCACCAAGATTATGTGGCGGTCTTTACGAAGACAAAGGTTCTACCGGAAAGCAAGAAGGTAGATGATGATGACGCTAGTGATGTAGAGAACCTTCGGAGCAGACTGGAGGAGATAGTTAGGCGGGAAAAGGCAAGAAACGACGTCCCTCGATCCCCTTCAAAGAAAGCTCTAGACTCAAAGAAAGCCGAACCCCCTTCCTTGAGATCCGGTGTTGCTTTAAGTTCACGTTACGACTTCGCGACGTCATTACGCAACCCCAGAACTTGGAATCCCTCCATTGTTCCCCTTCTGAGTCCTCCCCTCAAAGTACTCGGCCACTACCGTCTCGTGCGAGACGTTTAACGGTACCTCCCCCGAGCTCAATACCTTGGCCGGAGAAGGTGTATCCTCTCAAGCGGCTAGAGACATTGCAAGCACCCCTGTTGTTCGAGGAGTCGGCGCCTTTGGGTTCTCCACGGGATATCGGTGAGGAGAGCCTTTTCCCCGTTCATCATTTTCCCGCGAAAGGAGACGACAAGTGCTCTGCACACTTTAGGAATCATCAAAGGAGTTTCTCGGATGGCGGATTGATTGGCAGGAACGACGTTCCGAGGGGTGCACTACCTGAAACTGAAACACTCGAATCCGAATCTCCGGAAATGTTACGGGTGCCCGGTCAATCGACTACTCACATATCGTCCAGATGTAGTTCATTTCCTCCTCTAAAGGCCAGTGATAGGTCTCTTTCTTATACGTCTCATTTCGATCTCGAGCCCCCTGTCCGGTCCGTCAACAGGCCTCAGGATCTATCTCAAAGACCCGGCTCGAGGATGAGAGAGTCTAGTGTGCATAGCGACTTGTCGACTCCCAGTCTTGCATCACCAACGTCATTGCGATCACTTACTCCGTCCCCGACCCTTGAGGAGCCGTGCGTATCTCCGCTGGATGAAAAGGTACTCTACCCAAATAGTCTGCAGCCGGTCAGCCCTGGAGCGCATTATAAACAGTTTTTGAACAAGTAAGTCTCGTGATACTCTGGGGTTGTATGGCATAAATGTTAACTGCTTACAGGTTCTGCTTCTTCACCGGATCTTCAGTGGCTAGTCCCGAGCTCATCGCCGCAGAGAAACAACCTTCAGATGGTCAAGTGCTGACGTCACAGCTCAGCGGATTGAATGTTTCCTATCCTACGGGCAATACTGATGACTTGGCTACCATTCAAAGTGCCTCTCCTTCCTCGACGGCAACGGTGTCTACTCCGGCAGCAACTCGTGCGACTTAGTGCAAGACGGCGCTCATTAATTAATCATTTTGCTCTGTCGTCAATGCCCATAAAAGTACTCAATGCGTTTTTCTCGTCCGTTTTCACCTTGGGTTTTACGCGGGACGCGGACTCTTTATTTTTCGACCAATCTTATCTCTATCTATTTAAAGGCGACTTGGTGAAACCTGCCGAAGATTTTCTTTTTCTTCCCCGCGCTCATCTCTCTTCTGTTTTTGTTAAGATTATACTCCCATTTTGTCCTGCCTGTACTCATAGTATGCTATTAGATTGCATGTAAATAACTAAAATGTACCATTAGTCTTTTACATTTTTTCCCTTATATCGGATCAGGATGGTGAACAAATAACGTTCTATCCTCCTTATACCATGAATCTTATTCAATAGAATGTAGTCCAGATTTCACGCAATAGGAATCGAGACTTTAGACGACCTTGCCTGCATTACCTAAAGTAGAAAGATGGTACAAGAGTAATAAACATTAATGTCTGCCACGCCGAGGACCCCAACGACCAGACCGACTGTGTCCGTTAGCACCGCCGCCCCGTCCCCAGTCACCATCCCTATCTCTACCATCTCTATCATCTCTACCTCTAGGATCTCGACCATTTGTCCCATGAGGCACGTCACGACCAAATTCATCTAGCGAAGATCCTCCTCCATATGTATCTTGATCTCGGTATTGCTGTTGCTGTGGCGGACGGTTGGCCGCTTCCGAGGAAGCACTGAATCCGGGGATAAAGTCATCTACAGAGTCAGACTGTCCGATGCCACCGCTGCGGTTAGGATACCCATTCTCCATTCCCACTCCACCCATTCCAGAAGACTGACGATATTGGCTATCGTCTTCTTCCATTGCCCCTCGGCTCCTGCTGTGACCAAACCCGATGCCAAAACCTGATCCAACAAAGTTAGATTGGGTAGCACCGAAACCGGGAACGAAGATGTCATCGTCGTCGTCTTGACCGCTTAAGTCTACGACGTCGGATGGTTTCTCTACGGAGGTTGCTTCGCCTGGCCTTTCACGAGACCAGAATCGTGTGGTTTGATCGTTTGAAGCTGTCACAAGTAGGTGTCCCAATGGGTGATACGCAAGAGACCAAACATTTGCGTCATGTGCTTGAGAAAGAGTTGCACGTGGAGATGATGCCGCGGCTGTGAGAGATGAGAGGGACGAAGAAGAGAGAGTAGAAGTTGAATTAGCGATGGAGGTGGGTGGTGAGGGAGTTGAGAGATCCCAGTGTAGGATTGAACCTTCGGATCCTCCTGAAACTAAGATGGGGTGCACTGGGTGCCAGGCCACAGCTATGATTGCTTGTCAATGGAAGCCAGTGAAAGATGGAAGGGAGACGCATACAGCACACTTCTTTCTTGTGGCCCTTGAGCACGCGGAATTCTTTCATAGCGCGGATGTCAAAAACGCGCACTGTTTGGTCGCGTGATGCACTGGCAACCAGATTGCCGTTAGGGGACCAGGATAGGGCCTGGATGGTATTTTTGTGGGGGTGACTGTACACAGTGAATTAGTCCTTCGACAAGCTAGGTAGGGGGAAATGTTACAGTGTTGACAGGCATGTCCCTGTGCGGGGATCCCAGAACTTGATGAGGTTGTCTTTGGAACCAGAGACGATGATGCCTTTTGTCGGGTGCCATTGAGCACATTTGACATCCCAACCATGACCTTAATAGATTCAGAATTTGGAAAGCCATGCATTCAAACTGCGGAGCCTACCTGTGAGCACGCTTTCCACTCGGCTTTCGGCGAATGACCAGATGCGAACGCTGGAATCATCACTAGCAGTTGCGAATCTCTGGTCATCCGGGCTGAAGCTAATATCTCGGATTGCTTCGCGTGAATTTGAGCCTTGCCAAGCAGTCAAGTTGTTCATGTTCGGCTCGAAATACTTGATCACACCACTCTTATCTGCAGAGGCAAGATATGCACCTGAGTGGTTGAACGTCATGGCACATATCGCGGTGTCGTGTGCTTGGAGAATTGTTTCGAAGTTGAATGTTAGGCCATTCCAAAGCGTAAATTCACCACTGGTTGACCCTGTGAGAACGCGGCGGCCTTCTGGGGTCCACTATAGGTTTGAATGATAAGTAAAACCCTTTCCACAGAGATATGAACTTACAAGAACGACATGGACTGGGTAGCGGATTTTGTTAGTAGATGTGTGAATGAACTTGGTGCACAAGGACGTTGAACAATTGTCCGGGTATGCCTTCGGAGGGAGTAACTTGTATTCAATTGAGCACATGTGTATGTTCGGACTTAGAAATTGAAACATACATCGACGATGAACGGTATTGCGGGACGTAGGTTTGAAACATAGTAAGGGTTCGGTCTTAGTGTTCTGAGCTGTCGGTACGATATTACTTCATGTTGTCATTGAACAACCGCGTCAAAGTGACCCACGAGAGCCCATCTTCCCATTCCCCCATTATAATCTACCGTCCGGCGAGGCCGTGTTTTCTTTATGAGTTTCCCATCAATCATAAGCCGAGCATTGGCCAGAGTTTCTTCCTGAATCTTAGACTCATCCTGCGGTGGCGGCTGGGGTTCTGAGAGATATCGCTGTGGTTTCCATTCTAAATGAGGTGCATTTGGAAGCTGTGGAAGAGCTTTCTGAGGCAGAAGAAGCGGCAGACTACTGGCCATGTATCGCCCGCTCTCACTTAGGCTTGTCGGAAACGGGCCCTGTGTTTGTCTTTCTTTGCATACTCGACGTCGGAGCCAAGCACCTGCAAACAGCTCGTTGTTCGGGCGCAGCCGTCGTCCTTGGACTGCTGTATACCGCTCCCTACTGACATCTCGTTCCTAATACAATCTCGGTGACCAGCAATGTCGGACGACTACCCTAGTCTGTTCCGTAAGTGTCTTTACCTTCTAGAATGATTTGTTTTCTCACTGGGTCACCCGTCATGCAGGTTCGGAACAGATGAGCTTGGTGCAATTGTTTGTCCCGACAGAAGTTGCCCACGACACTGTAGCTGAGCTCGGTGAGCTTGGAGATGTTCAATTCAAAGATGTCAGTGAGGTTGTGATCCCGACTAAGCTAATATGCTCAAACTCGGAATTATAGCTGAACCCAAACGTCAATCCTTTCCAACGTTCGTTTGTTGGTGAAATCCGCCGTGTCGATGAAATGGCGCGACGTGTCCGTTTCTTTGCTGGACAGATCGAGAAGGAGAAAGACCCGATTCCTCTTCGTCCACTTTATGACTCGGCGCCGCTCATCACTGTTGGACCTCGCGCTGCGCAGACCATGGATGAGATGGATACCGTTCTCGCCGAGCATGAGACGAAACTTACTCGCATGAACGAGAATTACAATACCCTGACGGAAAGGCTAAGGCAGCTTGTTGAGGCGCGCTACGTCTTGAGAGAGACAGCCGTGTTTTTTGACAGGGTAATCACTCATAGACTCACCTTTAGGTGATATGAGCTGACGCACTTTCAGGCCCAAAGTCACACTACGGACATTAGGACCTCTTTTGACGACAGTGCGGCTCCATTACTGCAGCACGATGATCAAGAGAGTCAGTTCACTCCCGGAGATGCCCAATTTGACCTCGAGTCAGTTTCCGCCCTCTATTCCTTAATTGAATTACTCATCATCTCGTAGATTCGTTGCCGGAACCATTGACCGCGCTCGTGTTGCTACTTTCGAGCGTGTCCTTTGGCGCGTCTTGCGAGGCAACCTGTACATGAATCAAACTGACATCACTGAACCTTTCGTCGACCCTGACTCTGGAGCAGAGACCTGGAAGAACGTTTTCATCATTTTCGCCCATGGTGATGTCCTTCTTTCGAAGATTCGCAAGATTGCAGAGTCCATGGGAGCTACTTTGTATCCCATCGATGCAAATGCGGATAAACGAGCGGATGCTTTCCGCGAAGTCACGGCCCGCATTGAGGATTTACAAACAGTCTTGTATAACACTGGTCTAACCAGGCGCGGCGAATTAGTCAGGATCGGAGAAAGTCTTCGCAGCTGGCAGGACGTCGTGAGGAAGGAGAAACTTATCTACGAGACTCTCAATCTGTTTAATTACGACGTTAGGAGGAAAACTCTCATTGCGGAAGGTTGGGTGCCTACTCGAGACATCACAAAGATTCAATTGGCCCTCCGACACGCAACCGTGAGTTCTTATATTCTCTGTGGTTACTCGACAGCTCATTGCATATAACAGGAAGAGTCTGGGACGAGCGTTCCACCCATCCTTAGTGAATTGCGGACGCACAAGACACCACCTACGTTCCACAGGACCAACAAGTTTACTGAAGGTTTCCAAGCTATCATGGACAGTTATGGTGTCACCAAATACCGGGAAGTTAATCCCGGACTTTTTGCTATCATTACGTTCCCCTTCCTCTTTGCTGTCATGTTCGGTGATATTGGACACGGTCTCATCATTTTTTCCGCTGCCGTCTACATGATCCTCAATGAGAGGCGTTTGGCCAAATCCG
Source organism: Agaricus blazei (assembly GCA_029719445.1). NCBI lineage: Eukaryota > Fungi > Basidiomycota > Agaricomycetes > Agaricales > Agaricaceae > Agaricus > Agaricus blazei. The sequence goes on from SSNC01000019.1 coordinate 51,888, forward strand.
ATCTTGGTGAAGTGAGTTCTACTCGATTTTCCTTACATTTTGTCCATGGGTTGATATCCGCCTTCGTAGATCAATGGCCAGTTCTTCTTGTACGTCTTTGATTCTCCCGCCTGCCAGGTTGTGCTGATAACAAAATTAGCGGGCGTTACATCATCCTTCTCATGGGTCTTTTTTCCATGTATACCGGCCTTATGTACAATGATATATTCTCCAAGTCCCTGAATATCTGGCGCTCAGGGTGGACTTTTACGGAGACCAATAGCTCTATCATTGGCGAATCAAATGGCCATACCTATCCATTTGGTCTAGACCCCGGTTGGCATGGGGCAGATAACGGACTTCTATTCACAAATTCGTACAAGATGAAAATGTCCGTGGTTCTGGGAGTCATTCATGTACGGCTATTTTTATTCTCTTATCAAGGGACTTACCCTGTCTTCTTAGATGACCTTTGCGTTATGTCTTCAATTACCCAATCACATCAATTTCAAGCGCCCGGTTGACATCTGGGCGAACTTCATTCCTCAAATGCTTTTCTTGCAGTCCATTTTTGGCTATCTAGTCGTCTGTATCCTTTACAAGTGGTCGATTGACTGGTCGGCTGCTACAACAAAGCCTCCATCACTTCTCAATATGCTTATCGCAATGTTCCTGTCGCCCGGCACTGTTGACCCAGACACACAACTCTATCGTGGGCAAAGTGTCGTTCAGGTTGTCCTCCTGATGGTGGCCGCTATATGCGTTCCCTGGCTCCTCATAGCGAAACCTTTTGTGATATGGAAGGAGATGAAAAAGATCCAGGGGCAGGGATATGTTGGCCTGGCGCATGGCGATGACATGCCCAGAGATCATTCCGATGACACACTTGAAGGAGAGGAAGAAGGTAATGGGCGGGCAATCGTAGAAGATGACAAGGAAGGAGAAGTGAGTTGCAATTTCGCCCGTTTTGATGTGCTCTAAAAATGGATATTTCAGGAGCATGAGGACTTTGGAGAGATTGTGATCCATCAGACTATTCATACCATTGAATTCTGCCTCGGGTGCATCTCGCACACGGCCTCATACCTACGTCTTTGGGCCCTTTCCCTCGCACATGCACAATTATCCGAGGTGTTGTGGTCAATGACACTTGAGTTTGCCCTCGGGCCGGAGTCCATCCTCGGCTGGGTTGCCTTGATCTTGATGACAGTGTTCTGGTTCACGCTGACAGTTTTCATTCTCTGCATCATGGAGGTCCGTCGTTTTGCTGATGATTGTGGAATCTTACTGATTGATATTAAAGGGTCTATCGGCTTTCCTCCATGCACTCCGTCTCCACTGGGTTGAAGCGAATAGCAAACATTTTGAAGGAGGCGGCTACGTAAGTTGACGATCGCACGTTCTTGCCCTTATTAGTAAACTGAATGCGGAAATTTTAACAGGCATTCACCCCGCTTACCTTTGCGGATCTTGAATCTAAGGAATGAGGCTATTCTTCGCAGTGCACTCGATACGTTTCATGTTGTGTTGGTAGATGATGGCATAATAAAAATTGCTTGATTGTTGACAAGAACACTCGGCATCTAGAAACACCCTGTTTGTTGATGTGATCGAATCAACATTCCATGATTCACCCGTTTCCGAGCCGATAGACAAGTGTGGTGCAAATTTTTTCAAACTCCGAAATCAACCAATATAAGTTATGCAGATGCTATTCTTCCCCCTTTATCCCTCCCCACTCAGTCTTTTTTCTCTCTTCTCTTTTAGAGGTCGGTTTCCCTATTGTTTAAGCTTATCCTGATTCTAACGCTCGCCCAGGATTTTTTTTCCACCTTAGAAACTAGAAATAGAGCGTACTCTATCATTTCTTAGCTTTTTCGCCTGCTTCAACGATCTATAGAAACTCCTAAAATTTTCAAAGTATGTTCCTCGCCTATCTTGCACGGCGATTAGGTCACTGACAATTTTCCAGATCGTAGAAATGCCTGCTGCTACCACTGTCGCCGCCGCAACCTCTGTTCCCGCCGCCCCACTCAAGGCTAATGCCGTTGTTGACGGACCTATTGACATCACCGCCCTCTTCGCTGGTGATGCCAACGCCCGTGCTTCTGCAGTCAACTCCTTGACGGCCGCTGCTCAAAAAGACGGTACCTCGGCTCTCGTATCCGCGGGTTTCCCTGAGGCCGTCATCAAGGCTCTTGCCGATAAAAAATCTCCGGCGGTTCGTGAAAATGCCGCTGATGCCATCCGTTCCGTAGTCAAAGCCGGTGCTGGTAAAGCATTGGAGCCTATCTTCATCGACTCTGGTATCTATGCTGCCCTCCTCGTAACTTTTGCCGATAAGGCCCCGACTGCTAGGACAGTCGCTGTGGAGGCGGTTCGCGAATATGTCGCTGCCATGAACCCTTGGGCAACTTCGCTCATCCTTCCCAGTCTTCTTCATGAAATCAAGACTGCTGGCAAGTGGCAGGTCAAGATTGGTGCCATCACCGTCCTCAACCAGCTCATCGTCAGCGCGCCTGTTCAAACTGCCCGTGCTATGCCTGATATTGTCCCTATCCTCGCCGAGGCGATCTGGGACACTAAGGCGGATGTCAAGAAGGCCGCTCGCGATTCCTTGACTAAGGCGACTGCTCTGGTTTCGAACAAGGATATCGAGCGCTTCATCCCTGCTCTTATCAAGGCCCTCATTAACCCTGTCGAGGAAGTTCCCAATACTATTCAGCTCTTATCGGCCACCACGTTCGTTTCGGAGGTTGACTCGCCTACCCTTTCCCTTATGGTTCCGCTTCTCTCGCGTGGTTTGAATGAGAAGCTCACTGCCACCAAGCGTAAAGTTGCCGTGTATGCGCTTCTCAAATTCTTATCTTCGCTGTCAGATCTAATTCATCTATTTTTAGCATCGTTGACAACATGTCCAAGCTTGTTGACTCTCATGTGACTGTCCGACCATTCATTCCCAAGCTCCTCCCTGGCCTCATCAAGGTCGAAACTACCATTGGTGATCCCGAGGCACGCAACGTCGTCGGCAGGGCCATCAAGACTCTCCGTCAAGTTGGCCAGGTGCCTGAGGGTGATGGCTCTGACATCGCACCCCTCAAATTCGTTGAGGCTGTCCAGACCTCCTCTGCCCTTGCTGCTGTCTACAAGAAGCTCAACGGTGAAATCGATACCTCTAACGTGGTCGTCAAATACGTTTCCATCCTCTCTGCCAACCTCATCAACGCCAAGAACTTCGAAGTCCCGGCATGGGAGACTCTTGCTCCTTTCCTTACCAGCGTTGTAGCTTCCCCTGACGGCATTGCTGTCGCTCGTGAATGGGTTGTTCGCTCCGCTACTGAGGGTCTGGATGATGAAGAGGTTCCTGAGGATGAGGAAGAAGGTGAAGACCTTTGCAACTGTCAATTTTCCCTCGCCTACGGTGCCAAGATCCTTCTTAACACTGCCAATCTTCGCCTCAAGCGCGGCCACCGTTACGGCCTTTGCGGAAAGAACGGTACTGGAAAGTCGACCCTCATGAGGGCCATCACCAATGGACAAGTTGAAGGTTTCCCTTCTCCTGACGAAGTCCGCACCTTTTACGTCGAACATGACATCGATGGTAGCGAGGAAAGCACCTCTGTCCTTCAATTCATCGTCGATGACAAGCGTATTCTCGCTAATGAGACCGAGATCAAGGAAGCCCTTTCCTCTGTCGGCTTTGATGCTCCTCGTCAGGCCCAACCCATCGGCTCCCTTTCTGGTGGTTGGAAGATGAAGTTGGCTCTTGCTCGTGCCATGCTCTTTAAGGCCGACATTCTCCTTCTCGATGAGCCGACTAACCACTTGGATGTCGTCAACATTGCTTGGTTGGAGAATTATCTCACTAGCCTCAAGACCTGCACCTCGAGTACGTTTTTTCCCTTCCTCATGTTAAGTACTTGTCAACTCATGGCCTATCTTCAGTCATCGTCTCTCACGACAGTACCTTCCTTAACAACACTATCACTGATGTTCTTCACCTTAACCGCTTCAAGCTTCGTCGCTACCGCGGTAACCTTGAAAACTTTGTGAAGCACGTTCCTGAGGCTAAGTCTTACTACACTCTCGAGGCTGCCGAGGACTACAAGTTCAAGCTTCCTGACCCTCCTATGCTCGAAGGTGTCAAGACTAAGGAGAAGAGTTTGATCAAGATGTAAGTTAATCGTCCGTCTTGGTATTGGTGCTTTTATTTACTGTTTTATCTTTAGGCGCAAGGTTGGATTCCAATATCCCGGTACTGCAGTTCAGCAACTTCACGACATTACTCTCCAAGTCTCCTTGTCCTCTCGTGTTGCTGTTCTCGGTCCTAACGGGTCTGGTAAATCGACCCTTGTTAAACTTCTCATCGGTGATATGGAACCCAACAAGGGTGGTGAGATCTGGAAGCATCCCAACTTGGTTATTGGCTATGTTGCTCAACACGCTTTCCATCACATTGATAACCACCTCGACAAGACTCCTCTTGAATACATGCTCTGGCGTTACCAGACCGGTGAGGATTTGGAAGACATGGGCAAGGCTTCTCGTATCATTACCGAGGAGGAAGCCAAGAAGATGAAGGATGGTTCACTCGTAATTGTTGAAGGCCAGAAGAGGTTCATCGACGAAATTTCAACCAGGAAGAAGCTGAAACAGTCATACGAGTACGAGGTCTCCTTCAAGGGACTCAGCTCCACCGAGAACATCTGGCTCCCTCGTGATGAGCTCATCAAGCGTGGTTTCGAAAAGGTCAGTCATCTTGGCCGCATATATGTGACCACGAATACTAATAGTTATTACAGAAAGTTCTCGAGGTTGACACACGTGAAGCCCAACGCCTGGGTCTCTTGCGTCCCCTCGTTCGCCGAGAAATTGAGAAGCATTTCGCTGACTTTGGTCTCGAGCCCGAGTTCGTCTCCCACAACACCATGAGAGGTCTCTCTGGTGGTCAGAAGGTCAAGATTGTACTTGGTGCTGCTACATGGCGTCGTCCTCACGTCGTCTGCCTTGATGAGCCTACCAACTACCTTGATCGTGAGTCGCTCGCCGCGCTCATTGAGGCTCTCAAGAAGTTCGAGGGTGGTGTCCTTGTTATTACTCACAACCGTGACTTCTCCGAGTCGATCTGCACTGAAGTTTGGGCTATGCGTGATGGTACCCTTGAAGCTTCGGGCCACAACTGGGTTGAGGGTCAGGGATCTGGAGCCCGTCTTAATCAGAAGGAAGGAGCGGATGAGGATCAGTATGATGCCATGGGCAACAAGGTTGATAACAAGAAGACGAAGAAGCTCACTTCATCTGAGGCTCGCAAGCTAAAGAAGGAGCGTATGGCACGGAAAAAGAGGGGTGAAGAGGTCACCGATGACGAGCTCTAGATGATCGGTGTTCATGTTTTATCTTTGTTCCTTCCCTACCCATTTTCTTTACGATACCATGTGTCTACGTTTCCTTTACGTCTCTTATTTCTAGCTTTCTATTCTTGCTGTTCCTATGGTGTATGTACATTCATATTAATTTCATATCGTTAATTGTTGGAAAGGTTGTGAAAGTGAACACAGGTAGACAATTAAGGACACAATTTCTCAGACTCGTTTATAACGACGGACTCTCGCGGACTAATTTCCATGCCTTATCTACACCGTCGCCTCCCAACAAAGTGACCTTGCCTTCCTCTTGCAGTTTTTTGAGATGGAGTTCAATGCTATGTGCAGCGGGGGTCCAGAGATTCTCGGGGTACGAAGCGTAGAGAACTTTAACGATTGTCCAAGTGGTCCAATCATCACCCTCTGTTGGATTTGTCCGTAACACAGCTATAACTTGTTGTTCGCGCTCGAGGCGGTGTTTAATGTAAGTTGAGATGAGTTCACGACCTTCCTTGACGACAGGCCCGTGAGCAGGGTAGAGAGTTTGATAACCTTCGGGATCCTCAGAGCCATATTCGAGCATTTTGTTCAGGGATTGTAGATACAATCTAAGATCCTCGAAGACGGCGGTCCCTTGTCCTAGAACTGTGTCTGCTGTGTACAGTACACGGTCATCCGGTATATCTAGAGATATGGAATCGAGTGTATGTCCAGGGGTGTGTAATACGCGGATAGTGGGCGAAGATGCACGAAAGAGTTGATTATTGTGTAAGTCGTGGAATGGTTTACCATCTGGGGTGGGTGTGAAAGCGCCTTTGGGTAATGATTCGATAATTTCGGGTAGATTGTTATGAGCGGCCAGTGCTGGACGTGTAATATGTGATGGGAGGGGATATTTGTGTAATTTTGGGGCTGGGTATGATGATGGCGGCGCTGTTGGGTTACGGGATTGCCAACGTGTTTGGAGCAGAGTGAGAACAGATGGGAGACCTCCGATATGGTCGATATGCCAATGCGAGATCAGGATATCAGATATTTCTGGGAGGGTGTTTGTATCGGGTGGGAGGGCATCTAGAGCGGAGGTAAGGAGGGGGAGATATTCTTGTTTGCCTTCGGCTGTGTCGAGGAGGAGATAGGGTCGTTGAGTGCCAATGACGTAGGTGTTAGTCCCTGTATCGGGAAATTGTCAGTAGCAGAACTGGGATGCTCTAATTGCACCCCACAAACCTTGGAGAGTGAATTTTCCAGGGTTCTAGTAGCAAAAGTTATACACACAAGCGAAATAGTTGGAGTCATATTGGGACTAACCTGACCCAGCACTCGCGTTACGTTCGCGCTGATCTAGCAAAAAGAGCTCAAATCTCTGTGGTCCAGGATGGAAAGCGACACACTTTGGAAATGTCAGGGAGATCTTCTAATTTCTCTACCATGGTCCTGCGATTTGTACTTGAAAATAGAGTGCGGCGATTAGAGCAGCGCTTGAAGCAGGCGTGGCTGAGGACACTGGGAAGACGAGATATGTATATGAGGCTTGACATGTGACTCGGAATGTGGTTTGTATCCGAGACCGACTCTTGGGACCAGAGTATTTATCCGCATTGCACCCATGGGTCAGGCATATTTGAAGTAGAATGAAGGACTCAAGTTGTGAAACTCTATTGGATAATTAACGTGTAAACTAATGAGATCGTTGATTTCATTAGGTTATTTGTACGCATATTCCATGTCGTTGCGCTTTGATACATCCCAGACGGGTGTGCGGCAGCGGCGTCCGTCAAATGACAAATGGATATCACTGCATCTCGCTTCGTGACGCCTTCAGTTTAACAAGCTTCAGGTTCGGCACGTTCATTACTCACTTTTTTTTGCAACAAGACCCTCAGTAAACACGACAGCAGGTTGTCATGCTCAGCTTAGATGAACTGCCAAATGATGTTTTGCTAGAACTTGCCGAAATTGTGAGTAGCATTGCGCTCTCGCCGGATATCCCAAAATGACACATTTTGTGTCCACATCTAGCTGCTGTGTCACAAAGAGAGCCTATGCAAACTTCGTCTTGTCTCGAGGCGTCTAAATATACTCGTCAAACCTGTCCTCTTTCGTCGACTCGTTATGAGGATTCGCGACGACAGAACGAATGTAGTAATTCCGCTGGATGACACTCAAGGGTGTCGTATAATTGCCGCAATTGCCTCAGGCTCAACGGATATCTACGAACACACGAGGGACTTGCTACTACTCACGAAGATCAATTCGATGTTTATGAATGAGAGCAACACGGGACTGGAATATAAGAGAAAGGTCGGCGATAAGATCTTTGATGTGATCTCGAGGTTCAAGAATCTCCGTAGCTTTGGGTAGGCCATAGTCATAGTTTGCTTGCTCAGTCCACTTCGACTCATATTATATAGATATGTCTCCAACCCCCAAGAAAATCCCGTGAGCTTTCACGGTGAAGTCATCCGTGCCTTGGGGACACTTCCCCGTCTCGAAGTCATCGATTGCTTGCGTTTCTACCGCGATCCACCACCCTCTTTCACCCTCGGGCCTATTTCCAATCTCACCGGATTCACCGGATTCTGGATGCCTAGAGCTCCTCACTTCATACATGAAATTGCGTCTCTTCTGCCACGATGCCCGACGCTGACCCGGCTCCAACTAAGCGGCATTTTTTATAAAGGTGTCACTCTGAATGATATCTTTCGCGAGGATGGAAAAATGGAAAAGGCATTGGAACTCAGGAAGCTCCTATTAGATGGCTTGGTATTTTCTGCTGATGCTTTCAAGCTCTACGCCCGCCATTTTACGCACTTGACATCAATTACTATTGCACACAACAGAAGTCCCAGCGCGTCTACGGACCTCGGAGAAATTTGCAGCATCCTTCAGCAAAGCGGCACCTGCCTAGAGCATGTAACCAGTGATCATCCTGAAGACCTGCTTCTCTTCTCTTACCTATCCTCGTACTCAGGATTAAAGAGCCTCCGCTTGATATCGTTATCAGGACTAAGAGAGAGTCACCCTGAAGTAGTAAACCTACTCTACACTCAAGTTTTACCTCGTCAAGCCGGGACCTTGGAAGAATTGCGACTTGATATCTACAAGTCAGACGTATGGGGGATGATGCCTACTGAAAATCAGCTCGCAGGCCTTTCCAAATGTCGTAAACTCAGGACATTGGTCGCGCCCTCCGCTTTCACATTCGAATGTGACTTAAATCCTCGAACGATTTGGGTAAGTGTTTCCTACTCCTTCACTCATTCAAGTAAATTTACTCATTTGCCTAGGAAACGTGGCTCAAAGTCGGTTCGCAGCTTCCGGACTTGGAACATCTGTCTATCCTCCTTAGGGACGAGCGCTCATCTACGGTGGACAATTCTGAGATGCAGTCTTGGTACGCGGCCAGAGAAGAGCTAATGGTGCAATATTCGGAGGAAAAGGGAGTTAAATTTACGGTAGCATGAGTGTGGATTACGTCTTTGATTTTTGCTGAATCTGTTCGGAAATAAAGACGAGTCTATCATTCACACATTACGCGCTTCCACAGGGTTAAGGTACTCGAGAGTTCAAGTTATCAGCGAGCACCCTCCTGTCTTTACCTTCAGATGCAAACAGATACAAACAGAAGGCACTCGTTTGATGGCTGGAGTTGACTCTGTCAGTGCTCTCAACATGTCCGCTGCTGTCCTAAACCCGCCACGAGATGAGCCGTCGCACTCCAAAAGAAAACGGTTTGCAACTCGAACTCCCTTCAACTTACCCCAACATCTGACATTTTTCCAGGTCCCATTCCCGTTCCGAGAGCCCAGATGATGCTCCTCCAGCAAGTCGTCGACGGTCTCGTTCACCATCTTCCAATCCCCGTGTAGAGCTTCCCAGAGTCAATGATGTGGACCCTATACGCAAGGCTGAACGGGAACGTCAACTTGCTGCACGTGTTGCTGCCATGGAACTTGAGAAACTCGAAAAGGGCGAAAAATCAAAGGACAAGGAAAAAGAGAAGGAATTCGATGCTCAAGCAGAGTTTGCCAAGCTCACGAACACGAGGTCCGGTGGTGTTTATATTCCCCCTGCTCGACTACGTGCCATGCAAGCTGCTGCAGGGCAGGACAAGAGTAGCCCGCAATACCAAAGGATAACCTGGGATGCCTTGCGAAAATCCATTACCGGTATCGTCAATCGAGTCAACATTGCCAATATCAAACAGATTGTGCCCGAATTATTTGCGGAGAATCTGATTCGTGGTCGTGGACTCTTCGCGAGGAGTATTATGAAGGCTCAAGCAGCAAGTTTACCGTTTACGCCAGTATTTGCTGCCGTTGTTTCTATTATCAATACAAAACTGCCTCAGGTCGGGGAGCTCGTCTTTATACGCTTGGTCAGCCAATTCCGGCGCGCTTTCAAGCGGAATGACAAAGTGAGTCTGGGTAGTTGCCAGGTTTTTCATCCTCTCACTCCTCGAACCAGATCGTATGCCACTCAGCTACTACTTTCATCGCTCATCTTGTGAACCAATCTGTTGCACACGAGATCATTGCGCTCCAGATACTAGTTCTACTACTCGAACGGCCGACGGACGATTCTATTGAAATTGCTGTCGGATTCATGCGCGAAGTTGGCGCCTTCCTCACTGAAAATTCACCAAAAGCCAATGCTACTGTTTATGAGCGGTTCCGTGCCGTTCTAAATGAAGGCAGTATCAGTCAACGTGTACAGTATATGATCGAAGTCCTTATGCAGGTTCGGAAGGACAAGTACAAAGACAATCCGATTATTCCTGAAGGTTTGGACCTGGTTGAGGAGGATGATCAGATCACTCACCAGATTCAACTGGAGGAGGAGCTTCAGGTCCAAGAGGGCTTGAGTATGTTCAGTCATATTCCGTTAGTTGGTGTGTCGCTAAAATATTGTTCACAGATATTTTCAAGTTCGATCCAGATTATGCGGAGCATGAGGAAAAATACAAGGAACTTAAGGCAGAAATTCTGGGTGAAGACTCGGACGAAGATGATAGTGATTCCGAATCTGAGGAGGACTCGGAGGATGAAAATGAAGGTAAGGCGATCCTTACAAAACACCAGCTATCTACGTGCTGACAGTACTTAGTGGTGGAAGAAAAGGAAGGCATCGAGGATAGGACAGAAACAAACCTAGTCAATCTCCGCCGTATCATTTATCTGACCATCATGAACGCTCTCAACTATGAAGAGGCTGTCCACAAGCTTCTCAAAGTTCAACTTGAGGAAGGCCAAGAGGTAAGTTTTTCAACTGTTTCGAAAGCTCTTTACTTACAGGTTACCTCAAGATCGAATTAGTCAATATGATCATCGAGTGCTGTTCTCAGGAACGATCCTACTCCAATTTCTACGGGCTGACTGGCGAACGTTTCTCCAAGCTCAACCGGGTTTGGACGGATTGTTTCGAGTCAGCTTTCCAAAATTATTATGAGACCATTCATCGATATGAAACTAACCGTCTTCGCAACATTGCTCGGTTTTTTGGGCACATGTTTGCGTCTGATGCGGTTTCCTGGGTTGCACTTGGCTGTGTCAAGATCAATGAAGACGACACGACGTCGAGTAGTCGTATCTTTATGAAGATTATGATGCAGGAGATGATGGAGAATATGGGATTGCAAACTCTTGTCGAGAGGTTCAGTGACCCGGAGGTCAGGCAAGCGTGTCAAGGAATGTTCCCCATGGATAATCCGAAGAACACGAGGTTCTCTATCAATTATTTCACGAGTGTTGGTTTGGGTGCGTTGACCGAGAATATGCGTGAATACCTAAGGGTACGTTTCTTGTTGCCGCCATGTAGTTCGACGAACTCTGATGTGTTTTCGTTAGAATGCGCCAAGGCTTATCATGGAACAACGTCGTGCAATGCTTGAAGCTGAATCATCAGATTCCGATTCCTCTGACTCTGACTCTTCTGACTCTGATACGAGTTCGGATACGGATTCTGACGCGGATTCAAAGTCGGATAGTAGTTCGTCAGGATCGGAATATTCACGTCGTCGTCGAAGGAGGTATAGCTCAACGCCACCCCGTCGTCGTGGTGCACGCAGCCGCAGCCGCAGCGAATCTAGATCGATTTCGCCTCCACTGCGTCGTCGTGATGCAAGAGATGGTTCACGATCACCACCTCCACCACCGAGGAGAGCAGCTGGTCGAGGAAGGAGTGTCTCACGGTCAAGGTCACGCACGCCGCCTCGTCGACGTGGTGGGAGGGACGACTCGTTATCCCCGTCTCCTCGCCGTGGTCAACAAGGTAAACGTGAGATGAGGTCTCCACCGCGCAGGCAATTCAGCCGCGGTGGACGTGATTTGAGATCACTCTCTCGCTCACGTTCGCCCCCATCACCACCTAGGAGACGATATGGTTCTCCACCTCCTAGACGTCCCACTTCACCTCGTGGTGGTCCTCAAAGAGGGAGAGACCGCTTTGCGATGGATACTAGACCTGATGGACCTTCTCGGCGTGATTCACCTCCACCGCCAAGGAGGAGGTCGCCGTCTTATACACGTGGGAGAATGAGGTCCACCTCGCGATCGCCATCACCGCCTAGGAGAGATCGCGATGTCAAGGAAAGGATTAGGTCTTCACCCACGTCAAAGAGAGAAAAGACTTCGCCTAGGCCTCGTGAGTCGGTTAGAAGAGAGAGAAGCCCGCCGCCACACATGCGTTTGGGAAGAGAACGGGAAGGGGGTGCATCTTTGAGGGAAGGTGGTGGTGATAAGAGAAGAGGGTTTGATGGTGATAGGCGTTGAAGAGAGAAACAAAAAAAAACGTCCGTTCTTTTGGGAGACGGAAATGAGTTTTGTGGCTGTCTTTTGTTAATTTCTCTCTCTCTTTTTTTTCCGAGCTCGCGCCGAATGTACGATTGATTAATGTGAAGTTGAGATGTTGCGATCGTCAGTTTTGGGGAATGAACTCGGCAATCGATGATGGTTGAAGTTTTGTGGAACATTAAATAACCTTTTTAAGGATAATACGTACATAAGTGTCATGTCATCTAGAATAACCACTGAAAGAAGTGTGAGGGGATGTAAGGGGGGTATATGTTAGGGGAGAAGAACGCAATGCCTATAATACATCATGTTACAAATGCTCTCTACAAGAATGGAAGAAGAGAGAAAAAAAAAAAAAAAAAAAAAAAAAAGAGTACGTGGGGGAAGCAACTTAATCCTCCCGACGAACCACTTTTGTCCTGACGCCGTCAACAAAAACCAGATTCAATTGTCCGAAATGCTGCAACACGTAATGACACAGGTACATTTTCCAGACTTTGTTTTCTTCCGGGGCTTTACCTGTTCGTAAACGGGTATCAATCCGGATGTACTTGATCCTCGTGAACGATTCAGCCAGGGTTCTAACCAAGTCGGGTATACCAATCTTATCGGCTTTTGATGTGAGTTCGATTCTGATTTCGTTGAAGAGGGCGAAAGTGGATAGTGATAGGAGGTGATTGTGATGATGGTTGTAGTTGGTAAAGGGGGATGTGACGACGGAGTAGTTGGTGGTGCCGCTTTGTGAGCGAGTGATCATCGAGTTTGGAATGTTAGCTTCGGTGTTGAGTGTGGGGCACATGACAACCCTCCCCCTCCGGCCGGCTGGATAAGATTGGGAGGTTCACGGGACACTTTCCGTCATCGCGATACGTCACCACAAAAGAAACGTTCTCGTAATCTTTCAACTTGTCCGCAAGAGGAGCCAGGATCTTCCCGACCACAGACATCTTAAGCTGCTGTCCAATCCCGACACTCCATAAAACAGAGATTGATTGGAGATTCGGGAAGAGATTGATGGAGGATACGGCACTGTTGATATGGGGAAGGTTTGACAGGAGAAGAACGAGTCCTTGTGGACAACACGCAAGCTTTTTGATGTTCTTGAACGCCTTTGCGAGCTTGTTGAGGGATTCTTGTGCTGAAGTAGAAGTGGCACGCCGAAACCATCCATTCATGTCGATATTGTTAAGCGTCAATCTGGTGATGGCTCGGTGACGAGACATAAAGCTGACCAAGGCGTCGAATGGGGTATATCCGCGGAAGGTGATGCTTTTAAGGGTAGGGACATTGAGTTGGGAGAGAAGGGTAGACCAATCAACGTCTCGGTACTCGATGGGCCCAAACACAAGGTCGGTGACGTCGTTGGCATTGAGGGCCTGCACCGTCCAGCCGACAAAGGGAGAGGAGAGCAGGACGATGGAGTTGATTTCGAGAACGCGCAAGGCACCCTTGGTCGGAAGAGGCGGTGGATCATTAATACGATGATCGGAGGTGAACAGCCGGCTGATGGACCAGGACAGGCCCTTTTGCATTCCTCCCTTCTCCAGCGCCGCTCGCAATGTTGCGCCGTTCCGCACCATCACAGACCGGCAGACTCGCGCAGCCGTGTCAAACAGCTCGCTCAGGGCGCTGACGAGAGCGTTGCCCGCATTCAGCTGTCTGATCACGGGCGACGTCCAGGGCTCTCCGGACACATAAAAGTCGAGCGTGAATTTCTCGACGCTCCGCGTATTGCGGAGGATAGCAATCAAACAGGATATATTCTCCAATAGTAATCTATGGGGTTGGATGATGCCACAGGAGAGGCGGTTGATGGAGGTTATGAATCTCGCCTTGCGCAGAAAAGGCAGCATCTCCGTCGTGTGGAGGGCGTTGGGGAGGTCGAGGCGTCCATCTGGGGAGATCGGGACGTTGCGCCGGGCAAAGTAGCTGATGAGGGAGAGGTGGCTGAGGCGGCGGGATGTGTGGGTGAGGGTGTAGAGGTCGGCGGGCTCGAGGAAGCCGAATATGGCAAGGAGGAGCTCGCTGGGGAGGGGCATGGAGACACACTAGCGGCAGAGCGCAGGCCCGCCGGGGTATTTATGTGTGAACGCACCAAGGGTAGATGTCATTGCTGCATCCGGAGAGCCGATGTTCGTTCGTGGTCAGAGGCCAGAGAAGTGTTTAATCCCCATATGTGTGTTTAGGGACGGCGTCTGATGTAGATGCCCGGTCTGAGAACGAAAACATAAAACGGATGATCCAATCTGATCGCTTGTGCGACATCGTATCTGCGAGCCGGACCGTGGTACTTTTCTGCCCGGAATCCCAATCACGCCCAGATCTGGGCCCCACGCCATTGCAGTCCAACAATACTCCCCCGCTGGCGCCCAGCCCACCAGTCTCCCTGTCCACGCCACTCGCGCTCTTTCGGATCCCCCCACCACTTCGCACACCCTGACCCGCTGCTATCAAACAATGACGGTTCGGAAACAGTTACCGGACTAAATCCAAATATAGCACCGCTTAGGGTCTTCGAGACTTGAGCATAGCCGTCAATCCTGTTCGTCGAAGCTCAGGGATACGGGAAACAAACCCAACAGCGGGTCTCCTGGTTTGTTCTCAATGTACTAAACACGTTGCGGGGTACACGAACTGTATACCCAACCGCTTTTCAAAAAGAAGAGATCATGCCATGGTTTTCCGACTCGGGGAAGCGCAACTTTCCCCTCCCCCTTGCAACTTTCTGAACAATCAAGTACCCTGGACGGGGCACCTACTCTACAACCAGCAGACTTCCAATGGGAATCACCCAAAAGCGTGGGTTTCGACCTACTTAGTACCGGAGTTTCAGGTGGGCCACAATGTGCTTTTTTTTTTCCGTGTGTCTCCCCTCTGATCATACAGCAACCCCGCACTGGCTCCCCCCCCCAATAGGATCACTGGGCCAATGTCTGGCAGTTTTCCTGCCCAATGGGGTCCAAGAAGCCCCAAGGGTCGCCAGTGTCTCGACAATACATTCGCCCCCCTCCGGTCCCCAGTCCCTTTATTGCCTGCGAAAGCCAATTAAAATTCTAAAAAATGTGTCTATTTTTAAGTACTCAGGATACTGGCGCAGATAATATCGGCGGTCATAACCCGTATCGCTGTTTATCCTCTGGTCGCTTTTTCTTTGTTTTGGGGTAGCTCGCGAAGCAGCTATGTACACATGTTTTGAAATGGGGATATTCACTTAGCGTCAAGGGTGCGCTTCGAGAAATTCCGTTTCGTGGGACTGAGTACGACTGAAACCATGCTCGGCGGATTTCCTTCGCCGCGACGCACATGTAGCATAATGCGCTCAAGAAAGATGGCCAGGAAGCGTCGTACTAATATAGTAATTCCTCACCTGCGATCAAGTTAGTAAAGGGAACGCAGCCGGAGGGTCCATTCCATTACAACACTACTACTGCACCACGACGCAGAAAAACAACACACTAGATGGACTAGCTGAAACGCGCCGAGTTGCTAATCTCGTAGATCTACAAATGCTGCAAAACTTCATCGAACGTTCTTCATCTAAAAACACTCAAAAACAAGACAACACACTCAAGAAAAGACCCAAAACAGTCCGAATTCTTCCCCTTCTCGACCGTCTCAGGCTCCCGGTAACAACGCGATTATCAAAGACGCCGGGTATGGAAGGGGTAGATGGTAAATTAAAATCCACTCATAACGCTATCACCACATGCGAGTGTGATCAGCGACATCAAAACGGCCATTGTCAAATTTGCTACGCTGCTTGGCATCCCAGAAGAAGATTTAGTACCCGGTGCAGGCAGAAAATGACTACTGGCTTCCTTTTGCTCGCTTGCAGAATCCTATTCAGAATTTCAGATTGGCCATCATAAATGACGGAATGCAAGATGAAATAAAAATTCGAAGCGCACTTTGAAAGCAACGAGGCCAACAATCACACCCAGGGCAAAGAAAACTATCGCTATAACAAGCCAAATAACACCCCAAACTGTATCACGGATAATTATTAGCACATATGCCTTGAGGCGTTCTCTGGGCCGAACGTAAATACCTCGAGATGGGCAGCAGCCACAGATTTCGGCAAAAGCAGAGGCATCAGAAGTATTGACTTTTCTTGATATCGTGTCATCTATTAAAAGTCATCGAAACTTAGATGCACTTATCAGATTACGAGAAGAGTGGAGTTCCTTACCAACGACGTCCCAAAGGACATACATGCAGGACATAACACCAATAAAGAGGACCTATGTAAACGCATCAGGAAATTAAAAAACGCCGGTAATTAGAAGGAGAAAAGAACCAACAAAATATCTCAGCGCGACGCTTCCAGCAACAAACCAAAAAAGTATTATTAACCCCGACATTCCAAGGATCAATGCCCATGTCCTACGTCCAATGGAATCGCCCGTTAAAAGTGGACAAAACAATCCCAATAAGGATACTCACAACCAGTTCCTCCTTGCCCACCACAACGTAAGCAAAAAGAACGCAGCCATCACGATAGAAGCGACTTTACTCGCATCGGTATCAAACCCACAGGCGATTAGACACGCGCCGATGAACGAGGAACCCAAGTAACCAGCGGGAAGCGTTAGCCATTGCACTCCACCTGACATCCTCGTGGCTCCTCCTTCGTCCGCTGTCGGATTTCGTACATCCATAGTAAAAATACATGAATGCGCGTGGAAAGCAGAAGGTGTGAAACGGTAACTTGGCGTGAGCGAGGTCAACTGGATTGGGAATGTGAATAGGGCTTACGGTCAAGCTCGATAGAATGTATGTGTGCGCAGGTGAGCACGCCAACAAAGGCATGGCTCATCTAAAGGTGAAAACACATTAGCACCATATTCCAGCGCATATATTCACCGAAATAGGCCTACTTCATGGAAACCAACAGTGAGTAACCTTAACTAGCGTTAGACAGGACTGCGCCAAACTATCCGAGAACACACTCACTTGAACGGGTATACTATAGCCCCGAAAACATTCAGATCACCGCCTAAAATTCATTGACATAGAATCACAACTCACTCAGGATCTTCAGATATGGTACATGCCTGACCGCCAAGACGTGAGACTAGAAGAAGGTTATCGTGGAGTGACTACATACCAGAGTATAGCAATGACAGCAATATACACGCCTGCGACTATCAGGGTGGTCCTCTGTGTATCATTAGGAGTTAAGCGGTCCTGAACATCGCGTATGAACAAGTTCTCAGGGCCTATGCCTGTATGCGGCAATGGTGCTCCAGTCACGTAGGGCATGATAAATTGTCGATTCAGGGGGTATCCGCTCTGCGTTTCGTTGGGGAGTCGGGGTATCTGTGACTGGATGAGGGAGAAAGAAAGAGAGGTGTGGAGCGTGGCTGCAGTTTGGCCCAAGATGGCTGTGTGCGTGCTGCGGCGCTGGACTAACAACCGGCACATGCACAATAATGGTCATGCCGTCATTAGGGGAGGGAGAAAGTACAGTATATACAAACGAAATATGCAACGACAAAAGCGAAAGGTATGGTAGAATTCCCGTCTCGACAGCGCAGCAACAGTATTATGACTCTATAAAAGCCCAAGGCAGGAGATTCTCGCGTGGCTAGATGGCTATCAGAACCCCAGAGCATCACTACTGACGTAGCTAACGCACATCGGATATCTTCCATGTCCCAACGCACAAATCACTAGCAACAGTTCTTGCCCTGCTGCTGGTTGGTATCTTGGGTGATGCCCACACTAATACTCTCCTTCGGTGGTTCGATGTTACTTGTTGATGACTCGAGCGATTTGGCAGAAACAATCCTGTAAATATCTGAAAGTGATTGTTAGTCTCTTTGAACCAGATTCCAGTTCCAAAGAACACACCAGTCAAGATAGTCTGGAATGCACTCTCGACATTTGAAGCGTCCAGCGCTGACGTCTCGATGAATGACAGCCCATTTTCAGCTACCACTCCATCAGCATGCTTTTCATTAATCAAAACCCGGAACATGCATACATGCGAATGTCTTTGCTTCATCAGTCGGAACAGCCCTCAAATGCTTCAAATCACTCTTGTTGCCAACAAGCATGATCACGATATTGGCATCGGCGTGGTCCCGTAGTTCCTTGAGCCACCGTGTGACATTAACATATGTTGCGTGTTTTGCTATGTCATACACTAAAAGTGCACCAACAGCACCACGGTAATAGCTATAGAAAACCAAGTCAGTTATAGTCATAGATCGCTTGAGCAAGTGCCACTCACGCAGATGTGATGGCTCGATAGCGCTCCTGGCCAGCTATTGGGATAAGAAGCGGTCAGATGCGATGTCAGGGAATGCAGTCGGCCAGAGATGTGGCAGCCACGATGCGGTCCGTCAACTATTGATGCGAACCCCACAACAGCGCCGCGTGCAAGAGAAGGCATCGACGGGACCAACAGAACATACCAGTATCCCAAATCTGTGCCTTCACTGTCTTTCCATCGACATTGATCGATCTTGTAGCAAACTCCACACCAATAGTTGACTTTGACTCGAGGTTGAATTCGTTGCGGGTGAAACGCGAGAGCACTTCAAATCAAGAAGTCCAAAGCCATAACAACATAAGCGTTTGAAATTTCAAGCTCCGAGAAGCACACGTACAGTTACTATGAACAGTGAGCCGTCAAATGTGAGTTCGAAAGGAAGAAAACGTACGATTTGCCAACGCCAGAATCTCCGATGAGGACGACCTTTTCCGTAGTTATTACCGGTGCATGTACACAGAAATACAATGACTCACCTTGAAAAGATAATCGTAGTTGCTACCTTCGGCCATGAGGAAAATGTGAAGTGGTGGTTGAGAATGAGCAGGCGTTATGTGCTGTTGCTGCGTAGTGTGCGGTTGATGCGTCGGAGTTTGAATCGAATTATTTAATCTCAACAGCGAAACTCGCCAATTGTTAGTTCAATGTAGCGCTGGCCTCCTGCGTTCTATGTGGACCACGTCTGCCATGTCTCGTTACAACAGTGTTGCGGTCTATCAACTGTCGCGGAGTGATGGCCAGTGGATTCGAAACCCGACTATGGCACCAATCAAGCCGCATGCTAAAATTATGGACCGCGACGAGTCCCTGATCATTTGTGCAATTTGCGCCCTACCGAGAACCAGTCCTTCTTCTCACCACCAAAGCAACCATACATCCTTACAAAAGAAAAGAAAGTTTTAGTCTTACCCAAAGTTATGGTCCAGATTCTCGTATCTTCACCCTCTACTAATATCGTGAGTTTCATTGAACATAGATATAGAGCGAGAAGCAACATGCCCTAAGGCCTATCTACTTACTAAACGCCGTGATCCATCTTAGCATCGTATGAGCTGATGACCTCCTCTGTAAACCCTTAGTCATGGTCAAATGATTCAACTGACTAAAAGGCTGTGGAAATTGTACTACTCCGATCTAAATGACTCACCAATGCCCAAAGAGCTGAGTTCTTGTGGATCTCGTTACCTCCTCTGCAATCGTTGGATGTAGATATCTCACTTTGAGCCCAAGTTCTTATCGCGACAACGTCTGAAGTAGATTCGAATTCGAACGTTCGCTCAGTAATCAAAAAACGCTAATTATGGAGGCGGTCTACGTCAGAGCGCATCAAGACTTCATCAGTGCTTCTCAGAGCCCGGAAATCGTGGTCCCGGGTGGCGCCTTACCGGTTCCTCCAATCGCCCCGAGAACACAAAGAAGTAAACCCCAGACACTATTAATAGACTTACGCAAGCCATTTTATAGGATGTGCCGACCCACGAGAACTGCGAGGGACTTTCCAGAGAGGGATTTTCCCTGAGAGTCGTTAGATAGCGGTCTTCTGGTTCCTTAAAAGAGAACTCTCATCTGGGTCTGCCTTTCCTGGTGATCGCGATAGCCATGCAATCCCCGACTCTGCGAAAGAAGAGGGGTTTCGAGGAACGGTCGATACTTTTTCCTTCTCCAGTACCGTCAATGTGTCGTTTCAATCGGACCTTTCAGCGTTAAATAAGCAACCTCTTATGTTTCGCTGTTCAGGGTAAATATATCTGCTGCTTTTCAAGATTCGAGATTTGCATTCTAAGCATGTTTATAAAGGGTACATATCTTGTCCTGGAAACAAGGTGGTATAAAATGGTATATGAGGATCTAAGGCGGTGTATGTGGCTCTAGTCCTTCTAAACAGATACGGTTCATCCCGCGGCGCTCTTGTCAATCTAGATAATCAAGAGATATCAGTGTATGCTTGTATCTGTAGCCCTAGCTGTGTCTGGTTTGCCTGGTAGCTCTATTTTGCTGCCTTTCCCTCAGTACGATCGTCTCATCTAGCGATGTTGCATAGAACCTGTGAATCGGACAGTCGACTTGATCTTCGCTCAGGTTCTGTTTCTCACTTAATATTAGCATTTTCTCATCAAGAGCCTTGTGGCGATCATGTACCCCAAAGAAGCTGCCACTGAACCCTGTTATATTATCCTGAGAACTCGATGGATCCTTCCGCCATATCTTGGTGGTTAGAGTGGTCAATACGGCGCCACCTCGGAAGTTGCCATACATCGTTCCGTTGTTTGCGCATACTGGGCAACTAGCCGCATTGTGCCGTGTACCACTCGTGAACCTATCAAACTGACGTCAAAAATTAATCGCCCCAGCCAGGCCCCAACCTTGCTGAACGTGAGAGAGTCATGGCACTCTGGCCACTAAATTGGTCCATTCATAATGCCAGATGATGAAGGGGAAAACCCTGTTAAGTCTCCCGAACCTTGTTGCACATTGCAGGGAAGTACTTCCATTTTATATGTCCAATTTCGGCGGTTTTCTTTCTTCTCCTCTCTGAGTTTGTCTGTTTCCCGTATATCAATAACGCCTGGTTCTGACTCAAGCCAAGAGTTTGGCGCGTGAACGCTGCTGCTGTAAGTAGCTCGCTGAACCTCACTGGCACCCTCGTTATCAGTTTAGGTTAAGTGCACGTTCCCGTGCCTCATTCAGGAAAGTGTATAAGTTAATCGGCCGAGACGCCACCATTGCCACCATGACGAGGTTGAGGTTATCGGCCGGACAGACGGGGACTATCCCGCCATCGGAATTTAAAATTCGGGTCACTTACAAGGGTCTGATTATTCAGGGTTGTGTAGTATAGATTAATTAGAAGCCAGGTCTTGTCAGAGCACAATAGTATACTAATGATAAGACCGCTTGGAGGTCTTGGAACAACATCAGCCATGTTCATATTCGACGGCCTTGCAGACTTCTAGATGTTGACAGGCTAAAATTTTTAAGAATCAGTGCCTCGAGCAATTCCAGCGTGATACGCTGATGAAGAATGGTGATGTGGTGTCGGCGGGGTCGGCAAAGATTACTCATCACCAACGTTCTTCGCCGGGCGCCGCAACTGAGAGGGCGACTGCATTTCTGTATCCTCAGGGCCTCGGACAGGCCGGGAAGCTATAAGGTAAGTGCACTGCGAATTTCCGACATATAGTCGCCCACAACAGAGAGTCTATACTTACCTTCGTGCTCAAGGCAGAGAAATACTCATGTGGCTCCTTAAATTGTCAGGCTATTTGTACTTTGACATTGCCAATGCACGAGGCACAACCCTGTGTGAAGCGCCATCTCGTTTCCATGTTGTGAGCACCACGCTCGTCTGTCGTCAAGGTAAAATCCTGGGCAGTGGGAATATAGCCATACACTCCAATCAAACCCCCAATCCAAATGTCGTCGCTAGACAGGTATAAAGCCGGTTTTGATCATCATATCTTGGCGCATGTGCTCAGAATGGATTATTCACGCCGGTATCGTGGTTTTCGGTTTGATTGCTTGTGACGGACAATCTACGGGTCTTTGCCTAAACTTCAGCGTGCTTATTCCTCAAGGTCAGATTATCCTCTTTTCAGCGCATATTGCAAGATTTATTTATTAATCGCACCCGTAAAGGTGCGTGTTTCATTCATAAAAAGAGCTCAAACAAAAGGTGAGGTTGCCATTGTTTTTCGTCACGCCGGGGATAGAATAAGGCAAGAACAATATAATTGATATTCACACAGTATCCGAATCTCCGATCGGCTAAGTGGTGATATTCAAGAGGCCAGCCAAACAAGCCGCAGGTTTTTCCAGCACATCCTCTCCTCCCACCACCTCATCCCCGTGGTTTTTGCGGTTCAAGCAACCCTCCTTCCTCCTCCACCCCACACTCATTTTAGCCGGTCTTTTCTGTCGCGTGGATTCGCCTTTTTAATCGTCTCGATTTTTTCGACTTTTTTTGTGTCGTCCTCATCCTTGACAACCTGCAAATCGGTCAGAATGTTCGCACTCAAATTCACCATCTTTTTCTTGGCCCTGGTCATCGCTTTAGTTAGCGCTGCACCTCTCCACGAGCACCATCGTCGCACGAAATGCCACCGCAGGCCCGGTGCTACTTCTGCGTCCTCTAGTGCCAATGCACTTGCTGCCCATCCTTCCCATCCTTCCACTTCCGCAGAGGCTCCTTCATACACCGGACACTCTAGCTCCAAGCCGTCTTCCTCCGAGGCATCTCCTTCAAGCACCACTTCCGAGAACCCCAAGGAGACCTCCAAGCCTGATACATCTCCCAAATCCTCTGGTTCCAGTAGTACAAGTGGCGGGTTGCTCGGAGATCTTTTCCCTGTCGCCGAAAAACTTCTCTCATGGACTACCACTTCATCTCAAGGATCCCTTCCGCTATCCGACTCCACGTTCCACCCACAGAAGGAAATCTCAGCGCTCTCCCATGATTACACTGATGCGCCTGATGGCAAGAAGGCCATGAAAGCACACTACCCCGCGGGCTCCTACAATTTCCAGCACAGCCCTATGGGCGGTTTCTCCTTCTATGCCCCTGGTCCCGACCACGTTGACCTCACGACTGCGAAGGAAGCTACTTTTGGCTACTCCGTTTATTTCCCCAAAGGCTTTGACTTTGTGAAGGGTGGCAAGCTCCCCGGTCTCTGTAAGTCGTTCATAGTCTAACTCGGACTCATAAAATGCTTTTTACTAAATATCCTCATACAGATGGAGGTGACAGCGAAGAAGAGGCTGTTAGCTGTTCTGGAGGTCGCCGTGACAATGGATGCTGGTCTGCTCGTTTAATGTGGCGTGGTGAGGGTGAGGGTGAATTCTACACCTACCTTCCCCCAGCTTCGATGAGAACCAGAGGGTTTGCAATATTAAGCCCCATTCTGATTGCAACCCTACATATGGCGCGTCTGTTGGCCGTGGCTCATTCAACTTTGCCACTGGTGGATGGACCACTGTGTCGGAGCGTATCAGGCTAAACGATGTTGGCAAAGCCAACGGTGAAATCGAGCTCTTTGTCAACGGCAAGAGTGTTGTCAACGTCGACGGCCTTGTACTCAGGGACAAGAGTGAAGGCAAGTTCCGAGGCATGCAAATGCAAACTTTCTTTGGTGGTAAGTGATCTGCGGTCAAACCGGGCGATTTCGATCGGGGTCTGATCTTACCCCCTTCTTTCTAGGATCCTCTTCCGATTTTGCCACTCCCAAAAATCAAGATGTCTACTTCTCTGACTTCTCTGTTGCCATTACCGAGAAGCTGTAGGCGATTACGATCTCACTTCCGGCTCCGAGTAGCTGCAACCCAAAACCACCTCCGCCATTTCTCCCGCTTTCATATGCCAGTCGCTTATGCGTTACTGGACGCTATCGCATTCATTTATCATCACAGTCTCACTGACAACCACAATCACTCATGAAAAGGAATCCATTGCATCATTACAACCATTTTTTCGTGCTTCATCTTTCCATCTATCTAAACAACGTCGATCGTTTTCTCCTGCTTTCCAAGTGAAGAGTAGCTGGTTCCTGTCTTTTTTCTGTTTTGGTACGACGATACGACTCGATTATGAAGGGTTATGTCGCTGGACGTACCATAATTCGTTGTTTTTGTCCTTAAATCCTGCTTAGAAACCCCTTGGAGAGGGTATCTTGGATCCGGAATCCAGTTATTGTGTTGTGATCGGGCAAGGGCATTCATCATAGATCTCGAGCTGAGTTCCGCGTGCGCCTGCTTCCTTCACGTTGGAAATCACTTCGCATGGCTCACGGTTATATTGTACAGTACGTAGTTGCAGTAAATTGTAACCAACCCTCGTACAAATACCATCTCGGCGCACCTTAGTCGCCTCCACCATTTGAATTGCCAGCTCGATCTCAGGGATCCCAGTCACATACCATGGACCGAGATACTGTGGCGTCTTCCATTGCACGATTATCTAGGGCGCGACTTTCTTCCTAAGAATGCTCTTATGACGTAGAACGTAAGCGGTCAAGAAGATGAATGGCTTATACACATGCCGACCTGTGCTGTTACCCTACCGCAGGAGCACAAGCTACACTGATGTGTACAAAGATGGGAAAGATCGCCTGGTTCCGTTCCAATGCGTTCGCTTCAGACATGCAGATTCTCAAATGGAGCCGAGCAAAGCTTCCGAAGGATCTGCGTCTCACGCTACAAATTTGTCGACTCCACCTCTTCATGATGGACAATGTGTGGGGTTTCGATGCATCTTGTCCCACCTTCTTCGGCAAACAATTCTAGGTGCCTTCATGTACGTCATCGGCATCAACGTTCAGCCAAATGCACAGCTGACTCTGAGCATGACCACATATGTTTTCTCGCCTCGGTGAAGCACAAGATCCGACCTCGATGTAATGTTTTCCGACCGCGTCACTGTGTATGACGACTACCTGTTGGATTTCAAGGCGCTGCAGCAGTAATAGCCCGGCAACTTTTCTACATCTTTCTCCCGACGTTGAATTATCTCATTTTGAAGCTCCCGGCCCACTTCAACAGCAGATCTACAGATGATTACAACCACGCCGACCGCCTAGAGAATAATAATCATATGAACACGAAGACAGACTACTTCATGGGGATCTGCGATTGGTAAAGCACTGCTATCGGTCCGTTTGGTGTGACAGTCGGGAGCCTCTAGTCTATGCGAAGGATCCTGACTCGTGAAGCTGGGTCAACCTACCTGCCAGCAGGAGCTCCGAGATCTCTTTTGGAACACATCTTGCGAGGGCATGGAATCGGTGTCTTACAAGTGAAAGAGATTCATTCATGTTGCGAGGGTTATTGGTTTATTCCTGAAATGGTTCCCAGAACGATAATGGCCAGGCCAGTATTTTCTTCCAGTCTGTTCTATGACGTATGAAGGCTCGCATTACCTGGAGGCAGTCACCCAAAACTCTGCGTGTGAATAGGGGAATAATGGTACCTGATGGGTCAGCTTGATCGAGCTGGAATGTTTGTCTGGGTAGCTGGCCTGGGGTATTATTCCAGCACAAGATGACACGGTCATGTAGGGTAGCTTCGAGGGCATGTGTTGACCAGGGTCCAGACCCCGTGAGAACATTCAGGCCCTTATCTGGGTTGTGATTTTCTTTATTGAGTACTCCTCTACAACAGATCTCTGACCAGTAGAAGCATGTCCAATACGCCAAGTTACAGCCTTTTAAACAAGAGGTATTACGACCAGCAGGAAGAACGTAGTTTTGATGTTCTTCATGCACTCGAACTAGCAAGAAGGTCATTATCACATCCCTGACATATTTTTCAAGTTTGGTTTGTACCACAACCAAATGCTACACCGTATATGACCATCTATAAGTTCTCAGTAGCTGTCATATTTTCTAAGTACCGCAGATGATAAACTCACATGGAGGCATTTGTCTAATATAGGTCTGTCGTAGCCATTCGCCGCGTATATGAGTTCGATGAAAATGAGACCAGGGTTTTGGACTTTGCATGCGGCGTAGGTACGTGAAACGCATTTATTCTGTTGTCGTTGATTTCTGACTCGAGAACTGAATGGTAACTGTACATTGCTCTGTGTTTTATCTGCCTAGGTCACTTATCAAGAGAGCTGATTCCGTATGTTAAATCTATTGTGGGCGTGGATATCAGCCAGCGAATGGTAGACGAATACAATCGCCGAACTATTAATCAAGGAATAGACCCCGAAGAAATGCGAGCTATAGAAGCGGATGTCCTCGCCCTCCAGACATCACACGAACTTCAAAAAATGAAGGAAACTTTTGATGTTGTCGTTGTGAGTTATGCAATAATATTCACTTCCCCGATATTAACAGGTCAAGTGCGCTGCCGCCTATCACCATTTCGATGATATCGCTACGATGACAAGAACGCTCGTGGAATTTTTGAAACCGGGAGGCCTGTTGCTTGTCGTAGATCTTTTGAAGGATGAGAATGTTGATGTTGAAGAGTTGTTTCCTGAACACGAAAAACACGATATTGTAGCTCATCGAGGGGGACTTTCGAAGGCTCAAATGGAAGAGGCCTTTGTTATAGCCGCTGGTCTTGGATCGTTCAAACTCAATAACGCAATTGATGCCAAAAAGCGAGGCCGTCCAGTGATCCTTTTTCTTGCTCAAGGTACTAAATTAGTGACCACACCGATAGATCGTACTTGGTAGTCCCTTATATTGTTTTGAGCTTGATATGTTTTACACTTTGGATTCACGCCATAATATGTTCATCTATGCTGTGGAAGAGATTATTTTTGCTCAAGCAGCCCCGTTGTTGGTCAGGAGCATAGGCATAAAAATCAAATGTTGAACTTCAGGACAGTGTTGTATTTATGAGGGGATAACTACTGTTTTATTGCGATAAATCTCTTCGATAGTTTCTTCTACCACTGTCAATACTTCCTAATACAAATATGTGTGCTTACAAGACAGCTACGCTGAGGGTTTCTCGCCGACTGCGAGGAATATATCAGGAAATTCGTAATCAGCCGGAGGCAAGACTTCATAGGTTTTCATAGTCAAGTTTGCCCCATCGAAGGCTCTTTGGATGTCATCCTTTGATAACCCATGTTTATGGGGAACTGCGTGCTCGGCAATGGAGGGCGCCAACTTTCCCAGGTGTAACATATCGGTAACGATGAGGGCGCCTCCAGGTTTGAGGAAAGATGCCAAGATGCGGGTGATTTCTTCGTAGGATGTGAAATGGTGATACGAAGATGCGCACTATATTCAATTTACATTAAATAGATTACACACTTTGGCAAAGAATCACTTACGAAAATGAGGTCAAATTGAGCGTTGTCTAGTTCACCTTTTTCACCCTTGAGCTCCACGCAGACAGCGGAGGCGTTCTCGTTCTTGAAGGTTGCGTTGTATTTATCTACAACGACAGAGCTGACATCGACGCCCAAGATTGACTTGACGAACGGCATCAACCCTTTAGAAACAAATCCTAGTGTACTGTGAGTGCCTTGCCCTTCACCCTAAGGGAAGTCGGTAAATTCTTACCATTTCCGCAAGCGAAATCCAGCGCAACAGTCTTTTCCTTATCGAGTTTGTCGTAGTTTTTGATAATACCTTTAGCGACTCTGGCAAAAAAGTCAGTATTGTTTGTTATACATCTAAAGGAAAAGAGCACGCGGACCTTGCTGCAATATCCTCAACATGAGGGAACTTTTCCTGCGCATGTGCAGGGTTGTCAAAGTGTTCTTTGTTGGCCTGAGCGGCAGCATCATGGCCGTGATGGTGGTGGTGAGAGTGCAAGGACATGCTTATAGAACAGTAAGTGCGCTGGAGGGAGGGAAG
Organism: Agaricus blazei; assembly: GCA_029719445.1. NCBI lineage: Eukaryota > Fungi > Basidiomycota > Agaricomycetes > Agaricales > Agaricaceae > Agaricus > Agaricus blazei. The sequence goes on from SSNC01000019.1 coordinate 79,612, forward strand.
GGTTGTTGTATGCTCATTAAGCTAGAACATTGCCCTTTTATACAAAAATGAGGATCCAGTTTTATCGTTGTCGGCGAAGAAGAGTTGAGTGACGAGAACGTGATATCGCATCCATGAGTACCCTCCCGGTTCTTCTAAACTGGATCCTGTGCTTATTCTGTGATGTTGTGCGTAGATGCGGCGAATACAACGTAACGCGTGCCATTCTAAATTTCTGATGCATCGCCACTCATCATCACGTGGTGCAATGATAAACATAACGGTGGCAGGGCTATTTTTAATCAACGAGGCAGTTCTAGCTGCTCGTGTTCAAAAGACTCGATTTCTCTTAGCTATAAGCAGCTACGGGAGTACAAAAACCACCACCAGCTAAACACAGTAAAAAAGGGTCATCTTTGCTTTATCTTTGCTCTGTTTCTATCGCAGAATCGCATAAGCTTGCTAGCGGAGCGAGTTTTTCGGAGGTGCACGCTGGACTTATTCCACCCGGTGCTAGCATGATTTCCTTTAGTAAGCACCGGATCATTTACGTTTCATCCTGTGTTTTAGATCTTTGACAGAACTGGGAAGGTACCCCCATATCACTTACCTAAGCAAATTTCGTGCTTGGATGCTGGAGACATCAACAACACTCACTGTCAAGACGTGGGTATCATAAAGTTATCATGAGGACATATGCCAACCATGGGAAAACTGTAACAATAGAAATGACCGGCGATATCCATACGCGACTCGTTTCTTTTGTCGCGAGCACCGCGGATATCCATAACGTGTTTCATTGGGATTAATTGCTAGAGAGACTTGTGTGCGGTCTATCTTGGCGTGATCGTGAACGATAACAAATCTTAGTTGATGGCGTGAATATTCCTCCGCTGACTCGGAGGAGAGAAAAGTAAGCCTTAGCCGATATCAGTTGCGGGGCCATAATTGGACTGCACAGCCACACGATCACGTGAATGGACTGATCCGGTCGTCTTTGTGCTGAACAGTTGAAACTGACTCACTACAATCTCCCTGCGAACATGAATCGTTCCTAATGTCAAATCCTGTTAATACCTCTCAAAGTTCCTCTGACTATTTTGGCGAAGAAGATCCTCAATTTCTAGAAGCACTCAATCACATTCCTCTACCGGGCGACAAACCATCGTCTGAGCAGGCTCAGTCAACAAATGGTCCTATAACAGTTTCAGATGATTCTGAGGACTATGCGTCTCCCCCTCCTCCTGCTCAACCGAGGCCTAAGCGCCAATATTCTGAAATTGAATCTGAGGAAGAAGAAGATGTACAACAGTTCGACGATATCTATGGTGCTTCACGCTTTGGTCAATTTGGTGAATATATGAGAAGGAAGCGAGCCAAGCTGCAAATACAAAACCAGGCGCTCGAGGACAAGGCGAATAACTCACGTGGAATTTTTGAAGGGGTTGCAATATATGTGAGTCAGCTCTTTCCTGCCTTTCAGCTCCACCTGAACACACTATTCCTCGACACCATAGGTCAACGGCTGGACCCGTCCATCTATACAAGAGCTAAGAAAAGTAGTCGTGGAGAATGGAGGGGTTTTTCAACCCTATCTAGATAGGAAGAATATTGTGTATGTATAACCCTTTAGCACGTCCAGACATTCTCTGAATGCGAGGTCGTCAGAACTCATATCATCACTTGTTCTCTGACACCCGCAAAAGTCAAAGAGTTCAAGTCGATGAAGGTTGTGAGGCCCGAATGGATTACAGAAAGCGTGGCTGCAGGTGTTCTCCTCTCATGGAAAGACTATATATTCAAACCGGTGGAACGCGTTGAAACTGATCAAGGCAAATCAATCAACCAGCAAACTATCACCAGCTCCACTCTTCCACGGTTCGATTCCAGTTCCACACCTTCGAAGAGGAATGAATCAGCCGAGGTCACTGATCCTCTGTACACGACAGATCCGGCGACGGAGGCCGACGCGCGGAGAGTACCTCACTATGCTTCATCATCATCCAACCCGAATGCCAAACGTGCTATGGCTAACCCGGAATGGCGCAAAGCCCATACATCGATTGCACCCGACTTTATAGAAGGTTACTACAAGAATTCTCGTCTTCATCATCTCGCCACGTGGAAGTCAGAGTTACGATCGTTGGTAATGGAGGCGCAAGAAAGGGTCGAAGACAGTATGTCTTCCACACATGGTTCACTGCCGAAATCAGTCGTCAACGGTGTCAGTATGCGAGGAGAACATTTCAAGTTAGCGACTTCCCCAAGAAAGTGGAAAGGAAAAGGCAAACAGAAACCGGGTTCTGGAGATCAGGATGAACGCGTCATCATGCATTGCGACTTTGATTGCTTTTTCGTGTCGGCGGGTTTGGTATCACGACCCGAACTTAAAGGAAAACCTGTAGTTGTCTGTCACTCACAAGGGGCTCAGGGAGGAGAGTCAAGTACAAGTGAGATCGCTAGCTGTAGCTATGAAGCTCGAGCTTTCGGGATCAAGAATGGCATGAGGTATGTGATATCGTGTATCTGACACAACTACAGATCTAACGGTCATTGTCTAGTTTGCAGCAAGCTCGAAAGCTCTGCGCTTCTATCGTGACTATACCGTACGAGTTCGAGAGGTAAGAACCCGGTCGTTATGACTCAAGGCTTCTGATTAATATTTTATCAGGTACAAGGAGTTTTCGCTGAAATTCTATACAGTCCTCCTGTCATTTGCCGACGACTTGCAAGCAGTTTCAGTAGATGAGGCGCTCATTGAGGTGACGAATGCCACGCGTGCCAAAGCTGAAGCTTTAAGAATTAAGTTTGGGGACGATCACGGCAAAGATGCTGCTAAAGAAGTTGCTGAGTCGATACGAGATGCTATTCGCGAAATGACGAGCTGTGAAGGTATGAGATACCCTCGTTTGTCAAGTATAACCTACCTACTTTTTGCTTTAGTGAGTATCGGCATCGCACACAACATTCTCCTGGCACGATTGGCCACACGTCGAGCGAAACCTGCCAGATCGTACCATATCCTCCTGGAGGAAGTATCTTCATTGCTTGCCCCCCTCGAAATATCTGATCTGCATGGGTTTGGGTACAACACGAAACAAAAAACCCTCGAAAAACTGGGAACATGCAAGCTGGGCGAACTTTTGGATAAAAGTAAGCGTATGCTATGTGACGCTCTTGGTAAAACGACGGGAGAAACTCTGTATAACACGATTCGTGGTATTGATGAAAGACAGTTGGAGAGTAGTAAGGAGAGAAAGTCAGTCAGCTGTGAGATAAACGTCAGCCGCAGTTTTTGAATGGATTTTTGTTCGGATAGATACTGACGTCTGGAATAGTATGGGATCCGTTTCGAAAACAATGAGCAGGCGGAGAAATTTATATATCAGATGGCGGAGGAAGTGAAGAGGAGATTAGATGAAGTGAAGATGTTGGGACGGATGATAAATCTAAAGGTTATGAAGAGGGATCCCGGAGCACCGGTGGAAGCGCCCAAGGTTTGTCATCCTGATGAGATAAATCTTTTTTACTGAAATTATGTCTAAACTTCCAACGTAGTTTCTTGGACACGGAAAGTGTGACACATTCAACAAACAAGGGAAACTTCTTGGTTTCGGGGGCAATGCTGTCAACGACGATAAAATTATCGGCGAACATGCCTGGAAGTTACTCAAGTCGTTTAATTTCGATCCAAAAGAATTGAGAGGACTTGGAATCCATATCCAGAAGTTGGAATCCTCCAGAAGTGGTTCAGCGTATGCACAAGCTGTTCAGTCTGTGTTACCTTTCAAGAGAGTCGAAGGGCCACCTAAAGAACGGCATTCCAGTCCCAAGAAAGGCCGAGGGGACACCCTCACTCCTGGCCTTGATGATAAATGGCAGGGTTCTCAAGCCCCTGCGTCTCCTGTCAAAGGGGCTATAGAAGAAGCAACAAAACCAGAATATGTCGACCTGCCGTCGTTCTCTCAAGTCGACAGGACAGTACTCGAAGCACTACCTCAGGAGCTACGCGAGGAACTGGAACTGGAATATGAACGACGTTCTGATTCGCGAAACGTCGTCGGCGGGTCTACTACCGCAGGGCAATCTCGAAGATCGTCATCTATCGCATCTCAAACACGCCAAGCATCTCATCCCATTCGACAACCATTCAGAAATACGACTACAATGTCCAAACCTGGTATATTTCCGGAACAAAAACCAACAATAAGGAAATCAACAGACTACGCTCGTATCACTCGACAACTCGCGCCTCGGAACACGAGTTATCTTCCCCAAAACAAATATCTACTTCGTGCATTAGGCTTGGATAAACCAAAATCACGGGGTGTTCGTGTGTCAGAAGCCGAATTACGAGAACTTGATATAGACCCTGAAGTATTCGCTATCTTACCGGTGAAGTTGCAGAGAGAACAACTCGTGAGGGCCAGACTCATCAAGAAAAATGGGAGTGTTCCAGACGCGCCGACGCAACGCAAGGTCATCAAGCCTACTAAACCACTCGTATCGCCCCGTCGGCGGCGGCGTCGACGTGCAATTGGCGTTGAAGCATTATATATCCAACCCCCAATACTAAGACAACAGGGAAAAGAAAAGAAAGAAAAGCTGTGTTATTTCGAGACCGACGATGTTCAAAATGTGATCGAGAAGTGGGTGTCGGGATATAGGCATTGGGCACCGAGGGAGAAAGATATCGAGTTCTTCTCAAAATATCTTGTACAGTGTGTAGAAAGTAAGGAAGGCGATATGGGATTGGAGAGGGCCGTGGCTGTCATGAAGTGGTGGTTAGTGCTATTGAGGCGGATATGGGGGGGATTCGAGAGTGGAGATATGGAAGAGGAGCGGGAGGATCCAAACGAACGTGCTGCAATCGCTTGGTGGAAAGCTTTCAAGGAAGTGAAGAAACGGGCAGACGAGGCTTCTAGGAAGCGATTTGGAGGAAAGATTTCACTCAAGTAAGGGGTAACTTCACTGATTCCCTACTACCCATCTACAAAGCCATATGGATGTATGACTAACGTAAATCAACCTGCATCTGATCTGTACCGCGGATAGAAAATCATATAGACCTTGAAGTACATCAGGGAAACGGGAGAATGACAAATTTGAATAATTCATGTAAATATGGGATAATATAACGTTGTTAACACTTTTAGAGTATGTGTATCGTTATTGACATATTGCCAAGTCCATCAAGTTCAAACCGGCTTACTAAAATAGTCAATATTATACACAATTGTGTCTAAACTTTGGGCAGAGGATCACACAATATTCGCTAGCAACACATTATGAATTATGCAGAGTACATCTGTAGTCTCTATCCCATAAGATGATATAAGTGCCTGTCAGTAAAGGGGTTTACAAAGAATGAGCTACATTGATCTAATACGTTGTCTCGTGTCCATTCAACAGGTGCAAAGGCACCAAAGACCGGGAAAAGATGAACACTTCAGACAATGTCTGACAATGGCACTATACTTCCAATCCCAGCTGTTGATGGACTTGAGCGATCATGTTCTACAGACACCTTGTACATTTGGTGGTGTGGATCAGGAGTTTGGGTGAACTGCGTGAACCACTCTACATAAATGAGGTGATCCGGGACAACACATTCACGAAATACAAGCTGCCGGATTCTGGGTGGCATTGAAAATATAGTGCGAATACATCCAACACGAAAACCTAGGAACAAGGATGAGCAGTTGGCAACGAAAAAGAGAAGGAATGATATACTGTGTATCCCTTCAAGATTGTTGTGTATCCAAAGCAAAGTGGTATCAAACCGCTGTGTTTTTGGGTTGGCGTGGATTGCATCAACTGTACTTGTCATTTGAGTAAAAGGATCGAGTGAAAGGAACTTTATTCGATGCCATAGCCAAAAATTTTGCATTGGCATTTCGACTCCCCAAATTGTGTGTTCAAGTTGGGCCGAGGTGATTGCTGGGTAGCATAAAAGTGTAATGAAATGTGAAAAAGCTTCATGAAAGTAGGTTGCTGCATGTTTAGTGATGAGGTCGTCGAGGGAAACTTGTCTTGTACTTGGGCGCTCGGACAAATGGATAGTTCTATTGATTGAAAGGCCTGGGGTAATCCATTCAGAGGAAGAGATATGGGGTGGGGTGACTTTACCAAGTCGCCATTGGATCAAATGCTCATGCTGGAGTATCTTCTCTTTTTGTTCCAGCCACATTGTCATCTGAGAATATTCATCCTTCCGATTAGTGGCTTGATAGGCATCCTTCGCTAGATCGATATGTAAATGCTCTGTGTATTCGGTATTGAAATTGTCAGTTGTGCCAAAAAATCGGATTTTCTGAGCATAATGTTGTGCAAAGTGGAGCTTTGGTAAGTTGAAGTCCTTGCGGATACCAATGTCAATGAAAATATCCTTGTTTTCATGGAAGTGGTCAAGTGCGTGTTGAAGGAGGTCCAATGTTTTGTCGGTGTGAACTGGATATTGCACGAGAAAAAGAAAGTCAAGTAACGCATGGACAGCATGGACAAGCTGAACAGCTGACTGGCCATTGCTGAGCTGCATGCCAACAACAAGTCCCATGAGGATGCAAGACATTTGGTCGTGTTCTTTGCCAGAAACATGTGATAAGGCAGTGATGCCTTTGACGAATGTTCGAATATTATGATTAGGTGGGAGCCGACAGCAGCAGGCATTGATTTCCAGTGGACAAAAGGCTTTGATAAGCCAGCTGACTGCATGCTTTATCAATCCCTGATAAAGCTGATGCAGCACATCGGGTGTTATCGAGGAGTAGATGTTCAAATAAGGTAAAGGATGCCAGAACGGTGTGATCACTGGCTTCATGCAAGAACGTTTACATTGGCTGATAAAGTCTGATGGGTCATTGTCAAACGATGATAAAATGTTGAGTACATGGTCAAGATCCCGAGGTTGCCTGAGATGAGGACCTCCCAGATTATTGTGAGCCACATCACAGGAAGGACAATCGCCTGAATATGAACAAGTGGTAAGTACCTGTTCAGGGTAATCACCAACGAATGCTGCTATGATTGGATGCATCTGGCAAAGCCTTCCATCAGCCGTTGCCATGAGCATCCCTTGGGCTCCTAGCTTTTCCAGAGGCTGGAGAATTTCTCCCATACATGAATGGTACAAATTTGCAAGCATGTGGTGACGCAAGGCCTTATTTGAGACATTTTCAAGTTTTGTTGTCGGCAAGTAACCCAGAAGCACGTAAGCATGTGCTGATGGCTTACGTCGAATTTCCTTTGGAACATTCCTGATTGTGAGATAAACTGGGTACGTGCTCTTGTTGCGAAACAATGTGAGTTGTGTCTTGTCTGTTGATATTATCACTGGGATGATCAAACCCCCAGGTAAGTCCTTCTCGATTGCTTTCTGTGAAATATCAGTCACTGATGAGATGACCAGGATACTTCAAGAAACTCACCTGTGTTGCCCACCACCACTTTGCTGTATACATATCATGATACATTCTAGTTGCTTTTGAGTTGTCTGTGTAGTGTTTCTCTGGAGCAAAGATCATATGCGGTGAGAGCCTATTGTCATATAGGATCACCTGGAGACACTGAACAATGTCTCAAAAATAAATGTCACATAATTTGGAGCCCACTAGAACTTGATGATGCATGAATGGAGGCCGCACATTTGGCAGCTTCTCATCGATGATACTATTCAGTTCAACAGATGACTTGAAGGAGAGATTCAGCTGTTTGGCAACCTGTGGGGTATAATTAGGGTGAGTTGTTTGCACTGCACTGGGGATGTATTACATTCGCTTACCCCCTCGATGGATGTCAGATCAGTGAATGCAGTTGAGCTTGGGCCACACTCCTTTGCCCACCTTGCGATTTCCCATTCCATCTTCGATGAGAATGGCGCATATGTCTCATCTGTGTTTGATCCCCCCAATCCCCCCACCCCATTCTGATGCTCAAGACCATATACCTTTCCTGTGTTGCCTAGAAATCGAGAAATGACCGGTGGGTCATACAATTTACAGCTCACATCATACACCCTGCATCGTGCCTCATCCTCCAAGTCAGCTTCAGTGTGATCTTCTTCATTGCTGTCATCATCAATTTGAAATCGCTCTGGCTCAATGCTGTCTAGGTCACTAATGTAACCTCCCTCAGAGTCATTGCTATCTTCAAGGCCATCACTATCTGTGTTTGCAGCAGGTTCTCCTGCATCCACATCCATTTCCTTGCCTTCATCATGATCCCCACGGAGGTATGTATGATAATCTCCAAAGATATCACCTGTTGCATCGAAAACTAACGTTGGTCTGTCAGATACAACTCTTATTGTGGAAGTAGAACCTATGTGGTGGTTGTTTGTCTGCCTCCCCCATACAATTTTTGCCAAGTCGTCTAGCTTCATGTTCAAAATACTGCTGACATCGATGGTTTTTAGCACTTCAAAGATGGCTCTGCAGCCCACAATGTCGGACATTGGTTTTACATGCAGGACAAATCATTGTCCTAACACGTTGCTGCTCAAAAATATAATCAGTGAGTTGGACAAGCTATTTCTTGAGTCATGCTCACACAAGTAGAACAACAGTATACCGGCCTTGGTAACACCAGATTTGGGGCTGTCAGGACTTCATGGCATTTATTCAATCATAAATCCTGCTGTCAGGCTAAAGCAGGGGCTCCATACCACTGTGCATTCCACAGTCACACCATGTCAGCATCGAATGGTGGTATACAAATTTGTCGAGTTGTCAACCCAGTATAAGAGACATGCAAGTTTTTATGTCGGTGCGTGGCTTTACTTTCTTTTTGATTATCACCATGCCATCTACTGTTGCCTCTACCAAGGCCACTGGTTTGCCTCGCAGGACTTGAGCTCGCAAACAAGAACTTGGCAACATCTCAAATCAAAGGACCCAGGCAAAGAAGCGAGTGCGCTTGCCTCTCAAAGACAACCCACAAACTCAAGGTTGGAGTAAGTTCACTCAGACCTGCATCAGGTTGTTCATTGCTGATATCCTTTCAATTCTTTGAAAGATGTTCAGGCAAAGAAGACACCTGCAGCGGCACATCAGAAGGCTATCCAGGCAGCTGTTCCACTGCACCCACCACTGCTCTTCGAATTGTCTGACTCATCTGATGATGAGAAGTCAGCTCAAGGTGATGGTAACGATACTGAGCCTGACGAAGATGAGAGTGAGGATGAGGACCTTGACCTCCTTGCACCTGCGCAGGCTGCTTTGCGATTTGGCTCTGAGCTCGTCCAAGTACACCATACCCCCAGTGGAGCTTCAACCTCCAACAGGGGCTCGAGGCAGGACAACCAATATCGCTCTGAGGTAACCATCTATTCATTTACTCTGAACATCATACTGACTAATATAGATTCCACATTGGCCCAAGGATCAGAAGCCTTTGATTGATCTGCAAACTGTGAGTACCATTTAAACCACTATTATCAATTGTTTATTATTTTCTAGGCCATCAACGTGCAATGGCCTGTTGAGGCTCACTTTACACTACCAAGACCTGGCCAGCGCCTTATCACTGTGAATGACCAGCCTCAACCCCTGCACAACGTTCTTTCTCAGGGTGTTACACAAGCAACAAGAATGTGCCTCCAACAAGGTTTTTTCCTTGTGAACAACAGCAAATTCACAGTTCTCACATCAATACTTGTCAATGTTGCACACAATGCATCATTTCATGAAATAGCTTGCCATTTGAAGCAAGACCGAAGGTTCAACATGTATGCTGTGCGGATGGTACATGAATATAAAATTTACATTTTGATATAAATACTGAATTACCTCATAGGTTAATCACTGTTTGGCTTTACGTTGCAGCAAGGTCAAGAAGATTGCTGCCCCCCTTGTTGGGGCAAGCTTCGGGTTTGAAACCTGATGGCAAGTATCCATACAATTAAAGGCTTAGCTAATGCACTTCTTTGAGACTCAGCCTATATCTTTCCTCAGGAGGTATGGAATGGCTAATGCACTAAGAATTATACATAGCTAACATCATACTAGAATGGCAATCCCATAAAGAGCCAACCCTATGAGCATCCTTCTATTATCCGGACCCTGGTAAAATTCTTATTCAATAATACAGGTCGTTCTTTGTCACTTGGAGATCAACATCCTGATATTTTTGTATCCACTCTTGCTCAGTACCCTGATCAACGGGAAATTCCGGCCTCAGTATTGGCTCTCGCATCGACTGCAGTAAGTCTTATATAGGCATATACCTGAACATACTGACCTTCACACAGGTTCATTTTTCCATTATTGACTGGACTACTGGTATTCACACTGGATCTGATTTCGTCATTGATCTCGCCGAGGATGTTTTTAACGGACACAAAAACTGGCTCATTAGTATCAAGGACATGGCACCAACAAAATTTCATGTCATGATGCACTGGATTTATAATCAATGCTGGTAATGTGATTTAATAAACTATTAGTTCTCTTACTTAATTGTACATCAGCACCAATACAACCACCGGTTTAGGAATAGTGGAAGGAATTAATTGGATGGTTGATGTAGATCACATGGAGAATATTCCCACTGACACCAAGGTTGCTTCTACTGCCTCAGCTGGTAGCTCTAATACCCTCATTAATCCAGATGTGTCACAAGAATTGTAGTTTGTTGCTGATTTCTAGTTTGTTGCTGATCTCTATTTTGTTGCTGATCTCTATTTTGTTGCCGATCTCTATGTAGTTTCGTCTCGTGACTTGTCAGAATGATAATTGATGCTTCGTTGACTCAAATAATTGGCTGATCATGAACAACTATAGTCAATACTATTAATCAAATTGATGCACACCCAGGATAAACAATGTCAAAAAATAGTGATAACTTTGAATAATACCGAATAAATTTGAGCTACAAGTGTGATAATTCAACTGAGTTTTATTCAGTCTGATGATACGTAAGTGTCAAATTTAGGGATAATTTGTGTATAATTAAGGATAGTCAATCAGGGTGTCAAGACCAGCAGTTTAAAACTGGCCTATGTTAGCTGAATTGACCAATTTAGTTTAATAGTGCATAATATAGTATAATATAGTATTAAAAAAATACATTTTTCACCATCTCCCACTTTCCTGATGTATTCGCCATCTTACCTGTGAAGTTACAAAGAGAGCAACTCGCTGGGGCAAAGCTAATTAATAAAAAATGAGAGCTCTCCTACCTCCATGTATCTCTGCTAGTATCCAGATCAGTCCCCATTCCTACTGTGATGTGACTGCTATATTCTATTCTGATTCCTATTTTGACTATCCAGAACTATTCCTTTTCTGTACTCTACTCCTGTATACCTTTGTATATAAGTTCCTCATTCCTGTAATTATTCTTTAGTCTGAAACTGACTTAGATTTTATTCCCTCTTGATTTCTATCTTTCTATCTGCTAAGCATTCTGCAACTCACTTCATATTCCATTATCACTCTCTAGGCATCTAGAACCCACTGGAGGGCACAGTGCACCTTTGTGTCACTGAGGCCAGTGCCTATCCCTCAATCAGAATGGCCTAGTTCCAACTCTGTGGTCATAGTCTTAACAATCATCAATTAGGTCAGCAAGAGATGTACCTGGGGTCAGAGTAGGTGATGCATAACAGGGAACATTGTTCTGCCCTTCGCAGATCCAATTATAGAAATTATAGGAATCATCAGAATAGTCAGATTCATCATTATCAGAATGATTCAGATGATCACAATTGTAGCCTTTGCAGTAAGGATGTGCAATATGACCACAATTGGTGTGACAATTGGAATCAATTGGGAAAGCAATAGGATAAACAATTTTGTCAGACAGATATTTCTCTGGAGTAGGGACAGGAGAAAACACACTGGTAGGAGCAGAGATAGGACAAGATCCCATCATTGAAGAGACTAGATTGGTGTGAATGTAGAAAGATAAAATATAAAAATATAAAATCAAATACAAATGTAACCCTTTGAAATACACTGAGTCTCAAGTGTGGTTCATGGGGAGAATAAGTCAGAAAGAAAGTGAAAGTAAGAGTCTCAATTAAGTATTAAATGAAAATAGGGGTAGAATAGAAACATGAAACAAGTCTTGACTGAATAGAGACCTCTTCCAGACCTATGCTATTTTGATTAGAACCTTTTCAATGAGGGGCTAAGCTTATGACAACTGTTCTCAATAGGATGGGTTAGACAACTATCTAGGAGAGGTAGTGAGTCTGCCCTAGTGATGCCTCAACAAACTCAGAGAGCCTTGACCTGCCTTCGCACTTCAAGACAGACTGCAAGACAAGCTGAGCTAGCACCAAATGCTATTGCAATCCTATTAGACCAGTGAAGATACTCTCTTGAGCAGAATACAAGACCTTCCAAGTTGAGAAAGAACTTAAGAAATGCTTAGAACACTGTGAAGTTTAACCAAACTCAATTTCACTTGCACACTGCTTGGGCAAAGATTTGATTCCAAACCTCATCCTTGACTGGTGACTATATACAATATACAATAAAAAACTGAGACAAAATAAACAAATATGAAACAGATAACCAGGTCTGTATCTAGTGCTGAATGGGTATAGTCTCCTCAACTCATCTTTTCCCACCAATCAACAGTCTCAACTATTCAGTCCCCTTGACTGAACATTGCACTTGCCTAATCTCTCACTCTTCATTGGCTAACAAGGTTTCAACCCTAGACCCTAGTCTAGGAACCCTTGAGACTCATCCCCCACTTATCAACCCATTGATAAGATGTCCTTGATTAGACTAAGTTTCTATCTCACCTTTAGTTGCTTTGAGATTATCACCATTGCTGCCCAATCCAGAGTCTTAACCAATAATTCTGACAGTCTCACTTCAGTTTATTCAGTCTCAACATGTGCAGGTTGTCTACTTCCGAGCCTTTCCCTATTAAGCAGGTAGTAGTTGTAGAGCCTGTCTAGCATAAGGTTCGCTAAAGAAACCATGGTCTGCTAAGTCCTTGAGCCATCCCATAGCCAGTCTTGATGATAATTCCCAAATAAGTCTCTCTGGGCTCAGCCTCAAGACTTCCATTTTAAAGTCCTTGAACACAATTATATTTCCCAACAGTACAGTTTTCCTGTTAGGAATTGTGGATTCAATCTCGACTGATGCCCAGTTTACCCTGTCCCCACACATGTCCTCAACCAATCTTATTACTAATGGGGTGATTGATTACTCATTCTTGAGCCTAATATGTACACCTAACCATCTTAAATGTATATTTTCACATGTAAAATGGCTGGGGCCATAACAGCAAGAGTCAACAATTGTCAAGTATATTCATTTATGAGGTGCAGGATGATAGTATCAAGGGTGTATTCCAAATCAGGAAGAGTGTTGATGGAGATCAAAAAGGGATTGTATGACTGTGGGAGACTGGATGTGATTGCCAACAATAGATCATCATTAGATAATGTGTGACCAACTTCTAATAACAACTGAGCAACCTCTCAGGCATGTGCAATATAGGTTTGTCCAAGCAAAGTTTATGGAGATGACAATGGAGGGAAATAATGGTAGAGTGGCTGTGTGGCAAGCGAACATCAATGAGGGTATTCCAAATGATCATAGGGTCATTCTGAGAACAATGAGCAAGCTGCTGAGGTGAGACATGGAGAATGATTTTGGCATGAGCTGGTACTGCTTCATCCAAAAATCTCTATTCTTCTTACTCCCTTCAGTCCCCCCAGGATGTCTCTCTAACCCAATAACAATAGGCCATAAACCTTTTTTAACCAGTACAGCTTCCATGCAAACTTTCCAATCATAGTAGTTTCCATCAGTGAGTCAATCAAAGTGAAGTTCCAGCATGATGGGATCAGCAATGGCAACAGCAGCAGTGATGGCAGTGACAAAGAACAATAAAAGCAATGACAACAAGAGCAATGGCAACAATAGATGGCAACAACAATGACAATGACAGGGATTTGGCCCCCTTATGTCAAAGACAACAATGAAAATGACAACAGGCAGGGATTTGGCCCCCTGTAGGCAATGACAATGACAACAAGCAGAGCTTCAGCCCTCTGTAGGCAGGTAACAACAAAAAAGGAAGTACTGTGGGAATGGCAAGAGCTACAAGAGAGAAAGCAGTAACAATGATAGAGACTGAGGTTATCCTTTTGTGTAGAAGAGAATAAATTGAGTTGGAATTAAGTGGGGCAAAAGGATAGCAATTACAGGAATATCTACAGGTTTTTATAGACTTTTCTAATGTCCAGGTGCAGGAGACAGATTTCAGTAGCATAGTGCATGGACATAGCATGCAAGGCATGGACATATTTAATTACCTAATTCAACACATAGTGCATAGTAGTTGCTCATACATGTCATACCAAGTGTATAACTTGAGATATTTCATCAACATACAGAACATAGATTGAGGGGAAGAACTGTGAGAAAAGAATGTCAGATATGTATATGCCAGAATACATATCAATTAAGTATTAAATGAAAATAGGGGTAGAATAGAAATGTGAAACAAGTCTTGACTGAATAGAGACCTCTTCCAGACCTATGCTATTTTGATTAGAACCTCTGCAATGAGTGGCTAGGCTCACAATGACTGTTCTCAATAGGATGGGTTAGACAACTATCTAGGAGGGGTAGCAAGTCCACCCTAGTGATGCCTCAACAAACTCAGAGAGCCTTGACCTACCTTTGCACTTCAAGATGGACTGCAAGACAAGTCAAGCTAGCACCAAATGCTATCACAATCCTATTAGACCAGTGAAGATACTCTCTTGAGCAGAACACAAGACCTTCTGAGTCAAGAAAGAACTTAAGAAATGCTTAGAACACTGCAAAGTTTAACCAAACTGTTAAGACTACAACCACAGAGTTGGAACTAGGCAGTTCCAATTTGGGGATAGGCATTGGCCTCAGCAATGCAAAGGTGCACTGTGCCCTCCAGCGGGTTCTGGATGCCTAGAGAGCGATAGTGGAATAGAACACGAGTTGCAGAACGCTTAGTGGAAAGATAGGAATCGAGAGGGAATAGAATCTAAGTCGATTTCAGACTGAGGAATAGATACAGGAAGGTGGAACTTATATACGAAGGTGTACAGGAGTAAAGTATGGAAAAGGAAGTATTCTGGATAATAGAAATGGAATTGGAATAGATATATAGCAATTGCATTGCAATAGGAATGAGTACTGATCCAGATATTGTCGCATTGGCTGTTGGAAAGTTACGGCCCATGTTGCGTTGGTCATAGAGCAACCGCGGGAGTGCAACCATAGTCCCAGAAAGGAACTATGGCATAACCGGCCAACCACTACCAATTCTGGGAAGCGGACTTACCAATTAAAGGAACCCAAAAGACAATGGTCCTGAGCGGATCCCATCAAAAGGAAACTTGACTGCGAAATTCCTTGAAACGTACCAGAAATGGAAATGGAATGTTCTAGATAGAAAAGGAAACATTGGAAATGATCAGAAAGTTCTGGAAACAGAATATAACACAAACTTGTCGAAGCAGCAAAGTAGCTTGCGCAGGAGTACGGAGTAATATACACACCTGTGTGGATATATAACGGATACTTTCAGTGGAGTTCTTTAGAAAGCAAGTTAATGCGAGAGCGAGATAGACGAAATAGATGGTTTTTCGAGCTACCGAAATACTCAAGTATTTCGGCCTTTTATACATAACATGGTAGACTACGAAGTACATATATAGTTAAGGAGACAGGTAGATGCATATAATATAAACGGGGCATGGAATGTTGTAGAACATGAGATAAAGCATAATGTACATACTATAATTGGTTGTGCTGCATATCTGCGTCATGTAGTAGGATCACTATGATCCTGGACTCGTGTAGCGATCACCTGGAGTCGTAGAATATTCTAGATAATTGTCTAGAAGTCCATGGGTATACATGGACTTCGCTGTATTGATTCGTTTGACCATTGATGGTCAGATCTAGCTATTACAATACGATTCCAACAAAACTCAATTTCACTTGCATGGCACTTGGGCAAAGATTCAATGCCAAACCTCATTCTCAACTGGCAACTACAGTATATATGATACACAATAAAAAACTGAGACAAAATAAACAAATATGAAACAAATAACCAAGTCTATATCCAGCACTGAATGGGTATATTCTCCTCAATTCATCTTTCCCCACCAATCAGCAGTCTCAACTATTCAGTCCCCTTGACCAAACATTGCACTTGTTTGTTATCCAGCTGCTCATTGGCTAACCACATTCAACCCTAAACCCTAATCCAGGAACCCTTGAGACTCATCCTTCACTGATCAATCTGTTGATAAGATGTCCTCAATTAGACCAAATTGCTATCTCACCTTCAGTTGCATCAAGATTATCAACACTGCTGCCCAATCCAGAGTCTCAACTGATAATTCCAACAGTCTCACTTCAGTTCATTTGGTCTTGACATGTGTGAGTTGTCTACTTCCTAGCCTTTCCCTATTAGGCAGGTAGTAGTTATAGAATCAGTCTAGCATAAGGTCCACTAAAGGAACTGCAATCTGCTAAGTCCTTGAGCCATCCCATAGCCAGTCTTGATGATAATTCCCAATAAAGTCCCACTAGACTCAGCCTCAAGACTTCCTTTTTTAAAGTCCTCAAACACAATTATATTTCTTCCAACAGTACAGTTTTCCTGTTAGGAACTGTGGAGGTTGCCTCAGCTAATCCCTAGTTTGCCCTGTCCTCACACATGTCCTTGACCAGTTTCATTACCAACAGGGTGACTGATTGCTCATTCTTGAACCTAATACATACACCTATCACCTTTAAATGTATATTTTCATGCATAAAATGGCTGGGGCCATAACACCGTGCAGCATGTATGCTTCTCACCTTGCTGGTCACGCGGTCACATGTAACATGAACTTGGAACGTGTCGCCTAATTGAGACGTAGTTAAATTCAGATGTCTGCAGTCTGACCACGACCCTCATCAACAGCACAAGTTCCCTAGTCAAACTTGATTTATGATACTTGGCAGTATCTGCGTAAGCAGGATTTAAAATTGAATGTGGGACATTACTTGACAGTATGTTCATTAGTAACCTTCACCGGCTTAAGCACAAACAATGTCTGCGCTTACATCAAGTGCGTTTTCAAGCACCTTTTGGAAGACTAATCACGTTGATGGTTGATGTCCCAGCCTTGTGCAAGTCACCGGTGGATGGATGTCAGTTACGGAAGAGAATGGTTTAGTTTTTGTTTCTTCAATTTATCATTCGGATTAGCGGTACTCGAGTCTGTGTTGGGTAAAGTAAAACCATACTCCCTTTCCTGGTTTATATAAATTTTGTCGTGACATTACTTTTCGCTGAATGATCATTAGAGTCACTAGATACAGCATGTTACCAACGAATAAGCGCCCACGCACAGAATATAAAATGAAATTCAGGATGGTCTACGAATAGTTTCTGGTAAATGGATCACACAGTCGGAAAGAGCATATGTCTCTTTGGGTGCCACCTTATGACTAAGTCGACACCGCCCACTCGACCAACACTCCTCATCAAACCAAAACAGGCAAGATCTCATGCCGTGACCAATAAACACATATTGGTACGGAGAACCAGTATCCTTTGTAAGTTGATTAGTGAATGAGAGATATACGATAATTAAAAGCTCACGTCCAGCTTGTTGATGGGAAATATGGCAGGCTCCATAGGCCGGCTCACCTCGCTGACAACCTTGTCTAACAGTGTCCGCTCCAGTTGATCTTGCGGTTCGGTGTGTAAGAGTGTAGTATGACGGCGCTACAAAGTAAAGGTTATATCTCACAACATAAAATAGTAGCCAAAGCTCACCCAATTGTTCAAAAACTGGGCGAAACTGTGTTTGCCCACCGTGGTCAGCAACATATACCTGAAATCAAAATCCTCTAATCCGCCAAGAACCTCCGTGTTGAGGTCGGAACCCATTGCAGCAAGGACGGGCCAGAACAAGTCACTTACGATTCGTCGAATGACAGGAGATGTATTTACGCTATTCCCCACCATACCAGGCAACACGGTGTTGGTAACTGACTCAAGAATTGAATTGCATGAATCTAGGTGTCTGGTAAATGGAAATCAGAGCCACGGAAACCTGAGGGACAAACCATCTGAAATCCAACAAGAATTTTCGAGCATGGTCTTGTACCAGAACAGAAACTCCTTTGCACAGGATTTGCCGAGATCGTGATGGCTAACATGAAACTCGCCAGATCGAGGTCGGGACCTAAGGTAATCTTCGAATGATGCATGATGTGGGCGCATGGGACGATCCACATTGTGTGGAGGTATATCAAAAAGGGAATGGAGACCTTTAACAGCATCACGAAACACATCTTGATCTATGCGAAGTAAAGTGCAGTTAACAGACACATTATATGCGGCGATGAAGTGGGAGGGGTGAAGGGCCAGTATGCGTTTTGTTATTGGATAGACATCTTTGGGTATCTCAGATAGAATCTGGGAATAGAGTTGATCAAGAATCTCGAGAGGATTTGTCGTAGTAGCACGATCTTCATCATCCATAAATGCAAAGAAGTCTCGAAGGCGCCGCTGAGGGTTTCTATGTTTGACGTCAGAGACGTAGCGAACAATAGTGGCCGCAAGAATAAAGAGGCCCGAGGCAATGTCCTCCAGCCTCCGCATATCCAACTCGGAAGGCCAAGGCGCCTTAATCGAAGATTTGATTCGAGTGTTCTCGAGGTCGTGTCGGAGGTAGAAATTGACATCTTTTATGGTATCCGCATCAACCAGTATCGCTTCTTTATGGTAGTCAATAGCAAGGTCTGGTTGAGAGAACGTGCACTGCAGGTGGAACTCGGGACGACTCGCAATCAACCAGCGAAGAGGAAGGTCCTTTTTCAGTCGAACTACCTCTCCAATCATCTCGACAATCTCGCACTGTGCTTCGATGCCTTTGCATTCATCCAGTCCATCTATGATAATAAAGAAAGGATTCTGAGCTATCTCGGGCTTCTGGTTCTGTAAAATCGTGAAGGGCTCGATGATGAGTTTCTGCATTTGTACTTGAGACGTTTTATGGAAGATAGAAGGGTCGTCGAAGATCGCATGCCCAAGGATATTCTTATATCCGGGGACATTGATCGCGAGTTGATATGCAAGAGTTGGTATGAGAGTTTGAGGATCGTGGCTCTTCGATGATCGAATGAAAAAATAAGCCGCTCCAAGACGCTTTCGCCTAGCACACTCCTCAGCGAAAGTCTGCAAGACAGCCGACTTTCCAGCACCAGCTGGACCATTGAGCCAAACAATCATCCAGAGATAACTGATAAGCCATGCGTTCAAAATCTCCAAGATTCGCTTGCGAGTGCCAGGAAGACATCTGGGAGGTGGACTTCGCACGCGTGCATCGGTGGTAGCATCAGCACATATATGAGGGAGCATAAATTGCAAGACTGTTCAAGCGCATCAGTCGGGAATAGTAAGATATTGACGAGCGGTGATCAAGGCCTGGTCACATACCTCCTCCTCCTGAAATGATTGTGTTATAAGTCGTAGGGCGATCAACCATGGTGGCAGTATGGATCGTGAAATTTGAAGCACCCGTGAAACATTCCTGGCTGACATCTTGAAACCGCATGAGCTTCATTGTGTGGCCAGTGAGAGTTGATTCACTCACCCGTAGCTGGAACTTCAAGTGCGGCGCCGAGCTGTATACTGTCTTTTTCATGCTTTTTTGACTTGTGAAAGAAACGCGAGAGCCGGTCGAGAAGCATGGTGGTAAGAGGATGACCCCCAAAAACTGTGACTGGCTGGCCTCGTTGTATCCTGTGTTCTGTCACGGCGCTTGTTCAATATATACTTAGATTTGCCTCACGCGCGCACTAACAAGGGAGTTTCATTGATGAACCAGTGATCTGATTGGTCAATGACCATAATCAAGTTTCTTCCTCCTCATCGCTGCAATGTACCCGCCAATGGCATCTTGAATAAGCATACACGCATAGCATAGCGAATCCATAAATGGTACATACAATAGATTGCGGCCCAATCCTCCCAGCTTCTATCGACAACCAGAACTCGATTCATCAGTGCTTGCATCTTCCACGTCAATCCCAAGATCCCTCTCCGAATAACTTCCGGACACAGTAGATGTCGTTTGACTCCTCCGACTACTGCTCGAGACACTCCCTCTTGTACTGCCCCTCGCACTCGAAGCCTTCAATCTCTCCTCTGCCCTCTGAGTCTTGGAACCTCTCCCTTGTCAATGTTTGTTCTGTGTCGAGCAGTTCTGTGCGCATTGTTTCTGCTTGCGCATCTACTCCAATGGCGTCCTCTCCTTGGCGCATCACAGAACAACATATCCCGGTAGTGCCACACCGCATGCCCTATGCACAATGCTCTCATCAGCCTCCAACGCCCAAATGCCATCAGATTGCATAAAAAGTCCATCTTCTTCAAAACCTCACCCAACCTCCCTCCTGGTACATCCGCACTCCTTGACCAATTGTGTTTACACACTCGATTAACCTTCTCCTTTTAGGCAGACTGTTGTAATCCAATGTCAATGCGAGTTTATCCACAGCTTTAGCAGTCGATGACTTCGCCCGAGTCGCACCAGCTTCTTCATCCTACATGCCCCTTCAGTGAGCCACGAGAAATAATTCGATGCGATTCTAAGTTGAGTGATGCGAGGAAATGTAGTGGTTTCGTCCTTTAGACCATGATATCCGGTGATGATCGTTGGGCGATGAACCAGGCTAGACGGCATAAGCATATTCCATTTAATGTGGACGTGCTCCCCTTCTTCTGGCACAGGTAAAAGAAGGTGATTGATCTCCGAGCCGTCTATATATGGTATATTCTTAACCCATTTAGATCTCGATTGAGGCAAGGAATTAACTCACAATGTTGCCCAGAGGCCCATTTCGTCACTTGATCACCTGCATCCCTAAAAATCCGTTGCAGCAGGGGTGGCGCTGGCTGAGCTCCTCCACCACCGTCATATCTAGGCCATCCTCCTCTGGAATTACCGCCACCACCACTGTAGAACTCTCCACCAACCATAGCTGGGACAATTGATATTAGACCAGGATTGTTTGGGGAGTGCTTCCTCGGGCGTCCATGAACTTGGATTGAGGCGAAGAATAGTGGTCACGGTGTACTGAGGTGCACTTGCGACCAGGATGCGGAATCCTGGCGACGCGGTCACGTGCAGCGTGCACCTGTTTGCCCAATAGTAATCGACGCGTCCCCATCTGGGCCGCTGCGAAGAATGTACAGGTCACCGCAGCGCAAATGCCACAGCATGTACCTGCTCTCATAAGGCCTCTGACTGCCCCATTAAGCGTCCCCACACCCCCAATGGATCGCATTATTTGTCTGCCTGCCGCCGCTCGAGTTTTCATGATTCAATACGCGATATCTTCTTTTCCATTAAACAGGACTATAGCATCTGGCAAAGCAACATCTAAGACTTATCGACCAACAAGTGTTACTAACCAGGCTGATTTCGCAGGATTGACAAGATCGCCGCACCTGTGCAGTAAATGTAAAGTACACTGCATGACAGTCGACCGGCTTCCACAAAGCTGGGCTTGAGGGCCGAGGCCACATGCTCATATAAATTATATGGACACATGCGCCTGAACTCGAAGCACCTCCTCCGTTGCATGGATGACATGTGACAGTGGCCTGCTTCAAGGTACGACTCGTTCGCCTGCTCCCTTCAGCCTCCACGCATAGCTGCTAGCGATATTTTCAGAACTTGTAAATGTCTTCTCCTCGAAACGCGCATCCTCGCGAGCGCGATTCGTCGTTCGGAATCCAAATTTATCGCATTCCGTGATTGGTCGCCCGAGCGATGGCAGGTGGCAGGCAGCTTAGTAAAATTCATTACGTATATGGCGTATACTCAATCCTACTTCGGCGCTGAATTTGGATTCAATTAGGGGTCAGGCGGATACAACTTGCTTTTTGCCGCCACCCGCTCAAAAGTACCCTTAGCTGTCGCCTTGATTGAGCCTCTTGATAACCCTTATGCCCTTACCAAATGTCTGGCTCTTGTCAGGGTCATTTGTTACACTCTATGTCCTGCTCAAGTTGAAGGCTTATTCTCTTGTTTACCGCGAGTTCAACTCGGCGTTTAGGTCACTTCCTGGACTTTCGAGCTGGAACTTTTTTACCGGAAACTTGAATGAAATGGTGTTTGCAGTACGTCTCTGAATTTACATCACGAAGTACCTCAGCAATCAAGGAATGAAAGGATCAAACAAAGACGCATGCGGAGTACGTTGAGCGGTATGGTCCGACCTTCAAGTTCAAGGCGTTACTTGGGGTGAGCGTTGCCTCTGGCTTCTTGCATTCAGCTACTCATTTTGAGCTAGGAAACCTGGCTCTTTACTGCCGATGTCAAGGCTCTCGGTCACATACTGAAAAAGGACACCGTTTCATGGGAGAAGCCAGTTCTCATGGCTTGGAACTTGATGCGACTTATAGGGCCGGGTATGTCTCCACTTTATCGGAACTATCGTTGCCTTACTTAGCGGATTAGGTGTCTTGCTGGTGATATCAGATGTTCATAGGCGACAGGTATGCCCTTTCACGGAGTCTGTGAAAATGTCTCGTAGCTTCATAAATTCTTACAGAGGAAAATGCTCGTAAGTTGTTAAACCTCCGCACGGGATGACGGTTCAAGACCAAAATTCTCTCCCAGAATCCTGCTTTTGCATCCGCTGAGGTCAAACGTTTCACGCCACTTTTTCTTGATAAGGCAGCTAAAGTAACGTCCATCAACTCTCTCTAATAACGAATCCATATTGACCGTAATATAGTTGAGAGATATTTGGACGTCCCAAATACAACATAATGACAACCAACCGACACGGATCGACATGTTGTCTTGGCTGAGCAAGGCCACCCTTGATGTCGTCGGAGCAGCGGGTGCGGGCATTTTTGTAATCTGTTATTGTATGGATGTGCATACTAATAAAGGACCGAAGGTTTCGGGTACGAATTCGACTCCCTGACAGAAGAACCTGGGAAGACCAACGAACTTCACGAGGCTTTCAAGGTTCTCTTTGAAGTTGGTACTTCGGCAAGTCTCATTCAGAACCTAAGGGGTATTATTCCTGCATTGCGCTTGTTGGTTCGTTTATTATTTCTTCCAAGTATACCGCCATGACTGACACTACTAAGCCTCTTAAACGTGATACGGAAATAGAAAAGGCGAGGGAAACCATGCGGCGCATTGGGAAGAAACTCCTTAGTGAGCGTGAACTGTTTGATGATGAAAAGACGGGTGCAGAAAACAAGGACATATTGTCCTTGTTAGTCCAAGCTAATGTATCTGGGGAAGCTGATCAACGCATACCTGAAGACCAGATCCTTGCCCGTAAGCGATCAATTGTATCTTCACCACCACAACCCTTATCTGAACATTGTCAGAAATACCTACGTTCATCGTGGCGGGTCATGAAACGACGGGGTGAGGTATAGAACTTCAGAATCATGAGTTCCTTACTGATACTAAACCTAGCACGGCGACAACTTGGGCTCTATTTGAGCTCGCTAGAAATTCTCACATACAAAAGAAATTGCGCGAAGAGTTACTCAGTGTGGCCACCCATAGCCCCACTGTTGATCAATTAAATTCTCTAACATATCTTGATTCTGTTGTCCGGGAGGCGATGAGATTGCACTCTCCTGTTCCCTTGACAGTTCGTCTTGCTACGGAAGATGATGTGTTACCGCTCCAGACACCAGTAGTGGACAGTGTTGGAAAACTGCACCACGAAATAAGGTGATGAATTATCCATCTGTATGACGATTGTCTGATTTTGACTTGGGTTACAGAGTCCTTAAGG
Source organism: Agaricus blazei (assembly GCA_029719445.1). NCBI lineage: Eukaryota > Fungi > Basidiomycota > Agaricomycetes > Agaricales > Agaricaceae > Agaricus > Agaricus blazei. Next base: position 103,398 of record SSNC01000019.1, read on the forward strand.
GGCAAAATGTGCTTATACCGTTAGCCATGGTGAACCGGCTTCCGTCCATCTGGGGAGAAGACGCAGAGAGATTCAAGTTAGATATTCTCTGCGGTCGCTCTTGAGGCATACTGATTGAAGTGTCCTTAGTCCCGATAGGTGGAGTTCTCCACTGGAAGCTGCCATGGGTATTCCTGGAATCTGGGGAAATCTAATGACATTTTCGGGAGGTCCCCGCGCATGCATTGGTTTCCGCTTTTCTCTCATCGAGTGAGCCTTCTTTCCGTGGGATATTGTGCTCTATTGAACCTTGCACCCTATTAGGATGAAAGCATTGCTTTTCACTCTAGTACGCGCATTCGAGTTCAGCTTAGCTGTTCCTGCAGAAGATATTGGGAAGATGTCCGAAATCGTTATGCGTCCTGTGCTAAAGACGGATCCTGTGAACTCGAATCAACTTCCGCTTATTGTACAACCTTTAGTTCTCTGATGGTGGATGTATACTTCTCTTTCTCCGAGAGGTCTGCGAGCTTTCGGTAGCTCTTCACGTTAAAATGTCAGATTGGTTGTATTTTCGTGTTGTTTTCTACCACTTGTCCAATGATTAACTTTGCCCGCCGTGTGTTGATTAGATTGCTTTGAACAATCAGGTCAAAACACGCAAATATGCAGGAGACACTTCTCAGCTTTATGCGTCTCCTTTCAACGAATTGCCCGCCAAAGAGGTTTAGAAAGAAACCGATGACATCGGAACAGTATGTCGATCTTTCATCATTTTCTCATCTCGATATGGCCGATATCAAATTGCAACCATGGCTGTGTAGCCTCTACTGAATAATCCTTCTCATCTGCTGGTATCAAATTAACACAGTGTCGAAGCTGGTTGAAAGACGACATGGTTGAGGCCTTGAGGCATGTCAGTTCGCAAAATCTGCCTCCAAAAACAACTGACCTCATGAGGTTTTGACAGAACAAGAATTTGAAAATTGAAACCCTATATATGTATCAAGCCCGAGTCTTTGGAAAGATATCGCCAGGTCAGTGAGGCCACAGCGTACGACAGGCCACGAACGCCGAACGCAAGCCCGAGGCTGCCCTGACACCATAGACAGGGGTTATACCTGGTATATGTCTGAGAAATATTCGGTCATATCTAAGTGCTGAATTCAAGGAGAACACATCTTGTTTCCACTGCCCCCATTCAGGAGTATGATATTCTTCATAGCCCTACCAAATATCTGGCTCTTGTCTGGAGCGACTGTCATATTCTATGTCTTGTTCAAGTTGAATGCTCATTCTATCCTTTATCGCGAATTCAACTCCGGAGTCAAGTCGCTTCCTGGTCTTTCGAGCCGAAACTTTCTTATGGGAAATATGTCTGAACTATTGTTTGGGGTATGTCTCTGACTTCGCCTCATGAAATGAAATTCGGTGCTCACGCAACAACGAAAGGATCAAGTAGCGAAACATGCGGAGTGCGTCGCCAGATATGGCCCAACCTTTAAGTTCAAGGCATTACTTGGGGTAAGTACTGGAACGGGATCTTTACCTCTGATTACCTACAATATGCTAGGACAACTGGCTCTTTACCGTAGACGTAAAGGCTCTAAGTCATATATTGAAAAGAGACACAGTTTTATGGGAGAAGCCAATCCGTATGACTTGGAACTTGCAACGACTTTTAGGGCCAGGTACGTCTTCATTCATATACCGGAATATTCAACGCCTTACTCTCCCTGGCTCAGGCATTGTGAATGTGATTTCAGATACTCATAGACGACAGGTTCGCCTTATATCAAGTCTGTGATATTATTTGAAAGTCTAACAAAAATTCACAGAGGAAAATGCTCGTAAGTCAAGGTCCCGGATAAGATCAGAGTTTTGGATCTAAATCCTTTCTCAGAATCCTGCCTTTGCACCGGCTGAGGTCAAACGTTTTACACCACTTTTTCTTGATAAAGCTGCCAAGGTAACGTCTATCTGCCCTCTCTTATAGTGAACACATTATTGACCGTAATAAAGTTAAGAGACGCCTGGTCAGCGGAAATACAACGAAATGGCGACCAACCGACCCGAATTGACGTATTGTTTTGGATGAGCCAGGCCACTCTTGACATTGTCGGAGCAGCGGGTACGTGTTATTTGGTAATTTGAGCATCATTTAGATATCCGTATTGACTGAGGATTGCAGGCTTCGGGTATGAATTCAACTCCCTGACTGAAGAACCTGGAAAAGTCAACGAGCTTCATGAGGCCTTTAAGACTCTCTTTCAGGTCGGAACCTCCCCGAGTCTTATTAGAAACTTGAGAGGGCTCATTCCTCCATTGCGCTTAGTGGTTCGTTTCCGATTCTTACCAAAGTCTTCGCTGTAACTAATACCGTAAAGCCTCTCGACCGTGATGCAGAAATAGAAAAGGCGAGGGAAACCATGCAACGCATTGGGAAGAAACTCTTAAGCGAACGTGAATCACTTGATTCTCATGACGGGAAGACAGGTACTCGAGAGAAGGATATTTTGTCCTTGTTAGTTCATGCCAACGCGTCCGGCAAAGCTGATCAACGTATTCCTGAAGGACAAATTCTTGCTCGTAAGCAAATTAGCTGTATAATCATTATGATTCTTATCCCAACAATCCCAGAAATCCCCTCGTTCATCACGGCGGGTCACGAAACGACGAGGTGAGGTATAGGCCTTCAGATCATGGCTTTGATTAATATCGCATCCAAGCACTGCAACGACTTGGACTTTATTCGAGCTTGCTAAGAATTCTCAAATACAAACAAGATTGCGCGAAGAACTGTTCAGCGTGGCCACCCAGACCCCCACTGTAGATCAATTAAATGGCCTAGCCTACCTTGACTCTGTTGTTCGAGAGTCGATGAGATTGCGTTCTCCTATTCCGGTGACAGCTCGCCTCGCTGTGAAAGATGATGTGATACCGCTTCAGACACCAACTATGGATAAATTTGGGAAACTACATCACGAAATAAGGTGATACGCTGTATGACCATTTTGTCGTGCTTAGCTGATCCTTTCGGGTTATAGGGTTCTCAAGGGGCAAACCGTGGTTATACCGTTAGCGATGGTAAATCAACTTCCGTCTATTTGGGGAGAAGACGCAGGGATATTTGAGTAGGATGGCCGTTTGGTTTCGCTCTTGAATTCTACTGACCGAGATGACCATAGTCCTGATAGGTGGAATTCTCCACCGGAAGCCGCGATGGGCGTTCCTGGAATCTGGGGAAACCTGATGTCCTTTTTAGGAGGACCCCGTGCATGTATCGGGTTCCGGTTTTCTCTCCTTGAGTTCGTTTTCTCCCCCGTCTTACACTGTGCTCTATTGAGGCCGGTACTTTATCAGGTTGAAAGCATTACTTTTCGTTCTGTTACGCGCATTTGAGTTCAAGCTAGCTGTTCCTGCAGAAGATGTTTCCCAGATGGCCGAATTTGTCACGCGTCCTGTGCTAAGGACGGATCCTCGTAAATTAAACCAGCTTCCGCTTATCGTGCAACCTCTGGTTCTTTGATAGAAGATCTATACCTCTTTCTCCTAGAAATCTACCTGCTTACACGAACTCGTTATCGTATCTGTCCTTTGGTGGGATTTTCATGTTCTCTTGCACTTGCTCGATGGTGGAATTCAATAGATACGCTTCGGTGAACTGTTTGAACACAATCAGGCAGAGAAACAAGGTGTGCCCCAACAGAAACGTGTGCGATCATGACGTATGTCCCGTCCACCTGCCGACGAGAAGTGTATGTGTAGAGCATGAGGGACTGATGTATTAATCTCAAGTGGTTTTGATAGACGTGTGAAACATGTATTCATCTTCTGATGAACATATTCCAGATACGTTGATGGATGTCTGCCCTAATAGATAGTGATGGACACTGACCTCTCGCTTCGAAGTCCAAAATCAAAAACGGGTCTACATTCCCAGAATAATCATCGGAACTTGTTTTGCCAAGTCAAATATTTCATGCGAAATCCGAGCCCGGTAACGATTTTCGACGTCAATCACTAACTCCGCCGTACGTAACATCTGATTTTGCTGGCCAAACAAAGCGAAAGGCCAGAGCATCTGATCACTTGCTCTTGTCTATTGGCCGAACGACCACATGGATCCTTGAAAGCCTGGAAGTCATCTGCAGCGTGTAGCAAGAGAACCCGTCCTTTTGAATGTTTCCTCCTCTTCAGGAACACATGGTCTAGGACTTGGCATTAATATCGCATGCATCACGTTCAATGAAAGTAATCAAACACAGATCAATGACATCCAAATCTCTTAGCGACCTATTTGGCTTGTCTTTATCTCCTTGGCTCAGCTTTGCATTACCGAACAGAGAAATAATGGTTACCGAGTGCGAATAAAAGGCCCATGCCCGACTGTTGGTTGGAAGGCTGCCTTCCGTTTACCTTCCTTCTCTGCGTTACTGCCGTCCGGCTTGTTCACAATGATCGCTACTCGTCTGATCACACTTTTACTTGCCTGTGCGACATCTATAGTCCTTGTCGGCGCCGCACCTGTCCAAGACAACGTCGACGGTGCGATATCGCCAAACTTTACCAGTCTCGAAAAGCGGGCCACAGTCCTCTTGACTGCCGCACAAGTTGCCTCCTTCAAGCCTTATACTAATTTTGCCGCTGTTGGTGGATGTCCTCCCGCTACTGTTATGGCGTGGAATTGTGGTATGTCTGATAACAAAATTAAAGCCACCCACAAAAGTACTCAAGGACATTCGCCCTCAACAGCCAAATGTAAGGCCAATCCTACGTTTACGCCAGTTGCTGCTGGTGGAAACGGTGATTCTGTACAGTTCTGGTACGTTGGTTATGATGCGAACCTTGCAAGTGTTGTCGTCGGTTTCCAAGGAACTGACGCGGAAAAGATGTGCGTAATTGAGATCATCGCGCTCTTCTATGTCGTAATTAAGAATGCTTATAGTTTGCCCATACTCACCGACGCCGATTTCTTCCTCACATCTCTCGATTCCGGTCTTTTCCCGGGCCTGAGCGGTGATATCAAAACTCATAACGGATTCAATGATGCTCAAATGAGGTGAATAGCCCTTGTTCTATGGAAAGATTATCTTTCCATGACGCTCATGGTGAACACAGGTCAGCTTCTGATGTACTCTCGGCCGTGAATACTGCCATGTCCCGGTTTGGTGCTACACGTGTTACCGTTACCGGCCATTCCCTCGGTGAGCTCTTCTATCCTCCTATACCATAAAAAGGTGAACTGAAATCCATGTATAGGCGGTGCCATTGCCGTAATCTCTGCCGTCCATCTTAAGCTCCATTTGCCCTCAACTACAACATTTAAAGTAGTCACATACGGCTGTCCTCGCGTTGGCAACCAACAATTTGTCGATTACTTCAACTCACGTTTCCCCAATGCCAACTCTCGCATTGACAATCAGTAAGTCATCATTTTTCTTTTCTAGCTATCTCCTTCAGGGGTAAAGAAGGTGTCAGAATCTAATATATCATTGTATTTTTAGGGATGACATCGTGCCAATCGTTCCTGGTCGTTTCTTGGGCTTTGCTCATGTTGAAGGAGAAATTCATATATTGAATAACCTTAATTGGGTCTCTTGCCCCGGTCAAGATAATACCGACGCAGATTGCACTATCGGATATGTTCCTAATATCTTTTCTGGTGAAACTAGTGACCATAGTGGTCCTTATGGCGGTATCTCGATGGGTTGTTCATGATACCTTGATAGGGTAAAAGAAAATCATCATTGTAATCTATGAATATCACACGTCACTGATGCCTCTGAGACTGGAAACATAAGAAAGTCAAACGTGTATTATCAGACTACTGTTCTGTGACGACTCTCAATGGAAACTCCATGCTCAGAATTCTCAGAATCGACCAGCCGTAACCAGTTCATGAGTCATAAACTGTGATATTGAATCTTGATCTCTTGATTGAGAGTAGTAACCTACACGTGACTTGGCGCGTATATAATTATACTTTATAGGTGGCATTAATGTCAATTCATAAAATGACACCAGCATTCCCACTTAATCCCGAGAAAGCCTGGTTCAGTGGCTATCGCATCCCATACGAAACGTTTTGTCAATGGGTCGTCACCCTTCCACAACCTGCGTCGGCTCCCCCGCACGAGCCTGGCAATCATCGTCGCCTCTATTATTTTTCATTCTGGCTTGACTGGACCAATACCCTTCCCATCGACTCTAAATGGATGGTACCGAGAATCAGATGTAGGTTTAAATCGTCCTCTCCCGCCACTTTCTTCTCATTTTTGTTGCAGTTGAAACCGATGCTGACGAAGAAACTACTTTGACGGTCTTCTTTCCTCTCCGATGGGTGGACTTTACTAGTAAATACCAGGTTGTGCCTGGTGCTTCGAAATATAACCCAAGGATTTGTCAAGAAAAGGAGAGCGATAAGGCCAAACTTGAAACCTTCATGCAGCTCCTAAATCAACAGAACACGCCCTTGGACAGAGATAAAGTCCAGTTTGGTTGGCAGAAGGAAGTGCACCCGAGGGATGAATGGAGATCCGTACGTTTCACACTCCTTCTCCTTTTCCTCGCGACCACTCACGATATGAGCTTAGTTTTGAATTTGCGTTTTTGAACTGCCTATAAGGTGACAGCGCCTTATTCGCTTTACTTCTGAGTAATCAAGGAATGTTCCTCGTATTTCGAAGCTTGAAACTGTATTAGCTGTGAACAGCATGAATATCAGGTCTAATTGAAGTATCTATACGCTTTGAGTGTTTTGTGACTCCAATTCTGTAGGTTTGATCCCATCTCATCCGGTCTCTTGTGAGAACAGCGCAAAGACCAAACTTCGGGATAGTAAGCTGCAGTGTCATATAGCTGTGGATGTCCTCAGCAGCCTGGATGACCAGTTGAGTATTATTGAGTGAGGGAAGGATAGGTTGATTCATTCAAATGTTCCCTTCGAGTTGTGGTGCGCCATATCATAACCTATCGGTCTACGGAGCAACAAAAAGAAAGACGACTGACCTTGTTGGAATAAGATGGTCCGGTTCGGTGCAGAGCTGGGAAACGGAGCGCGTTACCGCTAAACCTCTCCTCTAAGTTGTAGACTCCCTTGAATCGTATTGTATGGAGATCGTTTAATATACAAAGACCGGGTGATATCCAAAGGCTCTATAAAGGCTCGGCTACGAAAGTCTTAGTTGGCGTCCTCGATGTCTATTCTCTCTTCGCAATGAATTAGAATATACATCAACTAAACATAGAACGCTTATTACATATGCAATATATATATTCCTTGATCTATTGTACAGATGCCCTTGGTAAGATACATCGGAATGTCATGAGGACACATAAAAGTTCATCGTTATACATCGTGTATATACCAGAAAGCATAGTTCGCGTGAGCCAAAGCAGGAAAGAAAGCAAAAAAAAAAAACAAACAGCGATCAGAAAAAGGAAAAAATGGTCAATAATTTATGAAGAGGAATCAAAAGGTCTCGAGGAATCTCGATCCTCCTTCAAATGTGGTGGGTACAGAGTTTATCTTGGCGCGAAGCGGGACATCGCGTTCGTGTGGATAAGAAGTTGGAATCATAGGCGCATTCGCTGGAATACTAGGGCCTGGTCGATTTTGGGGAATTGTTGGCGAACTAGGGGCTGATATGGGTGGTGTTGACAGATGTGTATGCATATGGATTGGGGAAGCACTTGGGGAGGGAGGAAACCGATCCCGCTCGGGTGGAAGGCTAACTCTGATACTAGGGGTATTGAATCGAATGCTAGAAGCTGATATAGGAGAAGCTAGGGACCGGATATTAGAGCCAAAAGAGGCGGAGCCGGTCAAGATGCTGTCACGTTTATCTGGTGAGGTCATCCGATTAATTTGAATGGATTGCGGAGCTTGAGGTCGAAGATCGTCGACTAATTGAACAGGAAGTCCTTCCCGGACCTTACTCTGCCTTTTTATCAACAAAGATAGTAGTGATAACTGGTTGAGACTGACCGTGCGAGTGGAAAAAAACCGACGGTATTTCGTGGGATGCCAGAACCTTTGTTGCCGCCTGACGTCGTCTGCGGGAATTCCATATTTCGTTTTGCGTGATGACTTGTGCCTTTTTGGTAGTTCTTCGTCAGAGATTCTTTCTTCTCGCAGCAGGAAGTAAATGGCGATGAGGGAGGCCAGAATGATCAAGCAGAGGACAACGATCAATATGATAAACCCTGAGAGTCAGAAGGTCATCAGAGGTTCCGGACATAGTTTATCATCGTCGCAGCTTACCAGCGGAGGAGCCACCTAATTTCGGTACCCCTCTGCGATTCAACACCATATCACCTGAATCCCGCTGGTCCATGACGCGAGCCTTTGTCTGGATCGAGAACCAAAGTCCGAGGCTTGGAAGAAAGAGATTAGGGAGGCTGCCTTGTCTTGTTTTACTTTTGGAAATATCTATGCGCGTTGGTGGCACATTGAGAGGGAAGGGCTTGTGACGGAGTCAAGAGTATCAGTCGAGAGCTGACCTCGAATGGGTACCCGCGGCAAAGTCCGAGACACTAAGACGAAAGGACGTAACTCGCTTGGATCATCCCTGTCACTTTCGTGCAGGGCATCAAGTCAAAACAAGCATTTAGCAGGTGTCAGACAGCAAGTCCGTCCACCTTATAATAGACTGTGTCCAACTGTCAGGCTTGTATATCATTCACTCAGTTGTTTTTTTGAAGTCTAAAAGGGTACGGATGCTCGTGCCATAACATTAAGAGGGCAATTAATAAATAAGAGAAATTTATCTTGACTCTTGGGCGACTACTGCTTTGTTTTTAAATAGAGAATACTCCTATCAAGGGATTTACTGAGACGTACCTCAACTGACTTGACGGTGCCACATCAAGTGAGTTGCGTAACTGTTGCGTTATTGTTGTATAAGGTCGATATCCTTTGCTTGCGCCATTTCTCTAGTTGACCGGTTAGTAGCACTGACGATAGCTCGCGCCGCCTTGTTGCCACCCTAACACACAACTGTGACACGGTACCACATTTTCTGATGCAGCCGGCGCTTGATGTCCCTCCATGTATGCTGTTGCAAGTCTCAATCACCAGTTTCACATGTCATGTCATACTCATAGGCACAATTGAAAAGGGCCTCTTTAACAGTAGGAAGGCAAAGGGTCGAGAAGGAGCGTAGTTATTGCGACTCTTATCTTGCAGTAGGAACTCGTTGGAATCTAGAATTCAGCCTCAGATTTACTATCAGATGTGGTAGAGTCCCTGGAGGCAAAAGTAGGAAAGTGACATTGAGAATTTGCAAAGGAGAGCTACCGACATTAAGAGGGAGGTTGCCGAGCGAGCAACGAGAATCAGTGGTAGACCACGTGTTTTTCATTTATGAAGATTCTTGAAGAACGATCTCTGGTCCACATCTCCCATTCACCTCCTCATCCACTTCTCACTCTCAGCAAACCTTTATCCTCCCTAGAAACCTGTGCAGATTCTGATCCTTCAGAATATATGACCGTATTTACCGCATCTGCATACAACTGGGTGTAGAACCGCCGCCGTCCGGAATCCCTTTGGAATGGCTTGTGGAATCGGATTCTTTCCGATCTCCCGTTCGATTGAGGACCGCAACATACCATATACTTCAGTGAAAAAGAAGCCATGCCTCATTTAGCTTCCCAAACGGACAACGACAGTGACACCAATGAGGAACCTTCCGATCATCGATCACCCCTTCCAAGACAGAATGACGGCAGGTTTAATGAAAGTCATTCTGATGTCAAAAGTTCATTTGGGACGACTGCCGACGGCAATGCAAATGCAATGATTCCCGATTTTGTGGTTTCTGCAGTTTCATCCAGGTCCCGCAGGCCTAGAGAGGAACAGATTTCAATACAAACAAACATTGTCTGCGTATCTCGAGTCGGCTGCTGTAGAAACTGAGTACTCTGCTAGTCTGGCTTTTAGGGACAAGAAAAACGACCAATTTGCAGAAGATTGTCTTGGGTGGGAGATCTTGCATATGTTCTTAGCAATCTCCTAACTATCGCAGCTACTCCCGAAGCCTTCATAACGGATTCGGTCCATACCAACTTTCTCATGCAATATGTAGGATAACGTTGCAGGAATGTAACCAATACATAGTTGGAAAAGTCAAGACGCAAATATACACGATTGCAGGTCATTCATTCTTCCGCTTCTTGAACCTTCCTCTACTCTCACTGGATGAAGTTAGCTCACTAACCACAGTCTAAATCAAAAGAAGATTACTTACGCAAAGCTTCTATCCTTGCGCTTCCGGCTCTCTTTTTTAATGACATTTCTCTGTCGCTTCCGCTTTGCCGCGGCTTCTGGGTTTGTAGCCACCTGTAGAGCCCGAGCAACTTTACGGTTCTGTTGCAACTCCACTGTCCTCTGTCGTATCTGACTATAAACCTTGGAGAACTTCGTCGTGCCAACTTTAGCCTGCACCAAGTCTCGTAATTCTATTGCCGTAGTCTTGATTTCCTCTATTATGACGTCGGTACAGTCAGACAATGAGGCAGCATATGAACGTACCTATTTGAGTATCATGAATAGTATCATCTTCGGAAAAACGGTGCACAGGCGTAAGGATATGCACGAGGAACGTTTCCAATCTCTCCGCATCCATATACGATGCCATGGCTGCGAACCAACGTAATGCGGCTAGCGGTTGATGATGCCACGCTGACTATACAAGTATAAGTACACTGTGAGGGGATATTAAAAAACACGGGCTCACCGTACTTGTGGCACGACTCCGTCTAGCTATGTGAGCAGATTTGATCTGATATGAGAGCTTCGAGAATAGCCATGAAAGGGGGTCTTTCGCCTTTCCTTTGTCGTCATCGGCTGCCTTCTTATTATCATGATCCCCATTCGCATCGTCCAGTAGATCATCCGCAAGGTTAGCATCACTTTCCATATCGCTCGGCTTGGCTGCCTCTTGCGGAATGGCGTAGAAGCATTTCCCAACGAAAAACAAGTTCTTCACGATTTGCAACCCAAGCGCCTCATCGAGGTTCTTGCTCTTCAGTTGTAACGTCAACTTTTTGGTGATATCTCGCATTCCAGCCAACGAAGCGGGATGGTCCTCAGGCAAATCTCGTCGGGGACTCGATATCGGCAATCCAGTGTAAAGCAGCCCAAGAAGTCGGCAAGCGGCGGTGCGTACCCAAGCATGCGGGTAAAGCAGATGTGAAGTTATGAGGCCCCACGATATCTTGGTATCATCCATAGTCACATCGGGGAATGCTCGAAGAACTTTGAAAAGTACTGAGAGCGAATGATATGGAATCTTCCATTCCAAGTCAACTTCCATCGCGTCACCCTGTTCATCATCATGGAATTCAAGAGACTCAGAGCTCTTGGTAAGGGCAACGTAAAGGTCTTCTATTATTTTCGATAAGAATGGCTGGGCCTCTGTCTGTGCCGCGTCTACGATAAACCCGTAAACTTGGGATGAAACCCAGATTAATTGTGGTTGTGCGCTTTGTGTAGCCCAAGCATGCAGGTGCGAAAATATCAGCTTCTTCCTCTCCTCGTCTAAACGCGCATACAGGCCTTTTATCAACTCCGCAGCCATCTCCCGACATTTCGCTGAATCGTCATTCGATATGACCATGACAAATGCCACGAACAACAAATCCGCATACTCGTGAATCAGATTGTCCTGGAACTTCACTATAACAGCGCTGAGCAATTCCATCACCGATTTTCGACCGCTTTCGTGGATGTAAGAAAGGTTCTTAGCAAAGAACGCCATCTGATTTCGTAATCGACCTTTCCCTTGTGGGTAATCGAGGAGGAACTGGAGTAGGACACTACGACAGAGTTCTTGGACCTGAGGTGACTGGCTGGTGACCATGATTTCACCGACTTTATCCATGATGTCATAAATTTCAGGGACAACAAGCTTGCGGGCGACAATGGCACGAAGTACCGTGAATACTGCAGCTTGGCGATCGTGCTCCTCCAGGTCCGGAGTCAAGAGTTCCAAGAGGAAAATAAGGTCTTTTTCCTTCACCTGAGCACTAGGAAAGTCTCGGAGGATGGCAGCCAGTGATCGGAATGCCACTTGAACAATTTCAGATTCGGTATTGCCTGTTTGGCGAATAATGCCGATCATTTGCGAGAGGAAGACCGGCACAAACTTGGGCAGATTTTTAAGAGGACATTTTGTCAGGCCAGCGGCACACTTTAGGCCAAGCATGATGACAGGAGCGTCGGTCGAGTAGAGAGTATTGCCGACGACGACGACAATGGATTCTAATCGTTTGATCGTTTCAGCATCATGGAAATCAAAGCGACTCCGACGGAGGGCGGTGTTGAGTAGGTCTAGTCCAAAGGCAACAAATCTAATCAAAATTTTAGAAAAGCAATGAGGTATTCAAAAAATTTCCTACCTAAAAGAATTGTTTGCATAGTGATCTACGTCCGCATCGGCCTCTCTCTTCGACTGCACGATTACGTCCCCCTTCGGGGTTGTCTTCCTCGGCGCTGTCTGTTTGAGAAACTTCGCGTTCTGACTGATCAACGTATGGCATAGAACAATCAACTCCGTTGGAACCAGATGTCGATTACTATTCAGACCGGAAGCAACCCTCTTGAAAACTTCCTCAACGAGTTGCATCACTTTGAAAGACTCCGTCTCTTGCATGATGGCGCGTAAGGGAGCAAGTAAACTGCTGATCTTGTTTGGGCTGATAACTTTGGCAGTCATGGCAAAAGAATCAAGGCCCCGTGATGAAGATCCTCGCACTTCACGCATCTTCGTCTTGAAGTCCTCGGCCTGTACATCCTTCCCCGACTCTCCGAAAATGACCTCCGCAGAAACGTGGGCAATATCATTCACACAATCATCTAGCAGAGTAAATGTATCTGCATGTTCTCGAGAGGTGACTTGAACCATGATCGCATGCGTAACGAATGCAAGGACATGGAGTTGAGGACCACGTGTAAGTGCACTACGGAGCTCTTTGAACACAAAAGGGAGATAGCTGGAACCAAGGCTGATACTGATGCGGACAAGGGCATCCCTGACGAGGTCTCGAGTTTCTTGCGAGCGACTGCGGAGGATTTGACTTAGAATTGTCAGGAGTCGTACGATTTGTTGCTCCCGTGTACCATCTGGAAGGTGTTTGATGACAGTAACGATACCAATAGCAACAGGAATACGCGTATTGTCGTCCGTCGTTGCGTCATATTTCTCTAGGTAGTTCAGCAGAGCGGGAAGCAAACGTGCATTAACAGCATCCGCGATACGCGAGACTTGTGTTGCCGATAGCGCTGGTACAAGAGCCTTATGCCTTTCATCCGGTTGGTTGTCCTTGGCAGTCTCATCTCCTACTTCATCCTCATCCTTCTTATCATCCTCTACAACTGTCTCGTCCATCGGAAAATGGAAGTGTTCCAGAACCGCAACCAACGTCCGTACATAAATCCTCTCGTTTTCGTCCTTCACTTTCGACAGCTTTATATACGTCTGCACAAGTCCATGATATGCAGACCAGCTAAGCTGCTTCGCCATTCGTCCCACAGCTGCGATAGCGTCTGTAACAAGATGATGATCGACAGTAGATGCGATAAAGGTTCCGACAAGGGGCATGAAAATTTCCGAGAGAGTGCCGCTACGCAGGTGGCCCTCGTCGCAGTAATCCCCTAGCCGTCTGAGGGCTCTCGAACGACGATGTAACTGAACATGCAATATGTTATTAAAAAAATTCGCTTCTTCATCTCCCCCCTCCAACAAGACTCGCATGTCCTTCAACGATGCCGTAAAATCGAGTTTCTCCACTGCGTAAGCAATGACACCCAATACCTCTGCCCTGACTAGTTCATTCTTCGATCTCAATCCATTCTTTAACCCAGGTAACAATAGCTTCAAGAAGACCTCTTCGAATTGTTTCTCATCCTCTCTTCGTGCCGCAACGACATCAATAAGATGTTTCATCGAGAATGATGCATTATTCCGGATAGCTAACTCGGCCGCATCTTGGATGCAGAACAACGAATTGTACAACACAGGTGCCCAATCCGTAGGGGAAAGTGTCTGGTACGCAGCTTCGTTGAGCCGATCAAATGCTGTCAAACGCCGGTCGAAATCGGGTTCGTCAATTCGTTTCTTCGAGTAAGCATTCAGGTCCTCCAACAACTGAGCTAAGTCTTGGAAACCACCGAGCTCCGCCAGCTGACCAAATGCCTGGACCAGATTGATACGAGAGGGTTTGGACCGAAGAGACTGGAACAGCTGGCTCAAGAGGTCGTATGTTTTTCTGTAGATCCCGGTCTCCCTATCATGCAGCTCAGGTATGAGCCCCATGAGACTCTTCATAATCTTCAACAAATCGACCTTGACTTTTTCCGAGACAAATCTCGCAGGTTTGCGAAGGAGTGGAATAAATAGTGTAAGGAGTGTCGTAGCTTGAGCCGAGTCCTCAGAATATTGCGCAATCTCCGACAAAATCCCAATTTGTCGTTGCCCAATGGGCGTAGCGACCGTCGCGATATCTTTTACACGCTCCACTAGCACCGCCAAGTTGTCCAACAATTTCGAGACGTAGGGTTTGAGGACGGTATCTCGTATACCATCGTCAACAGTGGAATGTGCCAGAATATGTTCAGTAATGTCGAAAACCCGCATTATAACAGATGATTTGACGTTTGTTGCGACCAAGCAATCGTACACTTTGGGCAACAGTATGCCAGAATACCCTGTCAGGAAAGTGCTATACTCGCTCCTCGAAGACCAGACGTGAAACAGTTCCATAAGAGCAGACGGCGCTTGCGTGTTCTCTTTGTCTAATTTCGCTAAGCGAGGAATAACGAAAGCATCGAAAGCTGCAGGGAGGAACGGTGTAAAGTCGAATTCAACGCGAGTCTTGAAGAAGTCCGCAAATCGTTTGATACCAAGTTGCCGAATGCTACGCGCGACTTTCACCGAGGTCGGTGAGCTTGCTAGACTTGTGTCATGGTGGTTACCATTATCGTCAAGATCCTCCGCGTCCTCGATTCCCTCTCCTTCTGCCGCGTCATCAATCTCATCTTGACCCAGTGCATCTAAACGTTTTTGAGCGGCACACAGGATATTAATGTTTGATCCTAACAGCGCCGGCCAATAACGCACAAGCCTCGATCCCAGATTCTTCATGACATCCCCTAACAGATTCAAATACCCAACAACCTGCTTATCCGTCACCTCTTTTAGAAACTCCTCAACCACAAACCCGCCTTCTCCGTTGTCCTGCTGTGCAAGCTTATGAGAGCCCAAAGGTTTCAACATCAAATCAACAAGTAAACCAAGTTCTTCATCTGAACATCCAGAAAGGACCGTAAGAACAGCCGCCCTCCGATCCGCGCCCCTAGCCCTTCCTCTTCTTTCCAACATCAGGCCAAACAGCAATCGAATAATGACATCTACCACATCAACCCTTTCTACAGGATCAATAGAACCAATCTGCAATGACGTCAATTCGTCACGCCACCGCGTATCATCAAGCAACGCCCTAATTTTTTCTTCATGATTTGCAAGCCCCAGAGGTTTATAGGTGAATAGACAAGATAGAGCCAGAGACTGAATACCACGATCAGGGTATGAAAGATTATCGCGGTAGAATGTCCGCAACGTTTCCGTTGAGTAGAGAGCTTTGGGATTGGAGATTTTGGAGAAAAGGGTGAGCCAACTCGTAAGTTTTTGTTTTGGTAGTTTGTTGTTGTATCTCGAGGTCAGGGAGAAAAAGTGTGTAATGAGATCTCGGTTGTTTTTCTCTGCCATGTTGTGACATTCAGCTAGCGCGACGAGCAATTGATGCTCGTAAGATAAAGGATTAAATCGTTCTCCTGTATGGGACTCCTAACGCGACGTCAATAACGAAAAGTAGGACATACTGCATATCACAAACCTTTATGAGCCCTTTGATTCGGTGTTCCGAATCCAACCATCTTGCCAGGGCGACGCGAAGTTTATGTGCGCCAGGGTCCCTCCACGATCTCTCATCTTCCCATATCTCATCAACTTGGTCTTCATCATCTTGCATCGCCTCATAACGTGTATGACGCCCAGCTTCGGGATCATTCTCTCCTTTCTTCTGAAGTTCAGAGAACATTATCCCCCATACGACATCTCCAAATCGCAATGACAGCGTTGCCAGCGCAGCAGCAGCAGGCGACCATAGTGGTCTCAGATTAATCTTCAACTGGGCTACAGATATCGCATACCCGTCAACACTCTGCCTCGCTAAAACTTAAGATAAAATAACATACCAATTAACCACCGTGCACAAAATTCTGCACTATCAGCATCACCCACCACCTGCACAACTCTCCCAATCCTTAAAACACGTTCCCTCACACCCTGCACGTCTAGAGACACTTCTTCCCCTTGTAAACATCTCTTCATCACTTCATAAATACCTCCATGTAAGAATACAATCTTCGAATCTAAAAGTCGTAGCGTGTTCAATCTAAGGACACGAGAATGAGAAAGCAATGAAGCTTGAAGATAGGGATAAATCTCCGCGAAGGGTATTGGTGTAGGTGGTTTGCTAAACACGGTCACTAAGCAAACGTATGTCCTTGGACAATGAAAAGCGCCGCACCTTGAACGCGCTAGAGGCGTTAATCCTGCAAGAAACTCGGGTGATGAGCCCCACTCCTTGATACCTCTTCGAGTCCAGTCGGAAATGTTAGTTTCTGTGGGCCATTCAACGCGAGGCCGCTGCTGTAAAGCCCGCATACATGTACCGAGGATCCAAGCCGGACTCGCTAGCGCACTTGAACCATCAATTACCGTACTCGCGCCTTTATCAGCGGCAAGAAATTCTACGTTTATCAGGTCTACGAGCTTCTTCGTCAGTTTCCCACTAAGGAGAGGCGAGACGGCCAAGATATTATCTAGTTCTACAGCCTAAGATCATCAAATCGTTAATAAGATGAAGATTTTTAAGGGAGTCATTGTGACTCACGGCCAGATCATCACCTCTTTGCCAGACATTGAACCTCCCTTCGATAATCCATCGCTCACACCCTTCTTTCCAAACCAAATCAACATCTTCCACATTCAGTTTTCTTGCTCGCACCAAACTAGCGAGGAATTCAACTACCAGTCTTGGTTCAGCATTTATGCTATCCAGTTTTCTTGTAGCCTTGATAACAATGGGTAATGCAACGAGTTTCCATCCACTCCAGTTCAACTCGGCAAGGAGGGCATGCAACTTTATCGCGAAGACTGTGATCTGTTCAGAGGCAGAATTTGACCACGTATGTTGGAGGAACTTGAGACCAGGACCTAGCCAGAGGGAGGTCTCCGACGCGAGGAACAGCGACGAGACAAATTTGAGAAGAGCGGGGTGGAGAGTCGTGTCATCAAGTGGGAGTGAATGGAGTTGACCGAACAACGTGGTGTGGTGAGATTCTACGCGCGTCGTCGTTCAGCCACCGTATGCCAAGTGCAGAAAAAAACAAAAAACAACATACGAGACAGTCGCGATCCTTGCCGGACAGAATACGCAATGCTGATAACCTCCAGGATTCTACGCAGTTTCTCAGGTTCTGAGGTACTGATGTCACTGGTAACCTTAACGAATTCGCGAACTAGAAGGTCGCCCAGAACAGAAAATTGCTCTGCAGTTTTGACATGGTGAACGAGCGCTGTGAGAGAACGACGTAGAATCGTATATGTCGGAGCTGGATTCTCAGCCGAGATATGGTAGGCGAGGAGAGCGGCAAAAGTTGATGATGTGGAGGTGTGTAGCGTTTGCGATATTGACTTGACAGGATGTCAGCCCTGTGAAAAAGGGGTATACTCAAGTTGATAAAACACACTTTCGATGAGAATACAATGGCCCACGCTGAGGCATCCTCCAATCCATCAGCATTTTCCGCCAGCAGTTTCACTGCATGTTCCCTTGAAGTCGTTTTCAGTCTCCGAAGAACGGATCCCCACACTTCGGCTATCGCTCTTTGGATTTCAGGCAAACATTTTGGCAAATTTGATCGGATAGCGCCCCATGAATGTGTGATCAGTTCAGTATGGATAGAGGGCACAAGAAGATAACGAAAGAGAGACGCGACCGTTTCGAGGAGGACTGTTAGAGCGGTGGGTTCGAGTGAGCGGGGGAAAAGTTTGAGGAGTCGCTTGAGAATAAGAGGGTAAACTGAGGATAGTGTTGTTCGAAGATCATGGGCTAGTTTTTGCATGAGACTTGGAAAGTTTTGTTAACATTCCGAACCGACAACATCACTCGATAGACTTACTCGAGGAGGGCTCGTAGCCCCTCGTCATCCGCAGAGTCCATAGCTTCTTCCCATTGGCTCACGATATCTTTCCAGTGATGCAATAGCAGCGGCATCGACAGCGACAAGGGACCGGCATAATTCGCAAACTTGATAAAGGACGGAGCGAGATTCAATTGTCGCCAATGCTTTAATGCCTCGTGAAAAAGTGATTCATTGTCCTATAAAAGCGAGTTCAAACGCGTAGAGATGTACAAAAGATGAGCACGCACACCAATTTCGCGCTCATACTGGCCCTGGTTGAATGCCGAGGGGAGGTGAACCTCTTTCAAACTCTGTGCATACGATTGATACTGATTTTGATGTCAGGAGAGATTCTGGAACGGAGAAAGTACGAACAGACTTTATGTGTCTTTTCGGGCGGTGTGTATTCGTGCATGGGCTCCGAGGACGACATTCTCTAGGAGGGAGTAGAGGTGTTTAAAATCTTTTATCTGAGTTGCCGTGCATCAAACCGCGCCGGCAACTTCCGCGCCGGTGTTCCTAGCCAGCAACGAAACATCGTATTGTACAGAGACACTTTCCAGAGTTGACCGTCGCTACCATGATGTATTGGCGCGCTTCAAGTATTGAATTTGCAAGTATGGCAGTTGATCAGACAGAAGGAATGGAATCGTGCTCCGTACTCCGAATTACCTTTCATGCTCATGCTGCCTGCCATGAAAATCTAATTTCAAAGTCCTGACAGATAGAAAAAAGCTGTTTTTCTATCCCTCTCCCTACCTCTCCCGAATTGCTTCTCCGTGATTTGAATTTTACTTCTCCGTGATTTGGATTTAGATTTAGACTTTGTGATCTTGTCAAAGGGGCTGTTCCCACGATCTGGCAGTCACTGCAGCCTCATCTTTTATACTATTTGATCAGTCGATATTATGGGTCGTTCAGGTTCACGAAATAGCCCTTGCACCGTTGTCATCAAGTTAGGTGAGTTATCCTCTCCAACGTCGCGTCCCATCAACCCAATAAATGGCGCAGGAACATCGTCTATCGTCCATGAACAAACATATCAGCCATTACTTTCTACACTTTCTTCCGTCGTCGAGACTGTCATACAATTAAAAAGTCAGGGCCACAAGGTCATCCTGGTCAGTTCAGGCGCCATTGGCGTTGGGCTTAAACGGATGAACATGCCTAGTCGACCAAGGAGTCTGTCAGGTAAACAGGTGTGTAATTACCCGTCCCGACTAACACCTTATTCATGGGCTGTGTACCCTCATTTTGCAGGCATTGGCTGCGATTGGACAGGGACGCCTTATTGCTCTATATGATAACCTGTTCGGCCAGCTAGAACAACCTATCGCGCAAGTCTTGTTAACCAGGGGAGATATATCAGATGTGCGTGTTCCCAAACAGATTGTCAACATCACTAGGCCTTACTAATTCTAACCGCAGCGAACGCGATACCTCAATGCTGTCAATACGTTACAGGAGCTGTTATCCATGGGTGTTGTTCCTATTGTAAACGAAAATGATACAATTTCAGTCAGCGTAAGTTCTACGATCCCTAATTGTGGTTGATGGCTTAGTGAAATAAGATTAGGAAATAAAATTCGGAGACAACGATACTCTTTCCGCTATCACTGCTGCAATGATTCACGCAGATTACTTGTTCCTTCTCACTGATGTTGACGGTCTATATACGACGAATCCGCGAAAAGATCCCGATGCCCATTTGATTGAAGTTGTAGATTCGGTGTCGGCTATTCGTAAGGAAGGTACGTTGATCACTTAGTAGCCGTTTCATACTGACGGTTATGTCTTCTTTAGTGAGTACCACTACCCTAGGATCCAGTCTCGGAACTGGTGGGATGGAGACAAAACTAATCGCTGCCGATATTGCTACTGCAGCGGGCGTGACCACGATCATTACGTCAAGCAGGAAGCCGGAGAATATCTTTGGTATCATTGAATACCATCAGCACCACTTTGCCAAAGCCTGTTCGGTTCCATCAACCCCTCGAGAACCTTCCTCAGATCCTGCGCCTACCGGCAGTCCTCATCACTCCAGTGAGGTCAGCCGTTCATCCTCGCCTTTGGTTCCTCGTCCGCCTCACACCGTGTTCACGGCTTCGCCGACACCATTACGTGATCTCAAATCATGGACTAGCCATACTTTGTTCCCTTCGGGAAGTGTGATTATCGATTCTGGGGCTCATTTGGTCCTATCTCGCCGGGAATCTGGGGGACGTTTGTTGGCAGCTGGTGTTCTTGGCGTGATTGGTGCTTTCGCGTCGGGTCAGGCGGTCCGCATCTGCATTCGCAGAGGGGACCATGTTACACCCCCATCCCAGGAGGCAGCACGAGAACAATACTCAAATGGTCTGGGTTTGACGAGACCTACAACTCCCGTCGCGGGTAGTCCCGGTGCATCTTCACGGATATTGCAAGACGAGGAGGACAGTGTTGATGGTCTAGCGCCCACTCCTGGAAAGGATATGGTGGAATCTGACAGAAATCAAGAATACACCGAAGCTGATGTGATTGAGGTCGGGCGCGGGTTGGCCAATTACAACTCGGCACAAATCGCGCGAATTAAAGGTCTGAATAGGTGTGTTCGCTCTATCTCACTGGGAACGACTCGAAGGTCTGACAGTGTCACGTACTCAGTTCTTTATTAATACAGATACTAGGATATGCGGACTCGGAATATGTGGTCGAAAACACCACTATTCGAGTGCCGCCTTGATAAAACTTGTAATGATGCCACCAATCTACATATTCATATTTTAGACCCGGCGTGCCAATGAAGTGAAGACGTGGCTGTGAAATTTATTTGTAAGGAACAAACATTGATGCTGTAATTTTCTCCTTGCTCATATCAGTTACTAATGTACTAACTTATTCTCCTTTCTCTTCACTCGACATGTACCACAATAACTCTATTCGTATTCTGACTGGTATGTCCCACATTCCGCTCTACCTCTTATCCACCTTTGATGTGCTCTATGTAGGGAACAGTCATCCCGAGCTCGCCATGGCTGTGGCCGAGCGGTGAGCTTTCTCGGGTCACTTCCAAGAAGCATTACCTGAATCGCTACTCGCTATTGGAATGACAACTCAGACTTAATGTTCCTCTCGTCCCGGTCACCGTCAAAAAATTTTCCAACGGCGAAACCAGCGTTAAAATATCCGAATCAGTCCGGGATGAAGACGTCTTTATCATTCAATCCGGCTGCAGCGACGTCAACGACAACTTTATGGAACTTCTCATTCTCATTTCTGCGTGCAAAACGGCGTCGGCTCGAAGAATCACTGCTGTTATCCCTTGCTTCCCCTACGCTCGTATGGACAAGAAGGACAAATCTCGTGCGCCTATTACGGCAAAACTGGTTGCGAACATGTTGGTCGTGGCAGGGTGTGATCACGTCATTACAATCGACCTTCATGCAAGTCAGATCCAAGGATTTTTCGATATCCCGGTAGACAACCTCTGGTCGGAGCCGCTGATGATCTCGTACATCAAGCGAAACATACCTGGGTGGGAAAACGGTATTGTTGTCAGTCCTGATGCTGGTGGTGCTAAGCGGTGCGCCGTTCACCCGATTCTTCCGTACAATGACCTAATATACCTCATTCCGAAGTGCCACTGCTATGGCCGACAAACTAGGAATCGAGTTCGCCCTGACTCATCGGAAAAGAGAAGGCAAGTCACAAACGGCCCCAGAACGGATGGAGATCCTTGTAGGTCATGTCAAGGATAAGGTGTGTACTATGTGGGGACATGATGTCAGACCCTGTACAATTGGACTTATATCAGGTTGCAATTCTCCTCGATGATATGATCGACACTGGGACAACACTTTCCCTAGCGGCGCGGACTCTAGAAGAGAACGGCGCTAGATCTGTTCATGCTCTAATATCACATGGTATGTTTATGTCAACTCTGTAAGCGTCGGCTAATCATGATTGTTTGCGCAGGGCTCCTGTCAGAAGCCAACATGGCAATGATCAACGCCCTCCCCATTGAGCGACTTGTGGTATGCCTCTCTGGCCCTAGTTCTGTCTCGTCTCTAATGGGCTCTTCAGGTTACCAATACCATCCCTCAAAAGCAACATCAGAACACGTGTTCAAAATTGATCACCATTGATGTCAGTCCAACAATCGCCGAAAGCATCCGGAGAACGCATAACGGCGAAAGTATAAGCCTTCTTTTTGGCGAATGGGCTGAAACATCTAGTGTCGACATAATGTAGAGTCCCATTGGATTAGACTAGCTTAGAATATCCATATCATATAAAATGTACATATGCTGTATCCGTGATGGACCTGGATAGGACCTGGATACCCAACCTCGTCTCTTAGTCATAAGTAACGTCTATAATTGCCATAATTCATGACTGGGAACGATTGTTTAGAAATTATATCTTATAATCATAGAGAATCTCTGGGCGGAGCTTTGGCGGCGTCGGGATCAGTTGACAAAATTGCCTCTATATTGCCGCCAATCTTGAGACGATCCTCAATCGAAAGACTAAATGGTGCAGAATGACCGAGTCCTAATTTGGAGGCATAAGTTGTTTGAAAGACGACAAGTGCGGGAAACGAACTCAATGCAGGGTATTGGAGAGGCAGGTCCTCGGAGTAGACTGGAAGTGTGGAGAGGTCGAGGGCGTATGGCTGACCCAGCCATGCCAAGCGGTTTTCATGGTCACTAGAGTAATACTTCGGGATTAGTTGGCTGCTCAAAAGAAACTTTACGTCTACTTGCCGCCTCTGTGATATTCATATGAAAACCATGAGTATATAACTAATCTCGATTGAAGGAACAAGTAGGCCTACCTCTTCTCTAGTCAACGGATGAATAAGAATGCTTCGCACGAGGTATGAGGTAAAGTGAGATAAGCCGAGAAGAATAGGCGTACCTCAAATTGCCTCGGTTGAGGCACATGTACGAGAAGACGGCCGAGAAGGTCTCGGCGGGGCACCATACCTCATAAGAACCTGTTATATTTTAGGACGAGAGAGGTGAAAGAGATCCAATGTCGAATCAAAACCCCAGAAGTTGTAGTGCAATTAATAAGGGAAGTCAAAGGGATTGGGAAAGGAAACTACTGACCAACGGGATGAGGACCCATAGGAGTTGTGTTCACGCGAAACAAGGGGACGGCGACAAATGCACCATCGCGACGAAGACAGAGAATAGCATCTCGAAGCTTGAGTGCAGCTCGATGTTCTTCATGATTGTTCTGGTGAAAGTAGATATCTGTTCGATGTTGTAACTCGTTAGTAAATGACAGTAAAAATGAGGCTGGAATTTCTGCGGATTCAACTCACGAAAGTGCCATTCCCTGTAATGTGGTAACAAATGACAGCGTCAAGACTGGCAGTCAACGTTGAATGATGAGTAGACCGTACTTGATTTCGCTCTCGAGGACCGTTTTCAGGTCGGACTGCGGTTCCGAGGGTTTGTCACTATGATTCATTGGGCCGCCCAAGTTGGAGGAAGATGAAGCCTGTGAAAGATGACGTTACTTGTCGTCACCTCGTTATGTGGCATATCATGAGTTATATACAGTCGTCCCGGAAATAGAGAATTTTCCCAGGACTCCATTCCGGCTGTCGAGGAAATCGTCTGACCGAGGCGCTGATTAGAGACAGTCAAGTGTTCGCAGAGAGGGATCTGAGAGTGTCTTCAATGCAGCTGTGTCCGCGTCTTATTCAAATTCAAACCCGGTAACTGAATTTAAGTTGCGTACCATCACCAAATACGTGTCCACAATGATTTCAATACGTTACTCCGATTGTCGTTCACAACCACGCTCAACATGCCAGGGCGGCGCCTCCGGATAGCCTTCCTTCATCCTGACCTAGGGATTGGTATGAATTAACTTTCGACACAAACGTATATGATACAAATCCAATTCAGGTGGTGCCGAACGGTTGGTAGTGGATGCTGCCGTCGGTCTTCAGAATCTAGGACACTCTGTCGAAATCTATACTTCGTACTGGGATCCAAATCACTGTTTTGAAGAAACCAAAGACGGTATGTTTCGCTCAAGTACACACTAGAAGACACGACCTGATCTCGTTCAATAGGTAGTCTCAAAATCCGCTATGTCAAACCACCATTTCCCAGATCAGTCAAGGGGAAATTCCATATATTATGTGCACATGCAAGACAGATGCACCTCGTTACTCATCTCTTGAGGCCACGGGCGCCAACTTATGATGTATACTTTGTTGACCAGCTGTCGACGTGTGTCCCATTCCTACGTGTAGTCGGAAGCACTCGTGTTGTGTTTTACTGCCATTTTCCTGACAAACTATTGGCCAATGGAGCATTCATTGACGGAAATCTGGTGAAGAAACAAGGAAGTTTGTTAAAACGGCTCTACCGGTACCCTATGGATTGGCTGGAGGAAATCACAACTAGTACGCCACGACAAGTGTTCGCTGAATATTCTCTCTAACTGACTACCCAAAGGACAAGCCGATGTTATATTGGCCAACTCTAAATTTACAGCTCGAGTTTTTAAATCTTACTTCCCCTCAATCTCGCAAAATCCGGATATCGTATATCCTGGCATTAACATCCAGGCATACACGTCAAAAGTGGACACGAGTAATACTGACGTGTCCACGATACTGTCGTTCGTACTCTTTCTTTTCTCTTCGTTGGCTTGCAGAGCTTAATAAGAGCTAGACCTATACCCACTCTTCTCTCACTGAATCGTTTCGAGAAGAAAAAGAATGCCGCATTAGCGGTGGAAGCGTTTGCCATTCTGAAAGCAAAAGAACCTAGTCAGACGCTACGCTTAGTCCTTGCCGGTAAGAAATGTGTTACTTGTCACGTCTCTTCGCGCTGAATGGTTTGTCAGGTGGCTATGATCCACGGTTGCAAGACAATATTGAGACGCTAAGAAGCTTGATAGAGCTCGCGTCAACTCACTCCTTAAGCTATAACATTGTAACACCTTCAATATCCACAATCCCTGTTCCGAACCATGACAAGGTCTCAACACCTGATATTGTATTCCTTTTGAATTTCACAACCGCACAACGGACTGCTCTCCTTACCAGTACATCGACAAAAGTCCTCCTATATACCCCAGCGAACGAACACTTCGGGATTGGTCCCGTTGAGGGGATGATATGCGGGGTACCAATCCTGGCTTGTGATAGTGGAGGACCGACTGAAAGTATCATTGATACACCATCCGATAAACGTACTGGTTGGCTTCGCCCCCCTGATTCTGAGGTATGGGCCAATACATTACAAGAAATACTCTGTCTATCATCAGGGGCAAGGGAGGCGTTATCGTCCCGAGGGAAGGAACGAGCTCGCGAAATTTTCAGTATAGACGCGATGTCGAAGGGATTAGAGGTCGCCTTGGTTAGAGCGGTCGCTTTGGGAAGTGTGGACAATCTCATTTTCAAGGGTTTCGTAATGTTGGTCGGGTTTTTCATTGCTTACGTATCGACCTCAGCGATTACTGCTATTCTTATTCCTTCTTCGTGATCCATCTGTTTGGTTGTACGTGCAGAATTTCTATGAAAAAGCGAGCTGTATAATACGTCTCTGACGAGGAAGACGGAGCACCCGAAAATCTGGAAATCCGACACAGATTCGACGAAATCTTGCCCACGACAAAAGGGGGGATCTACACATACCTAAATGGCGCAATTGTTGTTGAACAGGATTAGTTATCTTCCGCGATGTGTATCTACATTCAGGTTGCCAAATGTCGATATTCTTTGTTTGCGACAAGCTTATTTACTTTTGCTTTTCTTGGGGCGACTCTATCGTTAATTTGTGGCAAAATTCAGGTCTTGTTCTTTGGGCTTTCTTCTCTCGCCACACTGATACTAATCCATATTGTTGTCTAGCCAATGTTGGTGGCAGAGAGGTGACAGCATATGTATGTCCATTTTGGGCTGTTCGGCCACTCTTGAGTCAATGTATGGGCCTTGGCGTCTCGGTAATCTTTTCTTACCATTTTGATACTAATCCGTAATGTTGGCTAGCTTATGTCGGGACCGAAAGGGGTCAGCACGTCAGCACATGTACATTTTTCGCTTTGCCCTCGCCAATCTTGAATCAACATGTGAACATTTCAAATATGAGAGGTAATTTGTACTTTATTCTTCACTTACCAGGCTTGCGTTAGCGGGGATTGTGGGGATTGTGGGGACTGTCTTTTTACCCCAGATGTGTCGACGGCGCTAGTTTCGGGGAAAGAGGCTAAATGTTTCTGCTTTAACCTGCTTCGTCTGGGCAGCGGGACGAACCCGAGTATCCTTCCATTTCTGGAACCTAGGCCATCGGACTGTTGGAGTACAGACGATTTTATCACCTACCGCGACGGATGACTAAAAGACTTTTGGTGGTTTTCATGGTTCTAAAATAACTATATTATTAGTCTGGGTACAGTTCGACACAAACCAGAGGCCGGTTTTGATCAACATGAAGACATTAGATATCTCGAGCGGGTGTTGTGCAGGTTTCCTTTTGATCGAAAATACGGAAGAGCGTACCGACCGTTGAATTAGGGGCCGATCGTCAACCGACATCCGGATCCGCCGACTGCGCCTCAAAAATACCTTCTAGATTACTATTGGCTAGCGAATAAGTTTAGCGAGATGACTCCCCGTAGGATCTAGAAGTCTTGATTGTCATGAGAGTCCTGCCAACGAAGTGCCAATCCAGATGCGGACTGGGCCCGTCGTTTAATGGGTTCCAACGGGAATAACACCACTCCAGAAAACAAGGGTCTGTTTCACACATGAGAGGCACGTAAACGATCCTGAGGACTCATATATTGGAGATCATGTCGTTGAAACACAAGTTCACATGAGCTGTTGTATGGCCAAGCGTTCCTAGTTTTTTAACCTCCGCTCATTGATCATAGAATGATTGAAGCAGAAATGTACCTTGCTCTGGAATGCGACTCATCACAGACTTCAGGGCGGCAGAGTTTGCGGGGGCTTTCCCAAACTGGATGTAGTAGATGATAGGTAGCGGAATCGCATCTCGATGAGGCGTCATCGGCTTCAACATACTCCAGCCGTTCAAGGTGTTACGGCGTGAGTCAGCTCTATACCGCGATGACCGCGCTGCAGAGACAGTAAGCGAAGAACGTGTCAAGTTTATTCCAAGATTTTCCTCGAGTTTGTGTGATGGAACTTCGGACTTCCAAATTGGGCTTGTGAGGTCCATGTCGCGTGGGTTGCTACATGATGGCATGGCTGACGCGCCAGTGGCGGCATTAGACCGGTTGAACATTCACCATGAAGCCGGCATTGCCTTTGCTGGCGCTAGCGCCGCTTTGTCTTTCTTTGGCCTACGCCGCGCCTTACAATGAAGACCAGGTTATCCTAGGCAACGTTCCTTTCGACGTGGGAACTGGAATCAAGCACTCTGTCCTCGATGCCATCGAAGAGGGCAAGAAGGAGATTCTGAAAGGCAAAGCTAATATGCAGAAATGGCTACACGCTGGGAAGGAATTCATTAAGCAGGATAATATGCTTTGTAGGCTTTCTTGGCGACTCGTTCATCACCTTCGAGCTGACGCGCTCCCCAGATGAACTCGTCTCTCTGCCTACGCTCAGCGAGTACCAATTAAGGATAACCGAACCTAAGATTTGCGACCCCTCCGTCAAACAGTACTCTGGCTACCTCGACATTGCCAACGACAAACATCTATTCTTTTGGTGCGTCATAACCAGCGTTGATGTCGACCTATGTACCAATATTATTTGACTTCAGGTTTTTCGAATCGAGGAACTCGCCTAAAGATGATGATTTGCTGCTCTGGCTCAATGGAGGACCTGGATGCAGCTCTTCCGCAGGGCTATTATTTGAACTCGGCCCTTGTAAAGTCTCCGATGACGGGCACAACACAACTCACAACCCCTTCAGTTGGAATACACACACCAACATCATCTTCCTTGATCAACCTGTCGACGTTGGTTACTCTTATGCTGACGATGGCACGACTGTCAGCACTAGTCCTGCTGCTGGTAAAGATGTTCATGCTTTCCTCGAACTCTTCCTTAACCGTTTCCCTGAATACTCGACCAAGCCCTTCCATCTTGCTGCGGAAAGCTATGGCGGAACATATGCTCCTAATATCGCTAAGGTCATATACGAGGCAAACAAGCAGCTCGCGATAGCACCGACACCCGGATTTAAGCATATCAACCTTGCGTCTGTTGTACTTGCAAATGGGGCCACGAATCCATACATTCAAATGGCGTCCATCCCGGACTATGTTTGCGAAGGGCCATTTCCCGTCTATAATGATCCTCAAGGCCCCGAATGTCAAGCGTTACGAAGCAAAGTCCCAACTTGTCAGCGCCTCATCCAGGCCTGCTACTCGTTTGACTCGCGGTTTACCTGCGCCCCCGCCAATATTTATTGCAATTCACAGCTCTATGGGCCACTGATGCGTAAGTACTTATACAGCTAGTACTCCACACGTTTCATCTTACATCTGCCCACTAGAGACCGGCCTGAATCCATATGATGTTAGAAAGAAGTGCGATAGGCAAAAGGATGGACCATTATGCTACAGTCAGATGGGGTGGGTCGATACGTGGATGAATGACCCCAAGAACAAGGCTGCGTTAGGCGCAAAACCCGAATTGACATTCCAAAGCTGTAACATGGAGGTCAACAGAGCCTTTACTTTGAACGGCGACGGAATGCACAATGCTGCAAAGCTCCTCCCTGACCTTATTAACGACGGTATACGTCTCTTGGTCTATGCTGGAAATGCAGGTGCGTCTGTACATTTTGAAACGTTATCGGTCTATTTATTTAACTGTGGGCTGCAATAGATATGATGTGCAATTACATTGTGTGTAACAATTCATATTTATTCAAGTTTGCAGAATGACGTACCTGATTTTCTAGGGCAATGAAAGATGGGTCGAGCAGCTTGATACCAAGTTCCTTGAAGAGTTCCGCTCATCTCAGCCTGCTCCATGGAAGCTTTATAATTCCGATAGCCAAGTAGGCGAGTTTCGAAGCGCAGGTAGTGGCGCAGGGAACGTTACTTTCGTCACTGTTTTCGATGCTGGGTAGATCTTCACGATAATGTCTTCTGTCCTTCAGCTCACTCACGGACTCTTACAGGCATATGGTTCCGTTGGATCAACCTGAAGCTGCCTTGGTATGTTCCTCGCCTTTGTTCACTCTTGAATCCAGAATTTTACGTTGCTGCAGGATTTGATAACCCGTTGGATCATGAATGTTCCATTGAATTTGGACCACAAGTCTTGAGTTGTAATAAGTTAATACCGTCAGAATACTATTTCCGAGAATTGTGAACGCGGAGGAAGAAAGCATCAGGATCAGGCCGTAGCCATGTGCACTATTTTTATTCCTGGAAGTCAATTTCTTCTAAATTTCCTATTGGGGATAGATCGATTCGGGGCGATGTGGGCTCAAATAAGGGTCACGAGAGTAAGTGGGGACTGGTTGGACATACAATAAATTGGGCTATAGCTAGTTGGTTTTTATTCAATGCGTATGAAACTCTAATTTGCTGCTTTATGCGCGTTATTGACCGAAGATGGCGGGGATGATGCCAATGTCACATGAACCTTTGGAATGGAATGGGCGGGCGATGGATAAATGGGGATCGAAAGTTCATTGATTTTTTTACACCCCAGAACACACTGGTCTTTGCTCGAGAATGTTCTTGGTACTCATCGAGACCTCTTATTGGCGTCTGACCAAGACAATAGTAGCAAATAGAACCGAGGACAAAGAATATAGCGACAAAAAATAAATACGAAAATACCACACAGGCACAGTGTGGAGTTGCAAAGGATGTGGTGACGTTGACAGTGCCCTTCATATGGGTGGTGTGTATTCGAGGGCTTGAGATGCAGCAATGCAGCGGTCTGAACGGATCACCAGATGACCAGTCCAGTCATATCTGCAAATTCTTCCAGGGACTATTCTTTTAATCCCCGGATTGATGGTAATCGACATCGATCAAAACGGCGGGAAGCCGTCGTATTCAATCCTTTTTGGGTTTCATTCGAGGAGCAAGGCTTTCACATAGACGCCGTTACTTACCTTTTGTAAGGGGCGATTTATTATGATGATTGCCCTTCCATCTGTAGGTACATCCCGTACCCTGACCGGCGTCAGGGTTTCGATAGAATTGCGATCGGTCGTTTTGCATGATCAGCACCGGGTTCAGGCGGGCTCCTGCTTCCGCCAGGGCGACCTTTGCATATGACATTTTACATTCAATCGGACCATGCTGAGGATGGGGAAGGACAACCTCCGGAAAGGTTGTCTGAGTTTTTTTTTTTTTTTTTTTTTGGCGCTTATCAAATGATGAATATACAAGGCGCGATATCGCAAATAATAAATTGTTTGTTGTACGTAGAAGACAAAATAAAGGCCTACTTCAGCCTCTCGGTCCATGCTATCTTATATAAATATTGAATAATTCTGAAAGTGCCTAAGATTCAGCACTGATGCAAGTGAAATAAATACAGGTGAGTCCGAAAACGAAAGGAAAACTTCTGCCGAGTTATTCTACGGCCGGCCATGCGATGACCCGCTACGACTGATCGATTAGGAAGGAATAAATAACCCATTTACGTTTCAAAGGACCGGAAAAAGATTCGAATAATCATTCGGGATTGCGTGGTCGTACCAGCCTGCGTGAAATGACCCAGGGGGTATCTGTTCAATGCATGGACCGGTCTGGCTGTACCAAAGTCCCTCTGCAAAGTTGCGATGTTGCTGGGTCTGGTACGGGGCTTCGTAGTATCCCTCGCAATGTGCAAACGGGGAAGGAACGAACATGTCCGTTACCTCTGAGGGAATCACAGAAGTATTCGGCGGTGTTGGTGTTCCGGTTGTTGTAGACGAATTGGATATTTCTCCATTTCGGAATAAATGCGGTTGATTCGATACCGGGCAGGTAGATTCGGTGATCGTACAGGAAGGAATGTTGTTAAGATGAGGGGCTATATGTCCCACTGGCACCATCTGCAATGGTTCAGAAATAATCGTCAGAGCAGGACCGGTGAAAGTGGGAGGGTATAACTCACCTCCACAGGGAGTTTGAGGCCTTCAGAAGCTGATACGTTACAAGCGATGGGATGTATCCACCTAGTGGATGCACTTGACGAATATAGACCCTCGTAATCAAGGTCCGAAGGTGACCCTCCTGCCGTGGGGGAGGGTAAACTCGCTGGGCTAGAAGCAGATGATGGAGCGGACAGCTCGTGTGGGGGAAAATATCCCGTAGGAGGACTGATGTTACCCTCTGCCACCGATATAAGTGGTGACCGCATTCTGTACCGGCTTTTTGGAAGATTTCCAGGGTGTCGTTGAGGACGAAAACGGTAATCGGGATTATTTCGTACATGTTCATCACGCTCCTGCTCAGCGCGTATTCTGTACGGCTCCTTTTCCTCGGCTGACATCTGCTTCCAAGCCGTAGCTGCACGCTTGGAGAGTGAGGGATCGGTAGAGGGAACGCCAGGAGGGCGGCGGATTCGACGGCCTCTCCGACGGTGGATCTGCGAATAATCGCAGCGGAATATAATGAAAGCATTTCTGGGGCGAGCTACCCATCCCGGCTCATGTTGGCGACGAGAGCCTTGGCAGGAAGAGCGGAGAGGGCGGGAGTTAGGATGGGAATGGGATGATTTCGAGAACGGGGAGTCAAGGAATGCCTGACCAGACCCTGGAGCTGGCCCGGCATCATATTGGTCTCCATCGCCAGAGGGAGTCCATCCGATAAGTTGTCCACAGTGCGATGACATTAGGTTGGTGGGCCCTCGAAAGAGAGAACAGGGTTGAGGTTTTGGGTATCAAACGACCCCCGCCTTTATCATGCTTTTCTACCCTTGAAACTCAGCTAGGGTCACCCTTTTGGCGCCGTCGGTAACGAACTTGCCACTTTCGACAATTCGCATCTACAAATCAAATCGATCGGGATCTTGCCCGACCTTGGTGAAGTGAACAAGCTGTCAATAGTCACATGGGATATTTGATAAGTTCGCATCGCCTAAAATCCCATATCATGAGTCACGGTCCAGCGCAGTCAGCGGTGGAGAACGCTTTCCTGCTCGCTATCCTTACAAAGCTCCCTGGATTATCCTTGCTTTGGTGGATCTGACCATGAAATCAGCCTGGACCTACTGGACTCCCACGATCCACAGGTCCTATCCTTCGTTCATATTTCGGAAAATGCTGTCGGGAAAGCATCACCTTTCGCTATTTCAGAAAGTGAGGACCCCTATCTCAACCAGGTAGGCTAGATTAAAAAAGCGCCAAAATCTCGGGCAAGCAAGCGCGATTTCCGTATCTTTATTGACTCTAGTACATGATCTGACAGAATTTCTCGACAAGATATTGCCCCAAGAAAAATAGCTCACTCAGGGTACCCTCGCATGTGACCGTTCTCTACTATAGCTGACGACCGCAAATCCATTTTGACACTGCCTTCGACGGGAGAAATGTTATTACATGTTAAAAACCTATGGAAAATTTGTTTATTTTTACAACTCTGCTAAAATCATTCTCACCCAGCCCTATTCGGATCCGGTCTCCTAATGATCTCTTGAGTGTCTCTTTCTTGTACTACATGTAGCTTTGTGGTCAAAGTAGGCCACTAATTCTGTCTGTCTTGACATGCGACATTCTTAGCCCGGACACTTATGTTCCGAAGGCCAAGATTTCACTGGATAGCTACGAGGAAAATCTCACCCGCGTATGTCACAGTCTGCGCTTATCGCGGCCACGGTTACATTCGGTAATGTCGACGTTCAATGATCGGATAAAAATAAGTCGCTGAATCCTCCATAGATCACAGCAGCTACTCCAGGTCTTGACCTGTAAGGAGCGGTGCTTTCGCGTCATTTTGAGTTGTACTGGCGTGTCTCCGCATCAGCGGCCCATTCTGTGCACGGTCCTTTGTCTCAAGAGAAAGAAGTTTGATTCTGACGAACTTTGAACTAATCAGTAAATGATAGCTAGTCCAAATGGGGAAATTTGAGCGAGATGAACTCAATTGACATCACCAGTTTGAGTCGATCAGATGCTATGTTCCGATAAATCGGGTGTCGGTCGGCACTTTGTAGGCTCGGGGGCGCCTGAGTCGGACTAGTGGACCCACTTTGGGACCCACCATTCCATCGTATCGGAGACTTGAACAGACCCGACTTGAGGGGAATTCATGTCGTGCGGTGCCACCAAATATCGATAAATGATTGTACGTCTCGTAATCAGCCCGTTGAAGATCGGAGATTTTGCATGTTTGCATAAGTGTTCGGCTTACCATGGGATTGAGTCATCAAACTGATATACCAACGATTTCTTAATCGCAGCTGCTGATTAAGTAGATACGAGCCTCCTACGCAAGAGAATTGAACCTAACACACAGTATATGGAAGTTGCCCTGGGTAAGCACGGTTCATTCGGCTACGTAAAAGCCGTTCACAAATATTCCGCTTGTTCCGCCCTATTTCACCCAGCGATGAATGAGACGGAGTTGTACGGGCTCGAGGATGTCCAGTCGCAACTCGCTTATTGATCTCGAAATCCTGGTTATATTCCTCGGAGAAAAATTTAACACATGAAGTCCTTATTTTCTTTGTATTGTTCGCACTTATGATATCAAAGCCGAATGATGAATTCTACCGGTCCGGTCCCACGAGGCATTCGCATGTGCCTGTGCTTTCCAAGGATAGAATATTAGAAATTGTGGTTTCGGCAATGTTCTTCAACGCCTCCTTAGTGAGAAAAGCTTGATGTCCACTGTGGTTGGGAGTTGGGGTTACTACGCAGAAGTATCGACACGAGAAGGTACTCACGTCATGTATACATTGTAGAACGACAGTAAGCGGGCAAAAACATCGTCATGGATCACTTTCGCGCTAGAATCGGCAAAGAAATACGCGGATTCGCGCTCGTAAACGTCCATGCCGACGGCTGCCACATGGCCCGACTTTAATGCGCTACAAATTTGGTTAAGCACCCGCGAGAGCGAAAAAGCGAAAGAAAAAATTTCTACCGTATCAATGCATGGGTATCAAACAATCCGCCCCTCGAAGTATTGATAAGGACTACGCCTGGCTTCATCTTCCCGAGGGTATCATCGTTGATGATGTATTTCGTTCCATCAGTCAGTGGACAATGCAAGCTCACGATATCCGACTTTTCACACAACTCATCCAAGGTCTGCACATAACGGATCCCGTATTCTTCAGCAACAGGTGAGGGATATGGGTCATATGCTATGACGTTGCTATTGAAGCCTTTGGCCAAGATCCTGCCAGTTAAAAGCCCAATTTTTCCCGTTCCTATAATACCCACTGTTTTCCCACAAATATTGAATCCAAGGAGTCCGTCGAGGAGGAAGTTTCCCTCACGGACTCGATTATAGGCTTTGTGGTATTTACGAACTACGGTCATGATCATCCCGACCGTAAACTCGGCTACGGATTCCGGAGAGTAGGACGGTACGCGAGCCACTTTGATTCCAAGTTTTGATGCAGCTTCTAGGTCAACGTTATTGAAGCCGGCACATCTGAGCGCGACGAATTTCTGGGGAGGGCTAGTTAGTTAGAGACTGTAGTGCGATGAGGTTATAAGGGGGCCTGAGGAAAGGACTCACAATGCCGAGGGTCTTTAGGTGTTTCAATACTTCCTCGCTGCATACATCGTTGACGAAAATGCATATGGCATCGTGACCATCGGCGAGTTGTACGGTGAGCGGGTCAAGGAGTGTTTCAATGAAAGTAAATTGGAGGTTAGTGTTTGCAGTCAACGCCGCTTGCAGGGATTCGACGTCGTACTGACAGCAAAGTATCTGTGCACTTCAAGGTAGTGGTAAGTGAGGATACAGACCTTCTGAGCTCCGTAGACAGCGACTCTCATAGTTGATCGTGGTATGTACTGTGTGATTTGTTGTGTATGGTTTGGGTACAACTGAGATAAGATAAGATTGTCCTAGTTACACCATAATCGGCTTTGCTCATTAAACAAGGAACGCTTTGGCTGATCGACTTCGATAAGTCTGCTATAACCAGTATCAACAACATGGCACCAGGCAAAGGCACAAACACTAAAAAGGAGGCCGGAAGAGCGAAGAAGGCGGAGAATGAGGCAAAGAAACGGGATGCCGTGGCAGCAGAGAAGGTACGCCCAACAAATACATATGATTCATGCTACT
Source organism: Agaricus blazei (assembly GCA_029719445.1). NCBI lineage: Eukaryota > Fungi > Basidiomycota > Agaricomycetes > Agaricales > Agaricaceae > Agaricus > Agaricus blazei. Next base: position 138,823 of record SSNC01000019.1, read on the forward strand.
TTGTGACTACGGCCTCCCTTCAGGAACGCAAAGAAGCAGATACTTGGGTCGATAAAGATGTCAAAGGGGGCAAGGCCGCTAAAGAAGCCAAAGAAGAGAAACGAAAAGCGGATCTTGCCCGGAAGGCAGAGAATGCAAGACTGTTAGCAGAGGAAGAGGCGGGTATAAAGAACAAGCCCAAAGCGACGCCAAAGGCTGGACAAAAGAAGAAAGCTGAACAAGCCAAGCCTGCTGGTCCTGGCGCTATTGCCGCCGGAGGTGGGATATCCTCGGAGGGTGGTCTGGAGAAAGGCAAGGATAAAGAGGGGGAAGTTGAGAGTTTCAGCGCCACGGGTATCGATAATGCACTGGACCTACTGGAAGTTGTCACGGCAAAGATGGATAAGGCTAGCCTTGGCTCACAAGCTGCAGGAATGGAAAAACATCCAGAGGTACATTTGGTCTGTCTTTTGACTGAGAAAAACTGACCCAATATGCCCTCGGTAGCGTCGATTCAAGGTCTGTCACATTTTTCTAAGCGCCTGATTTTTCGCGAGCATGATCATCTAATTCATTCCTGCGATCGTTAGGCTGCCTTCGAAGCTTATCAAGAGCGTGAGTTACCCAATATCAAAGAAGATGTAAGTTTTAACAAGTTAACGTGAGGCTATGCTTACCGGAAAACTCCCAGCATCCAGGGCTGCGCTTGCAGCAATACAAAGTATGTTACACAGTAACCTTCTCAGCTCACAGCCCCCATCGTGTCCGATGACAGGAACTTTTATTCAAGCAATTCCAAAAGGCTCCAGAGAATCCGTAAGACGTCAACTTCAGATATTCTACACATGCGATAACTATGATGTCACCAACAGGTTCAACCAGACTATGGTTTCCTATGATGCCTCCAAGGAAGAAAGACTTGAGGCTCTTAACCGTAGGCGGTTAGAAGTTGAGGACCGCCTGCGGGATTGAATTTTTTGCGTTCATTTCTCGGCAACAGCCACCGCCTGGCACTCATTGATTGCCCCGTGGTGCTGTTGCCTCTGCTGTCGTGGCTCGTGGTGGTGTGTCCAGCCTCGTTGATGCTCCGGATAGGTAAATGTACTACAGCGCTTCGAGGTTTTCATTGCCACAATGATGTTATCACGCTGGGTCCATAATCCACTTCATGTATTACCTGTCTTATTCATTACTGCGAGATGCTGCGGGCGCCGTCTAAGCGATGCAGCATTCGCACAGAAGCGCTCCGGTCTTCGATAGACCTGTGCTGCCACTGTACAGGTTGTATTACGTAATGTCATCAATAAAAGGCGGACCATCTCATGATTGGGTTTTTCATCCACCACCACCCAATGTCATCACTGTCCTCGTCGCCTATTGTCCTCAGTTGTCGCAGCAGTCCAGCTGCGTCTCCAAGAGCGCGCTCACCAGAAATCATCCGCACCAACACCCTCGCGGTCACATCCCTCCCTAAATCTTTTTTTGAGCCCGTGATTCTGGACCTTCTACGCACGCATTTTTCGTCGTTCGGACCAATAAACCAATGGGTACCGCTAGCGGGATTTTCGAGAATCATCATCGTTTACGAGAATGAGGATGATGCCGAAAGCGCAAAAGTTCATTCGGATCCCATAGTCTTGAACGCCGTAAACGGACGGTGAGTATACCTGGCTACCCCTTGTCTTCTCCATGGACTAATTGGCTGTATTAGAATGGCGGAAATAGTCCTTAGAGTATATCGTGCCGATTCGAATCCTCTCGTGCATCGCGATGAAGATACGATCCCTCACGAAAATTACTTAATGCCTCCTGCCGTCGAAAAGAACTTTCTCATATCGCCTCCTGGATCTCCTCCAGTTGGATGGGAGCCTATCCGAGAGGATCCACCCAATGCCACGCCTTTAGCTGATGACCTCATTGAAGCCTTAAAAAAACTTCAGGTACATCAGACACGAAAGTCAAGCCTGGAATTGGTGCTAGAGCCAAATGAAGAGTCTGGCGTTGGCGTGTACGTCGAAGATTTTGATTTGGCCCAGGGGCACAACCCAGAGGATGACGTTAAGGAGGAAGATTGGGTTTACGGTGTCACCGCTCCTGCGAGGTCAAAATGGAAACCTGTGCCGACTGCTATGCCGCCTGCGAAGCCTATTTCTGTTTAGAATGTACCCGCGGTACGGTTCTTGTACCTATGTTGTTTTCTTGGTGAGTATACCTTTCCTCTCGACGGTTCCCACCTCCCTTTCCAATTCTGGATGAAATACATTTTCAGACCTGTTCTGAGCCTTTCGGGGTCATTGCGGATCACCTTTTATTGCCTATACTTGCTGAACCCTTTTTCTTTGGTATCCCTTGCTTTCGACCGACTTGTGCTGATGTACTTTTTGCCAGACGTTTTGTACTGTCCTTGTTGAATATGCCTTAGTATCGTTGGCTGGAGATTGCAAAGTTAAATTTTGTGAGTACCCATTTTCCTTCGTCCTTCTCTTTCGAATATAAGAGAGACATAAGATGAAAAACATCAGACCTGTTCTGACTGATATGGAGACAAAACTATATTGCCTTTTTTTTTTCTGATATCTTATCCTGCTTGCTACCATGTTTGAGACCTATACTGACCTGCCTTTACCAGAATACCTATACCGCATTTACTCATTGTTTATAATTCAAGTTGCATTTTTTGTTAGTTTGCATGGACTAGACTTTGGACATTGTATTTTTTTTGTATGTAACATGGTGCATTTCAATATTTGCTGTGGATGACAAGCGCGTAGCTTTTATACGTTTTCGTACAAAGATTAATGGATACCTGCTATCATCTTGTGTTCCAAGATCGCTATCCCAACGAAAGTGGTCCTCGCAGGGCAGTGTTGGTCTTATTTTAGTCGAGCACGGGGAGTTTCAGAATGACATCATCGACTCCGCCCTCACCACACCTGTTCATCTTCTTGTCTTCGTTCTGCGCCTTTGACGTTGGCAGTTCACCATTGCGACCTCTACAACCCAAGCCACCATTACCATCATGCCTCTCGACTCTTGTTACGAAGAAAGTTATACGATCTTTGTCGAACCCATTCGGGTACCTTCGCCTTATGCGCGCACTTTCAACCTTGATATGGCTAGTCGTCTCCAGTCGAAATCGCTCCTTTCAGCCTTTGGGTATGGGTTATGTGCAGGGTTTGTCGGCATCACTGCGTGAGTGGAATTTCCAAAATAGAGATTTGTCGGCCGTTTTCTAAGCGGGTTATACAGGATGAACATCACGCAGAGTCTCGAGCAACAAATCACTGGTCGCTCCACTTTCCATGTTCCAGGCGAAAACATCGTTCGCTTCTTCAAACAATGTTTCAATTTCGCAAAGGATAACCCACATGTCAACAAAAGTACTTATAGGAAAGGTAAAAACCCGGAGAGCACTCTACCACTCAAACCAGAGGACGAGTCTGAACCATACAATCTTGCAGAATCAACCAGTGGTGGTGGAGAACCTGAACAAGTAGTTCATAATGATACGATGGCGAAGTGGGGTATGCATCTTGGTCAGGGGGCGTTGCTTGGTGGACTGAGAGGTGTTATGAGTTATTATGGGTGTAGAGGCAGTGTGGCGGATTTTGTGTTTATGGGGTTGACCTCTCCGAGAGGTGGATATGCGGCTTGGAGGGATATGAATGAGAATAAGCCTTTGTGGGTGTCTTTCTCTTTTCTCTAAATTGTATGCGGTCGATGTTAATGGGTTATTGGACAGGTCGCAGATCGTTTTAGATGCGTTGCCTGATATCGCTCATCAGACGGTTTACGCCTTTGTGACTGGCTTTTTGTGTGACCACTGGGTGAATTGAAGTGCGGCGCGTTTTGTAACAATAGGCCTGTAACGGCTATATTAAGCGTTGATAAGGGATTTGTGCATCAGTACTTTCTGAATGGATCTTCTTTGGATCGTTACGTTTATAACTGAGTGGATATTTACGAAAGAGTGTATCGCCTCTGGCTTCTTTGCATTCTGATCAAGTGGGAGTCTTCTTTTGAAGCCCGGTGCCATTATAGTGTTTCGTTGCTTGTGGCGCTAGAAGCTCTTTGTCTTTTTACGGAGTATGAGCTCGCTACATATTGATAGTTGTATTCATCTCTGGGGGAGAAAATAAATGAGCTAATAGCTTCATTCGACTTATGACTCGATAAAGACCACAGAAAACTCGTCAAACTTGATAGTATGCGGAGTGGTTGATCCTCGTTGGGCGGGACAAGATAGCGGACGACTGAGAGGAGATTGAATTTTGTACTATTACATAACGATATCCCTTTGAATCTTCTACTCTGGAACGCCGTGAAGATTGGAATCTTGAGTAGTCAACGCGACTTTGTGGAATTTTTGTGCTAAGACGTTGTTTCTGAAGATACCACCACTGGTAAGTTTAGATGCCAGCGGACTTGAGTACAGCGGGATCTCCTTGACTAATTTCTCATAGAGTCCGTGACTCTCCGAAATGAGCGGTAACCATTTTTGCTGTCATATTCAATAGTTTTGTACTTAAAAATTATCGCCCTTGTATTTTGATAACCTCCTCCATTTTACGTTGGGGCGCCAACTCCACAAAAAAGAAGAAAATGATGGGAGACCAAAGATAGTAGTGTGTATGCTAAATCAGGGTTGCTTAGTCTCACGTGATGCGATTCTGTTGTTTATTGTTCGGGAATCGGGACAGGGTTGGGAAAAAGAACAATGGCTCTGCATACACAATGGCGGGAGGGGCTAAACGCGTTTACCGGGACTGGAACAAGGGTTCTGTTGGTGGCATGCAGTGAAAGGTTGCTGTCAGGACTACCAGGGTGGGTGGGGCCATTGTAATTTCTCCTTCCCCTTTTTCACACCTTTATATATAACTTTGAGCTTGTTGCGACTCGGTTTTCGTCCCCCCCCCCTTTAAGTGTCGCACACACTCCGGTTTACGTTTACGGTGTGGGCTATTGTTATTGTTATCCCCCTCTCTCTCTCCTCTCTTCCCTTTACTTCCCTCCCCCCCGCTCCTCTCTTTGTGTCTTGCTTTGATAGTCTAGACTTGACGAACTTGTTATTACCAAAGGCATTCTTTTGTCTTTAGAAGACTCATCGTCTTCGTTCATTCCTTTGCTGCATCTCTAGACTAACAGGGACTTTATTTCTTATTATTCTTTGGATTTCTGACGAAAATATTTCATGATCTCATTTTTGTATACGATTCTAATTCTTGGATTCTCCACTGTCCTCTCTGGTGAGTTCTTTCCTTTCCTTTCAAAAATTGGATGGTGTGACTGACAAGGAGAAAAACTATGTTAGCTGCACAGTCGTCTCAAGCCGTTGTATGTGTTGCTGGACAATGCGTAGAAGGAACTTCTAATACTACTCGTACGTCTCTTCTCCCCCTTCATCATCCAAAATAATTCAATTATCATCCTCCAACAGTCGGTGCCAAATTAACCACACCTAATTCACCTATCTCCATCCACCTCCTCCCCGGAACATACTCGTCCACAACCAACCCTCAACTCCTTCACAACTTTCTCACATCCCCAAGTGCATCACTTTCTTCATCTGCCGGTTTCGAAAACGCGTCTCAATCATTCAACCCGACTGATCTTCCTTTGGAATTGACTATATCTCCTGGATTAACGATTTATGATGGTTTACTCTACTCTGGTCAAGCGTTATATGGTGGATTCCCTGATCAACCTCCTCCGCCGGGCCGAAATGGTTCTCAGAAGGATATCACGCTTGGTTCTTTGGCGCTCTCCCCGAATGTGTATATCGTGATTGGTGGATCGGATGGTAGCGATGAGAGGATTGTGGTTTGGAATTCTATTCCGGATGTTCGACAGTTGCCGTCTTCGGTGTCGGCACCATCTTCTTTGTCGAGTTCGACTACGACTCTGCGGATTATTGACGTTGGTTCGGCGACGTGTAATCCTCAATGTTCGGGGAATAGTATTTGCTCACCGACGACGGGTCAATGTACATGCGCACCAGGGTTTACGGGAACATCATGCGAAACATGTTCTCCTGGATTCTTTGGACCCACATGCCAATCTTGTCCCAGCAACTGCGATCAATGCGATGAAGGGATTTCAGGAACTGGAAAATGTTTGAAAAGGACTGTTGGTGAAAAACCGGATGATTGTGGGTGTGTAAATGGGAAATGTGGGAGTGGTGGGCAGTGTGCTTGTAATGCTGGGTGGCAAGATGGTAATGATGGGAGGAAATGTTCGGTTTGTCAAGATGGGTTTTTTTTGACTTCGAGTGGGGATTGTCAAGGTATGTTTCGCTTAATTCAGTCTTTCTGTCGAGTTTTTTTTGATGTTTGGAAATGTATAGTATGTCAGGCGGGATGTTCGCGTTGTGCGGATACGTCGGGGACTTGCATTCAGTGTAATGCTGGGTTTGCTACAAGCCCTACTGATAATACGAAATGCAATGTTGTACAGAAGCCTACTTCGACAGGTCAACAGTGTCCCGATGGGAGTTTTAGTAATGGCGCTACGTGTGCTGCTTGTGCTAGTGATTGTGGGACATGTACGGGTGCCACGTCGAATGATTGTGTTACTTGTGCGTCGGGGAAGTTGAAGTTGAATGGGACTTGTGTTTCGGTGAATGGCGATGGGACGTGTGTAGGTGCTACTGGGATGATTGCTAATAATATCAAGGCTGAATGTGATGGTGAGTGATTGATTGGGTTTAGGTTGTCGAGGGTGAACTGACGTCGTTTTAGCTTGTCCGTCGAAATGCACTTCGTGTGGATATTCGTCTTTTGGTGTTGCTTCGACCATTGACCAGTCAAAGTGTACTGGGTGCCTGCCGGGATTCTTCCTGTCGCAAGGAAAGTGCGTTGCAAGTTGTCCAGCGGGATCTTTTTTGTCGCCTCAGGACAACCTAAACTGCATTCGTACGTGTGTTATGGTGGTCGGAGTAGACAAGCTTACAGGTTGTTGTTATCAGCTTGCGACTCGTCCTGTGGTACCTGCGTCGATTCGGCCGATTTCTGCCTCACTTGCAGTACACCCGGGCGACTTGCTTCCAATGGTCAATGTGTTTCTTCGTGTCCCTCTGGCACGTTTTCTTCCAATTCCACTTGTGGAACATGTCATGGAGACTGTGGTACCTGTTCAGGCTCGCAGTTCAACCAATGCACGTCGTGCCCGTCCAACAGACCGGTACTCAAGGACGGCAGATGTCTGCCTACATGTGCCAAGGGAGAGTTTTTCGACAAGACTTCGAGTAGCTGCACGAGCTGCGATAGTGGTTGCGACACTTGCTCCGCGTCGGGACCCGACAAATGTTTGAGCTGCACATCTGGAGAAGTGTTGCGATCAGGAAGATGTGTCAAGCGTGATGGGGGGTGTCAGACGATAGATGGCTTCGGGATATGTTTAGAAGAGCTGGTCGTATCTCCCAATCAGAATCAGACGACGACTCCGGCGGGACCTGTGCCGAGCATCCCCGGAATTGGTGATCCCACGAAGACGAGGGTCGAAAATAAGCTGGAGGGATGGCAGATTGGTCTGATGGTGCTGGGTGTGGTTTTTATTCTGTGCGTTGTGGCTATGCTGTGGCGCTGGCGGGCGAGGATGAGGAGGATGAGGCAGACAAAGGCGTGGGCGGTGCAGAGGAATGTGCTGGGGGACACGCCGTGGTGGAGGCGGGTGTTTGTGTCTCGCCGCGGCCAGAAGACGGAGAAGGAGGAGGGGCTGCCGCGGTACCGAGACGAGCCGGGATCAGACTACCACCACGAACGTTCGAGCGTGCGGACGCGGTCGCTGTTCTCCGAGCTCACGGGGACCCGGAGGCGGGCTCCGGAGCCGCGGGACCCGGTGCGCGCCGCCCGGTCGAGCGCGTCCTCGCTGGCCCGCTGGCCCGCGCCCGAGACAGAGGCCGCGCGGTACGCCCGGAGTGTCCGCGAGTGCGCCGAGCACCCCGGCGCGGCGCCGTTCCTGGCCACGGAGCCGCTGGGGCGGAACCCGTTCCGGACTCGGACGTAAGTGATCAGTAAGACAGATGTATATAAATAAATACACTTGGTCCTCTTCCCAATCGTCGCCCATCCCATGATCGTCGGTCGCCCCGTTCCCCCTGCCGCCGCCAGCTGGGCGTATCCTGACGACATTCCAGGCTCGCGATGCGGCCCCGAAGACGGCCCGTGGCCTCGCCAGTACCAGGTCCTCTCCGAGAAGGAGGTCTGGCGCGAGCTCAGGGAGCTGGCCAAGCCCCACTCGGCCGTGTTCAACAAGGACAGAGGCTTCCGCGCCGACTCCATCAACTTCCAGCCCTCGCCGAAAACCAAGACGCAGGACAGATACGTCGTCACCGAGCTCAACATCCGGGGTCAGAAGTGGAACCTGACGGGCGTCTTTGACGGTGCGGTGCTCCCCATCCCTCTGGCCACCAAACTGACTCTCCTCAGGCCATTTGGGCGATGTGACCGTCGAACACGTCGCTTATCATCTGCCCATCATCGTCGAAGAATTTTTACACGGAGCACTTGAGCAGAACCCGGAGCGCGAACTCACGCCCGATTACATAGGCGATCTCTTTTCACAGGCGATTCTCGCGTTCGACGACGCCATTGCGCACGACGTGCTCGACCTCTTCGGCGGGAGCGTGGAACAGCTGGAAAAGTACTCGGATGCCGAGATAAAGGAGATCATCAACGACCAACACCTGGGGGGCGCCAACTGGAGAAAGGCGAGGCTGTGCATGTACGGCACAACCGCACTTGTCGCCCTCGTTGACCCAGAACATGTCAACCTCTGGGTCGCCAACCTGGGGGACTGCCAAGCAGGTAGCGTTGGTCCGGCCGCTGTTTACGTGTATTACTCATCCCACCGGCACAGTGTTGATTACTCCGGACGACGAAGGCATTAAAGACTGGCAGATAGAACTTTTGACCACCACCCACAACGGGGATAACGACGACGAACTTGCCCGAATAAGAGCTGAGCACCCTGAAGAACCCGATTGCATTGTCAACCGCAGGGTGCTCGGGCCCTGGCACCCACTCGTTGTACGTGTCCCCTCTTTTTTTGTCTTTTTTCCGAGATCCCATCACTTCATCAAACCCCACACATATGCTTCTCTTATCATTCCCTAAAATAGCTTCATCTCCCCACCTATTGAGTTTTTAACTGCAGATTGGCTCTCGGCTGCGAGCCGTTCTTTCGAAGTCGTGGAGCTGACTTTTCTTTTCTCTCCACACAGGCTTGGGCGATATCCCGTTCAAGCAACCCCCAGCCTTCACCCGGAGAGTGCTCTACAACTTGTTCCCAGGGTTCCAAAACACGTCGCCATGGGAAGAATTCCTGAACAGGAACAAAACTCCACCTTACATCACTGCGAAGCCAGAGGTTACCCACAGGAAATTAAGACGAGCGTCATCGGATCCACCTCCACCACCACAATTAACCTTCTCGCCTCCATCCAGCGATAGTCTAGCCAAATTCTCTTACAAACCTGGAGAAGAACCGGAAAGTCATATCGTAAATCGACCAACGTTCCTTGTCCTTGCCTCGGATGGCTTCGCCGACCTATGTTCAGGGGAGGGCCAAACCCGGATCTTAGAATCGTGGGCTAGAGGTATGATGGAGCTTTGGTCTCTTGGTGAGGTTGGTGAAGGTGGGAAGGGTGGGAGTGGGCGTAAAGAGGATGTGAGAGGGAGTGGGAATATGGCTTTGAGGCTTCTTCGGAGGACGATTGGTGATGATCGGTTTGCGGTTAGTAAAGTGTTGACGTTGGATATGGATGAGGCGTGGATTGATGATACTTCGCTGGTGGTGGTGACGGTTTGAAGGGGAACCCCCGTGATCATTTTCAATCTCTCTCTCTCTCTCTTTCACGATACCTCTCATGCAAAGTTTTTTTTTTCTTTCTTCTCGAGTTATGAGGCAAGCTGTAATCTATCGTCTGTTCTCGGAGGTTTCCTTCTTGAAACTCAAATTGCTAGTGATAGTGTATGATAGCTAGTGTCTGGTGATTGGTCTCTCTCTTCATATGCTCTTTAGTTATCTTGTTTAGTAGTAATCCTTATTAATACTTATGAACAATCGGATAATATACCAAGCTGTTCACAAATTTGAGCGCCGAATCGTGAGTTGTAGAGGCATTTAAGCTCAGTTTTGTGATACAGTTTTGGATGTCTTTGATAGTCTTATAGGGTAACATCTTTCCGGTTCGATTGCCGGAGATGTTGATTAATGAGAGAAGAGGAACGTCATCGTAAAAGGGAAAAAGGGGCACACTAACTGTCATTGTAGCGCGAAGCCGATGAAAAGAAGAGGAAGGTCGGGAAAGGGGGGGGGGGCCCCTGGAATCATTACTTTGAGAACCGGGAGATCTCTCGTAATTGGCCGGGTACAGGAATGATAGCACACTGAAGAATGGGAGAGCGCGGGAGATTGAAGTTCAAGATAACGCGACTGGGATTGTTCTACATATTCATACCTCAGAAATGTTCTCCACCGCTCCTGTGGTATGATATACGTTTTTGTAGTATGTCTTCGATAGTCTTATTAGGTAAAAATTTCCCGGTTCGATTGCCGGAGATAATGATTTATGAGAAGAGGAACATCAATAGTGAAAAGGGAAAAGAAAGGGACACATTACTTCTGTTATTTTGGTGTGAGCCTGGGTCGGTAATCAGAAGGGGAGGGTCGGGAAAAGGGGCTATGGAGTCATGACTCGAGAACGGGAGAGATCTTTACCGGATACAGGAATAATAGCACACTGGGAATAGAGAGCGGGAAATAGACCTAGACGACAGGATTGTCGTATATATTTACATCCAAGAAACCCTGTCCCCTCGTGTGGTATTATATACGTTTTTGTATGTCTTCGATAGTCTTATTATGGTTTGAATCTTTCTGTTTAGATTGCCGAGGGCAATTATAAAAAGAGGAACATCAACAGTAAAAAAGGGAAAGAAAGGGACACACTACCTGTCATCGTAGCGTGAAGCTGTCAATAAAAAGAAGAGGCAGGTCGGGAAAAGTGGCCCTTAGAATTGGTATTACTTGAGAACCGGAAGATATCGTAATTGGTCGGATACAGGAATAACAGCATACCGAGAATAGGGACAGAAATAACGACACATCGAGAATAGAGAGCGCGGGAGATTGAAGTAGAGAAGGCGACCGGATTGTCCCAGATATCTACATTCCAGAGATCTTGTCCCTCGTGTGGTGGCATCATATACGTATTTGTATGTCTTCGATACCCTTATTGGTTGATTCTCTCTGGCTCGATTCCCGGGGAGTATTAATTATGAGAAGAGGAAACATCATTGTAAAAGGGAAGAAAAGGACACACTGTCTGTTATTTTAGTGTGAAGGTTGTAAAAAGAAGTGGAAGGTCAGGGAGTGGTGCTGGAGTCATGGCTTGAGAATAGAGATCTTATAAATGGCCGGAGACAAGAATAACAGCAAGCCAAGAATAGAAAATAGGGGATGGAAGTAGAGAACGCGAGTGGATTGTTCTAACCACCTACGCCGCTAGAAATCTTCCCCTATACTAGACCCTCATGTGGTTTTGTCGTTCACCACTGAAGTAATCGCTGCTGCTGACCGTTTTAGATAACAGTAAACGATTGAGGTTAAATTTCCTTTCAACTATTATTTTCCATAGCAAAAACCCCTTGAAATATATTTCGAAAAAAATTGAAGAAGAACAACGATAGCATCATTTATCGACTGGTTGACTCATACAACTGCTATGCAATAATATTGACCACCCTTTCGTCGATCACTGGAGTTCAGCAGGGAGGGCATCATAACTAAATATTTTTCAAATGTTAGATCAAATCAGTCCGAAATGTAGGAAGAGACTTACGCAGGGCAGAGACCACTCCATTGGTCAGTGACTTGAACATTTTGTCTTGTAGCCTTGGGATCAACGAGCATGACTGAGGCGAGACCAGCGAACTTGTGCCAGAAGATGTGGCAATGGAACATGAACGGGCCTAGAAGATGAAGTGGATTAATGCTATAGTATTGACACAATAATTGTGAATTGGATATTTACCAGTGCTGGGAGTGTTGAAGCGGACAGTGGTTCCAGTGCCTCCGACACCAACGGTCTAGTTTTTTTCAGTCAGCAAAAAACTGCAGTACAATTAGATTGGGTGATTGTTCGACGTACATCACGGATGAGGGGGTTGGAAGTGTTATTGGTGTCAGAGGTCATGGACTTGATAACTTGCATGGGCATCTAGTTGAAGAAAAAAACGCTCGTAAGGAAGTGCAATGAAATATCCTTCCAATTGTGCTACTCACACCGTGCAAATGGAATGGGTGGGCATCATCATCATCAGTGGCGGGGAAGACAACTTCGACAAGAGAGTTGGCGGGAACAACGAAAGTGTTCTCGGTTGCGTTGAATGTGTCAGCACCATCGATGACCTGTTTAAGAGTGGGAGACTGAGGCGGAAGGTAAGAGACACCGTTGATATTCCATTGAGCCTTTCCAGTTGTCTAAAATGCTCCAGGTTTGTTATTGAGGACTCGAAGAAAAACATCTGGTACGTACGACGGTGAGATCGAAGGTCAGTGAGACGTTGGGCTGTTGGACTCTGGTAGGAACGAGTGGACGAAGATCACCCTCAATGAGAAGACCGGTAGTAGGGCCAGCAGTCATCGGAGTGGTAGGGTCTGCGGCCGGAGCACCTTTGTAGCGAACGATAGCACGAGAAAGCGTGGAGTTCTCTGAAAGTCGATTTGAGCACAAGTCATATAATCAAGAAAGAAAAAAATCTTACGGTGAAGGTTATTGGCGGGGTTGCCACCGGTGAAAGGAGCGTTGAGCCAGTAGTTACCAACGGGTTGATCAGCTTTGACCTAGTTCCCGCAGCCGTTACTATTTTATGCATGATTGCGTCTCTAAACTCTACACTTACAACGACAGAGTAGCGTTGACCCGCCAACATCGGGATGATACTGGCAGTCTTGGGTTGGATGGATTGACCATCAGCCTCAATGGCGGCTATGCATCGTTAATAATGAGTATAATCCCAACAATATCAAGTAACACTCACTCATTTGGTGGTTATCGATCGAGATGTTGAAAACGTTACGGGCAGACTCGTTGATAAGACGGAATCGGTAGCGTTTGCCCTGAACGACGTTAATGACAGCCCAAGGAACTTCGGGGCCGCCCTGGAACCGACCAACACCATTGATGGTGGCAGAGTCGGAAACTGGGACGATGCCTGTGGCAACGTAGTGCGTGAGGAGTTCCGGAGTAGGAACCTGCCACCAGTCACCAATTTGAATGATCTAGTAATACTGGGGATCAGCTCTTTTACTAAGACAGAGTCGAATAAATATCTTACGGTGTTGACGTCGTCGACATCATACAAATGCGCTTGTGGGTCGAAAGGGTCGTAGACGATGAGTGGTCCACGGAATCCCTAACAATTGCATTAGCCCTTTATCTCTGCAATGTCTTAAAAAGGCTTACATCGACGTATTGGGTGCTGAGTTCGGAATGGTACCAGAATGTACCAGCTTGGTTGGCGAGGGAAGCTTCGTAGACGAACGAAGAATCTGGGCCGACAGGGCAAGCATTGACGAATGGCTCTCCCTCCTCGAAAACATTCCTGCTGTTGTAGAAAATGCCATCGAGGTTGAGGGCAGTCGAGCGACGCATACTTGGGTCAGACTAGCACACGATCAAATTAAGACTTTACAATATCATATGCTGTTAAGGAAATTTATTCACCAGCTTGTTGTTCATAGTGATACGGATATTGTCGCCCTTCTTCACCAGAATGGGAGGGCCGGGATATGTACCGTTCGCAAGAACACCAACTAGAATTAAAATGACATGAGTACCCCTTGTGACGCGACCCATATCATAGAGAGTGTTGAACGAACCTCTTTGGAAGCCATCGGGGGCGACGGGACCATTCACAATATCGAGGGTGAAATCCTTGGTCACTGCCCGAGATACGGCCACACCAAGCGCCGCCTCGACGAAGGCGAGTAAAGCAAGATACTTCATGCTGCAAGTTTCTGTGAGGATTGAGAGTCGACCAGTTGAGCTAACCGATGCTATGAGTCGATACCCTCTCCTGCTGCCTCTTTATATGCTCTACCCGTTGCTCAATGCGCTTTTTTGTCGGGCTTGGCAAGAATACCTGTGCGTTTCAGCAGTCATTTTTGTTTTGACCGTGAGCTTTTCCGGTCACTGAAACCACGCTGTGTCAGTGCTATTTACACACACCGCCCTTGAGTCATATAGCATCTGTATAGAAGGAAGCGGTTCGGAGGAAGTTCTTTCTCGGAGTCTTGATGGGGAATACACGGTCAAATGTCTATTGCAGAAATAGCTCAGTAATTTTTCTCTCGCTACTGGCTCCAGGGTCAGAGAATGAAAGTAATCCAGATGGGGCTTGCGCCAGCTGCGTGCAACAGTATCAAAGCATCCATTCCTATATGTCGTAACCACTCACAGGATACGGCCCTTTTTCCCTAAACACCTCGGAAAAGCGACTGCCAAGCATTTGAATCAAATGATTGTAAAACAAACACTATAGATTTTCGTCTCGGTCCCGATAGTAAGGTAGCGTGTCTGAGGGGCAGATGCTGTATATAGTCGAGATCTCAGGTGAAAGTGTTCCTCCCTATTGGTTCTCGACGATGTGGGGTGAGAAAAGGCTCATGAGCTCATCAAATTCCCTTGTAACGGCAAGGTCGTGTAGCCGTGTAGGAATCTTCTCGAACAGTGACAGTGGACAACGAGTAAGAGAAGGCGCCCACCCATATATTAGAAGAAGATTGTTATTGACGATATCAGGAACCGTTCAAAGATAGATAGAAATGTTGTGAGTTTGCATGAGGAAATCCGACGGGCGCGAGAGACACGTGCCTGGGTGTGGGTCTAGTTGACTTCGACAGGTGAACTGCCACTGGAAGCCTAAATGTAACAGTTGGTCGCTTATGAAATGATTGTATATCAAAGATAGTCCAAGAGAAAGGTCGATCACTTGGCAGTGGCCAAGAGGGGAGTTCGTCGACAGTAATGTGCGCTGGGTCTAGCCAAGGACATCTCGTCATCGCCAGCCGTTCATTGGTTGAATATTGAATATCTGAGTATTTTAAGAACGCGGTCAAAAGTCGCACGTCGTGATGCTAGAGAAACAGTGTTCACACTGTCACATTGCATCGTAAAGGGACAACCCAGGGAATAGCATAGAAGATTGTCCTATTTCTGTCGCAGAGGGTTTTTAATCAATGTTAAGGGTGCTCCAGATGATCGAAGGTGATTGTGCAGACGGATATTCATATCTCCGAAACCACCCTGGCTTATAGTGGGAGTTAAGCGGTGCTTCAATGAGGATTCGCTGAGGATTTACCCTCCTCCACTGTCTATACGGGTGCCATTGTGAGAATTAAATTACAATAGAGAAGAATTAGCTTTCGTACGATTCGGTGGTGGCCCCTGCTGGGGGTAGGCAAATATTCGAGTTGCGGATAAATTATTCCGTAGTAAGATGTGAACTTACGAAATTTGTTTGTAAGCAAGCATCTGGATTTGTTACAAATAGTTACTGCGGACAGCGCGTCCGCAGCGAGCCGTGAAATGGATCAGTATGATTCATGAGTATGAGCACGCCGGAACGCTCGGTGGGTGTGACATGCTATTGGTGCATAACACCGTGACAGGCGACCCTGGCCTTCTAAATTCGGATGGCTGCGGGTAAATGCGAAGAATTTGGAAGCCAGCCAGCATTACGGTGCAAAAGACCCCCTAGCTCATATGAAGATCGTAGAATACTGCTAGACGTGAACTTGGGAAGAACAACCTTTCTCAACAACCAAATTACTAGGTAATCGAAATTTCTACATGAGGTGAGTTTAACACTTTCAAGGACGTGGATGTCTGAAATGCCTGTATTTACTTCTATCTTTAATTAGCTAAATCTCTCTGGATATTGGACTAACATTGTTTCTGTCCAAGAGACCTCGAGACCTCGTGCTTAGTTGAACCTCTCTTCTAAGTTCTAGCGGTATACCAAGTTTGTTTCCGAGTCATCAATGGCCCAGGATCGAGCGCTGGAGAATTGCGCGTACTAAAATAAGGTGCTATGTTGAAGGATCATGCAAGGCATCCACAACTAAGGTTAGATGCATGATACTTCGGAGACTTAAAATGAGAGTGTCAGAGTGTGCGTTTAACCTCAAAGTCAGGAAAATGACGTTTTCCTGTGAATAAACACAAAGGGGTCAAAACGTTGGAAGGTCTTCTGAAAGGTTGAATAACTCAATCAGAGACATTATGCATATCTTTGACTGGCACCTTACAGCTTAGTCGACATCATTCACTTAATACGCACGGATAAGCTCGGTTATCATGTATACCGATATCAATATTCGGAATTCTGTAGGAATAAATTACGCGGCAAGCCATGTCCAGCCTGTGAAGCCACTCGCATTCATGTTGACCAAGGGAAATATAGCGGGCTCCATCGGCCGGCCCACCTCGTTGAGAGCTGTATCTAATATTGTCTCCTCTAGTACTTCTCATGATTCGTTGTTAGAGAGGGTATTACGATTTGTCTACCTGCTAGATCTAGATCAGAACTGTAGATAGTCTGGAAAGGATGTGTGATACGCTTACATCACAAAGTGAATAAAGCTTACTTACACCGTTACTTAAACCTCATGTTTATCCATGCGAATCGATTCGCAGCATTGTTGCATCGAAAAAAGGAGGAAAGTGTTGCTATAGTAAAAAGCCAGCATACGCTTGGTTGCCGGTTATACATTTTTGGGTATTTGAGATAGGATTTCAGAGTAGAGTAGATCAAGAGTTTGGAGAGGGTCCGTCGTTTAACATGAATGCGAGGAACCCGGCATTGAAGCCACCTTACTGGGTCTCCGTATGTCAAATCAAAGGCGTAGCGGATAAAGAGACCGGATGCAGTGTCTTCCAACCCATGAAATCGCATGCCGGAGGGCCAAGTATTATCAACCAGAGGCTCGAACCTTACTCGCATGTCTTCAAAACTGTCCCATAGGTAGTGATTAACGTCATCTCTGCTGTCTGTATCGATCAGCGGTACTTCCCCATCACAGTCAGTATAAGAATCTGCTCGTGTGGAGACACATCGCAAAGGGCGCAAGAAGACTTCCCGGCATAATCAGGGGCATTGACTGAAAGATGACAACATGCGAAACGGAATCAGGGTTTGAGGTCATCTCTGCCCGATGATCGACAGAAAGAAGTACGCTGCTCCGAGGCGACCTTGTTCAAGACACATTTCTGCAGAAGTTTGTGCAACGGCTGACTTTCCGCCGGTGCACAGCTGGTCCACCGTCGAGCCAAAATTTATTCCAAAGATGATCGATCAGCTAGTTGTTCAAGATATCGAATATTCGTTAGCGCATTTCGGGATGACACTGAGGAGACAGGTGCCGCGTCCAGACATATATGGGGAAATAGCAATCCAACGCCCATGTCAAATCCGCATTCGCGCGCGGAGTCCATTTTACTGTAGCCCACTTTGATCGCACTGATTGTATAAATGAGGTTGCACAGCAATTTTACAGGTTCAACGCTCTTAGGCTGACCAGAAGGTTCTTTAACTGATTTATGGACTCACTTCCCGCCGGCTGGTGGTCCCACTCACAATCAATTTAGGACAACCTATCTTTCCCGACATCATCGGTACTGTTCAATCACTGAAAACTTCAGTGACCCCACTCCACAAGGTAACTCACACTCCATGCCTTTTAATAGCATCAATCAATCAAATTCCGAATTAGACACGACATAGATACTCTTAGGTAACCGTGATCACTCCACCGACGGACTTGAGTACTATCATCGTCTTTAACACGGAATGGGAGGCAACTAAGTTCATCTTGTCAATTGTTCATATGGGCTACCAGGCATTGGTGAGTGGCGGAGGTATTTGATCTTATCCCCGCCACCGCTTCTACACATCATTGAAATCCATCATACGTCAAATACAGTGATACGTGGTTATTTAGGGTACGTTTCTCATATCATTTCATCACGTATCAACAGGAAGCAAGTCTCGTGTCTCCCCCGTTAAATACAGACACTAATCGACTTACACAACACCCCCATCAGTATGACGGACTCTGCTCCCACCCTCGAAGAACTTGTGAAAGGGATTCAAGCATCTAGGAATTTCGCTGTATGTCTCATCCCATAACTCTCTCCCATGGCCTGTTCCAATAGTACTCTTATAGTATGTTGACAGTGGGTCGCATTATCCCGCAGACTTCGAAGCATATCTAATCTACGTTTGAATCTTGGAAGTGGCTGGCATCACAATCATTGTCTGTACATGCAACTATCAGCCAAACCCATTCCCATCTCACCTCGCCATTCTATTAGAGCTTTGATTGGATCCTGAACCTTGGCTCCGAAATCAGGCTGATCTGGAATGCCAAAGGAACACCAATGAAAGTGATTTATCTACTTACACGTTATGTGCCCATTGCCTACAGTATCACAGTTCCGCTTTGTAAGTGTTATCCCGTCATATTGTGTTTTTGAAATGATGTTAATGATCCATAGATTCTACTGGAAAGTATACTACTTCGGAATGCGCTACCTTGTACATAGTTGACGGAGGTACGCTACTATATTGTGTCCGAGAGTCAACTACTAATATTGTCCAACTTTGATTAGCACTGTTTATGTCCGTCGGTTTCTGCGCTGATTGTAAGTATGAGGTCTTGTTAGAAGATATACCACGTGTGTCCTGATAGGCGATATCAGTGGTCCTAATAATTCGAACGTGGGCTGTCTGGGGAAAAGGAAAGTATATAACATATTTCTTATTTGGACTCTATGCTCTGGCGTTGGTCTCGCAAACTGCGCTATATGCAGTATCCCAAAAGTTTACGCAACGTAAGTCTGATTTAGCGTGGATATTTTGTACCAGGAACCTGATATTTCTCTTCTTTTTAGACTTTACGTTTCCCAGCCCTGTGTTTGGATGCTACCCGGAATTTGATAGCTCAATTCTACCTGCTGCGTTTGTAATTCATACCGTCCTTGATACAGGTGAGTCTATCATATGATTTGAATTCCGGGACGGCTTTTGAATCGTGATGACAGTCATTCTTGTCTTAATGCTTATTCGGGGAGCATCACTTTGTGAGTGTAATCGAGACTGCAAGTATAATAAACAATGAATGTGTTTCAAACAGACTGGTGGGGAAAAAATTCAACACTCCTCCGAACAATCTATAGTGACGGTCGGTACCTTGTTGCTCGAGATTTCTCATCGTGCTTACATAATTACATGAAGGGATAAGCTTCTATGTATATAACGCCGGTAAATCAATACCTGTTATCTATATCATAAAGCAGCTATGACGCTGACCTCTCGGAATCTCTAACTTTCACAGTACTTTCCGTTGCAATGACTGTCATGTTGTTTGGCAAGGTAGATATGTTTGATGACACAATTTGGTCACACCGCTGAGATACATCTATTTTGCAGAGCGACAATAGTCTATTGCTGTGGATGTAAGTGAAAACGACGTGAAGAGTATCCCAGATACTAACTTTCGTCTCCGAAGGATCGAAGGAGCATTCACTCCCGTTCTGGCTTGCAGAGTAGTACTACACATACGAAGATCATATAATGACACACTGGAAGTGGAAACGTTATCTACGACCAAAAATACTCGAATATTTGCTACAAATGGTCAGAGAAGTATGATAGAATAAATGTAATGATTGTGAGTAATCGTGCAAGATGAGAGTTTGATCAGAGCTAACTGACATATCAGTCTGGTGAAGGGCCGAGTTAGATGAGAGCACCGTGGTTGATCAATAATTGCGAAAACGGGATAGCTTTTCTATAAATTAGGATGGTTTAATTGTACTAAAGTTGTGGTAGTAATTCCAAGTGAGGATCATTGCTCTGTATGATATCAAGAAGTAATTTTACAATCATGTTTGATCTCAATAAAGCTTTATTGGCCACGTGGGTGGTGCGCGTATATGGGTGATCCTCTGTGAACCCAAAGGATTAGTAAAATACTACCTGAGAAATTGGCCAAAAAGTTAGTATAGAACAAGTGTATCTGTCGTATAATTACCGTCCACAGAGTTATAAAGGATTGACAAATATGGGTGATAAAAACAGCTTGTCGAGCAAGTTTAAATGCTTAGTTTTGTAGTATAAAATGCATCAGAACTACGATATTCTGCTTTTTTACCACCCCTCAAAATCAAAATCACGCCGATTTTTGTAGTATGCAAAATTCTGAGAACCACAAAAATTTAGGTTTTGAACAATGCAAAATGTATTTGAAAACTGTAGTATCAAGGGACTTATATAGATGAATGTATGGAAAAAAACCAAAACCATCTACGTACTTCACTCAGTCAATGGTATTAGGAAATGGAGCTAGTCGTGGAATTATACGGACAGTAACAAAGAAAGAAATGGAAATTTTGAATAGAATCTACGGTAAGATCTAGCAAAGTAAAGGAAAAAATAGTAGTAAACTACCTATTGCCCAACCGTCACTTATACCATCCCCAGGCAGTTTCTTCCAAACTCTCTGATGTATTTCATTGAGCTGTTAGTGGGTTGTTATGACGTCCACCACCTATCTGTCGTCGCCGCTTCTCTGGTCGGGAATCCTGGTCAGTATCATTGACAGTTTTGCAAGATCGCTGCAAAGCGGGTCTCTGGCCTGGTTGTACTGGCACTCCAGCTGTAGTTTTACCACTCTTCTTCCCCCTTCCTGCCCTCTCCTTCTGTCCCTGCTGCGCTTTGCCTGTACTCCCCTTGTTATCTCCATTACCATCTTCACGCAGCCTTTTCTTCGCAGCCAGTTGCGATTGAACTGGAATGACTGCCTTGGCAGTAACAGGCTGCCTACCAGGCCCTGGTCTCTCTGTACGCTCCTCAGTCACCATCACCTCATCTTCACTACCATCATCTTCAAGTAATACATCCCTGTTTGTAGAGTGATCATGTTCAGTGAAAGCGTTGGCACTGCTGTTGCGCACAACTCCACTGTCGTTGCAAACGTCACCAGTGTCATCATCGAGATCACTGGTATTGTCATCGGGGGTGCTTTTGTCGTCATAGAGGTCCCCATCAGGATTCACTTCACTATCCCCAACACCATTTACAGATCCCGGCCCATCATCACCTTCATCGTTAGAGTCATCTCCTGTCTCATCCACATGGCTATCTCCAGCCGATGGTGAGGCGCCATTTTGAGACCATCTACTTGATTTCCTCGCATTGCTTCGTGAATTCTTCAGTGCGCCCTTTATGATCTCATATAGGGCCCAGTCCAACTCATACATTCGAAGTCGGGGGTGGTCCGTCTTTGCCTGAAAGATGGATAAAGGATTGAAACATGAGCGTGAGAAATTGAAGAGCAGGAGGGATATAAATACGGACCAGTTTTACCGTATCGGTCAATTGTGTGGGGTCAATATCCTTGTAAAGCATTGAGAACCTTATCCCACAGTTTTTCATCCTGTCCTTCACAAAGATCTACTTTCATAAGTAAAAAGAAAAACAGAAATACCAATTGCACTTACACGGCATTGGTTATAAAGAGACTTCTGATCAGTTAATTGCATATCATCGACCAATTTTGTAAGCCTTGCTGGTCGCCTTATAAGTTGTGGGGAACCCTCCGGTCGCAAGGCCGCAGATTTCTTGTACTTATCCAATTCCGCTGAAAAAACGGTGAGGCAGGAGCGATAAAGAAAATAAGACCTTACCATGGTACTGGGAGATCTGGTTTTTTAACATCTCCACCAGTTGCCAAGGATCGCTAGGAGCACCTTGACCGGATCTAGCGTTGGACGCTGTAGGAGTTCCCGAGGAGGGCATGGATTTAGATGATTTAGCGAGGGTTTTCGAGGATACAGCCATGTAGAGAATTGGGAGGTCTGTAGAGTAGCAATGCCAGTCAGAAGCGCAACTTATATACATGGCGGACCATACAAACATTCAATATCTTGAGGCAGTACCGCTTGCATTAGTAGCTGATTGGAAAGGCACAAAACGTAGTATAGATAGGTAGACGGGTAGAACGGTGAGTCAACAAGGATGCTTTGTGAGCAAAAATTTTTAGAAATGAAAAAAAATGCTCAGCTTATGTCTGCCCGACATTGTTTCGTCGGGCGACATCCATACCGGTATATTCAACTCCACTATTAGCAGTGCCGCCAGGGTCGATGGCGCACTGCAGTAAAAATGTTCTTTTCTTTATAAGTAGTAAATTACTGTTGAAATGAAAGGAAAAGACTCAGCTTTACGTCTTCCAGTAGAGCGCCACTGGTGTCAGGATCCAGCTATATCCAAAGAACACATCTGGCTCAAGATACTTTTCTAGGTCGAGATGATATGGCCCTATGGATAAAAACGAGAGACGAGGGCAGTGGTTCAGTAAAATGTCTTCGCAATTGCCTGAGGATTACTCACCTATTTCCTCTCCTTCGTCTCCCCTCATGGGCTCTCCTTCGTCTCCCCTTATGAGCTTTCCTTCGTCTCCCCTCATGGGCTCTCCTTCGTCTCCCCTTATGAGCTCTCCTTCGTCTCCCCTTATGGGCTCTCCTTCGTCTCCCCTAGGCTCTCCTTCATCTGCCCTAGGCTCTTTTTCGGAATCAGTTCTGATGCCTGGCAATCAGCTGGAGTGGAAGGAATACTTGAAAGCCAATCCGAACGTTCAGTGTCCATACAGAAAGTACCTGGTGACGCCGGAATTTGTGATGCCAGATTTGCCAGATTTGGAGGGTGACGCGCCACCCGTGGCCACTACTGGACTACTTTTTGGTCAGCAGGGCCCGCAAAATGGTAAGTCACTTACAACTCAGTAAGCTGATACTTATACGATTACACAGGAGAGGAGCAAAACGAAGCGGAGCCTAGTGTAGAGGATCAACCCGGCAAAGGACACATTAACAGACAACACGTATCGGATGCGGGAGAGACTGATAATTCCCAACAGGGGCATACAGGAGCAGAGCAAAACGAATCAGAGCCTAGTGTAGATAATCGGCCTGGCGAAGAACAGATTAACGGACAACACGTATCGGATGTGGGAGAGACTGATAATTCCCAACAGGGGCATACAGGAGCGGAGCAAAACAAATCAGAGCCTAGTGTAGATAATCAGCCTGGCAAAGAACAAATTGACAGACAACACGTATCGGATGTGGGCGAGTCTGGTAATGCTCAACAGGAGCCCATGCCAGATACCATTGAAAACGCTGCAGGTATTCAGCAAGATACCATTGAGAGCCCAGCAATCAGCAAGGAAACCTCCGGTAGTAGCCAGAAATGCGGCAGAGAGGAGGTGCTTGAAGTAGAGATTGAGGACCTAGATGAGAGGCAACGCAAAGTAAATATTTAATTCCAGAGATGTGCATTGACTAACTTTTTATTAGCGGTGCAAGGTTGTGCGTGTACACGTTCGCGCTCCAGACAATGGCTGGGGAAATATCAAGCTGAATATCGAGTTGTCCAAGCAAGACGAGTAGGAACTTGACATAATAGAAGCGGTCTAGGATGCACGCGAGTTGTGCAAGTTTGATACGTACCAATGGAGGAGTTATACCACAAGATAATATATTGTAATTCTTCCATGAATATTAAGAACTATAGCTGTCAGATTAGTAGTGCAGGAAAGTGAAATCAAGATGGAAAATTACCAAAGTAACATCGAACAATGCTCCCGCATAAATTGCAGGCTCTAACAGTGGGTTGAACAAAAGCTACAGGTGTACACTACATGTCCGCCGTTGTCCAAGAATGCAAAAACGAACAAGCAAAATCTACAAATTAGTTAAGACTCTATTCTACAGCAATAAGCGTTGTTCGTAAGGTACAGATCGAAAATGATTTATGCCCTGCAGTATGTATCAAGGAATTGTGTGGACCACTTTTGCACAGAACTGGTGTATCTCCTGGCATCTCCAGAGCCTCGAGTCTTGTCGCGCCACTGGGTGGCTGATAATAACAGCTTTGGATCGATTGTGGCCGTCCAATTGACGACTGAGGTAGTTGCTTTCTAGTTGAGAATTCCAGCGACCCTGGTTGTCCCCGTTGCCTTCGAACGTGGAGCAAAGAGGATACCATGACTGTTTCTTGATGCTTCCACCAATACCTACCGTGAACAGTTAGTAAGGAAGCTGCATTGTTCCACACTACAGAACGTACCTGTGAAGCTTTGGTATACGCCGCATATGAGGTCCAGCTCATCATTTGTCAGATTGTCATCGATGTATTCTATACCATCTTTATCCCATGCACAGAAGTTGAGAGCGTTGTTGTAATGTAGACCTGAGGGCCCCTTCAATGCCTTGCTGATACCAATGCCTTCATCCAGCGCCAAGTGCCAAACATAACCACCATGTAGTACAGCCGCACGGCCGCACCGGGAAGTCAAGATAGACTGGCATCTTTGCTTCCAAAAGTTGTAGTCGTTGAGAGTAAAAACATGGTTTGAGAAAACCATTGGTATCATTGCACACGGCAGCTCATCTTTCACAACGTTAAGACCAACCCGTTTCTGTAGGGTGCGGAAAGGAACCCCGGATTGTGCCAATTCGACAGCGATGTCTTTGTCTCTGAGGTCAGGATGTAGACGACAGACCATAAGAGCCGCAGAAGCTGTATAAACAGCAACACTCCAGGGAACAGTAGCCCATTCACCGAAGTCCAACATGTAAAGGCTCTGGGCGCCTGCCTGCACCCGTTTGATATTGCGCAATCGATGAGAGAACTTGAGAGGCTGACAACACCCTGACGAAAGGTCCCACACAGCTACCGGGGGTTCAGCTTGTTCCTTGCTAGTGAGATACAGCACAAAGTCAATGCAAGCACGGCCCATTTCCGTTGCCCAGAGGGCGCTGTTTATTTTGACGGTGTTGGTGCTGGTGACGGTGAGTACAGCCTTGATGTCAGCCAAGTGTGCTAAAACCCCAACTTGGGTGGATAACCCTAGCGGGGGGAGAAAACCATAGTGCTTGGTCAGGACATCAAGTACCTGCAACTGAGACTTTTCTAGTTCGCTGCTTGGAACAGACATTAGGCCGCTACCCGACGGTGTATGTAGCAGAGAGGGGCTGATAGGGTGGGCAGGGAGGGCGGCAGGGAGAGCAGAGGCGGCAGGGAGAGCAGAGGCGACAGGAAGAGTAGAGGCGGCAGGGAGAATAGAGGCGGTAGGGAGAACGGAGGCAGTAGGGAGGGCGGAAGCGGCTCGGGGAGCAGGGAAGGCGGAGGCGACAGGGAGGGCAGAAGCGACAAAGGCAGCGGGGAGAGCGGAGGCGATAGGGAAGGCAGAGGCGGGAGAGGCGGCAGGGAGGTTAGAGGCTATAGAAGCAATAGGGAGGGCGGAGGAAGCGGGCGATGAGAGTGGCTCAACAGATTGAGCAGACGGAGTACAGGAATGCAAATCAACACCTCCCTCAGTCTCTTCTGCTTCTTCATCCGAATCCTCGTATGATTCATCGACCCACTCACTACAAATGGACCACTCATTGCAGAATGAATCATAGCGAGATTCCCCAGGGCGGGCCTGTTCCAGCATCTCACTTCGATCTCGCTTGGGAACTAGGGTTTGAACAAACTTGGGTGGCGTGTCTAGAGTCCACTCCCACACGTACACTGCCGCACTAACAAGTGGCGGCTTTTGTTGGCGGTTTAATCTTGTTTGTCGGTTGACAGGGCTCTCATTGAGTAGCATCTTCTGATGCCTCTCCTCATGCTTCTTTTCGAATGCTTCCCAGATATCACGACCTGATTTTTCAACTTGACGTAGTCGTCCATTCTTCCAAACAAGCTTGCTGATTTGAGAGGGCGAGGAAGGGGGACGTTGATCATCATCAATGACATGCATTTGTGGTGGGCTAGCTGGGGTGAAGTGAGGCTCTGGTGAGGTTGTTAGTTAGTTTGTGAGATATGCGAAGAATACATGGACAATCGACTCACCATAATCTTGCTGACTCTCCCATTCATACCCTGTGTTGGTGTTGGGGAAGGGCACGGATGGCGTAATAACGGTGGTGGCAGCTTGGAGTACTTCGGGAGGGGGAGCCATGAGTCGATGGTCACCTCGTCGGCTTTGGGCAATTTCTCGACTAGCCCAGCGGTACCAGACCGGCATTCCGCAGTGGTCGAACCACAAAGCAGATGGTTGACTTGGCAGATCATCGGGGTTGTGAAGAAAGACACCTGAACGATTGGCGTCCCAGAACCGTTGCAATAACGGAGCACATCGCAATGACTCCCATACGCTTATACGAGCCTTGTCCCATGAAACCAGCAATTTATACCACTCCGTAGGACTGATTCCTTCCATGTATTTCGGATCCTCCGGGACGGTCTTCAACATCCAATAGAGCAAAGCGATCCACATTGCGAACCAGTCTCGTCCCTGCCGTGCATGTTGCCACGTCAAGGCCTCAGTGTCATGACTGTTGGTATAGCCCCACTTTCGAGTCGGGTATGGTGCTACGTATTGTATGTTGAAATGGCGCGAGAAGATTCCCAGCACCTCACAGATCAATGTTTCTACCGCCAACCATGTATTTTGTGTAAGATAAGGTAGTTTGTAACGCGAGGACTCATTATTGACCAGTAAGCGCCTCGGCATGTAGCCAATATCTTTGACGAGTGCACCATTCCAGCATACCGGTCGCCTCGGCACGAATCCCAGCCACGGAACCCTCTCTGACCACCAGTATGGCCTTTCGAAAGCTTCCACCCCAACATGGTTGAATGACGTGATATTGTCGATGTTGAGTTCACTAGGAAGCTGAACATCTCTGTCGCAGTTCGGAGAGTAGTAGATATCACCATCGATGAGGTATGCTCGGCCCGGCATCGTTGCAAGAGAATAGGTTGGGATGAAATGTGGCGAGCCTCCTGGAGACCCAAGAAGATACAGAAAATGCTACCCCAGAAGCCCGAGGTAATGGAGAGTGATATCCCGGAAACCCGAGATATAAAAATTGATCGTGGGTGAGGGCCACAGATGGCTCGAGCAAGGCGAAGATGTGGGTGAGGAGGGACGAGGATTTTTTGATGCCATCAGGATTCTGTTGGTGATGGTCAGATGATCATTGTTGGGGTCGGCACGTGCCTTTCATCAGCCATTGATCCATTTGTGTCACGGTATTGTGACTTCATCACGTCGACTCATCTCTCCCTCCTCCTCCATCTACAACTACTCCGGTGCTCGTGTAAGTCATCAACTTTTGCTTTTGTCAGCTAACTACTCTCCTAGGACCTGCATGATTAACTGTAACATCAAGATCAAGGCCAACATCCGCTTACAAGGACAGGCGGTGTCGACCATCTCCCCATTTTCTGGCATAGGGATTCCTGTGCCTCCATTTGAATATAGCGGGTTTCCGTTATAATCACCTCCTCATTTTGATTTGTACCATCCCACCAGTCATGCCCCAACCCCGATGCTGCTTGTTTCACCGCCTCGACTCACACCCTGACTCACTGTAGCTCCCCGTGATCACAGACCTTCTTCGTCATTTTTAAAATACTTAATGCATATAGTCTTAGCAATCAATAATATCATCCTTCACCCTTGATCCACTCATGCGCCGCTCGGGCTGAGGTCGCGTAAAACACTGCCCTATCGGTCGGAAGAAATTTCCGTGCTGTGCACTCCATATATATTTCGCTCGTCGCTGCCACGTCCACTTCGTATTCAACCCACCATGGCACGACCATCCAAAGTATCTAGGGTCAGGTGCTCATGCCCTTGCCGTAAGCTGGTAACTCCTTGTACAAGACGACGACACCAAGTAGGCCAGGTGAAGTCCGTTTCGCTCAAAGCTATAATCGCCACTCAAGATCCTCCCTCTGACACCGTGATAGAGGATACAAGGGCCGCTAAAAAGCGACGGCAGAATGCGCCCTCAACCAGCGCGGCTCCTCTTACAACTGCCTTTCCATCATCCCCTCCTCCCAGTCTGGTCACCCCGGCGGCTGTAGATGACGCACCAGATGCAGCGGAACCTCTTGCTCCCATAATTGGCGAATATCCCTTCAATGGGGACCAAACAGGCGCTGATACTAGGCGAGCAAGTAGAGTGAGAGAGCAAATAGAGATGGCAGTAGAACGAACTTGGAGATCTACCTTTCGATTTGCAAGTTTAGAGGAAGAAGACAATCAGGAGGACGACCAGGAACAACTTGCGCTGACAAACGACGCACTTCACAACTCGCTGTTTGCGGATGAAGACCAGGACATGCATAGTGATCCTGAAAGCAATGACTCGACGGATGAGGAAAATGATGACCTTCGCACAGATGTGGCAGGCATCACTCTCTGGGATAAAGCTCGGGAACATTGTAAGCGCGAATTGGTGGCTTTAGGTCTGTTTTTCTCCTCACAGTTATACTGCCATGTATCTCATCATTTGATAGACAACTCAAACAGCCTTAGCGAGGCTGATATTGACCTTCTCCTCAAATACACTCTCAAGATTGAGGAACGATTGACCGACAGGACATTCGCAAGGATGGAGTGCGTGTTTCGAAAAGCTCATCACGAGTCACTCAAGATGACGAAGAAACGTGTGCAGGTACTGTCCGGCTTGCAGCCTATCCGCTACGACTGCTGCATCAATAGCTGTGCCTGTTTCACGGGGCCATATGAGCATTATACTCACTGTCCCAACCCCCAGTGCAACGAACCAAGACTCAATGCTAAAGGCCAGCTGCGGAAGTGTTTCGCGTATCTTCCCATCACTCCTTGTCTGCTCGCCATGTTATCCAGTCGTGAGCATGCCAAAAGACTGCGCTATCGAGCAGAATTTAAACATGAACCAGGTGTGATTAGAGACATCTTTGATGGTTCACACTATCAATCACTCCTTCGAACCATCGTCCCTACCGGCGACAGCAACAATTCCTTCTATTACTTTTCCGACGAATGTGACATCGCTCTCGGCCTTTCAACTGATGGGTTTGCCCCATTCAAGCAACGGAGCCAGACGTGTTGGCCGATCGTCTTATTTGATTACAACCTTGCGCCGGAGATACGTTTTCAAAAGAAACACCGTTTACGTGTCAGTGTGATTCCGGGTCCCAAGAAACCATGGGATGTAGATTCTTATCTTTGGCCACTTGTTCAAGAATTGATTCAACTCGAAGCTGGCGTCAAGGCTTGGGACTCAATCTCCCAGGCATATTTTCCCCTCCATGCTTATCTCATCCTTGTTTTTGGTGACATACCTGCCATGGCGCTCGTTATGAACATGAAAGGCTCAAACGCACTTAGCCCATGCCGTGTTTGCGAAATCCAAGGCATATGTAACCATCTCGCAGCCAAGAAAACGTACTATGTCCCCTTACGACTGGACAACCTTCTTAATGCCAATCCAACCCGCTACAATCCGAGGGATCTCCCGATGCGGACACATCGTGAACTCATTGAACAAGCTATCGCCGTACAGATGTCATCCACTAACACCTCTTTTGAGGACCTTGCGAAGGGCATACCGGTCCTTTCAAATGTATCCGCAATTTCATTCCCTAAGTCGTTTCCGTTCGATTTCATGCACCTGGTTTGGGAAAATCTGATCCCAAACTTGATATCATTTTGGATCGGCGAATTTAAAGACTTAGACCATGAGAACAAGGGATATCTAATAGGGCCTCGGGTTTGGGCAGAAATTGGCAAAGCTACGGAGGATTGTGGATCAACAATCCCTTCTTCTTTTGGCGCTCATGTCCCCAACATTGCCACGAAGCAATCACAAATGTCCGCCGAGATGTATTCGAACTGGACACTCTTCATAGCTCCAATCGTTCTCCGCGGAAGATTCCCGAAGGTGCTATACTACCAGCACTTTATGAGGCTTGTTAATCTACTCAAGCTTTGCCTCTCTTATGAAATTGATGAAAAGATGCTGCGTGAAATTGAAGAAGGTTTTGTCCAGTGGGTATGGGATTATGAACGGTAAGAGTAGTTATACTCATTTGTTGAACTATTCTTGATGACGTGCAGGTATTATTATCGCAACCAGCCAGCACGACTCTCTGCGTGTCCGTTGACCCTCCATGCATTGCTTCATATTGCATGGGGTATCCGGGTAGCCGGTCCCGTTTGGAGTTACTGGGCCTTCCCGATGGAGCGTGAATGCAACAATCTTCTTTGTGCTATCAAGAGTTGGCGACACCCCTATGAGTCTATCAATACCTTCATGCTTGCAAATGCTCGCCTTGATCAAATTTGATTGTTGTATAACTTACAAGATGAGCTAGATTTAGATCCTCAGACAAAGACGGTACACCAAAAGATTTATGATTCGTGTAAGTAGCATTTATGATCTTTCGTGATCATCAATTATTGACTGATTGATCAAGATCCAACATTCAAACTTTGGGGCCCTCGTCAGGAAACAACCCTCTCAACGGCTTCACGCAACAGAGTTCACGCGGCTTTGGCAACGCAATTCGATGTTTCAATATCCTCCATACGAGCTGCCATTAAACTCGACGGTCCCCTTCTGCAATATGGCAAAGTCACTTGTCTTGGGAATGACGAGACTTTGGTTGCAAGCGATATCATTAGATGAACTGAAGATAGCCGTGATGCTTCGTATGTGAAGGTGAACACTCTCCATTCTTCCATAAGCAAGCTGAATCTAATCCAACTATGTAGTACATCCTCTGTGTAGATCGCTTCGCAAGGCAAAAGAGACGTGAGCCGGAATATGAGACCCGCACATACTATGGACAGTTGAAGCAGGTTGTGGTTCTGGACTTACCAGTCATCCCGCGATTGAAATTGGATTCGCCGTCAATGGTCATCTTCGCTATCATCCAAGGCACAAAGAAGACTACAGAACATGGCATCTCTTACTGTCAAGAGACGTCCGCTATCGAAGCCGTGGATTTAAACACTGTAGAATGTGTCATTGGGAGAGTTTACTGCGGGAATACTTGGGGTGTTGTGGACCGAAGCGATACAGTAACAGAGATTGAATGACGAATGTACCTTGCATAATTTCCAATTTGCCTCTTGAGGCTTGAATTATGTGGTGATACGTTATCCAGTCATCGCATACTGATAACATCGCCCCTATTCCAAAACGCCCGCGCAGCTGCCAGCCCTATCCCTCCTTCCTATAATCCACTTTGTGACTGGTTCCTTTACGCACACCCTATACCACCAAATAACTAGGCCGCTCCTTGGCATCAAGTTCGAATACCACCCTCGAAATATCAACCGAATCCACAACATCCTCGAGCTATATATTGGGCAAGGAGCGGGTAAGGCAGTGGGTTGAAAGAAGTCAAGGTGGTGCATGTCAAGGCCGCGCACGTACCTTGTGTGTCGAGGAAATCAGAGTATGCAAATGAACGCTTGCTCGTGTCTTTGAAGCTTTGATTCTCATGTCTCATGCATCGAACGCACGCCGTCGTTGCGAAGGAGAACTTAGCTATCCATGCTTGAATAGTTATGCAAGGCAGGCACGTTCCTGCAGTTAGCTCTCTGTCAAGCTCAACCTCTTTTTTCGTTCCTGTTTTCGATAGCTTCACGGACAGACGTTTACTCCGTAGCGAGGATGATATTTGATACTGACAATCACGGTAATATTTCAGCGCAACAGTCACCGCCTGGAGTCGTTGAAATACACCGGTAGCATGGAAAAACAGGTTGCTATGGGCGGTAAGTAAAGACTACTGACCGGTGGCAGTTTGTTATAGATTCTCTGGTAGCATCTATCAAGAGAAACGCCGAATCAATGTGATAAAGCGTGGTAAGCAGGGCTGGCCAAAGACCAGACAAGCAAAGTGGGAGGTGGGAGGTGGATTTGACAGAGCGGCGCCACTTCATCGGCCCGATAACCCAAAACTCTAGAAACCCAAAGGAAAACTCGAAGAAACCCAGAAACAGACAGAAACACTAGAGTTGAATAATGATAGTCAAAGCGAGATGCGATAAAAGGAAAAGATGCAGTCGGCTATGATACAATTGTTTCAGTTTTGAGGGAGAGCTTGACTGGACCGCACTACTCCTCCCAGAGACAAATGATGTCTCTGAAAGGCTACAGAGCGGCTTCTTCCTCCCTATCTTTCACTCCGCCGCAAGAACAGCAGTAGCAATAGCTGCTGCAGCCAGACTAACACTCCCGCCTCTAGCGTCGCTCACTTCTCTACTCACAGCTAATGCAGAAATTGGTACGCTGTTACGATCTATTTCCGTTATCGTCCCCTGACCCAGGTCCACATGCTACTGCTCCACACCCATATGCTCGCCTTGCCTA
Source organism: Agaricus blazei (assembly GCA_029719445.1). Taxonomy (NCBI): domain Eukaryota; kingdom Fungi; phylum Basidiomycota; class Agaricomycetes; order Agaricales; family Agaricaceae; genus Agaricus; species Agaricus blazei. The sequence continues at coordinate 171,083 of SSNC01000019.1, forward strand.
TTTCGTGTACTTGTTCTCATTGTTAGTCAGACACCTCGGGCATACTTACTCAGCCCGCTTTCTACTTCTATTATTAGGTAGTCGACTCTGCTATAAGTAGCGTAGTAATACTCTGTATTCCTTACGCTTTACCAACTCGCTATATTCCCTTATCGCTCTCAAGTCTTTGCCCTAAGTTGCAACCTGAGCTAATCGCTATAAGGTCGTAACATTTGGTAAAGCGTCGTAAAGCTCACCTTGCAGAAAGACCTCTAGTCATTGAGGCAGGAAACCGCGACAAGCTCAGTATATGAGCACAGACGACACAGAATTATTCGGAATCGATTTTGAAACAGTTTTCTTCGAAGGACACCGAAACGGAAACAGATTTGAAGCCCTCAGACACGAGGAAGACCAAGAAACAGAAACCCCATCAGAAAACGACGAACAGGAACCAGAAGAACCAGACCCAGAACAGATACCGAAGAACACACCACTCGACGAAGATCTAAATTGACTAGCGAAAGAACTCGAAGAACTAGAACTGAAAGAAATGGCGACCAACAACACCGAAACCAAGTCTACCAACGCAATCAACCACAAAGATGTCATGGAACCAGGATTCTTCCATGGAGATAGGAACAAGTTCAACGACTGGTGGAGAGGAATGGAAATTTTCCTCAAATTTAGCAAATATGAAGACGCAGACTCAAAGATACTCCTTGTCACCAACCACCTGAGAGGAGAAATCCCAGGATGGTTTGCCAAGCAATGGGAAGATAAGATCATCAAAGGAGATGATACTGCAGACTGGAAAGTTTTTGCCGAAGAAATCGTGGACGCCTTTTCCCCCGGAAACGAACAGCAGATCGCTAAAGATAAAATCGAATCCTTCAAACAAGGAAACCTTCACACCAACGACTTCCTCGTCAAATTCTCTGCCCTTGTCCATCAATCCAAATCTAGCAAGGATCACGCGCTCTACCTCCTGAAACAACATACCAGATCAGATGTAATCCACACCATTTTGGGTTACCCCCCAAACGCCATCCCCACCTCCCTCAAAGGATGGATCGCCGCCATCGGATCTGTTGGAAAAGGATGGGAAGACACCGAAAGACGACGTAATGACCACCACACCGCTACCGGAGTCACTTACGGAGGAAGTGGACAACCCATGGAAATAGGAGCCAGGAAATTGGAATGGGATGCTAACGGCAAACCCAAATGCCTCAAATGCGGCAAGTTCGGCCACATAAAGAAAGAATGCCGAAACCAAGGATTTAGATCCAACATCGAATGCTATAATTGTGGCAAACTGGGCCACATCACCAAAGTCTGCCGAAGCCCCAAGAAACAAACCAAGATTCGCGCCATCACCACCGGAGAAGAAGGAACAGCCGAAGAAACTCAACAGGATTTTCCCAAAGGTTCGGAGTAAGCACGAACTCACGAACCAATGTATCTAGTCGTATGAGAAATCGATATGTTTGCCCTCAGAAACGACTAGGAGTGCAGGAGTTAATACTCAAACCGGAAATCACCAAACCTAATGGAGAAACGTTCCAAGCCAAAACCATGCTCGACTCGGGATGCACCCACACCTGTATCGACAAACGAACCGTCTATAAACAGAAAATCCCCACCCATAAACTCAATCATCCCATCCAAGCAACCAACGCCGACGGTACCCCGAGCGGAAAAGAACCCATCACCAAATTCGTCAACCTGGATCTAAACATAGAAGGACACCAAGAAACTATCGACGCAGTTGTAGCCGAACTGGACTCGGCGGACATCTTCATTGGACATGACTGGTTAACCAAACACAACCCGGAAATCGACTGGAACCGAGGAACTGTAACCTTCTCAAGATGCCCACCCGAATGCTCAATCAAGCACACCAACTTCTCACTACCGGAACACCTACGACGCCTCCAAACCAAATGGGAAGACTTCGAAGAAGAAAAGGAACCCGACCCGACCAATCCCCTCGACCTACCTGAATACATGAGACCATACACCCACCTCTTCAACAAAAAGAACTTCGACAAACTACCGAAACGAACCCAATGGGACCACGAGGTCAACCTACTCCCGGACGCCCCAAATGAAATCGACGCAAAGGTCTACGAAATGACTCCGAAGGAGGAAATCGAGCTCAATAAATTTCTGGATGAAAACCTCGCCACCAAGCGCATCAGACCATCCAAAAGCCCTTACGCAGCCCCCTGCTTCTTTGTACCCAAAAAAGACGGCTCACTAAGGCTATGCCAGGACTATCGCAAACTCAACTCGGTTACCATAAAAGACAAGACCCCCCTACCACTAATCAGCGAAGTCATCGGGAAATTAAAACACGCCAAATATTTCAACAAACTCGACATCATCTGGGGTTATAACAATGTACGAATCAAGGAAGGAGACGAATGGAAAGGAGCTATCCTCACCAACAGAGGACTTTTCGAACCAACGGTCATGTTCTTCGGAATGTGCAACTCACCAGCCACTTTCTCTCGCTGGATGACCACCATTTTCAGAGAAATGATCCAGGACGGTTCATTAGTCAACTACATAGACGATTTCGCCATTCCCGCCGACTCACTTCCCGAACTAGAAGAGCGGACATTACGATTCCTAAAAATCGCGGACGAAAACAACCTATGCTTCAAACGAACCAAGTGCGAGTTTAATGCAACCAAAATCTCAATGCTCGGAACAGTCATAGGCGACGGTCAAGCAAGCATGGAAACCGAAAAGGTCGAGTCGGTCCGGAACTGGAAAACGCCGACTTGTGTAAAGGACGTCGAACGGTTTATCGGCTTCGCGAATTTCTACAGGCGTTTTATTCAGGACTTTAGCACTCTCGCTGCGCCGCTCAATGCCTTGAAGGGAGGTAAGGCCCCAAAACCATGGAAATGGACCTCCGAGGAACAAAACGCTTTCGAAGCCATCAAAACCGCCATTACCAACGAACCCGTCCTAGCTCTACCAGACAACGAAGGAAAATTCAGACTCGAGACCGACGCATCCAACGTAGGAATCGGAGCAGTCTTATCCCAGGAACAAGAAGGAAAATGGCACCCAGTCGCTTTCATGTCCAAAGCCCTCACTGACGCAGAAAAGAACTATGAAATCTACGACAAAGAACTCCTTGCCATAGTCAAAGCAATCAAGAACTGGAGACACTATCTACTAGACGCCAAACATCAATTCGAAATCTGGACCGACCACGAAAATCTCAAATACTTCCGCGAACCACAAAAACTAAATGCCCGCCAGGCCCGATGGTATCTCATGCTCCAAGAATATGATTACTTACTCCGACACATCCCTGGCAAAACCAACGTCAAAGCCGACATCCTATCCAGACTCTTCCGACACGAGAACCCCGAGGAAGAAACCCAAATCGAGATGTTCAAAGACCGCATTATCCTACGAACCTTATCCGAAATTCCCACCTCACTAGAAACCACCATGCTCCTAAACCGAAATTTCTCGATCTCCGCGGATCCCGACACCCTGAAACAAATTAGCAACTCCAAACACCAAGAGAACCGCGTCATCCAAGAAAAGAACAAGAGACCCGACCAATTCTGGGAAGAAAACAACATAATCTACCGAAACGGGAAGATCTATGTACCAGAAGAACCCAAACTTCGAGAATCCATTCTTTCGGACCACCACAACCCACCCGATATCGGACACCCCGGTTCTTATCGCATGCTCGAACTAGTAAAACGAACCTTCTGGTGGCCCACGATCAAGACGGACGTCAAAAGGTTCGTAAAAGGATGTACCGAATGCCAGAAAAACAAGATCAACCGACAACCCGGTCACACACCCCTCAAACCTCTACCCATCCCCGAAACACCATGGCAAGAAATATCCATCGACATGATCGGCCCACTACCTAAATCCGAGGACCACGATGCCATACTCGTAATCGTCGACCGCTTCTCCAAAATGATCCACCTCATCCCCACCAAAACCTCTCTCACGTCAAGACAACTAGCCGAAATCTACAAGAAGGACATCTGGCGCATACACGGAATACCCAAACGCATTATTAGTGACAGAGGCCCCCAGTTCGCCTCCAAATTCATGAAAGAATTATGCTCCGCCCTAGGAATCGAAAGAAATCTATCTACCGCTTACCACCCCCAAACCGATGGCCAAACGGAGAGGATTAATCAAGAAGTCGAAACCTATTTGCAAAACTTTGTCAACTACAAACAAAACGACTGGGCAAAATGGCTCCCCACCGCGGAATTCCAATACAATGACAAAACCCACGCCGCAACCAAGCAGACCCCATTCTTTCTCACTTATGGTATCCACCCCTGGAAAGGAAACCTGACCGTTAACTCGGATAACCCTCTGGCCAACGACTTCACCGCGGAACTAGAGAAAACCCGAAACGAAGCACGAGCAGCCCTAGAAGAATACAATTCCACCATGTCCGAACGTGGTAATCTGAAACGGCAAAAGAACCCTCTATCGAAAGGAGATCTAGTTTTCCTGGAAGCTACCAACATACGATCTAACCGCCCTTCTGGAAAATTCGACAACAAACGATACGGACCCTTCGAAATTCTGGAACCCATTGGAGAAACCTCGTTCCGTCTAAAATTACCTGAAACCTGGGCTATACACGACGTCTTCCATTCTTCTCTCCTCACCAAATTCAACGAACCCGAGTTCAACTGTCAAAAGACTCCACCTCCACCCCCCCCAGATATTATTAACAACGAAGAAGAATACGAAGTAGAGGAAATCCGTGGACATAGGAAGAAAGGCCGAGGAACTCAATACCTGGTACACTGGAAAGGATACGACAACTCCGAGGATACGTGGCAATCCGCAGCAGACCTTGCAAACGCACAAGAACTCCTATCCGAATATAGGAAACACAATAAACTCCTGTGAATATAAAAGGAAACCCACCACACAACCACCGGTATAGCATCGTCTATTGGTTCGAAGAAGACATCATGAGCTCCCAAAACACCGCCGAAACCCTCACCACCACCGAACAAGAAGCCTACCATAACCTCATCGTCGACTCCTTCCGGAGCTCCGCCAAGCGAGAGCTCATCGAAATCTACAGTGCAGTAACGGACGTGGACAACCGTTACGCCCACACCTATGTCCCACTCATCTACGACCGGCCAAAGGGAGTTAACCCGGCGAACGAAGTGGAAAAGGACCATATGGTGAAGGTCATGAGGAAGGAGAGGCAGATGATCAAGAAGATCATTAAGAAGTTGCAGATGATGGAGGAAGAGTTGAGAGATCTCACCGAGGAGATAAACCCGAATGCCCATGGATGGGCCGCAAACGGAACATGGGGAGATGGTTGGGATGCACAGGCAGAAGAAAACAACCAGCAACAGTAGGAGTTGCCTAATAGGGAGGAAAGGATAATATAAAATCCAACCGTTTCTCGCTTTTCTCTCTCTCATTCCAATCTGCCCAACATTGCGCTCACAGCTAAATACGCCCCTCTGCTCGAACTCTTAGCCAGCATGAACCCTAACGCCAACCCGACTCTGCGCACCATCGCCACCCCCGTCGATCAAGCCATGCACAACAATTATATCCAGCGCAGGCACTCCACCCTATCCCGACGACGCTACCTCCTCAGGATCTTGCACGCCATGGCACAGCTTCGTGAAATAGGAGCCTCCATCATACAGCTAAACAACAACGCCCAGAACATCGCAGGAACGGTAATCTCCCCCATCAGACTCTGCGGAGGAGACAAAGGAATCGTAGCCGAACACTTCAACAAAATCCTCGCCGAACTAAACAAAATCACCAGCACCCACATCGAGTTCAATGCCCACTCCATCGCCTGTCACTCAGCAAGAATGCTCGACGTCTTGGATCGAGTAGGATCTGCCGAAGAACTAGCCGCCGCAGACGCAATCTGCAAACTCTATCGATTGGAACCCGAAACCAGACCCAACACTCCGCCAAACGAAGCCGTACCCGTCCCTGACCCCTCCCCTTGCCCATCCCAAAGCGGGAAAACAACCCCATGGACGAAGACTCCGACAAAGAAAACATACGTCCGGCCGCGAGCCGTGTCTCCAATATTCACTCCCCCGATCTAGCCGAAGAAGCTGAAAGCCTTCACCGCTATCTGGACATCCTACCCAACGCCCTCATGCCAACCGAGTTCACCCTGCCCACCACTTATTCCTTTGTCTACAACAGCCGATACAAATCCCTCGCAGAAAGAACCGCGTACTGGAATGTCATCCTTACCGTCTTATTGATGAAAAAGGGAAAGAACGAAACTTTCAAGGGTTTGCCGGCGCGCATCATCATTGGAGGACGAGACAACGCCCCTCACTTCATTGGTTTCAACGAGAAAACCGACCAATGGATCATGGCAGACACCAAGAGGAAACTCTTGAATAACCTCTTTGCGCACATCTAATGTCGCTTCGATTGGAATCCGAAGCCTGAACGGAGGGTGATGTTACGATCTATTTCCGTTATCGTCCCCTGACCCAGGTCCACATGCTACTGCTCCACACCCATATGCTCGCCTTGCCTATTTCGTGTACTTGTTCTCATTGTTAGTCAGACACCTCGGGCATACTTACTCAGCCCGCTTTCTACTTCTATTATTAGGTAGTCGACTCTGCTATAAGTAGCGTAGTAATACTCTGTATTCCTTACGCTTTACCAACTCGCTATATTCCCTTATCGCTCTCAAGTCTTTGCCCTAAGTTGCAACCTGAGCTAATCGCTATAAGGTCGTAACATACGCCCGGCTCGGCGTTAATGGATGATATAGTGGACGCGCCACCTCATCCATTTGTTTCTCATGAAGTGCCAGGACCGAAATGGCTCCCGAACCTTTTCGTACAGCTGGCTCATTCAGAGCCTAGCAACGCCGGCGTTCGTTTGTGAACGCTTAGGTGTTGTACGCTCTTGTTTGGGTATCATAAAGAACTCAAGGTGCGTACTTATTTGTTCACTCTCTTCTCTCCTCTCCCACCTCTCAATCAATGAACACTCACCCCACCCTCGATCACAGTCCCACTCCCACTCTTCGCCCCCATGTCCACCGCTTGCCACCATCGATCCAGGTGAATGAAAACGCTCTGGTATCGCCGCCAGGCATCATCGCGTGTGCGATTCGGCCTTAAACAACGAAAAATCAAAGTCTATCGTATCGCGACAATGAAGCACGACACTCACCAAGCGAGGGGCCTTGATAGAGCGGTTGAAAAGGCTTTGAGAGAAGTATGGAAGAATATAGGGCGGTATGCGGCCAAGAAAAAAATTAGAGGGTGCCTTTGGGCACAGATAAGGTGAGTTTAATCGCGTTTTCACGGCCAAACTCCCGGTCTTATGTACAATCACCTACAGGGGCGGATTCCACAGCTCTGGGCCCCCCGGTTCCACCTCAAATATCCCTCACGCAACTATCCGCATCTTTGATAGGTTCTCAAGGCATGTAGGGGGCATACATGCCCCGGAAAGCCTCAAAGAAACCTCAACATTCAGGGGTGGACTCAAGGAGGCCTCATATTACGGGGCAAAACCTTCTAATTCAAAATTCGCATTCGCTATGTATCTTTCGCGTTGACTGTAGACCCGTAGATACACTTTGAAAAACATCTGCTGTATATACGGTACTTAGTGTAATAAAAGACATCGTCGAAAGATGTCGGTCAATATCGTATCTTTTAAGCGTTAGTTATCATTCATGAGCATTGGTAAAATACAACAGAAAACGACTCTTCGTAAATTACTACCCTACAGGTAGTAACCAAAACTACTCGTCAATACGGCGTATTCGAAAACCTACTCTAAAGGAAGTATTTTACCGATTACGCCTCCTGTAATGGTAAAATACGACCTATATGGGTTCATAGAGGATCAGGGCCATGGCAAAAAAAAGAAAAACTCAGAAAAATCGCTCGCTGTGAGTGGACATCAAATCGAATATGTCCCTCGACAGATTTAACCAGCGATATTCGTGAAAATGCTTCTAGTGCACGTAAAACACCCTCAAGACAAAGATAGCCAGCTAGGGCCAAAGAGAACTCGGTTCAAAAAGTAAAAGTTTCACGAGCCACGGTGAGGAGTGCATTCGTCCAGCATGAAAGAGAATAAACTCACGACTATGAACTTGAATATCTGTAGTTCGGGTATGAATTGTGGTATAGATTTCTTTGAAAAATTTGAGGGTGATTAACATATTACCAGGACCACTTTTCGTGAAATTAGTAGCGTTGGCAAAACATTCATTGACGGCATCTTGCAACGCCGGTGCCGCGAGCTTCCTGGTATAGGCTTTGGGTAATAGATCTACCTACCAGCTTTGTTATTGGGCAATATATTATTTTTCTTGTGCTCGAGGCGCAATAGTCACTCGAAGATCATGATGGTATCATGATGGTGAGGGGGAAAAAGCGACTGGCTGACCTGGCTGCTTTGTGCTCTCGATCAATTATGTCACTTGTGTGATATAGTACCGAGTAATGCTGTGTGGTTCAGGGTGTAGCGAAAGTCCTTGTAGTATCGGTCTTATCAAAGCCCTTAAGTATGCTGTGTCGACGAACTGGACTGGATCATAAGCCGGTGGCAGTGAGTCACCGGGATCCATATATAGGTGGGATCACTCGGAGCTAAGCGAGAGGCTGCTGTGTCCCTGTTGATTGGGCTTTCACCGGTCACCATCGAACCCTAAGATTGTGATTATCCATCGCTAATCGCAATTTGCGCTGGCTGCTGTTGGGGATGACTCCTGCTTATTCCATCCCTGCAATGAGGAGGTGGGTGTCATGCACTCGAGTTGAGAGCAGCGTCCAGACACGTAATATGAGGAATTAGGCAATCTAAAGCTGTCAGAGGGGCTCGCATTGGGAAAATGTGGGCGCCCATGTTAAATCTGTGTCCATGTGTTGATTCCATATTTTTGCTGTAGCCCACTTTGATCGCACTAATTGGATAATATGAGGTTTCACAGCAGTTTTATAGGTTCAGTGCTCATAGGCTGATCAGAAAGTTCTTTAACTGCATTTTGATAATTTTATTTCTCACTTCCCACTGGCTGGTGGTCTCACTCACAATTAAGGACAACCCATCTTTTCCAACATCATCGGCACTAATCAATCACTGAAAAATTTAGTCCGACTCCACTCCGTCCTCTTTAACGGCACTAATCAATCAAAAGCTTTAGGCACGACGTGGACACACCTAACCATGATCATTCCACCGATGGACTTGAATACTATCATCGTCCTTAACATGTAATGGGAGGAAACTAAGTTGGTCTTGTCAATTGTTCCTACAGGTTGCCAGGCATCAATGAGCGGAGAGATCTGATCTTATCCCTGCCACCGCTTCGACACAATCATTGAAATCCATCATACGTCAAATAAAGTGATACGTGGTTATTGAGAATATGTTTCTGATATTATTTCATCACGTATCAATAGGAAGCAAAACTCGTTTCTCTCCCGTTTAAATGCAAGCACTAATCGGCTCACACAACATCCCCATCAGTATGACAGACTCTGCTCCAACCCTTGAAGAACTTGTGAAAGGAATTCAAGCATCTAGGAATTTCGCTGTATGTCTCATTCCATAACTCTCTCCCATGGCCTTTTTCAATAGCATTCTTGTAGTATGTTGACAGTGGGTCGCATTATACCGCAAACTTCGAAGCATATCTAATCTACGTTTGAATCCTGGAAGTGGCTGGCATCACAATCATTGTCTGTACACGCGACTGTCTGCCAAGCCTATTTGAATCTCACCTAGCCATTCCACTAGAGCTTTGATTGGATCCTGAACTTTGGCTCGGAAATCAAGTTGATCTGGAATGCCAAAGGGGTACCAATGAAAGTGATTTATCTACTTACACGTTATGTGCCCATTGCCTACAGTATCACAGTTCCGCTTTGTAAGTGTTATCCCGTCATATCGTGTTTTTGAAATGATGTTGATGCTCCATTTCAGATTCCGCTGGCAAGTATACTCCTTCGCAATGCGCTATCTTGTACGAGGTTGACGGAGGTACGCTACTATATTGTGTCCGAGAGTCAATTACTAATATTGTCTAACTTTGACTAGCACTGTTTGTGATCGTCGGTCTCTGTGCTGATTGTAAGCATGAGGTCTTGACGGCAGATATGCCCTATGTGTCCTGATGGGTGATATTAGTGATCCTAATCATTCGAACGTGGGCTGTCTGGGGAAAAAGAAAGTATATGACATATTTCTTGTTTGGACTCTATGCTCTGGCGGTGGCCTCGCAAACTGCGCTATATGCAGTATCCCAAAGGTTTACGGAACGTAAGTCTGATTTAGCGTTGATATTTTGTATGAGGGACTTGTATTCTTTTTAGACTTGACGTTTCCTGGCCCTGTGTTTGGATGCTACCCGAAATTTGATAGCGCGTATCTACCTGCTGCATTTGTAATTCATACTGTTGTTGATACAGGTGAGTCTATCATATGGTTTGAGTTCTTTGGAGGTTTTTAAATCATGGTGATAGTCATTCTTGTTTTAATGCTTATTCGGGGAGGATCGCTCTGTGAGTGTAATAAAGACTGTCAGTATAAAAAATAACTAATGTGTTGCAAACAGATTGGTGGGGAAAAAATTCAACACTCCTCCGAACAATCTATAGTGACGGTTGGTACCTTGTTGCTCGGATTTTCTCATCATGCTTACATGACTACGTGAAGGGATAAGCTTCTATGTATATAACGCCGGTAAATCAATATCTGTTATCTATATCATAAAGCAGCCGTGACACTGACCTTCCGGACTCTCTAACTTTCACAGCCATCTCCACTGCAATGGCTATTTTGTTGTTCGGCAAGGTAGATATGTTTGATGTCAGTTCTTGATCTCGCTGCTGAGATACATCTGTTTGCAGGGTGACAACAGCTTATTGTTGTGGATGTAAGTGAAAAAAGGATGAAATATCCGAGATATTAACTTTCGTCTCCGAAGGATGGAAGGATCGTTCGGCCCCGTTTTGGCTTGCAGAGTAGTATTACACATACGAAGATCATATAATGATACACTGGAAGTGCAAACATTATCTACGACCAAAAATAGTCGAATGTTTGCTCCAACTGGTCAGAGAAGCATGATAGAATGAATGTGATAATTGTGAGTAGTCGTGCAAGATGGAATTCCGATCAGAGCTAACTGACATCTCAGTCTGGTGAAGGGCCGAGTTAAACGAGAATGCCGTAGTTGATCAACAATTGCGAATTGAGATTGGTTAGATAAATTGTACTAAAGTTGTGGTAGTGATTCCGAGTAAGGATCATAACTCTGTGTGATATCGGTCTTATCAGAGCCCTTAAGTATGCTGTGTCGACGAACTGGGCCGGATCATAAGCCGGGTGGCAGTGAGTCACCGGAATCTATATATAGGTGTGATCACTCGGAGCTAAGCGAGAGGTGCTGTGTCCCTGTTGATTGGACTTCACATCGAACCCTACACTCATGTCGAACAGTGTCAACAAGTGGGCTCCTGGTAACGCTTGTGAGTCTATTCTTCGTTCTAAAGTTGAATGCTACGTCGTTATACTGCCCTTGTTTTGTCCATCCCAGACGGACCAGTGCTCTCGCAAACGGACCTATACCTCCTCAAAACTGAGCTGGAGATTAACCCGATTTTTGCACAGAAGTTTAATGGATATCATCTCGTTCTTGATTTAACGACAGGTGAGAATCAGCTTCTCGCTGTTGCGATGAATGGTGCTTACAAACGGTGCGGGTGTTTTCCAGGAGTCGCGCGTGATGCAGACGGAAGGAATTCAGAGTTCACTGCGAAGCTTCAACCCGCTGTGCTACCGCGGGTGGAACAGTTATATGTCATCTCGGAATTCAGCCCGTGGTGTACGACTGTGAAGAACTCTGCGGGTGTCACTATGTCGGACGTATGCCAGACTATCTGGACAGAGTGGGTTGCTTATTGCTTCTGCCGTCATCGCCTCGGTCTAATACTTTGGGGAAAGATATACGAGCAATCACGTCGTGGATACGGAGATGAGTGCTCTGCCGACACGACTTCAAGAGCAGATCAAGGGTACTGCGCAGAGGAACCAACAGCCGGGCTATGGAATGTACACGCCGGCTGGCGTTAGATGCCGCCGTGTTGGTGAGTGCTGCTGGTGTACACCGCGACCCACAATCGTGACAAAACACCCGTAGATTGGCTGAGGGATAGACACTTTTTCGAAGGCCTGAAGAAAGATGATAATTATGCGAAGCGGAAGCTGGGATTCAGTGCTCCGAATGTATTCATTATGGAGCTGAACTCTGGGTATTACTGAGCTGTATGTACACATGGCAATCAATGAATGGGACGAGCGCACAGCAAATGCGCATAGGGCGGTGATCGATTAGCAGCCGGGTCACCTGACCGCACTTGCTCTCTCCCAGTTTTCAGCACATCGCCCGATACCCGCCAGCCCAGCGCCAGGTGTGCTGTAGAGCAACAGATGATGTCTGGCCCGAACACCCCCTTCATCCCCCCGCTGCTCGCGCCCTCCCCCGGCGGCCATTCCCCCGCCATGCTCCAGGACACCTCCGCTCCCAGCCCCCGCCGGGCCAGACCGCACAGCCGATGCAGCCGCCCTTCTGGCCACCGCAGGCGCAGGCATTTCCTGGTGCAATGGCGCCCCCGGGTCCCTTCTATGGAGCAGGAACACCGTACAGCCAACCATTCATCCCGCCTCAGCCTTATTCAGGATCCATGGGTGGGCAGACACCACTACCGCCTCTGGGGCCCGGCGGATTAGCTGCTGATTATACCGGCCTGCCCAATATACCCCCCTCACCCATGGGTCAAACACCGCAATTCCCTCCTCCGAATCCCGGGGCCTGGCATGGCGTGCACCCAAATACGGTACCAATGCACCACGCACCAGGAATGGGACAAGGGGCGCCCTCCTCGCCCTGGTATCCCCAGGGCCAACCACAACGCCCGATGCACTATGCTACACCGATGATGGGTTATGGCGGTGTCCCGTTACAAGGTGATCCGTTTCCTGGAGGCGGATGGCCTTCTCCGGCGGCTGGTTTTGGTCCCGGTCTAATATCAAATGTCCCGGCTCACGGTATGGGTGGTGGTGGATTCTATGGTGGTGGTGGTGGTGGCGGTAACCCTGGAGGAGGATGGCCTGGATACGGTGGTGGTGGTGGTGGTCCTCAGCCAGCGCCACCCCAGCCGCAACGGATTTTTAGGGATACAGGCGATCAAGTGACGAAATGGGCCTCTGGCCAACATTGTGAGTTATTTTCTCGTCTCAATCAAGATCTAAATGAGTTGAAAAATTATACCATATATAGACGGTCCCGTTTTAACACCTTTCCAACTCAAAATTGTTGAGGCCCGACTCGAGATCAATCCCCTTCTTTTGCCTGTGCCAGAAGAACAGGAGCACGTACACCTTAAATGGAATATGCTGATGCCGTCTAGTCTGGTTCATCGTTCCGACGATCATCACCAGATCTCATGGTCCAAAGGTCGTGGTGAACCCGCTACATTTCCTCGCATCACTCAACTTAGAATCACGTCGAATCATTTCCCGTGGACTATCGAAGTAGACGCGCAGGACGAAGAAGCTGGTGTGACTTGCGGCGAAGTCATTGACACAATTGCTAAAGCTATGGATAAACTCACGTCGGCATCGGATTACAACAGTCTGCCTAAAGAGAAAAAGGAAAAGGTTAATCGGGCATACAGACATAATAGGTCGAGGAGTGCAGATGTACCAGGAGGGAGGCTGGGCGAGGGATTGAAGAGAATGGACTTTTTATGCGATTTGACGGCGTTCGGGGGGCTAGAAGCAGATGAGAGCGTTGTGCATAGGACATGCAGTGTGACGCTACCGGGATATGTTGTTCTGAGATGCATCAAGGAGAGGACGCCATTGGAGCAGATGAACGAGCAGAAACAACGAGCGCAGGAACTGCACGACGCGGAACAAACGTTGGCGAGGGAGAGACTTGAAGCTCAGAGGGCGGAGGAGAGATCAAAGGCTTCGAGTGCGAGGAGCAGTACAAGGGGGAGCGTCTCGAGGAATAGTCGGAGGAGTCAAACGACTTCTACTGTGTCCGGGAGCTATTCGGGGAGCGATATTGGGATTGATGTGGAAGATGCGAGCGATGATGAATCAAGTTCGGGTCATCGATAGAAGCCGGGAGGATTGGAGTTACAATCTATTGTATGTACCACTTATGGATTGGTTATGCTATGTGTATATGTTTATTCAAGATGCCGTTGGCGCGTACATTGCAGCGACGAGGAGCAGGGGACACGATGATGATGACTGGCCGATCAGGTCACCGGTTGATTAATGAATCTTCTTTGTTTGGTCTGTGCGTGCATGAGGCAAGTCTCAGTATATATTGAACAAGCGCCGTGACAGAGTGCAAGATACGACGAGGCCAAGCCGTCACGGCTTTTGGAAGTCTCCTCTTACCACCATGCTTCTCGACCGCTTCTCGCGTTTCTTTCACAAGTCGAAAAAATATCGAAAGGATGATACGTCGTCTAACCTTGTGGTCGAGGATCAAACTGCAGGTGAGCGGACCACTCACTGATAGCCATCGAAAATAGCTCATACTGTTTCAAGAGGCCAGCCATGGGTTCTTCGCCAATGCTAATAAGGTCACAGTAAAAGGTGGCCAGATGGTTGATCGGTCCACGACTTATAACACATTCAATTTGGGAGCAGGAGGTATGCAATCAGACAGACCTCTATAAGCGCTCATCATTATCTTACTATGCTCGATCGATGTGCTTCATCAGTCTTGCAATTTATGCTCGCCCACATATGTACTGATGCTACCACCGATGCACTTGTACGAAGCCCGGCTCCTAGATGTCTTCCTGGAACTCGCGAGCGAATCTTGAAGATTTTGGACGAGTGGCTAATCAATTATCTTTGGATGATTGTTTGGCTTAGTGGCCCAGCTGGTGCTGGAAAGTCGGCCGTCGCGCAGACCTTTGCTGAGGAGTGCGCTAAGCGAAACCGTCTTGGAGCAGCATATTTTTTCATTCGATCGTCAAAGAGCCACCACCCTCGAACTCTCATACCAACCCTCGCATATCAACTCGCGGTCAATGTTCCTGGATATAAGAATATCCTTGGGCATGCCATCTTCGAGGACCCTTCTATCTTCGACAAAGCGCTTCAAGTACAAATGCAGAAACTCATCATCGAGCCTTTCACAGCCTTACAGATGCAGAAGCCCGAAATAGCTCAAAATCCTTTCTTTATTATCATAGACGGACTGGATGAATGCGAAGGCGAGGAAACACAATGCGAGATTATCGAGGTGATTGCAGGGGTGGTTCAGCTGAAGCAGCATATTCCTCTTCGCTGGTTGATCGCGAGTCGCCCCGAGTTCCACCTCCAGTACACGTTCTCTCAACCAGACCTTGCCATCGACTATCATAAAGAAGTATTACTGATCGATGCGGACACGATAAGAGATGTCAACCTCTACCTCCGACATACTCTAGAGAACATTCGAATCAAGTCTTCAATCAAGGCGCCTTGGCCTCCCGAGTTGGATATGCGGAGGCTGGAGGACACTGCCTCTGGTCTGTTTATTCTTGCGGCCACTATTGTTCGCTATGTCTCCGACGTCAAATATAGAAATCCTCAGCGGCGTCTTCGGGATTTCTTTGCATTCATGGACCATGAAGATCGTGCTACTACGACAAATCCTCTCGAGACTCTTGATCAGCTCTATTCTCAAATTCTATCTGAAATACCCAAGGATGTTTATCCAATGACGAAGCGGATACTGGCCCTTCACCCTGGTGGCTTCATCGCTATATACGATGTGTCTGTTAACTGCACTCTACTTCGCATAGATCCAGATGTGTTTCATGATGCTGTTAAAGGTCTCCATTCGCTTTTTGATATACCTCCACACGGTGTGAATCGTCCCATGCGCCCGCATCATGCATCATTTAGAGATTACCTTATGTCTCCACCTCGATCTGGCGAGTTTTTCGTTAGCAAATACGGTTTCGGCAAATCCTGTGCCAACGAGTTTTTTTTCTGGTACAAGACCATACTCGAGGATCCTTGTTGGGTTTCAGATGGTATGTCCCTGGGGGTGGTGTAGCTTTAATTTCCGCTTACAGGATACCTAGATTCGTTCAGTTCAATTCTAAAGTCAGTCAGGAATACCGTATTGCCTGGTGTGGTGTGGGATAGTGGACCGACATCCCATACTGTGCGAGCAGTTGTGAGTATCTCGCTCTGGAGTGCCCTTGCTGCATTGGACGCCGACCTCAACGCTGAGCTTCTTGCTGGACTCGAGGATTTCGATTTCAGCTACATGCTGGTGAGCTCTCACAATATACAGTTTTTCACCCCGTTCGTAAACAATTGGGTGAGCTCTAGCTATTATTCCGTGTTGTGCCATCTAACCTCTACTTTGTAGCGCCGTCATACTACACTCTTGCACACCAAACCGCAGGATCAACTGGAGCAGACATTGTTAGATAAGGCTGTCAGTGAGGTGAGCTGGCCTATGGAGCCTGCCATGTTTCCCATCCTCAAGATGGATGTGAGTTTTTGATTGTTGTGTGCCTCTCATTCACTAATCAACTCACAAAGGATACCAACTCTCCGTACCGATATGTGTTTATTGGTCATGGCCTGAGATGTTGCCTGTTTTGGTTTGATGAGAAGGGTTGGCTGGGTGGGCGGTGTCGGCTTAGTTGTAAGGTGGCACCCAAAGAGAGGTATGCTGTTTCCGACTGCGTTATTCACCTCCCGGAGCAGTTCTAGGAATAATTCAATTTTTTTTACTGCTTCATTTGTTGGCGGCCTGTTTTATCTAGTAGTCTCAATGATGGTTCGGCGTAAGATAGAATACGACGCAATATAAGAATACTTGGACTTCTTGTTGCCTCGGCCAGTAGTGTTTTAGCCACCTTCAATTTGTTGTCTTGTACCAGCCTATTCAATGCCTAAATTGAAGGCCGCTTATTCGTTGTGCTTGAACCGTCATCGAGCATCGCATTTGTATGTAGATAACGGGCAAGGGGTAGATTACTATTGAGGAGTTTGCTTCGTTCTACAAAGACAATTATAGACTTATTTTGTAGACATCGCCTCAGTGAGCTTGTCTTTCATGAACTGCACAGACGCGGTGATCTTGTCAAATCAGCCTGATTAGTACAACCTGTTGGTTGATAAGCCTTGGATATTGCTTGGTCAGATGATATTTTATGTGCTTGCGGTCCTGTTGGAAGACAAGATATCACATATTGAATTATGCAGATTGAGCCACAGCAGGTAGATAAGTAATGCGAGCCATTGAAGGTGCGGGGGCGGGCAGTCAGAGGCACTATGAGAGCAGGTATACGCCGTGGCATTTGCACTGTAGTGACCTGCACATTCTCGGCAATAGCACACAATGGGAATGCTCAGAGTGAGAGAACGCGTCGATTTCATTTTCGATTGCAGGTGCACGCTGCACGTGACCGCGTGGCTGGAGTCAATAGGAGGCGTACATTGTTGTTGACGATTCAAGTGCCCCAGTCTGGTGTCTGAGCCAAAGTGATCCAGATCGTTCAAACCACACCAGGTCCGACTGCACAACCGAGGCAGCAACCACTTGGGCCACCGCAGGCACAAGGATATCCTGGCGCAATGCCGCCCCCAGGCTTCTATGGAGGAACGCCATACAGTCAATCATTCATCCCTTCACAGCCTTAGTTGGTACCCATCCACTACCACCTCTAGGGCCCGGCGGATTGGCTGTTGATTATACCGTCCTTCCACATACACCCCCTCACCCATGGGTCAAACACCCCAATTCCCTCCTCCGAATCCCGGGGCCTGGCATGGCGTGCCCCAAATACGGTACCAATGCACCACGCACCGGGAATGGGACAAGGGCCGCCCTCCTCGCCCTGGTATCCCCAGGGCCAACCACAACGCCCGATGCACTATGCTACACCGATGATGGGTTATGGCGGGGTCCCGTTACAAGGTGATCCGTTTCCTGGAGGCGGATGGCCTTCTCCGGCGGCTGGTTTTGGTCCCGGTCTAATATCAAATGTCCCGGCTCACGCTATGGGTGGTGGTGGGTTCTACGGTGGTGGTGGTGGCGGTAACCCTGGAGGAGAATGGCCTGGATATGGTTTTCCGCCAGTGCCACCCCAGCCGCAACGGATATTCAGGATACAAGTGATCAAGTGACATAATGGGCAACATTGTGAGTTATTTCCTCATCTCAATCAAGATCTAAATGAGTTAAAAATATACTATATATAGATGGTCCCGTTTTAACACCTTTTCAACTCAATCGTCGAGGCTCGACTCGAGATCAATCCCCTTCTTTTGCCTCTGCCAGAAGAAGGGGAGCACGTACACCTTAAATGGAATATGCTTATGCCGTCTAGTCTGGTTCATCGTTCCGACGATCATCACCAGACATCATGGTCCAAAGGCCGTGGCGAACCTGCTACATTTCCTCGCATCACTCAACTCAGAATCACGTCGAATCATTTCCCGTGGTTTATCGAAGTAGACGCGCAGGACGAAGAAGCTGGTGTGACTTGCGGCGAAGTCATTGACACAATTGCTAAAGCTATGGATAAACTCACGTTGGCATCGGATTATAACAGTCTGCCTAAAGAGAAAAAGGAAAAGGTTAATCGGGCATACAGACATAATAGGTCGAGGAGTGCAGATGTACCAGGAGGGAGGCTGGGTGAGGGATTGAAGAGAATGGACTTTTTATGCGATTTGACGGCGTTCGGGGGGCTAGAAGCAGATGAGAGCGTTGTGCATAGGACATGCAGTGTGACG
The DNA here is from genome assembly GCA_029719445.1 of Agaricus blazei. NCBI lineage: Eukaryota > Fungi > Basidiomycota > Agaricomycetes > Agaricales > Agaricaceae > Agaricus > Agaricus blazei. The sequence continues at coordinate 189,908 of SSNC01000019.1, forward strand.
CTACCGGGATATGTTGTTCTGAGATGCATCAAGGAGAGGACGCCATTGGAGCAGATGAACGAGCAGAAACAACGGGCACAGGAACTGCACGACGTGGAAGAGCGATGATGAATCAAGTTCGGGTCATCGATAGAAGCCAGGAGGATTGGAGTTACAATCTATTGTAGGTACCACTTATGGATCCGTTATGCTATGTGTATATGTTTATTCAAGATGCCTCTGGCGCGTACATTGCAGCGAAGAGGAACAGGGGACATGATGATGATGACTGGCCGAACAGGTTACCGGTTCATTAATGAATCTTCTTTGTTTGGTCTGTGCGTGCGTGAGGCAAGTCTAAGTATATATTGAACAAGCGCCGTGACAAAGTACAAGATACAACGAGGCCAGGCGGTCACGGCTTTAGGAAGTCTCCTCTTGCCACGATGCTTCTTGACCGCTTCTCGCGTTTCTTTCACAAGTCGAAAAAATATCGAAAGGATGATACGTCGCCTAACATTGCGGTCAAGGATCAAGCTGCAGGTGAGCGGACCAGTTATTGATAGCCATCGAAAGTACCTCACTCTGTTTCAAGGGACGGGCTGTGGGATGTTCACCAATGCTACTGATGTCACAGTAAATGGTGGTACCCTGGTTAATGGCCCCACGACTTATAACACATTCAATTCGGGAGCAGGAGGTATGTGATCAGACCTCTATAACCGCTCATCATTACCTCACTATTCCTGATCGATGCGCTTCATCAGTCTTGCAATTTATGCTCCCTCACATATGTACTGATGCTACCACCGATGCACTTGTACGAAGCCCACCTCCTAGATGTCTTCCTGGAACTCGCGAGCGAATCCTGAAGATTTTGAACGAGTGGCTAATCAATTATCTTTGGATGATTGTTTGGCTCAGCGGTCCTGCTGGTGCTGGAAAGTCGGCTGTCGCGCAGACCTTTGCTGAGGAGTGCGCTAAGCGAAAGCGTCTTGGAGCGGCATATTTTTTCATTCGATCGTCAAAGAGCCACCACCCTCGAACTCTCATACCAACCCTCGCATATCAACTCGGGGTCAATGTCCCTGGATATAAGAATATCCTTGGGCATGCCATCTTCGAGGACCCTTCTATCTTCGACAAAGCGCTTCAAGTACAAATGCAGAAACTCATCATCGAGCCTTTCACAGCCTTACAGACGCAGAAGCCCGAAATAGCTCAAAATCCTTTCTTCATTATCATAGACGGACTGGATGAATGCAAAGGCGAGGAAGCACAATGCGAGATTGTCGAGATCATTGGAGAGGTGGTTCGACTGAAAAAGGACCTTCCTCTTCGCTGGTTGATCATCAGTCGCCCCGAGTTTCACCTGCAGTACACGTTCTCTCAACCAGACCTTGCCATCGACTATCATAAAGAAGTGTTACTGATCGATGCGGACACGATAAGAGATGTCAACCTCTACCTCCGACATACTCTAGAGAACATTCGAACCAAGTCGTCGATTAATGCGCCTTGGCCTCCCGAGTTGGATATGCGGAGGCTAGAGGGCACTGCCTCTGGTCTGTTTATTCTTGCGGCCACTATTGTTCGCTATGTCTCCGACGTCAAATATAGAAATCCTCAGCGGCGTCTTCGGGATTTCTTTGCATTCGTGGATCATGAAGATCGTGCTACTACGACAAATCCTCTCGAGACTCTTGATCAACTCTATTCTCAAATTCTATCTGAAATACCCAAGGATGTTTATCCAACAACGAAGCGCATACTGACTCTTCAGGCTAGTAGCTCCACCAATATACACAATGTGTCTGTCCACTGCACTCTACTTCGCATAGATCAAGATGTGTTTCATGATGCTGTTAAAAGTCTCCATTCGCTTTTTGATATACCTCCACGCGGTGTGAATCGTCCCATGCGCCCGCATCATGCATCATTTAGAGATTACCTTAGGTCAAAACCTCGATCTGGCGAGTTTCATCTTGACTTTTACGATCGCGGCAAATCCTGTGCCAACGAGCTTTTGTTCTGGTACAAGACCATGCTTGAAGAACCTTGTTGGACTTCGGATGGTATGTCCCTGGGGTTGCCGTGGCTTTGATTTCCGCTTACCAGACGGCTAGATCCATTCAAATCAATTCTAGGGTCAGTTAGAAACACCGTATTGCCTGGTGTGGTGTGGGATAGTGTATCGACATCTTATATAGTGCGAAAAGTTGTGAGTCTCTCGCTCTGGGGTGCCCTTGCTGCAATGGGTGCCGACCTCAACGCGGAGCTTCTTGCTGGACTCGAGGATTTTGATTTCAGGTACATGGTGGTGACCACTATATATGGACACGATTTTGCCGCGTTCATAACCAATTGGGTGAGCTCTGGCTATTATTCTGTGTTGTGGCATCTAACTTATCCTTTGTAGTGCCGTCATACTACACTCTTGCACACCGAACCGCAGGGTCAACTGGAGCAGACATTGTTAGATAAGGCTGTCAGTGAGTTGAGCCGGCCTATGGAGCCGGCCCTGTTTCCCATCAATGAGACAGACGTGAGTCTTTGATTGTTGTGTGCCTCTCATTCGCTAATCAACTCACAAAGGATACGGACTCTCCATACCGATATGTGTTTATTGGTCACGGCATGAGATGTTGCCTGTTTTGGTTTGATGAGAAGTGCTGGTTGGGTGGGCGTTGTCGGCTTAGTTGTAATGTGGCACCCAAAGAGACATATGCTCTTTCCGACTGTGTTATTCACCCCCCGGAGGATTTTTATGAATAATTCAATTTTTCTACTGCTTCATTTGTTGGTGGCCTGTTTTATCTAGTAGTCTCAATGATGGTTCGGCGTAAGATAGAATAGGACGCAATATAAGAATACTTGGACTTCTTGTTGCCTCGGCCAGTAGTGTTTTAGCCGCCTTTAATTTGTTGTTTTGTACCAGCCTATTCAATACCGCTTATTCGTTGTGCTTGAACTGTCATCGAGGATCGCATTTGTACTTAGATGATGCACGAGGGTGAATATTATTATTGAGGAGTTTGCTTCATTCAACAGAGACAATTGAGGATGATGCTTAATTTGTAGACACCGCATCAGAGAGCTTGGCTTTGATGAACTGCACGGATGCTTGCCAAATTGGATTAATTAGTACGACTTGTTGGTTGATAAGCGTTGGATGTTACTTTGTGAGATGCTAATTCATGTGCTTGCAGTCCTGTTGGAAGAGAGGATATCGCATATTGAAACATGAGAATTGCGTGATGGCAGGTAGACAGATAATGCGAGCCATTGGAGCCACAGGGGCGCTTAATGGGGAGGTCAGATGCACTATGAGAGCATGTACATGCCATGGCATTGCGCTGTAGAGACCTGTACATTCGCGGCAGTAACACAGAACATTCGCGGCAGTAACACAGAATGGGAACGCTCAGAGAACGCATAGATTACTATTGGACAAACAGGTGCATGCTGCACGTGACCAGGTGGCTGGAGTCAATGGCAGAGGCGTTGCCAAAGGGATCCAGATCGTTCAAACCACACCAGGTCCGACTGCACAACCGAGGCAGCAACCATTCGGGCCACCGCAGGTGCAAGGATTCTCTGGCGCAATGCCCCTTCAAGTTACCTTCTATGGAGGAGGAACACCGTACAGTCAACCATTCATCCCTCCACAGCCTTAGTCAACATCCATGGGTGGACAGACATCACTACCGCCTCTAGGAATTGGCAGATTAGCTGCTGATTATACCCGCCTTCTGGCACATATACCCCCCTCACCAATGGGTCAAACACTGCAATTCCCCCCTCCGGATCCAGGGGTCTGGCCTGGCAGAGTGTCGTGCATAGGACATGCAGTGTGATGCTACCGGGATATGTTGTTCTGAGATGCATCAAGGAGAGGACGCCATTGGAGCAGATGAACAAGCAGAAACAACGGGCACAGGAACTGCACGACGCAGAACAAACGTTGGCGAGGGAGAGACTTGAAGTTCAGAGGGCGGAGGAGAGATCAAAGGCTTCGAGTGCGAGGAGCAGTACAAGGGGGAGCGTCTTGAGGAGTAGTCGGAGGAGTCAAACGACTTCTACTGTGTCCGGGAGCTATTCGGGAAGTGATATTGGGATTGAGGTGGAAGATGCGAGCGATGATGAATCAAGTTCGGGTCATCGATAGAAGCCAGGAGGATTGGAGTTACAATCTATTGTATGTACCACTTATGGATCCGTTATGCTATGTGTATATGTTTATTCAAGATGCCTCTGGTGCGTACATTGCAGCGACGAGGAGCAGGGGACACGATGATGATAACTGGCCGACCAGGTCACCAGTTCATTAATGGATCCTCTTTGTTTGGTCTGTGCGTGCATGAGGCAAGTCTAAGTATATATTGAACAAGTGCCGTGACAGAAGTACAAGATACAACGAGGCCATGCCGTCACGACTTCAGGAAGTCTCCTCTTACCACCATGCTTCTCGACCGGTTCCTGCGTTTCCGTCACAAGTCGAAAAAACATCGAAAGGATGATACGTTGTCTAACCTTGTGGTCAAGGATCAAGCTGCGGGTGAGCAGACAGTCACTGATAGCCACCGAGAGTACCTCATGCCGTTCCAAGAGATGAGCCCTGGGATCCTCACCGGTGCTAGTGATTTCACAATAAATGGTGGCCAGTTCATTAATCACCCCAAGACTTATAACATAATCAATTCGGGAGAAGGAGGTATGTAATCAGACCTCGATCACCACTCATCGTTATTTTACTATCCCTGACTGATGCGCTTCATCAGTCTTACAATTTATGATCCCTCGTATATGTGGTGATGCTACCACCGATGCACTTGTGCGAAGCCCACCTCCTCGATGTCTTCCTGGAACTCGCGAGCGAATCTTGGACATTTTAAACAAGTGGCTGATCAACTATCTTTGGATGATTGTTTGGCTCAGTGGCCCTGCTGGCGCTGGAAAGTCGGCTGTCGCGCAGACCTTTGCTGAGGAGTGCGCTAAGCGAAAGCGTCTTGGAGCAGCATATTTTTTCATTCGATCATCGAAGAGCCACCATCCTCGAACTCTCATTCCAACCCTCGCATATCAACTCGCAATTAATGTTCCCGGATATAAGGAAATCCTTGGTAATGCGATCCACGATGACCCTTCCATCTTCGATAAAGCGCTTCACGTACAAATGCAGAAACTCATCGTTGAGCCTTTCACGGCCTTACAGACGCAGAAGCCCAAAATAGCTCAAAATCCTTTCTTCATTATCATAGACGGGCTGGATGAATGCGAAGGCGAGGAAGCACAATGCGACATTGTCGAGATAATTGGAGAGGTGGTTCGACTGAAAAAAGACCTTCCTCTTCGCTGGTTCATCGCGAGTCGCCCCGAGTTCCACCTACAGTACACGTTCTCTCAACCAGACCTTGCTATCGACTATCATAAAGAAGTGTTACTGATCGATGCGGACACGATAAAAGATGTCAACCTCTACCTCCGACATACTCTAGAGAACATTCGAATCAAGTCCTTGATTAAGGCACCTTGGCCTCCCGAGTTGGATATGCGGAGGCTGGAGGACATTGCCTCGGGACTGTTTATTCTTGCGGCCACTATTGTTCGCTATGTCTCCGACGTCAAATATAGAAACCCCCAGCGGCGCCTTCGGGATTTTTTTGCATTCATGAATCGCGAAGACCGTGCTACTACGACAAACCCTCTCGATACTCTTGATCAGCTGTATTCGCAAATTCTATCTGAAATACCCAAGGATGTGTTTCCAATAACAATGCGCATATTGGCCCTCCATACCGTCGGGTTCATTGCTTCATACAATGTGTCAGTTACTTGCACTCTACTTCGTATAGATCAAGATGAGTTTCATGACGCTGTTGGAAGGCTCCATTCACTTTTTGATATACCTCCCCGCGATGTGAATCGTCCCGTGCAGCCGTATCATGCATCATTTGGAGATCACCTTAGGTTACAACACCGATCTCGCGAGTTTCATGTTAGCAATCACGATTTTGGAAAATCCTGTGCCAAAGAGTTTTTGTTCTGGTACAAGACCGTGCTCGAAGATCCTTGTTGGATTTCAGATAGTATGTCCCTGGGGTTTCTGTGGCTTTGATTTCCACTTACCGCACACCTAGATTCATTCAGTTCAATTCTAAAGTCAGTTGGAAACACCGTATTGCCTGGTGTGGTGTGGGATAGTGTAAAGACTTCTAATATGGTGCGAAGAGTTGTAAGTTTCCTGTTCTGGAATGTCCTTGGTCAATTGGGTCTCCCCCTCAACACGGAGCTTCTTGTCGGATTCAAGGATTTCGATTTCAGGTACATCTTGGTGAGTGCCAGGGATAAACAAGCGTTCGCTCTCTTTATAAACGATTGGGTGAGCTCTGGCTACTATTTCATGTTCTGAGATCTAACTTCTACTTTGTAGCACCGTCATACTACACTCGTGCACGCCAAACCGCAGGATCAACTGGAGGAGGCATTGTTAGGCAAGGTTCTCAGTGGTGTAAGCCGGCCTATGGAGCGTGCCATGCTTCCCATCGACTACTTGGAGACGGACGTGAGTTTTTATTTGGCGTGTGTCTCTCATCTACTAATCAACTCACAAAGCATCCTGAGCCTCCATACCAATATGTGTTTATTGGTCGCGGCATGAGATCTTGCTTGTTTTGGTTTGATGAGAACTGTTCGTTGGCTGGGCGGTGTCGACTTCGTTGTAAGGTGGCACCCAAAAAGAGGTATCTTATTTCCGACTGCGTTATTCACTTCCCAGAAAAAATTCGTATATAATTCAAATGTTTGTACTGCTTCATTTGTTGGCGGCCCGCTTTATCTAGTAGTCTCAATGATGGTTCGGCGAAATAATAGAATACGACTCAATATAAGAACACTTGGACTTCTTGTTGGCTCGGCCAGTAGTGTTTTAGCCACCTTTAATTTGTTGTTTTGTACCAGCCTATTCAATACCTAAAGGCCGCTTATTTGTTGTGCTTGAACCGTCATTGAGCATTGCTATCGTATGTAGATACGGACAAGGGGAGTATTACTAGTGAAGCGTTTGCTTCATTCTACAAAGACAATTAATAGACTTATTTTGTAGACATGGCATCAGAGAGGTTGCCTTTCATGAACTGCACAGACACGGCAATCTTGTCAAATCAGCCTGATTAGTATAACCTGTTGGATGATAAGCCTTGGATATTGCTTGGTCAGATGATATTTTATGTGCTTGCGGTCCTGTTGGAAGAGAAGATATCACATATTGAATCATGCAGATTGAGCCACAGCAGGTATATAAGTAATACAAGCCATTGAAGGTGCGGGGGCGGGCAGTCTGAGGCAGTCTGAGAGCAGGTATACACCATGGCATTTGCACTGTAGTGACCTGCACATTCTCGGCAATAGCACACAGTGGGAACGCTCAGAGTGAGAGAACGCGTCGATTTCGATTGGGCAAACAGGTGCATGCTGCACGTGACCGCGTGGCTGGAGTCAATGGAAGGAGGCGTACCCCGGATTGGCTCGATTCAACAGGCCACCTGGTGAAATGCATTTCAGTACACAAACTGTTGCTGTTCTTATCCCACGTTCTCTTCGTCTCGATCTACGTGCACGGAGGTCTCTCTCTCAAATCGCCAAGCGTCAATGTACAGCAGGAGCTATGTGCCGCTAGCGCGTACATTGACCGGGTGTCAAAACAGTCACCCAATCAGATCACCAGTTCTTCATCATCTCCCTTCTGGGCCAATGGTTGCGTGAGGCAGTTCTAAGTATATATTGAACAAGCACCGGTCAAGCAAACAACACAACAAATCCGATCAGGCACGGTTTTGTAGTCTCCCCCACCACCATGCTTCTTGACCGGCTCTTGCGTTTCCTTCACAAGCCAAAAAAGCATGAAGAAAATGCCATACAACCCGGTGCCGCGCCTGAGGCTCCAACTATGTGTGGGTTAATCAACCCTCAATGGCTACTCAAGGGAGCTTACATACTTTCAAGATGCCGGCCATGGAATTTTTGCCAATGCTACCAATTTCACTTTAAACAATCCCGTTATGATTGATCAGTCACAAGTGAACTATATGAGCATCCAGACAATTTACAACACAATTGTTACTGGCACAGCAGGTAGGTGATAAATCATGAATCATAGATGATCACTCTCATCCCTTTTTCTTGACTAATCGGCCTCAATAGTTTTGGATCGTTTGCTTCCCTACACATGTCCCGATGCCGCTACCGATGCGCTCGTACGAAGCCCCCTCCTCGATGTCTTCCTGGCACTCGTGAGCGAACCTTGGGGATCTTGAGCAACTGGTTGATCAGTCATCTTTGGATGATCTTTTGGATCACTGGCCCTGCTGGCGCTGGAAAGTCAGCTGTCGCGCAGAGTTTTGCTGAAAAGTGCTTTGAGCAAGGACGTCTTGGTGCGGCATACTTCTTCATTCGATCATCACCCAGCCATCATCCGCGAACTCTCATACCAAGTCTTGCCTATCAACTTGCAGTTAATGTTCCTGGTTTCCAAAACATTCTTGGTCATGCTATTCTTCATGACCCTTCCATCTTTCACAAAGCGCTTCAGGTGCAAATACAGAAACTCATAGTCGAACCCTTCACAATTTTACAGGCCCGGAAGCCCGAGATAGCTCAAAATCCTTTTTTTATCATAATAGATGGGCTCGATGAATGCCAAGGTGTCAAAGCACAGTGCGAGATTGTCGAGATGATTGGAGAGGTAGTTCGGCTGAAAAAGGACCTTCCTCTTCGGTGGTTGATCGCAAGTCGTCCCGAGCTCCACCTCCAGTACACGTTCTCCCAACCTGATTTCACTATCAACTATCACAGAGAATTGTTATTGATCGATGCGGATACCAAACAAGATGTCAAACTCTTCCTCTGTCACGACTTCGAAAATGTTCGCATCAAGTCCTCGATTAAGGCACCTTGGCCTTCCGAGGTGGACTTGCGGAGGCTGGAGGATATCGCCTCAGGTCTCTTTATTCTCGCAGCCACTATTGTTTGCTATGTCTCCGACGTTGAATACGGAAATCCTCAGCGGCGCCTTCAGGATTTGTTTGCATTCATAGATAATGAGGATCGCACTATTACGACAAATCCTCTGGAGACCCTTGACCAGCTCGATTCCCAGATTCTATCTGAGATACCGGAAGACGTGTATCCAATAACGAAAAGGATAATAAGCCTTCATGTTTTTGGCATGATTGCAGGCCACACTGTGCGAACTTGCAGTTGTTTACTTCGCATAGATCCAGATGTGTTCTGTGATGCCGTTAAAAAACTCCCATCAATTTTTGCGGTCTCCACACATGATATTGATCGCCTCATACACCCACATCATGCATCATTTCGCGAGTATATTAGGTCCCGACCTCGATCTGGCAAATTCTATATTAGTGATAACGATATTGGCAAAAGCTTATCCAAGGACTTTTTGTTCTGGTACAAGACCATGATGAAGGACCCTCGATGGATTTCAGATGGTAAGTCTGTGGTTTGCTGTGACTTTACTTTCCCTCACCGGATACCTAGATTCATACAACTCAATTCTAGAGTCAGCTAGAAATACCGTATTGCCTGGTGTGATAGGGGATAACATACTGACGTCTCATGTCATTCGAAGAGCTGTAAGCGACTTGCTCTGGACTTCCCTTGCTGCAATGCACTCTGAGCTCAGCGCGGGCCTTTTTGATGGACTCGAAGATTTCGATTTCAGGTATATGTTGGTGAGCAAGCTGGGCATGCAAAGCTTCTCCATCATCGCACAATGTTGGGTTAGTTCTAACCATCATTTAATATCGCTAAATCTGATTTCCAATTTGTAGAGCCCTCATACTGACCTTGTACACACCGCACCGCACGATAAACTGGAGGAAACTTTGTTGGATAAGGCTGTCAGTGAGGTGGGCCGGCCTATGGAACCCGCCGTATTCCCTCTTGTCACGATGGGCGTGAGTGATTTACTTGTCATATATTTTTCAATCACTAATCGATCTACAAAGAATTCCAATTGTCCGTACCGGTATATCTTCATTGGTCACGGTATCCGATGTTGCCTGTTTTGGTTTGATGAAAAATGTGAGTTGAGTGGACGATGTCGACTGAGCTGTAAGGTGCCACCCAAAGAGATGTATGTTGTTTCCGACTGTGTCATTCACCTCCCGGAGTTAGTTACCGTTGGTTTTGTGTAAACATATTTCATCTCATGAGTTGGGACATTCGTATGTTGGTGGACTAATTTATCAACTTGACCAGTATTATTTCTATCGCCTTCAAATTTTTTCTTCGCACCAAAAAGTCGAAGATCTGAAGTTCAATCTTGTTTTTTTTTGGTTGATGTATCTGTCACGTCAGGACCAATATCAAACACCGTATTTGATTGTAGGATATCGAGGGAGTCGGTTCTCTTGGTGAAATTGATCGGTGGGCTCAAATGGCGCTCTGTTCATCTTCCAAGTTAATGCCGAGAAGCATTGACTGTGATGATTTCTTGCTGCATGATACCTACTTGTGCTTAATGAGACTCTTGAGCCCCCCTTAACACCAGGTGTACATAAAAAGATTTCTCAACCGGTTTGCCACACCATCTGCATCATCCTGTAATGAAAGTCTAAGTATACAACACACAAGCGCCGTGACAGAAGCCAAGACTCAATGAGGCCTGACAGTCACGGTTTGTCGAAGCCTCCTCATATCACCATGATCCTCGAGCGGATCTCGCGTATCTTCCATAGATCGAAAAAACAACAACAGGATGATACACCATCCAACAGTGTATTGGAGGCTCGAACTGCAGGTGGGCGAAGCTATCATCAATGACCGCCCACGGGAGCTTACTCGGTTTGGAGATGCTGGTCATGGAATGTTCGCTAATGCTAGTAATTGCACACTAAACAATGCTATTATGATTGATCAACCACAAATGAGCATCCAGACGATTTACAACACGATAATCACTGGAGTCGCAGGTGTGTGATCATTGCTCGATCATCGCATCAGTCCTCGCTTTATTACCGTTCCATCAGCTAACAAATATCGCCAGTTTTGGATCGTTTATTCCCTCATACATGTCCTGATGCCTCTGCCGATTCGAGCGTACGAAGTCCTCCTCCTCGATGTCTTCCTGGCACTCGTGAACGAATCTTGGAGATTTTGAATAACTGGTTAATCGATCATCTTTGGAGGATGTTCTGGCTTACCGGCCCGGCTGGTGCCGGAAAGTCGGCTGTTGCGCAGACTTTTTCTGAGATTTGTGCCGAAAAAGGTCGCATTGGGGCGGCATACTTCTTCATTCGATCATCACCCAGCCACAATCCTCGGACTCTCATACCAAGTCTTGCGTATCAACTCGCGGTTAATATACCTGATTTTCAAAATGTCCTTGGACACGCGATTCTTCAGGACCCTTCCATCTTTCATAAATCTCTTCGTGTACAACTGCAGAAACTCATTGTCGAACCCTTCACCATTTTGCTACAGCGAAGGCCCGAGATATGCCAGAACCCTCTTTTCATCATAATCGACGGACTAGATGAATGCCAAGGCATGGTAGTACAGTGCGAAATTGTTGAGGTTGTCGCAGAAGTGATTCGACTGAAGAAGAACCTTCCTCTTTGTTGTTTGATCGCGAGTCGCCCCGAGCTTCACCTACAGTATACCTTCTCTCAGCCCGACTTTGCTGTCGACTGTTACAAGGAAGTACTACTCATTGATGCAGACACCAGAAAGGACGTCAATCTCTACATCAGGCACGCTTTTGAAAACATGCGAACCAAATCCTCAATCAAAGCACCTTGGCCCTCAGAGGGAGATTTGCGGAGGTTGGAGAACATTGCCTCAGGCCTCTTTATCCTCGCAGCCACCATTGTTCGCTACGTCTCTGACATTGAATATAGTGATCCCCAGCGGCGGCTTACAGATTTCTTTGCATTCCTGGCTAATGAGGACCGTGCCACTACGACAAACCCTCTCGAAACTCTCGATCAGCTCTATTCCCAAATTCTATCTGAAATGCCCGTGGATGTGTATCCAATAACGAAGCGCATACTGGCTCTTCATACCCTTGGCCTGATCGCTGAATACGATGTGCCAGTTTGCTGCAATTTACTTCGCATAGACGTAGATGTGTTTTATGACGCTGTAAGAAAGCTCCATTCGCTTTTTGATATACCTCCACGCAATGTCAATCAGCCCATGCATCCACATCATGCATCGTTTGGTGATTATCTACAGTCCCGACCTCGATCTGGCAAATTTCATATCAGCACTCACTATGCTTGTACGAGCATGTCTAAGGAATCTCTTTTCTGGTACAAGACCATGCTCGAGGACTCTCACTGGGTTTCGGATGGTACGTGTACAAGAACGTATATCGTGGCTTTAATTTACGCTTACCTGACAACTAGATTCATTCAAGGCAATTGCCAAGGCCACTAGCAAAATTGCATTGCCTGGTGTGGTGTGTTGCGGCGTACAGGCATCTCTGATAATTCGCGTGTCTGTATCCGACATATTCTGGGATATCGTTGCTGAATTGTATGGCCAATTCAGCCCGAAGCTTCTGCGTGAACTCGAGGATTTTGATTTCAGGTACATGTTAGTGAGTGAGAGGGACGACGGAGGTTTCTCCCGCTTTGCGAGCTCTTGGGTTCGTTCTTGTTATTCTTTGTTGTCGTTAGATCTAATTTCGAACTCGTAGGCCTCCCATACTGCTCTTGTGCACACGAAACCACAAGATCAATTAGAAAAGACATTGTTAGATAAGGTTGTTAGTGAGATGGACCGGCCTATGGAACCTGCCATATTTCCAATGGTCAACATGGACGTGAGTGGTTTACTAGTCTCAGTGTTTCTCTCATTTTGTCAGCTTCTCTATAGGATTCCAAATCTCCCTATCGGTATATCTTCATTGGCCACAGCATCCGATCTTGTCTGTTTTGGTTCAATGAGGACTGTTACCTAAGTGGGCGATGTCGACTCAGCTGCAAGGTGCCGGACAAAGAGGCATATGTTACTTCCGAATGTGTCATTCACCTCCCGGAGAGAATTTACCTTGCTAAGCTTTTGTAGAAGTAACGATATCTGCTGCTGCTAGAGTTGAATATGTATCAATCCGCCAAATGATGATTCGCTAGTACCGGGTCTCCATGTCGAGCTTGGGAGTAACATGTGATCGTTTCTTGCGGTGTCCGTCGGACCGACTCAACCTACCTCGACTTGCACCGAAAAACACAGCAAAGTGGCCTCTGATTAGCCTTGAACTACAAAGTATATCCAAAGCGCTCCTTGAAGCTCAATCGGAAGCTAGAAGATAGTGGCCTTAGTGAATCAGAGGCCTACATCTGACGCGATTCGATTCTTCTCTACAGTTATCCCTCCTGAGATTCAACTCTTCTCATCGTATTTCGATTTATAGGTTCCAATCCAACTTAATCTTTCCTCTCTGCTTGCTCACGACGATCTAGTGAGCGGTACACAGTGTATTGCATGATGGTCGACCAATCAGAAGTTGCCTCTTCCCTGAGACTGATCTCTCTGCTCCTCTCCTGGTCAATGCGTGTGTAATACAGGGTTAAAGAAGTGCCGTAACAAAACACACGTGTAACGGGTTCCTTCCACCAACATGATACTTGAATGGTTTTTACGCTTCCTCCCCAATGAGTCCAAGCTGAAAGATGGACATACACGATCCCCTACAGTCTCTGAAATTCAACCTACAGGTGGGAAGATCACTTTTGTAGCCACCAGGGGAGCTCATGCTTGGAAAGATGCCAATGGATTTTTTAACCAAGCCAATAATTTCACCATAAATGGCGCTAATATGTTCGATCGTCCTCAAATCTTCCAAACGATCCATAACACAATAACCGCTGGAACGGCAGGTGTGTGATTAATCACCCTTCGTTCCTTTGATTCTTTCCAATGTTTGAGATTAATACGCTTCGGTAGCTTTAGATCGTTTGTTTCCCTATACATGTCCTGATGCCGCTGTCGATTCAAGTGCACGACATCCTCCCCCTCGGTGTCATCCTGGCACTCGTCAACGGATCTTGAATACTTTGGAGGACTGGCTCATAAATCATCTCTGGAAACTGATTTGGCTTAGTGGACCAGCTGGCACCGGAAAGTCGGCCGTCGCACAAACCTTTGCTGAGATATGCGCTGAACAAGGTCATCTTGGAGCCGCATACTTTTTCTTTCGATCATCGAGTCGCGATGATCCTCGAACACTCATACCGAGTCTCGCGTATCAACTCGCGGTCAATGTTCCCGATTATGGCAACCTCCTTGGGCATGCCATCGCTCGTGACCCTGCTATCTTCCAGAAAACTCTTCGTGTACAAATGCGGAGACTTATCGTCGAACCCTTTACGATTTTGCAGGCCCAGAGGCACGGGATAATTCAAGATTCTTTTCTGATCATAATGGACGGACTAGACGAGTGCCAAGGCATCGAAGCCCAGTGCGAGATCGTCGAGATGATTGGAGAAATAGTTCGTTTGCAAAAAGACCTTCCTCTCCTCTGGCTTATCGCAAGTCGCCCTGAACCTCACTTACGATACATCTTCTCTCGAGCAGATTTTTCTATTGATTGCAGAAAGGAGGTGCTTTTAATTGATGCGGGCACAAGAGATGATGTCAATCGCTACTTGCGGGACAATTTCGCTGACATCCGAACAAGATTCCCGTTTGTGACTGACGTCACTTGGCCCCCTGAAGTGCATTTGCAGAATGTAGAAGAAATTGCTTCAGGTCTATTTGCCCTTGCAGCTACCATTATTCACTACGTCTCGGACGCCGCATATGGGGACCCTGTTGGACGCTTGGCAGAGTTTTTTGCATTCACAGGAAACATCATTCACGTTACAACGACAAACCCCCTTCAAACTCTCGATCTACTATATTCCCGAATCTTGTCTGAAATCCCGGAAAACGTTTACTTAGTGACGAAACGAATTCTAGCATTTTACTTTGTCATGTTCAACGGCCATTTATCCGTACAACTCGGTTGCAACCTCCTTCGTATTGACAAACATGAGTTTTATAATGCTCTAAGCAAGCTTCATTCGCTCTTTGATATACCTACACCCGAGGCCGCTGCAAAGTCAAAATTGACTATGCACCATGCGTCTTTTGGTGACTATCTTCGGTCCCCTTTTCGATCTGGTCGGTTCCATATCCGCGGCAGCGATTATCTGATCGACTGCCTTGAAACGTTTCTCTATTGGTATAAAAATATTCTTGAAGATCCTCATTATGTTTCTGATGGTGTGTACATATGCCAACGTTCGGAACTGATGCTGATCAGTCAGTCAGATTCATTCCGGATGATCCATCAATCAACCGTGTTGCCTGGACTAAAGTGGACTTCAAATGACCATGATAATGACCTAGCAATATCTCAAGCCATCATAACAATCACATCCGATATGATTTGGTCGACATTTCTCGTACTATCCTATGACCACGCAGAAGGAATTCTTAGTCAGCTTGAGAGTTTCGATTTCAGATACATGTTAGTGAGCAAGGATGATGAAGGGAGGTTTGCCAGATTCGTCGAATGGGTATTCTCTTGGGTTAGTTTTGGTTCTTCTTTACTGAGACAGTATCCCTGTTCTTATCTCAATGTTGCAGGGAACCCGTAATATACTGGTACGTACCGAAGCACAGGATAATATAGACAAGACGTTGTTAGATAAGGCTATGCAAGAGGTGGCCTGGCAGATGCAACCAGCAGTCTTTCCTCTTATGATGATCGTGAGTACTTTATTTCAGCGCGATGTGCACATCGAGTAATCAGCCCTTGAGAGCTCTGAATCACCATACCGGTATCTCTTTCTTGGTCATGTTGGCAGTATGCGAACGTGTTTATTCTGGTTCAACGAGGCATGCGACTTGGTCGGTCGATGTAGACTTAGCTGTAGAGCGTTATTAAAAGAGGAGTATGATGTTTCCGACTGTATCATCCACCACCCCGAATAATCATAATAAATAATGATTCCCGATTCTAACATACATATTACACGAATGGAAAGACTAGACTACTGGCAATTGCTGACGCCCTGGTATATATATCTGAATACTTCATCTTGGTGGCAGTGTAGTGTAAGGTACTTTTTACAAGCAGTCACCGGGGGCTTGAACTTCTTGTTAGCGTAGCCAGTATTATTCCGACCAACACCGAGACGCCTCTTCAGACCAACATTCGCAGAATATAATGATTTGCTTAGCACCTCAGCCCCATCGGTCGTACCGGAGTTAGCATCGACTGCGATGGACACAGTTTTGGAGACGTTGAACGGAGACGGATATTGCCGTGGAAGGGGTTCACCCACCCCTACCCGAGCATTCATTGCCACAGATGGTGTTTGCAAAGACAACGCTCTATTCCTTAATGGTGCTGTAGACGCAGGGCATACGAGCCCGACCTGAGCAGGTTGAGGACCGCTGTACCTCTCGAACTCGGGGCGTCGCCAATGTTGCGAGCTGCTGCTTGCTTGAGGCTGGATGAAAGCTTGGCTTGAGGAAATGAACCCCAGGGTGCTGTTGGGACTCTGATTCTGAACTTGATCACTATAACTTGAGGTAATCGCTGACATTGTATGCTGTTCCTCCGGAAAACGTTGACGACTGTATCAGGGCTCCATCAGTGTCATTGAAATGAGTGTGCGTATTCCCCAATCTTACTATTCTTTGATACCCTTTTCAATTTGTTCCTGGTCTGGCTCAGGACGAGCCAACATATTCGATATCGTGTGAATTTGGGAAGCATCAAGCCCGGGAGATATGTCCGTAAACGGGGCCTACAAGAATCATATGAACTTCAACTGGGACGACACTAAGAGATAGGCATACGGGAGTTTGCTTCTGGACGACCGAAACAAAAGGGGAAATATGTTTGTTCTTCATCACTGCAGCTACTTTTCTCTGCATGGCGCGTGTAAGATAGAGAAGGCACTGGGCACGTGTGCATGCTACATAGAGCAGTCGCCTGGTCTCGTAAATATTGTCGCTCCACCTTCGGGCTGTGACATAACTCACCTCTCTTCTTCTACATCGTCTGTCCTATAAAACGGAAAGGTTCCATCATCGACTAATGAGCATTAGAGAGGATTGACGGATAGCAAATCGGACACCTACCAGAAGGGATAAAGACTACTGGCCATTCCAAACCTTTAGCCGCATGACAAGTGACCAACGTAACTTTCTACTGAGCATTCACATCATCATCGATATTGGAACATAAGAAAATAGCGCACCTCTTTCTGGTCTTTCTTGTCGTCGTCCCCTTCGGATGACAACATTGAAGCTTGTAGAAATAGTCGTAATTGGGTGGGACTGGGTCTTATGAGATTGGAAATCACAACGTTGGAATAACTCACCGTTCTATTGCTTCTTCTTCTAGGGGACCGTCGGTGTTAACTTCACTTGCAAAAGTTATCAGTTCTTTCACATTCTCCCAACGTGTTTCCCAATCATTTTGGGATTTCTTTAGATGGTTTTCATACTCTATCAGCTCGAGTAGCCGACTGAGAAGGTCGGACGGTGGCGTGCCCTAGAACAATTGGTTAGGGACACGACGTCGTATCGGGGACGAGAGTCTACTTCGGAGGCGAGCTTCTTCAGCTTCTGAACTACTTTGACAAAATTGCCTAGCTTGCGTTTGATAGGAGGTTTGATGTCCGGAGTGCGATTATCACAGATCTTTTCAACAAGTGAGAGTATTGACAAATCTTGTTTCTCCGCCGTGGAGGAGAGTTCGATGAGGGTCTCGGAGAAAGATAAGCAAGGAAAAAAGATGACCTTCATCAGAATCAGTGTACTCACCTTGTCTCCGATTCCACGGCTCGGGACATTTACCGCGCGGATGAACGCCGGGTTATATTCTGAGTTATCTATTAATTGGAGATACGCGAGTAGATCTTTGACCTGGAAACGTTTATATATGTTCGCGATTTTTATGAAACACACAAACCTCCAAACGTTCAAAAAATTTGTGGCCACCTAGAATGCGACTGGGAATACCGTCTTTCTGAAGGGCATTCTCCAAAGTGCGAGACAAAGCTGTGAACCTCACTAGTGACTCACCATTAGTCCTGTTGACTAGAGGCAGATAAAGATAAACTCACGGAGGATCGCAAAATCTCCGTATTTGAGTAGACCGCCCGTATACGCAACAGTCCGTTTGATTTCGGAAGCTATATACGCGGCTTCGTCATATTCATTCTGCAAAACACGCAGAACTGGTATACTCCCGTTCGGATGTGACGTGAAAAGTGATTTCTGGACACGTTTTTTGTCTACGAAAGATAAACATATGCATGTATAGGTAACAGTTAGGTAATACACACCTTGCGCAACAATTGCCAAACTTGCGCTTAGTATTGAGCCAGTTGACCGATAATTCTCCTCAAGGAAAATCTGGTGTGTTTTTGGATAATCTAGCATTTTTAACAAATCAGGTATCACAACGGCATAATGTATTATTTCGTACCTTTTTGCATCCGGGACAAATTTCCGACTTCTGCGGATCGCCAACCATAAACTAGTCACGGGTAAATCAAGATTCTTAGAGTATAGAAAGAACACTCACTAGATTGGTCTGGATCCCCCACAACCGTTATACATTTGGTAACGGCTAGTTCAGTCATTAACTGGTATTGGATAACATTGGTGTCCTGACTGAAAAATAATCATCACAATTATTGCAGAGCAAAATTGTGGCCGGGACATACAACTCGTCAATTAGGACATGACTACACCACTCGACGGCTTTTGAATGATTTCTGAACAGTTTCACCCCGAAGAGTAGGAGATCATCAAAGTCCAATGAATTCGATCGTTTCAATGCCTTCTCGTAGTTCTCATATATGTCTGACACGATGGAATTGATTTGGTCATTTGTTGACGGTAAAGCGGAACGAGCCGCGTTGCATACTTCACGTAAGGTGGCAGCATCAAACCCCTTTGCTTTTGCGTTGGAAATCTTCTCTAATATAGTGGTTTCTTTGAGAGCGATCTCGGTGTGCGTAAGTTCTTGCTTGTAAGGTTTGTAAATTTCTGTTATGAGCTTCTTACTTCAGATAAGTGAGTATATGCATATATAGACACGATGGCGTAGATGTACTTACCTCTCTTCCGCATCGCACACAGTAAAATTTTGCTCTAGGCCAATGGCATTGCCATATCTTCGCAGAAACTTGGCACATAAAGCGTGAAATGTCCCCATTTTAATTTGACTTGTAGTTTTTTCACCGAGAAGCTTCGTTAGACGATGACGCATTTCGTTTGCAGCCTTGTTGGTGAAGGTGACAGCACATATTGAGGAGGGATCTGCAGCGTGTTGGAGAATAAGGTGAGCGACTCGAGATGTAAGAACCTATGGGACAAGATCAGAGATGCTATGTAGCTCATGTATATACGAACTTTGGTCTTTCCACTTCCAGGACCTGCCAGGATTTGCAACGGTATAGAAGGAGGATGCTGGACGGCTACCAGTCGACTTAGGGACGCGAACTCCCAAAGAAACATCAAGAACATACCTTGAAGTTGTGCAGAGTTCAAGGATAACAGAATATCAGAAACCACGAGCCCAGAATCGATATTGACAGCTGGGAGCATGACGGGAAGTAGGAACCCGCTGAGTAGAATGCTTAATTAGGCGACGCGTTACGCTAACGCGACGCACCTGCACACTTCACGTGACCAGATTGGGTTGATGCAATCAAATTATCAAAGGTGGCACAAGGAGAACAATTATGAGTTATCCTCGTTATTGGGGATGAAAACCTGGAACGAGTCTGGGATCAGACATCTTAAGCGAGAAGTTGTGGTGCATTTTGGATGAGACGGAACTAAGGACTAGACTCTGAACTAGAGTAATAAATAAGGGGAGTCTTTTTTCCTGCGTCGGCTTTCAAATCAACGACCACTTAGATGGCATACCGCGTATGCGGAGTCTGTTACCTTTCAAGGCACTGCGATATTCGACTTGAAACCAGGTTAGGAAACGGAACAATAGTGATGGAGAGATCAAAGAATGATAAACCGATGAACTAGTACTTATACGAATCCAACCCCGTTGCTGCACAGCGATATACCCATGTTTACATCGTACAATCTGCAAGCCTCAGAGGCTCCAGTATTTTTATCACAACCATCAGATCCATTAATGCCGGCTCAGGTACACTTGCACTGCTAAATTCAGATTCAGCTCCAAGCTCTGACGCGTCGAGTCCGCTGATGAATTACGAAAATGTGCTGACTATGCAGGCCGGCCCCGCGGCGGCCGACGCCCTTACGACAAGCCAGATACGCCCAACTCCTGTCTGATATGACATCGACTGCTGCGGCGCTATACAATGCCCTATGGTAGTAAAACACGCACTGGATTCTACACTGGCCACGACTGCCAGTAAGTAAAGTATCCGGTACCACGTGGTTGTCGGGCCTATAAATATACACTTAATCCTCACACGGCCGTTATAATATAAGTTGTAACTGACCGAAACTGCGGTAAACCCCCCTCAAGCTTCCCCTCGACAACGATGTCGATCGCTTCACGCTCACTTTTTGGCTCGTCTGTCCAACTACTCACCCCGCTCGCGGTAACGGTCGGCGCCTACGTGTTCTTCAAGTTGGCCAGATTCGTCTGGTGGGAATATGTCTCAAATCCTCTCAATGACTTTCCGGGACCAGCTAGCCCGAGCTGGTTTTTTGGGAACATGAAACAAATCCGGGACGCAGAGAATGCGGTTTTGCATGAAGCTTGGACGAGAGAGTATGGCAAAACGATCCGATACAGATTCTTCTTTGGAGTTAGTAGATCTTCGTTGGATCAAGTTGTGTATTGACTGAACCCACGCAGCAATCCAGACTGTATACTACGGATTTGAAGGCTCTTAATCATGTCCTGATGAACAGTCAAATCTACCACAAACCGGAACAATCGAGGGTGTTTTTGAGTAGACTGATAGGCGATGGTATGCTCCGTTGGCGATCCTATGTTCCATCAATCGGTTTACAGGGTACTAATAGGTGTGCTCGTTATTGAGGGGGATAAACACCGTGAACAAGTAAGTTTGACTCTACACTCTAGCTTTCAATATCTGTTAACTTAAATGTCACATCATTATAGCGAAAAGTCATGGTGATCTATTTTGTTCTCCGAGCCAGTAGCCGTCCTTACCTTTTTGTCAGAATCCTGCTTTTGGGGCGTCACAGATCCGAGAGTTGACAGAGATTTTCGTCGAAAAAGCACTTGAGGTATATTTTTTCCGTGTGCCATCGAATAACAGTACTCACATTGCGATCGTAGCTCAGGGACGTTTGGACTACCGAGATCAAGGAGCAATCGAAGGGAGAATCGCATACCGGCAGGATAAACGTTCTCAAAGGGTTGAGCAAAATGACACTAGACGTCATCGGGCTTGCTGGTAAGACCTTGATAAATATTCCCTACACCAGAATGATCAATGCTCAGGCTGACGAAAGGGTTCAATTATGATATCAACGCATTGAGAGGAGAGAAAAACGAGCTAAGCGATGCTTTCAACACGTTGTTTTCCCTCAGTCCTCGTATATCGGTCTTCATGTTTCTGAGGTTGATACTTGGAAAGTTCGCTTTTCTTGTGGTCAGTCCTCTTCTTTCTTCGAGCATGCTTGTCCTTATCAAATATCCACGTCAGCCCGGTGAAATGGATGGCCCCACTAATCGAGCCAGAGCCTCAATGGATCGGATTGCTAAAGAGTTATTGAAGGAAAGCAAGGAGGCTATAGCGCGCGAAGGAAAAGATGATGCGTTCAAAAGGCGGGATTTATTGTCACTGTTGGTAAAGGCCAATATGTCGACCAACGTCCGGAGAGTCAGAGGATGAGTGATGCGGATGTTCTAGCGCGTGAGTCTGTCATTGCTTGACGGCTTAGAGCCTACCTTTTGACTTGGTGCACTACAGAGGTTCCGACGTTCCTCGTTGCTGGACACGAGACCACTAGGTAAACGACTTGCACTTGCCTCTATCTACCGCTCACAAGCATCTTGCCTCAGTAATGCAACAACATGGGCACTCTATGCACTCTCTCTCCGTCCGGACATCCAGAGTAAACTGCGCGAAGAGTTGTTTACCGTTCAAACCGACAATCCAAGTATGGATGAACTCAATGCCTTACCATATCTTGATGCGGTACTGCGCGAAACATTGCGTGTGCATGCACCCGTACCTGGTACAGCAAGATACGCCGTCGAGGACGATATTGTGCCCCTCGCGACGCCTTTCATTGATCGCAAGGGAAGAGAGACAAATGTACTAGAGTAAGTACTCTCCTGGTGGAGGTTGTTCGCAAGTGTGACTCCGGTCTCTTTTCAGAATCAGGAAAGGACAAACCCTCTACATTCCGATATTGGCAATCAATCGTGCGACGGAGATTTGGGGTGAAGATGCCGGGGAATTTAGGTTAAGATTTGCTTTGTACACGTAATTCGGTTTGGCTGACCTTCTGTGACTTGATTTAGACCAGAACGCTGGGAGTCGATTCCAGAAGCCGCTGCGAGTATCCCAGGGATTTGGGGTAATATGCTCACTTTCCTCGGTGGCCAGCGGGCATGTATCGGGTTCCGATTCTCCCTTGTAGAGTATGAGTTTTTCTTTCCTCCGTGTTTGTTCCTTGGCTTATGTTGCTTGTAGGACGAAGGCGCTACTTTTTACGCTCGTGAGAGCGTTCGAGTTCCGGCTTGCGGTTCCAGCAGAAGATATCGGGAAGAAGAGTTCCATTGTGCAGAGGCCGATTTTGAAGAGCGATCCCGAAAGTCGTAGCCAACTGCCTCTGCATGTGACGCTGTACGAGCGAGCAGATTAAATATTTATATATATAATTTACGTAGAGATGTATTTTAACTTTATCAGCATCAGACCTGTCACATCACAACCCACTTCCTTTCCTTGCTCGCTTCCGCTTTCACTTCGTCCTCTTTCTTCTCTTCCGACCCACAATGCCACCACCATGCAGGCAAGACGTCGAGAGAGGGCTCGGTAGAACCACACGCGTTCCTGACGACGACGAAGGCGACGAGAGCCAGGCTTTGCTGGCGGATGCCGACCACGACGACGTAGACCCCGTCCGCTCCTCCGCAGGAGAGAAACATCTAGATTTGCCCAGCACCGACGCGGAACCTCCACTCCAGAGAAAAGCAGTCGCCCCGTTGAAGAAGAAGTCAAGTGCCTCGCATTATGTTCAACTCCTAGGTGCATTCTTAGTTGGTGTGCTATGCACGGCCGTGATGCACGTCATTATCGTACAGCGTTGCTACAAGCCCGTCCGTGCGACGGGTGGCGACGTGAACATTGAAGCCAGCCCTCATGCTGGGTCTACCGAAGTGCATCACTTCCCGCCTGCAACACCTACGAACAAATACCCGGAGCTCTTCCCATCTAACATCGGATATGCCGGTGCTACACCTACCGGGGCAGAACCAGCTGTAGTGGCCACTGCACCTGCATGGCCTATACATACCGGAGCTCCCCATTTGGTTGTACCCACAAAATTGATCGGCTCAGACAAGAAAGGTCATCATGAAGATGGAAAAGACAAGGGAAAGAAGGGTGCTTTCAACATGTTGGAGAAGTGGGGGAATCTTTCGCCTTGGTATTCGGTTCGCAAAGGGGCTTTCGGGTTAGATTCGGAACCTAACACTCCGGATTCCTGCCGCACTACGGGTTTGCACCTCTTACATAGGCATGGTGCAAGGTATCCAACAACATGGAGTGAGTTTAATGGTGGGTTGTCCGTTGCGTAATATGCGCGTTGACACGATTTCTTTTAGCAAAGTATGGTGGTCCCGTTAGGCTTGCAATGAAATTGCATGATTCTGCTCGGGACTGGACAGGCTCTGGGTTGATGTCATTCTTGAATGATTGGTGCGTGTCCTCTTAGCGTGGTTCTCGTAGCTTCTTACTTAAGCTGGCGATAGGACATACAAACTTGGCGCTGAAGGTACGCTGAATATTCAATCCTAAAGTGGTGAGGTGCCTAAACGATATGCAGTTCTCACTCCTTTCGGTCGCCAGCAATTATGTCAGTGATCCATTGTATTACCTCTCCTGTGTTGTTGACCTGGCTCTAGTTGACCTTGGTGTGACGATGCGCGTCAAATATGGCTATTTGCTCCAAAACTTCACCGAGTCAAACACTCTTCCTGTATTTAGAACGGAGTCACAGTATGTATTCCTTGTCCTTGTACTGTTTGCCCTATCTCAAACACATCAAGGGACCGTATGCTCGCTTCTGCGACGAATTTCGCTATTGGCTTTTTTGGATGGCCCCATGAGGATCAGTATCAACAATCCATCACTATCGAAGCTGACGGCGTACGTCTTCAGGGCTATTGGTCTTCGTATAAATACTTACACTGTTTCTTAGTTCAATAACACTCTTGCACCATACAAGACGTGTCCTAATGCGAGAGATGATTCCAAGTCTCAACGTGCCTGGTGGTACGTCTCGCGGTGGGCCGAAATCTATCTCAAAGAAGCCCACAAGCGCATTGGAAATGACTTGAAAGGGTTTGACTTGACGATTGAGGACGTGTATACCATGCAACAAATGTGTGCCTATGAGGTAAATTATTAGTTTAAGTTTGGATTGACTTATTTTGCTGACATATGCGCTTTTGAGACCGTCGCCCTCGGCTATAGCAAATTCTGCGAATTGTTTACTGAGGAAGAGTGGGAAGGGTTCAACTATGCGTAAGTATTCCCCCACTCTATTCCCGCTTGCCCGAAATGATATATCTCCTTTTAGGTTGGATCTATACTTTTGGTATGATTCTGCGTTTGGCTCTCCAATTGCTCGTGTATTGGGGATCGGTTGGATCCAGGAACTTGTAGCACGCCTCACTCACACACCTATCGCTCTCCACAACACCTCCACCAACGGCACTCTGGATGACAATCCAATTACTTTCCCGCTTGACCAGAGCTTGTATGTTGATGCCACTCATGAAGTCGTTGTTCTCCACGGTATGTACTGCATGGTACAGTGTGGAATGATTGCTGACGTGGCATTCCTTCAGTCATCACTGCTCTAAACTTGACGAGCTTTGCTGAACAAGGTCCTTTGCCATATACCCATATTCCTAAAAACCTGAAATTCCGTACTGCGGAACTCGCCCCATTCGCTACGAATATGCAAATTCAACGTACGTCACTTTTCTTTAAATTATTTCTTTTGCTAAATTGTTTGGTTTACTCTCACTTCCAGTACTCGCGTGTACATCCCTTCCAGGCCCACAGATTCGCATCGTAATCAACGACGGCGTTGTACCTCTGACAGGCATCAAAGGGTGCCCGGAACAAGAAGATGGAATGTGTCCTGTTGATACTTTTGTTGAAGCGATGAAGGAGATTATTAAGGATACCGATTGGGATTGGGATTGTTATGGTGATTGGGACGTGTTGCCTGGCACCGCGTGGAACACTACGACTGGTACGCCACCGAAGAGGGGTGGTTAAAGTTTGATACTAGTGGAGGTGGTAGTAGAGAGAGGCTTTGCTTCGATCCTTAATTTGGGACGTTTTTTTGCTCATCACTGTTATTCTTCGTTTTGATCTGCATGCAAATACCCTTTCTTGCTCAACGATAGTATCGAATAGTATACCTAGAAAGTCTCGATTCCTATCATCACAGGTCAGCCCTAGTCGCCGAATGATTTGTGGCTGATCATTATGCCGTTCGTAAATATAATGCGTACAAAAAGATTTCCAATGTGGTTTTTATCATAGTCTAAATTGACCGTGACGAGGAGTGACAAAGCAGAGCTGTCACGCGCCGGCATGAGAGCAACATTCATCATCGTTGTGCTTTCCATCCTCATCCTTCTCCTATCCCCGCCATTTGACACTGGCAATTTTCCTGCTGGCGACGGCCACCGACATGTCTTGCTCTTGACGGCTCATCCAGACGACGAGTGTCTTTTCTTTGCACCTACTATTCTTGGACTCAATCGTTCAGAGACCAGTCTTTATGCTCTCAGTCTTTCTATAGGCGATGCAGACGGTCTGGGTGCTGTCCGAAGGGAGGAGTACCACAAAAGCTACGATGTTCTTGGCATTCCACCTGAGCAGCGTTGGATAATTGACCACCCGTGAGTTGATCTTCTTCTGGCTCTTGTCCCCGCTTGACGGAAGTTACAGAAAACTACAAGATAATATTACCGCTTCTTGGGACCCGAGGGTTATCAGTACAGAAATCAATCCCTACATAGTTAATCATGAAATTGATACGGTAGGCATCTTTCTTCCCGCTCGTCTTGTAACAATCTAAGCCGCTTACCAGATCTTAACATTCGATTCTGCTGGCATATCCTCGCACCCTAACCACATCTCACTTCCTTACGGTGTTGCTCATCTGATTCAACATCTTCAGTCCCTCGATAAGCCAGTACCTCACCTGTATGTCCTCACGACAGTCCCGCTCTTCGCCAAGTACACGTCCATTCTTGCACCACTTATCGCCAAATTCGATGTAGTGCTAGCACGTGTTTTTCGCTCCCTGCTCAACATCGCAGGAAATAAATCCGCATTCTCTATCGGTCTGCCTGTGGGAGTCGACGATCCTACTTCTTCTAGAAACGCTCGAGTGTTCGTTTCTGGAATTCCCGAATATATGCGCGCGCTGCAGGCGATGCGGATGCACGAAAGTCAACTCGTATGGTTCCGATGGCTTTACGTATCATTTTCAAGGTATATGTGGGTAAATCAATGGCAAGAGGTTCGAGTACAATGATGCCTACAGCTGGTCGTTCTCCTCAGGCCGAGGTCAATCTTCCGGTGCTTCTTCAATTCTGCAGCGCCTCATTTTCTTGATACCCTATTTTCCTGTTGCTATTATTTATTTAAATGACTCTCATCGTAGACGCCTCACGCGTTTTCATGCCCTAATGTATCAGATGGTACTTTATACAAATATCCTTACATGTTTTGTATCGTCAGTTTTGACTGGATCTTTATTAGAGTCTACTAGAACCACCATCGAGCACCGCATTAGTTCGTAGATGATGGACAAGGACGGATAATATTATTGAAGACTTCGCAATAAAGTAAGCTATCAACAATTGAACCAGTCAACTCACATAAAAGAAGATTGTTGGTAAACCACAACATTATCCCCAAGACTCTCTGGTAGGTGAATGACACAATCAGAAACAGTATAAATCTCTTTGACAGGCACCGTGCAACGAAGTCGGCATCGCCCGTTCAAAACTCGTTTTTCGTCAAACCAAAATAGGCAAGATCGGACACCTCGACCAATGAAGGCATACAAGTACGGAGGTTTGGAATTCTTCGAAAACAATCACTAAATGAGGGATCCATGGGATGTAGAACGACTCACGACCTTCTTGACCGTAGGATATAAAGCAGGCTCCATATGCCGATCCACTTCATGGGTGACCTTATCCAACAATATCTCTTCCAGTTGACTACGTGGATTGGGATGCAAATGAGTAGTATGAGGAGCCTACAGGGTTTAAATTAGATCCGACGACAATCATAGAAAATAACCAGAACTAACCCAGGATTTGATGAAGTGGAAAAAATATCCTCGGTCCAAGTGGTCCACCAACATGTACCTGAAATCGAATTTCTCGAGTTCTTCAAGCAACACCGCGGAAAATGGAGACCTCAAGCGATAAGCAAACACAATCCACGACATACTGCATGCAATCAATCGAATACTGTGAGAGACCCATTCCCCATCATGCATAACACCTGGCAAAGGCGTATTTACCGCCGACTTTAGGATTGCAGCGAATGAATCTGATTGTCCGGTAAACAAGGATTACGGTCGCGATACGCATTTTCTATAGACTTACCATCAGAAACACAACGAGAATCCTCGAGCATAATGTTGTACCAGAACAAACACTCCTTTGATAGGCAATTACCAACATAGACCTCGTCAATATGAAATTTGCCGGATCGGGATTGTGACTGAAGATATTCACTAAATGACGCATGGTGCGCGCACATAACTCCATCTACATCTCGTGGAGGTATATCAAAAAGCGAATGAAGCTTTTTTATAGCGTTACGAAACGTGTTTTGATCCATGCGAAGGAGATTGTAGCAAAATGACACCGTAGCGGTGTTGAATTTGACATAGGAGTGAAGTGCTAGTATGCGCTTTGTTGTCGGATAGATATCCTCAGGTATTTCCGAGAGTATTTGGGCGTAAAGATGGTCGAGAGTCTGGAGAGGGTTTGTCGTAACGTCGCGCCTTTTCTTGGACATGAACGCAAAAAAGTCTGTAAGGCGCCGCTCAGGATCACCATATTCGACGTCGGAGACGTAACGAATAATAGTAGCTGCGAGGATAAAGAGACCCGAGGAGATGTTCTCCAGCTTTCGCATTTCCACCTCGGAAGGCCAAGGTGCCTTAATCGAAGACTTGAGTCGAATTTTTTCGAAATAGTGCTGGAGGTAGAGATTAACGTCTTTTTTGGTGTCGGCGTCGATTAGTAGTATTTCTTTGTGATAGTCGATAGCAAAATCTGGTTGAGAGAAGGTGTACTGCAGATGAAATTCGGGGCGACTCGCGATCAACCAACGAAGAGGGAGGCCTTTTTTCAGTCGAACCACTTCTCCAATCATCTCTACAATTTCACACTGTGCTTCGATGCCTTCGCATTCATCCAGTCCGTCTATTATGATATAAAAAGGTTTTTGAATTATCTCGGGTGTCCGGTCTTGTAAAAGGGCGAAGGGCTCGACAATGAGTTTTTGTAGCTGTACGCGAAGCGCTTTGTGAAAGATAGAGGGGTCCTGAAACACCGCGTGTCCAAGGACATTTTGAAAATCAGGTATATTAACGGCGAGTTGATACGCAAGACTTGGTATAAGAGTTCGAGGATTGCGGCTGGGTGAAGACCGAACGAAGAAGTATGCCGCCCCAAGACACCCTTGTTCAGCACACTTCTCAGCAAAAGTCTGCCCAACGGCCGACTTTCCGGCACCAGCTGGGCCGGTGAGCCAAAATATCATCCAAAGATGATTGATTAGCCAGTTGTTCAAAATATCCAAGATTCGCTTGCGGGTGCCAGGAAGACATCGAGGAGGAGGGCTTCGTACACCCGAATCAGCGGCAGCATCAGGACATATATGAGGGAGTAAACGATCCAAAACTGTTGAAGTGCGTTATTCGGGAAGACTGAATTGCAGCGATGATGCATGATTGATCACTTACCTGCCGCTCCAGTAAGTATCGTATTGTAGATCATTTGAATACTCATAGCGTTCACCTGTGGCTGGTCAATCATAATAGCATTGTTCAACGTGCAATTGGTAGCATTAGCAAGAATCCCATTGCTGGCGTCTTGAAACGACGTGAGCTCTCCTGGGTGGTCGATGATTGATTCGCCCACCTGCGGTTCGAGCCTCCGACATACTGCTCGACAGTGTACCGACCTTTTCATCATTTTTCAGTTTATGAAAGAAACGCGAGATCCGCTCGAGGATCATGGTGGTATGAGAGGGTTTTGAAAGACCGTGACTGTCTGGCCTCGTTGTGTCCTGTGCTCTGTCACAGCGCTTGAGCAATATATGCTTAGGCTTGCATCAAGCACCCAATGACCGAGGCAAAGAAAGAGTGGTCAAGGTGGCAGTCTGATTGGTCATGTTTGATACACCTCGTCACTTCAATGCGTGCGCCAGCGATACCTGGAATATTATGCACAGATAAAATAAGGGAGAGACGATCAAAATCCAACGTGATACGTACAAAAGAATGCAATAAATGTCCAACATTTTCGAGAGTCCGATTGCTCAAGTACTCTAAATCTTCGATGGAATCTGTTGCGCCCAGGGCGGAGCTGGGGGGAAGCACGACCAGTCATATTGTGAAATCTACAGCCACCTGGTCGTAAGGGGAAACGTCTGAACTGCGCCAACGGGGGAAGGACATATGGCTTCGGTCGACAAGGGCTGTAATGCAGCAACAATACATACGCCGATGCGGCTAGCCAGGAGAATTGCTGGATCCAGGATGCCGCCTCAGTGGTCACGCGATCACATGTAGCGTGAACACTGAACTTGGAACGCGTCGCCTGATTGAGACGCGCATATGCCAAGTCTGCGACTCGACCACGGCTTTCAACAAGTACCAACAACATCAATACGCTGTCTAGACAAACTTTATTTATGACACTTGGCAGTATCTACGCAAGCAGGATTCAAAACTAGGCATGGGGCATTACTCGCTCGTATGTTCATAACCTTCACCGGCTTAAGCACAAGTCATGTCCGCGCTTACATCAAGTACGTTTTTAACTTGGACAACTGACCATGTTCATTGTTGGTGTCCCAGCTTTGTGCAATTTGTCAGTGACTTCTTTGGAGGGACGCCAGTGACACAAGAGAACGGTTTAGTTTTTGTTTCCGAGTCTTCAATTTATGATTTGGATTAGTTGTACTTGAGTCTGTTGGTTACAGTTAAGTTATATGTCTCTTTTTTTAAAACAAGTTCTGTCGTGACAATACTTTTTGCTGAATGATCATTCACATTTGGGCCACTACTAGATACAGCAGGTTACCAGATAAGCCTCCACGTATAGAATATAAAATAAGATTCAATATAGGTTACGAATTGTAGTGACAGCGGAAACGGACTAATTGTATTGCCCTATGCCCGTAGTGACAGCTGAAACGGTTACTACAGGGAACGATTAGAAAATGAAATGAAATGAACGTACATCCTCAGTCGATGAGGACTGCAACTGAGGATAGAGAAGCAAAATGTACAAAGATATTAGATATCCCAACAGACACGTAGTCTAATAATTATTTGGTTATGAAGAGAGAGGAGAATCTATCTCTATTTATCAATACGAATTTCTTCCGGTAAATGAATCACGCAGTCAGAAAGAGCATATGTCTCTTTGGGTGTCACCTTACAGGTAAGTCGACACCGCCCACTCAACTCACACTTCTCATTCAACCAAAACAGGCAAGACCTCATGCCGTGACCAATGAACACATATCGGTACGGAGAGTCAGCATCCTTTGTGAGTCGATTAGTAAACGAGAGACACACAACAAGTAAAACTCACGTCCATCTTGCCGATGGGAAACATGACAGGTTCCATAGGCCGGCCCACCTCACTGACAGCCTTACCTAACAATGTCTGTTCCAGTTGATCCTGCGGTTCGGTGTGCAAGAGTCCAGTATGAGGGCGCTGCAAAGTAGAGGTTAGATATCACAACACAAAATAATAGCCAGAGCTCACCCAATTTGTTACGAACGTGGCGAAATACTGTGTATTGCTCACCAACATGTACCTGAAATCGAAATCCTCGAATTCATCAAGAAGCTCAGTGTTGAGCTTGGTACCCATCGCAAAAAGGGCACTCCAGAGCAAGATACTCGCAAACCCTCGCACGATACGAGATGTATGTACGCTATCCCACATCACACCAGGCAATGCGGTGTTGCTAACTGACTCTAGAATTGAACTGAATGAATCTAGGTGTCCTGTAAGCGGAAATCAAAACCACAATAACCCCAGGGGCATACCATCTGAAATCCAATAAGGTTCTTGGAGCATGGTCTTGTACCAGAACAAAAACCCGTCGACACAGGATTTGCTCAAGTCGTGATCACTAGCATAAAACTTGCCAGATCGAGGTCGGGACCTAAGGTAATCTCTAAATGATGCATGATGCAGGCGCATGGGCCGATTCACACCGCGTGGAGGTATATCAAACAACGAATGGAGACTTTTAACAGCATCATGAAACGCATCTTCATCTATGCGAAGTAGAGTGCAGCTGACAGACACATTGCATGTAGTGATGAGGTCGATGGGGTGAAAGTCCAGTATGCGCTTCGCTATTGGATAGACACCCTTAGGTATTTCAGATAGAATTTGCGAATACAGCTGATCAAGTGTCTCAAGAGGTTTTGTCGTAGTCGTACGATCTTTATGACCCATGAAATCTTGAAGGCGCCGCTGGGGATTTCTATATTCAACGTTGGAGACGTAACGAACGATAGTGGCTGCAAGAATGAAGAGACCCGAGGCAATTTCTTCCAGCCTCCGCATATCCACACCGGAAGGCCAAGGCGCCTTGATCGAGGACTTGATTCGAATGTTCTCTAAAGCATGTCCGAGATAGAGGTTGACATCTTTTATCGTGTCCGCATCGACCAGTAACACTTCTTTATGATACTCAATAGCAAGGTCTGGTTGAGAGAACGTGTACTGCAGATGGAACTCGGGGCGACTGGCGATGAACCAACGAAGAGGAAGGTCCTTTTTCAGGCGAACCACCTCTCCAATCATCTCAACAATGTCGCATTGTGTTCTGATGCCTTCGCATTCATCCAGTCCGTCTATGATAATAAAGAAAGGGTTCTGCGCTATCTCGGGCTTCTGGGTCTGTAAGATCGTGAAGGGCTCGACTATAAGTTTCTGCATTTGTACTTGAAGTGCTTTGTGGAAGATAGAAGGGTCCTCGACGATTGCATGCCCAAGGATATTCATATATCCGGGAACATTGACCGCGAGTTGATATGCGAGGGTTGGTATGAGAGTTCGAGGGTGGTGGTTCTTCGACGATCGAATAAAAAAATATGCCGCCCCAAGACGATTTAGCTTAGCGCACTCCTCAGCAAAGGTCTGCGCGACGGCCGATTTTCCAGCACCAGCTGGGCCACTGAGCCAAACAATCATCCAAAGATAATTGATTAGCCACTGGTTCAAAATGACCAAGATTCGCTCGCGAGTTCCAGGAAGGCATCGAGGGGTGGGCTTCGCACAAGTGCATCGGTTGTAGCATCAGTACATACGTGAGGGAGCAGGAATTGCAAGACTGCTGAAGTGCATCGGTCGGGAATAGTAAGATAATAAGGGGTAGTGATTGAAGTCTGATCACATACCTCCTGCTCCCGAGATGACTGTGTTATAAGTCGTTTGAGAGCGATCAACCATATTGGCAGTATGAATCGTGAAATTTGAAGCACCCGTGAAACATCCCTGGCTGGCATCTTGGGACCGCATGGGTTCCATTGCGTGGTAGAGAGAGTTGATTCACCCACCTGTAGCTGGAGCCCCAAGTGCCGCGCCAGGCTGAATACCGTCCTTTCCAAGTTTCTTTGGCCTGTGAAGAAAACGCGAGAGCCGATCGAGAAGCATGTTGGTATGAGGAGACTTCCAAAAATCCGTGGTTGCCTGGCCTTGTTGTATCCTGTGCTCTGTCACAGCATTTGTTCGATATATACTTAGACTTGCCTTACGCACGCACTGACCAAAGAAGGGAGGTTCATTGATAAGCTAGTGACCTGGTAGATCACTGACCATGATCAAGTTTCTTACTCCTCTGCAGTGTACCCGCCAACGACATCTTAATAAACATACACATATAGCATACCCTCAGCCAATCCGCACGACCCCAGTAGACGGCAGTGGTATTTTTCTACCGATGGAGGCTGAATAAGCCTGTGGAGGGATGAATGGCCGATTGTACGGTGTTCCTCCTCCAGGACCAGTACCATTGAAGCGACCTCACGGTGGCATTACAACGGGAAAATCAGGTTCCTGCGATGGCATTTGGCTGCTGCATCAGTTGTGCAGTTGGGCTATGCACAGGTGGAGAGCGGGAGAGACTTTAGCAACTTCAGCTCGGACATGACGCCTGTCCTAAAAGCGACCTCTAGGACGTACATTAAGGAGAATAAAAGTGAGGAAAGAGTGTCAAATATATGTGTGCCAGAAACCATAGTTGTTGCCGTCGGCCCGTGTGCCGTCGCATCTCGGGTCATGCGGTCACGTGCGACGAGTCGCCGAATGACGTCACTACATGCTCTGATCCTTACCCCCAAAGACGTCTGGAGATATCTAGGCGTCTTCTTCGACCGCTCACTCACCTTCAAATATCATGTCAAGAGATACGCCACACGTTCGTTCTCAGCCGCAAAATGCCTCAAAATCCTAGGCAACTCGGTGCGAGGCCTCAACCCCACCCATAAACGCCTCCTATACACATCATGCGTTATCCCTATCGCTACATACGGACTTGGGTGTTGGTATAGACCTGGTACCCGCGGATTCATCGCCAACACCAAAATCTTCAACACTATGCACCGGTCTGCATCACTGTGGATCACTGGCGCATTCCGCACCACCCCTACAGGAGGAGCATTAGCCATGGCCGGCCTCACGCCCATGCACATAATCCTCAAAAAACTGCACGACAAGTCCAAAGCTAGGATCGCCACCCTACATCGGGGTCACCCCATTCTCGCCCTCACGTACAAACGTATGGCCCAAGGAACTAAATTACACCCGGAGAGCCTAGAGATGATGTCTAAGACCAGAAGGAAAACCGCTAAGTCACCGCTTGACGTCAGTAGTCTCGACCTCATCGCTGAAACCTTCCATCCCACGCATCCCAAAGCCACTCCAGGCCAGCGGTTCATGGACGTACATTACGACAAACTCACCCTCGTCATCCCCCCTCATCCCTCAAAGCCCCCAAAGACGAGATCGAAGCTCACCACGATCTCGTCTCCAAAATCATTTCCACCCCCGCCGACCACTCCATATGCGCAGTCATGGCGGGCAAGAGACAAAAAGAAGACGTGTTCGACCCACTCGACCCTCCATACCCAAACACGTCCATGCGGCCTATTCCATTACTCATAAAGGCTCGCTCATATCATCCAACACCCTCCCGGCAGGAAGAAGAACGTCTATCGCCAACGCCCACACATGGTCGGCCATCATGGCTATCACTAAAATCACACAATATATCCATGATCATCCGCGTCACTCTATACGCCATGTTCAACTTCTTTCGCCGTGCGTTCCCGTCCTACGCGGACACATATTCAATAGTGCGTCTCATAAGGGACGTTCTATCAACATTGCTCTTGCCGGAGCACTCAGCGATCTGGTGGAAGCTGCTCCACATATTCACATCACTATCACCGGTTTCCGCGCCGCCAGCATGCCACGATGCAAACACAAAACCTTCGACCGCAGCTGCGCACCATGCATAGTCAAACGCACCGCCACAAACGCTAGACACGCCTCATACGATCGCAAAACAATCTTCCCCCCTTCCCAAACTCTACAAAAACGACACCTCGCCATAGAACAGGAAGCGGCTGCTCAATGGACACAAGAATTCCACAACCCGGAATCGAAATTTTTCAAAGGGAAGAGATTCCTACCCATGACGGATGGAGAGTCTGACGAACACCTCGCCCCTACCACTCATGGTAATGGCCCGTGGATGGGAACATATTTCTTTACCTCCGCCGCCGAATCCACTCAATTGTACGCAAGGTTCTGCCGGGCCGTTACTAACCACGCCCCCATCGGCAATTACCGCGAACGGTTTTTCGCTAACTCCGACCCCCTCCTACCACCACATGCCCCGGTCACCGTCACACCCTCGAAACTCGGCGTCACATTCTCAACGAGTGCTCTTGGTACGCTAGACGCGTCGACCATGACTACACCCGTATCGAGGACGTCATTTTGTTCCTCATAGACAATCCCAAGGCCTTCTCTTTCCAAGGCCCTCATGCCCCAGGAAAGAGGAGGACAAGTGGAACGTTCACGTCGAACACATGCACCGCCTCAAAAACCACCGCCGAAGTCTTTTGGGCCTAGACCCCATTCCTCATTCTGACCCCATCTTCATACGCGAGAAACCGGGCCCCACCTTCGCCCAACTCTTCATCCCCGTCACCATCATACACTCCGACGAACACATTGAAATCCGCCCTATTCCAGCAGTGGAATATCATAACTACCAAGAAGCCAGGGGCGGCAACCCCAAGGCTTAGGCTTTACCAAGTTGCGAATAGAGCGGTCGAGGAAGGTCTCTATTGGCTTGGCGGTCTTCGGACCGTGCCAAACTTATTCAGGTCCTGTAACGGTAATCGGTCCCTGACCGTCCTGGATCCCCATGCGCTTGCGCATACCCTGGTTCAGTTTCCGGTTTGACTTCTCGGTTTCTAAATCTTTTCTCTTTTTCCCTTCTTCATGCGTCTCATGATACGGTCATGTACTTATATTCTAAGTCTCTTTCAATCTCCCTCAGTACTCATCTCTTCGCCTTAGCTTCTATTATGTCGCTTGGGGCACCTGTCTTGCTACGTGGTCTTGTATGTCTCGGGTTTCTTTTTCATTTATTTTTCTCTTGTTTGTTGTCTGGCGATTTGTTTTTACCATCTTTTTCCTGGCCTCCGGCCAGGAGCGCTACGCGATCGGGCGGCGCTTAATAAAATTTGATTTAAAAAAAAAAAAAAAAAACTACATGCTCTGATCAACATAGGGGTATTGTAGAGAACGTGATCGGGCTATGCCCGAAATGTTCTCTTTTGTTTTTATTTTTCTATTCGCATGGTCGCTAGGTACTTAAGTAGAAATTTTGTATTTTCGTACTTTGGCTTCCCCCGAGATGGAATGACCCACAGTTTGACAGTTTCTCTTCTCTGACAGGATCGACATCAGACGCCACGAGCGCGTTGTATTTGTATCATCGAGGTTGACATTGGAAGGTCCCACTGAGGTTGTTTCGTCGACCTCAATTGTTGAACGAACTCACGTCCTTCAGTATGGTACTGTATTCAGAACCTAAGCTACTTCCAGGCCTCTGCAATGACTTTACTTGCGCGTTCTGCAAATCCATATACTGCCACTTGGGTATGTCCACTTGGTGCAGATGGCTAGGAAATGGGCTTCTGAGTAAGAATGTCTCTATCGGCTTGCAGAGTCGCTTACAATTACGGACGCATCGACAACCCTCAGCCCCTTCGTACCTTTGACACGAAAGTCTGGATCAACGGCTCCCCACTTTTCACCTCTAGGAGACATTGTCATTGACCCTACGCCATGAAGATATCCTCTCGCAGAACTCCTTATGAACGTATCCAAGTCTTTGTCGGAAGTTACATTTGCCGCCGGAAATACTGTGCCATTCACAGACGCTATGAATGCAGGAGCAGAGAATAGTCTTCGCGCGCTTCGGATTCCTTCTCGTAGTATGGCAATATCGACATCCTCTGCCAGCATGTCAAAGTCAATCACTGGGTGGGCAAACGGATCCGAGCTGTTGAGAGTGACAGAACCACCTAGACGAAGCAGGTATCAGATTTGTAGGTTTCTAATTTTACTCATCATCCTGGTACTTACGTGAAGTTGGGTGCAGATTGATCACTGAATGTTGAACAGTTACTCCTACAGAGTCTATCCCAAACTTAGTTTCGCATACAAAGGAACCAGTAAAAGTTTTACCTTGGGGTGGAAGTGGAATTGGAACAGGTGTCTTTGGAAGCTGATGACTGATCTGCAAAAACGCGAACTCGATATGAGGAGATGTTTCACCGCCTGTCGGATCTGGCAACCCGCTGCTGAAAGGCGGCTTGTCGCTGGGTAAACGGACCCATATTAAGTGATTCAGTCGCCCTCCTAAAGCTATGGGGCCGGTCCCTGTCTTGTTCCACTCGGCTAATGCGGCGCCCTGATCAAAGCTGCAAGGATGTTAGGCGCCTTGGAAAAAATCTCAACTGCAGGCTTACTCTGTGGTTTGGATACTTGTGTCGAACATAAGAACCACGACTGGCTGGTCTGTCAAGTTCTTTCCGACACCTGGGTTATCCACCAATGCTTCTATCCCGACCGCCTTCAGCTCATCTTTGTTTCCGATACCAGAATTTAGAAGAATCTGGGGGCTACCAATAATCCCTCCAGAAATAACAACCTCCTTTTTTGCCTGTAGTTGTCTCTTTGAACCTTGTTCTTGCCAATCGGTGACGACTTCAATTCCCCTAAAGTCATTCCCGCGGCCAGCAGATAATACGCTCGTGACGTATGTGTTGACTAGTACATGTACGTTATTCCCAGTGCCATCCAAGTACGCGGTTGCAGAGCTACTTCTTTCACCGTTATGGTCGATTGTCGATTGAATCCAGCCTATACGAATCAGGATATGACCCCGTATCTGTCACTCCAAGTGCTTACCGATACCTATCGGTTTTCCGCTGTTCAAGTCCAAGAGGAATGGGAACTCATCAGAGAGCTCTTTTGTTGTCTCAAGGAGCATATCATTGAACGAGTGATTCGAATACGATGCCACTACGTGTAAGTTTCCATTAAACCCGTGAGACGTCGGATCGAAGTGGCCTTGTTCAGGTTGGTTCGCTGAGTCTTGTTCAAACCTTTCCGACTAATTCTTCAAAATGAGTGGGAAGTCATAGGCCACTGTATAGCATGACTGAACCTTGATCAGGAGGGCAGGATGTTGTCCCAGGCTAATCCTTCATCGCCTGTTATTCTCGCGAATTGATCCCAGTCATCTCTAGAGCCCCTTGTATACGCCATACCATCTGATTATGGTTACTATGTCAGTTGAAAGTTCCAGCTCTTGAATTCAAGTCGCATACTATGGGAACTACAACCGCCCAACATCATTGCCCTGGAATATCCCAAAACGCGACCGTCTAAATGAGTTTGTGCCGCAGTTGTATAATTCCAGTCAACCCTTGTGTTTGGAAGTTGACCACTCAACCCTGGCGGTCGTGTCGCAAATATATCCTCGTTACTAGTGGGTTATTTGTTGATCGCATGATGTCCTTAGTGGGATCGGGTACATACGACGGCCCAGCCTCAATGACCAGTATCTTCCAATCGCGATTTTCGCCGAGGCGAGTGGCAACAGCTGCTCCAGCAGTACCACCTTTAAATAATTTGTTCTTATATTTTCTCAGAAAATTAGCAGAAAATCACTAACCTCCGGCAATTATAAAATCGTATTCGACTTCCTGCGGTAAATCATCCGCATGGTTGAATAAGACTGCAGGTCTTGCGAAGGGAATACTAAATATTGCAAGAGTAATTAGTTTTAGTAACCAATTCATTTGAGTCGGGTGGGTAAAACGACAAGAGGAGGGGTGGTAAAGAAGTTCCGTTTTATACAGGGAGACTAGTTGTCAAAACTTTGCTCAGTCTCACGTTCTGGTGAGAGATGTTAGTGGTTCTCATCAGCTGATAGGTAGACTTATGGCGACCGTGTAAGCTGTGATATGTTTTCGGGTTATATTTTAGTCGCCAAATATGTCAGAAAATACAAGTGGAAAGAAAGTGATGTTTCGATACCACTCAGGCTGTTACTTACTCGACGATTATTCAATGGTGGGCCGGTGCGTCTGTTAGTCGGTGTGAGAAGTGCTGCGTTATAACAGATTAATTAGAGTTGGTAGATGAGAATTGACATACAGTTTGGATTAAAATAGGACATTATATGGTGTCTATTTGTTCCTGTAACCACATGTCCTGACGCTTCTTCGTATTAATAATTTCCGGGACTTTGATCTCAGCGGTGATGAGAAAAGTTCTTGGTTTTCTTATCTGCCCTGAGAACGACATCATCTCAATGTGAAGACTCGGCACAGGAATAGGGGCTATTATTTACTTTCCACATCTGTGGAAAGAATAAATAAACAAAAATAAAAGAGCGCAAAAAGAAACAACAAAGACAAGAAAATTGAACCACAGCTACAACGTACATTATTTAACGTTCTCAATATGAGAGCAATGCGCGGGAGCAATGCATCCACAACGGTGTGTAACGTGACGGTATAAGCAGACTACCGCAAGGCCGTGCTCCACTTGCCATTGATATTCATGCAGCTCGCGAGGGGTAGGATTTGGTTACTTATGTAACCAGTACCCGATAATAGAAATTGTTCGGCTGCCTGCCCCTGTACAGTGTATGTAATATGTATATAAAACACGTACCATATTCGTAGTGAAACATTGAACCGCAACCACACAAGATTGGTACGTCTCCCAGAATTTCCCAGAATTTCTCAGAACACGAAGTTTGACTTGTACTCGAGTCGATATATATTTATCGACTATTCTGTCCTGTAGTGCTTGTTGGACGTCATGAGCAGCGCTCCCCATTTAACCAAGCTTCGAGATTACCCCTATACTTGCTCGCACCGAAAACATACCTCCATTGAAGATCTTCCCTTTGAAGTCTTGTCGTTGATATTTGAACAAACTATTCCTACCGACAAGGATCTAGACGAAGAGTATGTATACTCCCATGAGGAATCCTTTCGTCACCTCCACCAAGCTATCGTTCTCAGCTCTGTATCCCGCCGTTTTCGCCAGGCTGCATTAGGAACCTCCGAATTGTGGAAGAAGTTACCGTTGAGGATGGACAGACCACTCGATCAACTTCTCTCGTTACTCGAACACTGCGCTTCCTATTCATTACTTCTCCACATCACCATTTCTAAAGATCAGAATCAAAGTGACGCTCACGCGCCTTCAAAGGCAGAAATCCTCTTCTCGCCGGAGATAGCCCAGAAAATCGAATTTTTGGATTTATACGAATCCGAAGCACTCGAATTTTGGATTCCGTTACTCCCTTCCTTCGCCATGCTCAAGACCTTGATTATCAGTAACCTTAATGACTGGGAATACTCGTCTTATGATCTTGATTTGGAGTCACTCCCGAGATTAACCCAACTTTATCTCGAGATGACGACGGTGGATTCAGTCATCTTGCCACCATCTGTCCAATTTTTATACTTGGTCAATGTTCCTCAATACATGATAACGTCTCTCCTTCCCCAATGCCCAAACCTGGTTATGTGTACCAGTCTCACCGACCGTATCTATCCCGACTTCGAAAACTCGTATCCCCAAGTCATCACTTTCGACCATCTCAAACGACTTACTTGGCAAATTGATTCGGGTTTTACCAGCACTTCATCTGTGCGAAACATTCGCATGCCTGCCTTGGAGTATTTGACGTTATACTCGTTTTCCTACACCACTCCAACCATACCTGCTGCCGTGATTTTGATGTGCCACGGAGTGTCTACAACTCTTACAACGTTTCGGCTCAGTGTGACGAAAGCTGAAGACGTATGGCAATACGACGACTTCTACCGTCTATTCACATTACCACTTCGTAACTTGACAACCCTGGGTATACAAGTTCATTTCCATACACTCGAAGCAGTCATTCGAGCATTAACACCCGGTGGAGATGGTCGCAACACGCCTGAGAACAATCATCTTCCCAACCTCAACGACTTGACTCTGGAGGCTCCCTACGAAGACGGCGGAAGGAGAGACTCGGAGTATGCGGATATTCTACCTCCTTTGCTTTTAAAGTTACTGAAGGAGTGGAGGGTTGGCGAGACGTCTCATTTCCGCCTCTTCTTGCATATAGGACCTGATCTCACACGTAGTCAATCTTGGACACCCGATATACAAAGAGAGATGGAAGCGATAAGGCGCGATCGCCAAATAGATCTTACAATAAAGTAATGTAAGAATTTCGTTCCAATGTATGAGAGAATATTTATTCAGGCACAATTACTAGGAACAAGTGCGATTATCCGGAAGAAGGCGGGCATTTGTATATAATGAAAAATGAAAAAGTACTGTAAACATTATGTACAGACGTTGAACGTTGAACATTCACAGACCAAGATATTGAGTCACTTGTCGATAGTTGTCGATAGGGAAATACAACATCAAGTGATAGAAGACATATCACTTCAGTACTATATATATCATACTATCAACGGAAGGCTTTAGCGCCATCACTTGAGTTATTAGGCAACCGACATCCGCAGACAACCCCCGATCCTGATGCGACTTGACTCGATTTGCCCTGGTTTAGATCGTTGGTGCCAATAGATTGACAGATCCCGCTCCTCTAAATGGGTGGAATGCTTCCCTCCAGCCGCAGGTTATATAGCCTTTGGATATACATGCATGAGCAAAAATTGGTAAATCTCGGTGTCGAGGGAACTCACGGCTCGATCATATTCTTTGTTCGCGCCAACTATGATCAAGGCTGTCTTCGACCAAGAAGGAATACCAATAGTAGGCTATCGGAGCAGTAACTAAATGCCATAGCGCGTGGGCATCGATAATTAAACCCCAGGGTGGAAAATCGAAAAGTTCCAGGGTTGTCGCCGCCGTCGTCAATACCACAAAGACAGCTGCCTTTGTGACAAAAGCAGGACGGTAAGACTTCGGACGGGAGAGAAATCTCCGCACTATAGAATAAGAAGAAGGCATCGAATACAGAAGCCATAGAAAGTTGTGAAGAAAGCCAACGAAGAGGTTGAACGCCATATTATATGTATAATCAAATCTTGGAAGCAATGTCAAATATGTGATGTGGCCCAGGAAAGCGAGGGAGCACAACCAAGTTAGGGCATAGTACCTCCAACTCTTGGAAGCCTCCGATGCTTGCAATAACTTATGAACAGGACGATAGAGGTGGAATAGGCGGATCGTCGTGTAGTATAGGGCATACATAATGGCTGCCGCTGCAGAGAAATAATCCATCTTCTCTGTGAGAGAAACATCTACGAGTTCAATGAGTAGGAGCCCCGTACAAATATATATATCCTGACTCACCCCGTGTGTGAAAAACAGACGACCAAATCCAGGCGTTGATGCTGGTCAACGACCACGTCAGATAATACAAACGCATAGGATGCTGCTGCGGTACATGACGCAAAATCTTCTTGGCCCCCTGTACGTGTGCCCACATATTGAAAAGAGAGAATAAAACAGATGCTGGTTCTTGGATGCCACCGAGACGCCAGAATGGCCATTTCCCATAATACTGATGAATGCGGATTCCCCGATTTGATCCTCTCGGGTGAGCTGGTGCATACAGTCATACCGACATTCGTCTAAACACGTCCAACGCGCAAGATAAAGGGGCAATGATGCTGCTGGTCGTGTCGGATCCCCCGGACATTGGTGGAACTGGCTTTGAGATACACAGCGCGTGAATTCCGACCGCCTGTCCCCCGACGAGGCAGATATCAAGGCGGGCACAGAAAGCAGCGGGAGAACGAGGGAGAGTCTCATGGCGAGGACACCCAGTCCGCCAGTCGTGACGTTGAGGGGATTAGTCATCATGGCTGTGCTACTCTTTTGCTTTGGTGGTCTAACTCGCCTTTGCAAAACACTCAAACAACCCCCCGCTAAGTAGCAGCACTTTGCTCCTTTGTTGTCCGCCCGCCTGAAACTCAACTTTTGTATGTTTGTGAGTGAATAATTGCTGACATTTCCTGCATGATGATGTGTATATCCATCGTGAATAGGCATACAAACCTGAGGCGGCCGTTATAATAGTCGAAAGAAAGTAACATTGGAAAAACTGGTTTACACCTAGTATCGTAATATCCAAATTTACAGATAGAAAGAGGACGTAACGCACTCGTATTTGTAATGGTTCGAACTTCTCAAGCGACCACTTTGACTTTTTCTTCCTCCCCCTACTTTTATGACCGGGGACAACATGGAACCGCTCAACCTATAACAGAGCGTATAAATGTAAGATCGTTTTCTGTACATGCCACGCTCGAGCCTACTGAACTTCCAACTTAGCCTCATTCAAGACCGATTGTGTCTTACTATTTTCCCAAAGGGGTTGGTGCTCAACACTATGGGGTACATACACTCTTATCCATGTCGAACTGCATTAGTAACACCATTCAGGAACGACATCCCATGAAACCTCACCGCTTGACTCTGACAAATGCACTTGTCATGGGTTACGGTTTGGATAAACAGATCCATCACATTTACGATCCTCGGCCAGCTACCCAAGAGGAACTCGAAATGTATCACGACCATGACTACATCGAATTTTTATCAAGGTATCATTTATATATATATTCACATGAACAGGCTTGTTAACCGAAATCCAGAGTCACCCCCCAAAGCCA
This sequence comes from Agaricus blazei, assembly GCA_029719445.1. Classification (NCBI taxonomy): domain Eukaryota; kingdom Fungi; phylum Basidiomycota; class Agaricomycetes; order Agaricales; family Agaricaceae; genus Agaricus; species Agaricus blazei. The sequence goes on from SSNC01000019.1 coordinate 233,693, forward strand.
AGCTCAAAATGATATGAAGCAAATGATTGATTCTTTCAATTGTATCGAAGACTGTCCCGTCTTCGCTGACATGTACGATTTCTGTCGGTTATACGCAGGCGCATCGTTAGCAGGAGCACGCAAACTCTGTGCAGGAACCACGGACATAGCCATTAACTGGTCCGGTGGTCTCCATCACGCCAAACGAGGCGAAGCAAGCGGTTTTTGTTATGTAAATGATATTGTCTTAGCGATTCTCGAACTTCTCAGGTTTCGTTTATTCACACTTACGTAACTTTATCATAACTGATTTCACAGCTTCTAGATTTCACCCGCGTGTGCTATATATCGACATTGATATTCATCATGGCGATGGCGTTGAACTTGCCTTTTATCAATCCAACCGCGTCATGACAGTCTCGTTTCACAAATACACTGGCGATTTCTTTCCAGGGACAGGCAAACTCGATGACAATGGTAGTGGCGCAGGAAAACACTATTGCCTCAACGTCCCTTTACAAGACGGAATCGATGACGAAATGTACCTCACCATATTCAAAACCGTGATAGACGACATTGTTACCGCCTTCCGGCCTTCTGCTATCGTTCTTCAATGTGGGGCTGACTCTCTTGGCTGTGACCGTCTTGGTGCTTTCAACCTCTCCATCGCTGCCCACGGCGAGTGTGTTAATTTCGTGCGTAAGTATAACGTGCCATTGCTTGTCGTTGGTGGTGGTGGATATACTATCAAAAACGTCAGTCGATGTTGGACATATGAAACATCTGTTCTTGTTGGTGCGGAAATTCCTGACGAACTACCACGGACCGTCTACGACGCTTTCTTCGCCGACTCCCATTGGAAGCTTCATCCTCCTCTGACTGGGAAAGTCGATAATCAAAATACTCCCGCTTCCTTAAAACGCATTACAATGAGTATACGTAATAAACTTCGTTATCTACAAAGCGCTCCTAGCGTCGCCATGCAAGAGATTCCACCTGATCTTCAAGGTTTGCTTGCGGAGGAAGGAAGGAGTGCAGAGGAAAAGGATGAAGAAAGGGGCACAGGGCGCGCAGGCGGTTCGAGAAGTGACAGACATGCCGGTAGGGGAGAATTCTTTGATGGGGATGACGATAATGACATGGAAGAACCGACTACAATTTCTCGTACTGGGAGCCGGAGAGGAAAACCGCGTGGAAGGGGACGTGGTAGAGGACGAGGGAGAGGAAGAGGAGCTACGCCTGTCGTTGCCGCTACCGCCCCAGAAATAGATGGAAACAGCGTCCCTTCAACGCCCAGTGGCGAAGTTGGTGACGAGACTAATGTTAATGTTGCCCCTACTCCCACCAGGGCGAGGGGGAGGGGCAGAGGCAGGGGGCGAGGTAGAGGGCGAGGTAGAGGTAGAGGGCGTGGCACATCCATAGCGGCCGCTGCTGCTGCCGCAGCGTTGAGGGAAAGTGTAACGACACAAGACACTGTTGATGCATCAATGTCTGCCACACCAGTCGAAACTCCAACACCTGTCGAAGAATCTACGACTCCGGTCCCATTTGATAACGTCGGTTTAGGTTCAACCAAAGATACTGGCATTGAGAAGACAGGTATGGATATTGATTCTGATGGAGCGATGGATATGGAAGACTAGCCAAACGGTTAAAACGGGCGTGAATGTATCATTATTGTACTGTATATGTAGACAATTGCAAGTTCGTCTTTAATCGGGATCCCAATCTATGCCACACATCTAGTTACTGGCTCACTTGTTCCTCGATTTGGGTCTTTAAACTCGAAGATTGCTGTCTCCGCTGCCTATTTGCAAGGATAAGTTTAGCAGCATCAACATATGTGTTCCTTCTCGTTGGCAATTCGTCCTTTGCACTCTCGAATGCCTCAATAATTGATATGCGCTCAGCATCTGTACTGTCTATATAGGCTTTCACTCCTTCTTCCACTCGTCCTTTACGGCGCTGCTCTTCGACCTTTGGTAAAGACTGAGCTCCGAGTCCGTATACTAATATGATGCTGAATAGTTGCGTCGGTTGTACAAGGTTATTGTGACTTACGTTGTCGAGGGCACCCTCCACAATTCTTCTTCTTCTTTCCCTTATTATGGAAAGGATTGCCATTCTTTATGGGAGAGAGTGAGGATCGGCGCCTTTCTTGCCTTTCTTTCCCCTTCGACGATTCATGATCTCGGTGAAATAAACCAAGAGAAAAACGCTAAAGATATCGTAAATCAAAGATAAACGTGATAAGGATCCAAAAAGTTTTACCTTTGTCCTACTTTTCCGCGTTTTCGATTCCTCTTTTTTACTCGGACTAGCTGCCTTCGATGCATCTCCGGTCCCTGAAGAGGGTTCATCCGAAGAGGACATCATGCTCAGAATTCCTTCCAAAATAGTTAAGCAGTTTATGTTATACCGATCAGACAGTGTTACCTCGAGGTACTGAAGGAGTTTTAAACATACTTTTCACAGGGGAGCTATTAATATTCTTAGAAAGGGTGTGATATACGTTGATCTGAATTCGGACATACAACAGCTTTTCGGCCGCAGTAGACACAGAATCAAAGATAGATCCAACCTCTTCTGTTAAAGAAAATCCGTGATCTACATCGTATTCTTTTGTCCCTATCATCCAAGTCCATGAAATGAGAAGAATTAAATCCCAGGAAAATGCGTACTCACGGTGGAGCTGTAACTCGCGCATATCAATGAGATCCGCCCTATTTAAAGTCTGTGCAGCTAATGCGCTTAATTTCAGGCACTAAATGCAGTCGTCGTTAGCTTTACAAAAAGTAATACTCGTTGAAATCGCTCACATGTCTAGTAGACCACCAAACAGCAAGACGTGTCGGACAAAGATCACAGCGCATGCTCGAAAGTGGGAGATGCTTATAAAAGCTTTGCACGCCTTTTTCAACACCATTCTGAACGAGTATAATGGGGTTTTAAGCTCAAGATTTTTAAGTCAGGATGATAAACCTACATCATCGTGAATCTGACGTGCTATTCTTCGCGCGGCCTCTTTCGCAGTAGGACTGAGAGCATATTTGATCGCTTCGCTTAATTTGATTACCGTCAGCTTTCTGTACTTAATGGGCTTAGGTCCAGCGTCTGTTTGACGAACCATCCTACCTGTTGGGATGTGATCTCGTGAGTAGTCCCGGTCATCAATCAAAGATAGTGCACCGTACCCCAAAATCCCTGGTCACCAAAGAAGGGCACAACCACTGTAGGACGCCCTTTCGCCAAGCCAATGGCTGTAGTTCCTGCACCGCCATGATGCACCACCGCAGAAACGCGTTCCTCGTCAAAAATCCAGTCATGTGGTGTATCATCAAGAATGAATATATGTGGAGGAATATCAATGTCTCCGAGTCCGCCCTACCAATTGAGCTCAGTGCATTTACGTTAGTGATGACAGAATCAGATTGTCATACCCATCCTGCAGAAATAAGCGCTCTTACTCCCGCTTTTGCTGTTGCCTCAAAGATGAGTTCTGTCCAGAGACGGATCAATGATTCGCTCTGGGCATGTGGAAAATAAATTTACTTGTCAGAGCTTGAGGATTGTCGACGACTATAGAGCCAAATCTATCAAATTTATCAGCAGTACTACAATGGAATGCCTGTAAACAAATACCCAATATAGATCGGAGTATCTCCGGCGTTCAGAAATGCAACGAGGTCAGAGGGTGGTTGATATCTGGTGGCGAGGTCGAGAAAATAGAAGCCAGCCACATCTGATTTAGCTTTAGCTGTACATAAGAATTCTAAGAGCATGCTGTTCATTACCGATGTGATTTTGCCAGTCTGTCGGACTTGGAACCAATGCTGAGCTCACACAGTACGTCCACGGTATTTCGAGATTATCTAGAATACCAGCTCCCGTACAGAGAGCGAGGGTCTGCAAATTCAGAACGCGTTTCCTGAGTTTGTTGATACGGTTCCCAATCCTAACGACAATTTATTAGAAGCTTGACCCTTCCGCAGATGAGGTAAGCGCACCCTTTCCAGGTCAATAAATCAACCATGTAATAGGTCAGATAATTTGTAAGCCCAGGTTTGGCGTTGCTATTCGTAATATTGACTAGTGGGTGTGGAAATGCGGTTGTTGGAGACCTGCAGGTTACTCAACAAACAGATTGAGTAGGAAGAGAGGGTGCACGAACCATGGCATGGCTAGTAGGAAGAATTTGGATGGATGTGAACCTTTATCTTAAGGTGTACAAAGGTCCTTACTAAAGCTCATTTGGAGGGGGATCCCAAGTGCTTCTGCACAATGGATGTGCGCAAAACTTGGAGGATTCGAAATGATGGCATCAGCGATAAAAGTGTCTTTCTTTCCCGGAGCGGGTTCGTAGCACGATTTCCAACATCCGTTGATTATCTGCATCTCAAAATATTAATGGTATCGACGGAAAAGAAAGCATTGAGTGTACCTCATTCAACATGGCTATCTTTTTCTTCAGGTCGCCACTAGTTAATGAACCCATTCCTGGTATTAGTCCAGGATCTTGAATCTCGCATATGAGACCTGTATACAATTCATACTCAGATTGTCGCTCACTCTTAACCATATAACTCATTAGATCGATGGGATTGCCTCCGATACTGAAGAACTCAAGATCCTGTTCCGTTACGAGTTGACGGAATGTTTCGTGCGTTGCAATACGGACGCGATGGCCATCTTGCTTCAATCGTTTTCCTAATGCAACAAATGGTTGTATGTCACCTACACAATCCGTTAGCCTTATATTATGCTTCCAGCAAAGCTGGGAATTTGCCTCGACTGCCAACAATCATTATGACAACGCTCATGCGAGGAAATTTTTTCCAACTCAGATCAGATGCAAATTCGTCAACCTGTATAGCATGATCATTCGAGAGGTCTGGGAGGTTACGTTTCAAGGCAAGCGAAACATCTATACGGCCATCGGAATGAAGTTGAGCATTCGTTGGCAGAGTGTTTATTTCCGTGTGCGCTTGATATGAAATCAGAATTCATGACTATCTCGAGTTACAAGGTACAAACGCAGGGTTAACTCGGGATGGTTTCCGACTGAGGTGGAGACCCGGTTTCCTTGGTCTTGATGTGCCATGGTTTTTACGGCTGAGCACTATCACTTGAGTTACGTCTAAGAACGTTATGATTGTGATATTTAGCCAGTAGATGATTTAGGATAGGAGGATAAGAGATAAAGAGAATTCTTGTGGTACACAAAGGTCTGAGAAGTAAAATGGCTTTCTTCCATGTTCTCGTGGAGCAGTGTTGAAATTAGCCACTCGTTCCGTCAGTGATGTAAGTGACGTTTACTGACCGTCATCCGACTGGCAACCGTGATGGATTGATGGCTTGATGCATCACCCCGGGTTCAGCCGTGGAGCTATATCGAGTTATCAACGGAGAGTCGTCACAGCTCTGGTGGGGTGAGAGTCGCTGATACCGTGTGTCCTTCGACCGTCCTTAACCAAATAGAGTGTACAGCGTCTTGGTTGGTATGTGAGTCACCATGAGTCTGAGTTCAGAACTTAAAAGGCTGAGTATCTGGAATGATGGGTCAAATTTTAGACCATCTGAAAATTCGGGGAGACAATTCATACTATGCAAGCGTCGAGCAGGGTCCAAAACTTATCGCAGTTGATATGTTACTTGAAAATGATGAGATATGAGGGCCCAACCTTGACAGAAGGAGTACAAAAGAGGCCAGCCAAAGGGTGGGTTCTTGTTCTAAGAGTAGGTGGGGCGATCCATTGAGATACAGCCCGGCCCGGGGCACTGGTGTGAAGAGCGTAATAGAGCGAAGTATATTTGTAGTGCTCAACTCGGACGTCCTCGAACTGACACTTGAAGTGAGCTTTACGGATGTTCATACTCACTGATTTACTAGTAGATCCCATGAGGAAAACGATGAATGGGAAGGTGAACGGGACATGCGGGCAATCCGATAATGCTAGCACCAGGTGGCTGATCCGACCTCACATCTGGCATTGACATTGAAAAGCCACCCCCCGACCGATATGGACACTTATTCTGATAGAGCAACGAATATGGAATACAAGCTAGACGGTGAACTACTGACACAATTTTTACAGGCATTACAATTTCAGTATTCCACAGTACATATAGACAATCATAAAATCATAAGTACATTAGGTTCTAGAAAGTCGTCAATCGCTATGTCAAAGTACAATCGCCCTCCTCCTCTCCACCCTTCTTCCCACTGCTGCAGCCCCCCGGTGTTGAGTTTCTATCCACAAAGACTGTTGTCTCCTCTGCTGCCTACCCGCAAGGACAATTTTTGCAGCATCAACGTAAGTATTTCTTCTCGCTGGTAATTCACCCTTCAAGCGTTGGAATGACTCGACAATAGATTTGCGATCCGCTTCCGTACAACTAATGTACGCTCTTATTCCTTCATTAACACGCTCTTTGCGTCGTTGCTCTTCTACCTTTGACAATGGCCTGACTCCGAATCCATACACTACGAACGTGAATAATTGTATCGGGTGCACAAAACTGCTGCAACCTACATTGGCGAGGTCTCCCCCCAATATTGATTTTCTTTCCTTCGGTATAGAACGGATTCACGTTCTTCAAAAGAGGGAAAGAAAATCGACGCTTCTCTTCCTTCACTTCATGTGGCAATTCGTGATCTCGATTGAATAAACCTAGAGACAAACGCTGAAGGCATCGTCAAACAAGGCAAAAAGGGTGATGATAACCACCAAAGGGAAACCATACCTTTGTCCAGCTATTCCGAGTCTTCGATACTTCCTTCTTCTCATGTTCTTCCTGTCTTGACGATTGGGTGACCTCTGAAGTTGGCGATGCCGGGAAAGACGATGTCATATTTAAAATACCTGAGGAGCGAGTTATTCATCTGGAGCTAATGGCAAACTTGAAATTACCTCGGGGAACAGACGTTGTCTCGAAAACACTCCTCACCGGAGACCTAATGAAACGTCAACGAAGGGAAATGCCAGTTGGTAACAAAAATAATACGTACAACAGTTTTTCTGCCACCGCGGACACGGATTCAAAGACGGATTCAACTCCTTCCGTTATCGAGAACCCGTGATCCACTTCATATTCTTTCGTCCCTATTGTACGAGTCAAGGAGATGAGAACGTCTCATTTTCATAAAGAAAGAACACTAACGGTGAAGCTCAAGTTCATGCATATCAATCAAGCCGGCTCTATCCAAAACTTGCGCAGCCAATGCACTTAATTTAAGGCACTAAATATGGCTATGATCAGCTTTATAGGCGTAGTGGATTTTTGAACCTTACATGCTTAGTAGACCACCAAACCGCAAGACGCGCCGGGCAAAGATCACAACGCATATTCAGAAGCGGGAGATGCTGATAGAAGCTTTGCACGCCCTTCTCAACACCATCCTAGTAAAATGAGATATCAGTGCCTAGTACAAATATTTCGGCCTCTGAGAAATTTCATACATCGTCATGAATTTGACGCGCTATACTTTGCGCAGCTTCTTTCGCCGTAGGACTCAGGGCATACTCGATGGCAGCGCTTAATTTAGCTACTGTCAACTTTTCATGGGGAATAGGTTTAGGGCCGGCCCCAGTTTGGTGAATCATTCTGCCTATCAATGGAGTTGATTGGTCAGTATTCACTAGGCATAAAAAATTGGACTTACCCCAAAATCCTTGATCACCAAAGAAGGGTACAACCACCGTAGGACGCCCCTTCGCCAAACCAATGGCGGTAGTCCCTGCACCGCCATGATGCACCACCGCCGAAACGCGTTCGTTGTCAAAAAGCCAGTCATGTGGTATATTGCCAAGAATGAAAATATGTGGAGGGATATCCATGCTGCCTAGTCCACCCTATTACTTCCGATCAGTACATGTGCGTTGATAATGGAATGTGGCTGCCCTACCCATCCTGCAGAAACAAGAGCTCGTACTCCTGCTTTCTCCGTTGCTTCAAATATAAGTTCTACCCGATGTCAAGTTAATTACAAGTTTGAGAATGCAGAGAAATGAATTTACTCGTCAGGGCTTGAGGATCGTCGACAACGATAGAGCCAAAACTATCGTTAAGGCATCAGGTTAATATATTTATAGAATGACAATATATAAATACCCAATATAGATCGGAGTATCTCCCGCATTCAGAAATGAAACAAGTTCTGATGTTGGTTCATACTTGGTGGCGAGATCGAGAAAATAGAATCCGACCACATCTAAAAGCGGGGTTAGATGCGCTCTATTCAATGAAAAAGCGCTGGTTGTTACCAATGTGTTGCTTCCAGTCCTCAGGGCTTGGCACTAAAGCGGGGCTCACACAATACGTCCACGGTATCTTCAGGTCATCTAGTATACCAGGTCCTGTACGGACATCGAGAACTTCCAAATTGAGAATGCGTTTTCTGAGTTTGTTTATATGGTGTCCGAGCCTACCGGCACTTCATCAAAAATGGACTTATCGAGCGGGTGAGGCAAACGCACCCTTCCCAGGTCAATAGATCGGCCATATAGTAAGTCAAATAATTGGTAAGCCCGGGCTTGGCATCACTATTTGTGATATTGACTAGTGGATGCGGAAACGCTGTCGTTGGAGACCTGAAAGTTCTGAACAACGGAATTCAACAAAAAGCAAGATGACACACTGACCACGGCATGGCTAACGAATTATATGTCAACGTGAAATTCTAGTTTTAGGATATAAGAAAAATTCTCACTAAAACTCATTTGAAGAGGGATACCAAGCGCTTCTGCACAGTGGACATGCGCAAACCCTGGAGGATTGGAAATAATTGCATCAACGACGAAGGCATCTTTCGTGCCTCGGAGAGTCTCATAACATGACTTCCAACATCCATAGATCATCTACACGTTCAAAGTTAGCGAATTGAATATTAAACACTCGAATTCAACATACCTCTTTCAACATTGCCTTCTTTTTCCTTAGGTCCCCACTAGTTAGTGAGGCCATTCCTGGTATCAAGCCGGGATCTGAACACTTGGATAAGACCGGCACACGAGCAGCACTCAAAAACATCACTTACTCTTGACCATGTAACTCATTAGATCAACAGGATTCCCCCCTATATTGAAGAATTCTAGCCCCTGCTCAGTGACGAATTGCCGAAATGTCCCATGTGTCGCGATACGAATGCGATGCCCATCTTGCTTCAAGCGTTTCCCTAATGCAACGTATGGTTGTACGTCACCTAGAAATTGATTCAGTACAGCATATCTGGTAAAGACCTGGAAGGCTCGCCTCGACTCCCGACAATCATTATAACAATGTTCATACAAGGACAATCCCTCCAATTCAGATCAGTAGCGAATTCATCGACCTGCAGGGCATGATTTTTCGGGAGCTCGGGAAGCCCACGTTTCAAGGCGAGCGAAACATTGATACGGCCATCGGAGTGAAGTTGAATACTAGTGGGTAGATTACTTGCTTCCGTGTGTTCTTAAATGAAGCATACCACCAAAGTTAGATTGCCACATGACTATCCTAAGTAGTAAATCGTCAACACAAACCTATCCCGAGATGATTTTCGGCTGTGGGTGAGCTACCGGGGGCCTCGTGGCCCTGATCTTGATAAGCCATGGTGTGTATCCCGTGGACACTACAGCTCAACCTTCGTCGCGAGAAAAGTTATGCCTGCGGTGGTTGACGCGAAGGCGGAACACTGCGGCGGCCCAGGATGAAGGAGATGGGAGTATGAGAAGGAGGTTCTGGGAGGGCATCACAATGCACCTGCAGTAGGCGCTAAAATAAGCGTTCTTCATCCCCGGAAGTAGCGGTGGCTGTGCACAACGTGCCCGACTTTGCAGTCTCCCCAGACCTCGTCAATTCGGGCTTCCTGAGGGGGGAAGAGAGCCGCGCGTCTGACACAGATGGACCCATATAATAAAGCCTCAGGGGGCGAGCATATACGTACAGGTATTTTTACGAGTCTGTTGTGCTAGGCCCGATGGAGAAATTGGGCGCATCTCCTTTCCGCCCCGTTTGCAAATACTGATATAAGGGGAATGTCCAATAGTCGGAGTCGAATCAGCTAATCAACAATCGCGCATCGCGATGATTGAAGAGAAAGAAGCCTCGGAATTGACAAGTCGGATTAGAATCAGGATCTACGTGACATCTACTAATTTCAGTATACAAAAAGGGTATCTTTTTATCCAAGGAAAAAAGGAAGAGGCCACTTTATGTAGCTCTTGTAGTCACCTTCCCTCCTAAAACCGAAACAATTTCAAAGCACAGAACAAGTAGAAGTTGTGCAGCAAGATCAATAAATGCGGAGTGAATGGGCAATGCATACATATCCGGGTCCCTCTTTTGGGACCAAAGCCAATTGGTTAGCCAACGAGCTACAAGCAATGAGATCATGACCTGTTAAACCAAGTTCAGGTACGAACGCAGCCAAGCAGAGTAATAGACCCTTACAACAACGCAGAAAAACAATATTAAAAACGCAATGAACAGGGATGGGACTTTTAACCAACCGATACCTCGGAGAGTTGTTAAGAAGATGATCTCGATTGGAAGTGTGATTGCGAGTAGGGTTATTGATACTACTTTTGGGGTGGGTGATTGCGTTTTTGATGAATGAGCAGATTTGGAAATATCAGCCGCGTGAAGAGCTGTTGATAGACGAGAGACGAATATCGATCCAGCAGCACCTGGTAAACCTGTATGACATCATCATATTAGATAAGTAGTCCGCGGCTTGAGCAATTTTCGGACCCACCAGCGATTACGAGGGAGATTATTGCATAGCCTATATACTTAGCAACGAATAGATCTAATATAATGCCGGCCCCAGTGCTGAGGATCATGGCACCGAATAATGGCACCCAACCCTGGCTGAGAAGAGGGCGAGCGTATTTGTTTCGAAGAGTGTAGATCAGGGAGGCGAGGGACGTGAGTACGACTACGATGGCGATGATGAAAGGGAATGGGGTATGTAGGAAAGGAATGAGAAGTGAAGTGACGAGACCAATGAGACTAAGTGTTACGAGGTCACCAAGACAAGAAGCGATTGCGGGTGCGATATTATCTGCAAAGAGTAAGTAACAGTCTGTAAAGTGGTCGCAAGACATACCGGGATCCCGATTGAACTTTCGACAGAGGACAATTAGCGCACACATGAAAGAACCAAGCAGAAGGCCTGATAAACATGCTGCTGTCATGGTTGACGAAGCGACCATAACAAATCTGGTTGGTTGAACGGGTAGGTAAAATAGTCACGGAATAGGCATACGAATACGACGTACGTGGCCAAGTCTGTTTTATGTTTTGCTTCTGGGTGCGGGTGAGGAATCGGCCTTCTCGTTAACAAATCTCTCATGAGAAGCGACGGGGTAGTTGCGTTGTTGAACGCTTGGGCAGCAATAGAGTCCTCCGGTTGACGGTAGATAAATAGTCCCATAAACATCGCGAAGCAAGCTGCGACAAAGGACACGACCATAGCCTGTACCTGTAACAAGGCTAGGTTACCTAAGATCATACTTCGGCGTTGCTTTGGTTCGTCGAGCTGTCCAACATTGGCAGCAGTGCCAAGGCGGGCAGAGAGATTCATCTCAAGGTTTCCTTTGAGGTTGAGGACGACAGGTATGATGACAATGAGTTGGTCGATCTCCCGCATGGCCCGCCAATGCTATGACGGGATAGGGTGAGAGTCCACAAGGCTGCAATTGAATGCGGTGCTCACTGAAACCCGGTCCAAAAGGATGCCCGTAAAGAGTAGGCTCAACGTCGTGAGTGCCAGCGTAGGTGCACTCTACTAGGATTGCGTTTGAGAGGTGTTGAGGCGGGGACGTATGAGCAGCGTACCTCTATGACAATACCCTGGATCTGTGACCACGGCCTCTTCGGGTGCGACGGGGGTTGTGGCAGGGGGTGGCCGAGGAGAATATCCTCTGGGCCGTTGAGGTGTTCATCCTCGTCGTCGTCGTCGCGGCCGTCCTTGTCGAGAATGTCGGTCATCTCCACATCCTCGCCGGGCTGCATGATGACGGGAGAGGGTAATTAGGCGTGGGAAAAGTGCTGTCAACGGTCTTCTGCTTTCTCCGCCACCGTCCTCGTCGTTCCCCGCGTCCTCCACACCCCGCTGGACGAACCCGGTGTGCTCAGCCCGGCCATGCCGTCTAAGCTAGCCCCATATCCTATGCCCGACTCATATCCTGCGGCGCTGCTCAAAAATACACCGGATATATTGCCATCCGTAGACGACCTCGAGCACATCCGCAAGGAACTCAGGTCGCTCAAGCAACGCGCCATCGACAGGGCCAAGAAGGCTGGCGAGGACCTTCGAACTATTGAAGAGTCCATGCGCCGTCTGAAGGAGAAGGAAAAGGGCAAGCTCAAGGCAGTCGATAAGATCAAGCGCGAACGTGATTGTGCGTCAGTTCCCTCCTCCGAACCAGTCTGCTTCTAAAGCTCTACCTTTCTTGCGCCTTTCCATCTCTTCTGGCCGTCGCGTTTACTTGTTTGCGACCAGTCACACCCTTACCCGATGGCGATGAACCCAGGCTGTCCGGGGCCCATTCATCCAAATCCAGAAACAACTCACTTCCTTCTGCTGCAAACACACCAGGTTCACGGTCTTCGTTCGACCCACGCAGCCGCAGGTCAGCCTCCCGACTTCTATGCCCTACATATGAAGCTCACTCGTCTGTCAGTCTGCTCGACGACGCCAAGAGAAAGAAGAAAAAGCGGAAGCGAGAAGATGACAGTGATCTAGAACACGGTGCGTGTGACCAGGCTCCAGTATCCCCTTTGCCTCAACCTCAGCAGATGCACGTCCTCGCAAGTCTACGCCTCCGTCGAGCCACACTCCTACCTTTATTCCTCCGCCACCAAAAGTTCCGAAACCGTCTGCTCAAACGCCTCAACCACATACCAAAGTAATTCAAGCCAGCTTGCTCTTTGTCGAAGCTGACAATACTGATCTTCTTTACAGTCCCTTGTGGGTCCCGATTTCACTGTACCATCATCTCAACCACTGCTCTCTCCCCGACCTCCCATCATGCCACCTCCAACACCCGGGCCTAGTAAGCCGTCCGAGGTAACAGAAGATTTTAGCAAGGCGAAACAGCCCTCCCAGGTGTCCATCCAATCATTTTACAATAGTATTGAACATTGGACACGAGCCATTCGCGAAGAAGATGTGGGTTACCTGGAAATCACTGGCGATGAAGTTGAACCCTTTATTATGCCCAAACTTGGTCGACATTATACAGAAGTCTGGGAAGATCAAGATGCTGGTTTATTCCCTCCGCACGCCATCCTCGCCAACCAAGAGGCACCACCGACATATTTCACACCTCCGGAACCAAAATGGGATCCATCAACGCTTGGAGATACGGATTTGTTAACGGAAGAAAAGGGTCATGGGCCGCTGACGGAAAGAGTCATCAGTGCATTATTGCCGTTGCAAGATCCAGCGGGCTGGAAAGGTGTCAAGGCGGCGGAGGATGCCATGGAGGGTAGGCCGGGTGGAAGTGGAGCTGCTGCTGCGCGCAAAGAGCGGTTGAATGTTACGGATTTGGAGGCCAGAATAAGGGATAACCTGCGGTCGCACGGATTACTTGACGTGCCTGTAAGCTCTTCCCGGGAACCCAACTTATCTATAGCTAATCCCTTTTACGCGCCATAGCCAGATTTCACAGAAAAAGTGGATGATCCTATTGCGACAGCACTACGTCATGCACAAACGGAACTACGCCGTATCGTAGCTACGAATAAAGCAAGAAAAGCGAGATTGATTTCGATTGCCAGAGATCGACTAGGCTACGAGGAATATCTCGAATGCCGAAAGTCCATCGACAGGAATATCAATGCGCTATTTACGAAACTTCAGAAAAAGGATATGCCGAAGTATACTAAAAAGAAGAAGAAATCAGATGGGAATGGAGGAGAGTCTGGTAATGCCATCAACGGAACGACGGGTACTGGGGGTGGAGGGGCAGCAAATCTACTTAGCAATCTCGCGCCAAGTCCAGCAGCACTGGGTTTCATCCAAGATGATGACCAACGTATTCATCTGAACGACCAACTCAAACACCTGATGGAAACAAGAAGAGATTGGGTAGACGATATCGGTTCTATCTTCGAACAGAAGGAAAGAGAACAACCTGGAAGGATATATGGATTACCAAAGGAGAGTATTTATAAGGGGATAGAGGAGGAGATTGAAAAGTTATTGGTTGACCCTGGACCGATTGTCATTGTTCAGGACGATGATATTCTGAGGAATGGGAGAGGAGGCAGTGGGGGTATTGGCGGAACCAGTGGCGTGGTTCCTGGGAGGGCGAAGGTGAAGGGGAAGGAGAGAGCCGGTACGCATAGTCTTGGTGGAGATGAGGTAATGATGGATTTAACTTGATTTTCAAGCCTCTGATGCGAGCGGCTCCCCTCGTCCCCTGATAATACATTTTTCTTCATTACTGGATTCTCTTTCCACCTTGACATTTCTTAAGTTACCTTTAGTTTCTGTCTGGTGCATATTTGCTATTGTTAAGTTATCTCTTTGCTTTGGTTCTGGTCACCATTTTGGCACGACCGGACATAATAATATTAGGACCTGTGAATTTCTATGTTGGCCAATGTGGAGTGTGTGTATAAATGAGAATTGTATAGGATATTGGATTTTAGAAAGCATGCTACGCGGAAGCCGTTTTTGCTTTTTTCGCTTTTTTGGGTGAAGCATCTTCCTCGCCTTTACGTTTCTTACCACTGCTTTTCTTCTCCTTCTTTTCCTTTCGTTTCTCTTTCCCTTCCGTATCATCTACCTCTACCTCCTCTTCTCTCTCCACTTTCTTATCTTTCTTTTTCTTACTTCCACCACCTTTTTTAACGGGTTCCTCCTTCTCGACAACTTCGGATTGAACGTTACTGTTCGCATCGGCCATAATAGCATCGTTGTCCGCCTGTAACACGTCTGCTATGATATTCTCTTCCTCCTCAGCATCATCCCCGGTAGAGGTTTTGGCGAGTGACCCATAAGGCATGAATCGATGAGTGAGTAGCTCAGGGGGATACTTCTCTCTTGGTGGATTTGTGATGATAGTCTCGGTTGGAGCGGGCTCAATAGTCGTGGAGGGTTGGGGTGGTTGCGCGGAGATGATGATATGTCTCGCTATAGGTTTCGGCGCTACAAGCAAAGAAAAAGAGCCGTGTTGAAGGAGGTAATTCTTGAGGGAAGATAGGCACCCACCAGCGTATAGTTTACCCTTTTTGCTTTTCCTTGGTAAGAGACATGAAAGTGATTTCATTTCGTCACCACCTATTAGACTCATCGGTCCAGTGATTTCAGTGTTCTGATTCTCGTCGTGGTCGTCACCAAGTGACCAGATATCGTAGGAATTATGTTTTCGCTTGAGCGATCCTACAAGTGCAGTTTTGCGTTTCTGTTTCTTGGAAGAATATGCGGTGGAAGTATGCTCGTCGAGATCAAACGACAGGCCCTCAAGATATTTCGGTTTAATCTACACACAACACCCAAAGAAAATAACAATCAGAAATGGCAGCCAAAGTGATAAGCAACACAAAACCAGCGCACACTTTCAGGAACTCTCATAACCCAAAGTTCAACATCATCATCTTCATTGACAGCATCCCAATCAAACTCTCCATACTCCTCGTCTGACAAATCGAGTGGTTCAACCCCAGGTGGTGGTTGGTACTCCCAACTTATGTCTCTGCCCTCGTTTCTCCCCGAAGAACTTGAAGAACCTTCTCCTCTTGCTGTTGTTGCGCGTTTTTGCTGTGATTTGCTGCTTTTGGATTTTTTAGTTTTGGAACTGGACGCGATGGTAGACATAATACCAAGTGCTAGGAGTGAAGGGAAAAGTTATGTGCAAGCTAATGTCTTGAGAACATAATAGATACAAATAATGTTATCACATTTGAAATTAACGTCCTCCTGTGGAATAGCATTTGATACCTTGATCTCAGTGTTGTATAAGGTTATTTGACGGAAACAACCCACTGCATAGTACGGAGTGTCTAACTAACGCCTGCGTCCATACGGAGTATTCAATCAAGGCCTGCATCTAACCGGACCTGCGACTCCGACCCACGAGGCTTTGAAACGGTATGTACATTTTGCAGGACTCTACTTATCACCACGATTACCTTTGAAAGCTGACCAAGACGCTCAGGCAATGTTTTCCGAATTGTTTCTCTGAAAGAAAAATTTCACTGTTTTGCGTGAGGTTTATCATCGACCAACAAACCCTCGTCGTCAGAAGGGTTTTTGCCCCGCAACTTGGGCCGATCATCTCCTTTCGTCCAACAATGGGCTAAGCTGGTATAGGGCTACAGCTCTCCCCAAGTCCGAGTGTCACCGTCGGCAATGACCATACCGCGAATTTCTCACCGATTTTCATTGTCTCTCATTCGTCGTTGAATTTCTATTGTTAGGTCAATTCATACGGGGTTGTAAAACAAATGAAAACAGAGTTAGCTCGCGCCATCCATCAGACTTTTCTGCGCACTATACAGCCCAACTTTTTGTTGTTTTTTATGTACCCCCGAGGAATTTGAGCCGACATGTGCTTCAAATTGGGTAGCGAACATGGCTACTTTGAACAATGGACACACTTATCAAACTTCCAAAAATAGAAGAGTAGATTGGTCTTTGAATTCATAACTTTGTTACGCTTAGTAGGTAGGGCCATTTCAGGAGCTAACAGAGTTCCGCTGAGAGTTCCGAATAAGTGATAACAATAACAACGCTCCTTTCCGGGTCCCTGAGGTGTAGAATAGCTTAAAACAGGCCTGCAAATTTTCATCTCCTACTACTTCCGCTATTCAGTGAGTGCGTAATTCTCCCTGCCGATTAATTTTATCATCCCCTTCTCTCTAGGCGCGCCTCTCTTCTGTTCTCTCCTTTTGGCCGTTCAGTCGTTCTCGCATTCATTTGTTTGAGGAATCCTGATGACCAGAAATGTTCGCACATCACCTTGATATGTGAATCAGAGTTCATCCGAGCCATTTCAGTTGTTCTCGCATTAATTTGTTCGAGGAATCCTGGTGACCGGGCGGTAAAACTCTCCCTCATTTCAAAACGGTGGCATGGCCACTTCAGTCGTTCTTGTATTAATTTGTTCAAGGGATCTTGGGAGGCTACAAATCATCCTCCCTGTTTCAATTATACTCACATGCTTATTGCAGTGGCTCGCCGCTTCCCAGTCACCGCCTCAGTCATCTACTCTAACCACTATTTTTGGTTGAGCTGTGACTGTCCGGTTGAAGAAACGGAAATGACATAGGCTAGAGCCCCATCTGCTTCTTTCATATACGAAGTGCTACAGCCGTTCTCTCATATAAAAGAGAACACTCGCTGGCATTGGGAATGATCGAGGCAGGTGGACCTGGGGAAGGTTGCTTTGGTACCTCGTGCACCCTTGGCGTGGGCCTCAGGCTTAGATCATGTTTCCGTCTTTGGAACCTGGTTGACCAATGCACGCAAAACCTTTGTCCTCTTTGACTACATGTAATTGTCGATACTCCGTTAGGTATAGATTCGCTGTCATTTTGAGCGCTTCAACTCGGATTAGATACCTGTAGATTTATTCATCGCCTTTTGCAATCTATCAAACCGCTCTTGCCAGATATGCTCGCCGACCTAGCTCCATGAGATTCTGATCCACTTTTCTATTTGATATATATTCATCTGGCAGGTCAGCTATTTTGAAATTCACCTGTATTGGCAGACCCGGACAAAATATCCGTTTATCGTCCTGCGATCAGAAACGCCTCAGTAGAACGGAGGATAGGGCAAGAAAAGCAGCGAAGGCAGGTAACGGGGCTTTTTTGCAAGTCACATCTGCATGTACTAGTTTGTGGAAGACCGTCACGGTTACAGTGTGATTCTGTCTCGTGGGAAGATATTGGTGCCCCTTACCTCACATCAATATATATCTGTGACCCTGTCCAGTCCATGTAACCCCCCGATTGAGATTCCTCCTTTACGACAACAATTTACGACAACTATTGTGTGATTAATGTTCGTGCATTTGGAATGACCCTCTCACACTGCCATTTTTACCCATTGGCGGCCTGGACGATAACGGCTTTCTGCTATCTATCAACATATCATCCCGGACCTGACTATGGAGTTTCTACTAATCCTCTCGCTCACAGTGAAAAGTTTGCTTCTAATTGAAGCAATGAAATGGCCTTATTATCTCCGGGAGTATCTTTTATTTCCTGACATCTTCCTTGTAAACAACGACCTCGGAAGTAACCTATTATGGACGTCAACAGATTCGTAAAACAAATAAGGCAACATATCTTCAAAAAGAACTCTACCAATGGTAAGTAGTCTGTATATCTTATGTATACAGGGCTATGACAGTTGCAACATTCTGGGCAATATCAAACACCAGTCCATTACATGGGCTGAACAAGAAAACCGCGGAATATAAACAGATGAGATCTGTATTCTAATACTATAAATTGCCCATAACCTTGCCCATTCCAGAATTCTGACTCATAGACGGCATATTTAACAGCACGACTTATCGCGCGATTTCGGGCGGGATAACTTCTTGATTACCCTTCCCTCTTCCCGGCATCATGACACCCTCGATCCATGATTTCCCTCTTGAATTGTTTCCTCTCATTCTAGAGGAAGCCTGCGGTCTCACTATCGGTCATCCTGACCAATGCCATTCGCATGGACATCAATGCCGCTCTGTGGTCATGTCTGCAATGATCTTCTCGGGCGTTTGCAGGGATTGGCGCCAGATTGTCATGGAAATGCCCATATTCTGGTCCACCGTCGAATTCCGCAACTTCTTACGCCCTTCCCCCGTCGAAGCGCGCGAATGCCTCATTAGAATGCTTGGATACTCCGCCACACATCTCCGGTGTATATGCCTGAATTTTTCGTCATTGCAAGACGTTCCAAATGGAGACCAAATCCTTGATGGAACTTTGAAAACTATCCTAAAGTTCGCATCCAAAACGTGGAACGAGTTATGTATCACCGTGACGGAGGTCGACCACTTTGATGTCATCTCTGACTGCTTTTCTTCCACTACAATTGCCCAACAAAGGAGGTTAGCTTCGTTAGCTACCCTCCGGTTTAGCTACCCACAAGATTCCGTCGGCCCAGCTACTTCGTTCCCGCCTCAGCATAGGATGAATGACTACCATCTACGAAATGAGGTCACTCCTACATATGCCTTCGATGCCCCACTCTTCAGATCCGTGAACGACATACATTTAACAAATGTTCGACTCCTCTCTATTGGAGAGCGTTTTCTCCAAATCCATCTGGATAACTGGACAAATGTTATTGATGAAACATTCTTCATGAAATCAAAAGGGGGTCGCAATGCTGGCTTGCAAATGATACGACATCACATCATCACGAATTCGGCGGCAAATATGATCAACTGCTCGTTGAAATCGGATGTAATTTCGTCACTGGCAATCGTACTTCCGGGTGTGGGTTCACAAAATACATCTTCTACTGTTGAACCAATCATGCCAAGCGAGCGTCCCAGAGATTGTACCACCAGTAGGCCCCACATTATGGCACTCGGAAGCACCGCAACCTCTCTGGAATCCATTGAGCTCATCAATGTGACACCCGAAGCGTGGTTCACGTTCCTTGCGGTTCTCAAGCCCATCTGTATAGGACCACCCTTACCTGGGCCACTCCAGACTGCCCTACCAAACCGTTCTTGGAAGCATATCATTGTACGATTCGCACCTTACCATAAGCAACCGCAGGACCTTTCTCCATTTGACAAAGATACAAACGTACGCCTGAGGAACGAACTCCATTTGGGTGTTGACATTCGGGCCAAGTTTAACAAGGTTACCTCTGCTAAGGATATGGGGGTACTGATGGCCGAATGTTTGAGAATGTTAACGAGACGTATGCTACCGAATCTGGAGAATTTTGACTGGTATGATTCCCGTGGATGGCATTCACATTTTGACGTGTCGATGATTGAAGAATTGCTCGCTTAATGATGGGTGCGTTGGTTAGAGTGTCTGTCCTGAACCTAGTCAGGGGGTTATGTATTTTATCTGTAATTATTAATTCGTTATGTATCGTGACTTATTGCTATGTATGCCGTACTTACATATCTGTTATTGATAAATTGCTGTTGTACCATGTGCTCATAACACTGAATAAATAAAAATCAGGAAGGCGATAAGAATAAATAGAACATCAAAATATGTCGTTACCCCGCCGTTACCCCCCCTTCACCTACTCCTATGCGTATCGCCACTACAAGCTACAAGCCCAGAGGATGAACTACGCAATATGATGCACCAAAAATAGCATCAATACATCAGATAACACAAATAACATAAATCTTTTGAATAGGCAACTGTAATACAAGTCACACTCGACTTTCACAGCTTTGCCACTGGCACTGGCACTGGTTTCATCCCGATTTAGCACCTGACATGCACGACACATTTTCTTGACATGCGGTCAGTAATCGGAACACGTAATTCCCTCGGGTGCCACAAGACGCTTATGGGCCCTTACTGATGACGCTATTCTGAAACTTGTCAAAAGAAGGTTGACACATTGTCAAGTAGCAGAGCCACAAGCAATGATGGAAAATGTAGTAGAATGTAGTGGCTTCTATTACCGCGGTTGTCAGAGGATCTACAGGGTATAACTAGTGTATTACTAAACCACTGCAACGGATTTTATCCGGAGCAAACGATTGAGACGATTACCATAATTCCAGAAGCTTCATACTGTTTTCCGCACATTTTTGGTCCATAATGGGCGTAATGCCAGCAATGTCTTCTGTGCATCAAATATCTGCCTCAAAATCTGGTATGAACTCTATCAGAAATATATATACTTATTATCATAGCGTTCGGCTGGTGGTGCGAATATCAACAACAAGCCAAGGAAGTTTCCTCTCTCTTTGTCTTAGCGGTAACGGGGATTGAACCCCGAATATCTGCTGAAACAGCTTCTAAATGGCATAGCACAATGATTCCACAGAGAGGACGACAATATAGGTGATACACTCTCGAATCCCAGGTAAGCCGAGGTCGGTGTATTGGCTGTTTTGAGCATTGTAAATAGGAGGGTGATCAATGTACCGTTGCATGATCTTGACCCTCACCCGCTGATCTACTCGGGTCCAATGCAGTCCCCTCCCCACCCTTCTAGTGTACATTCCCTTTACTTGTAGTTTGCCTCTAGCGTATCACAGGATGAGGAGGTACATTCTAAGCTTCTGCAGCTATTTCAGATTTCTTGGTACATTTTTAATGAAAACATTCAAGTTCGCACTATATTCGCTCTACTGTACTGAGATCATTCCACTACAAAGCTTGAAATTGATCAACAGTCGTCCAGCGTCAGGCCCCACACAAATACCTGATTGCTAATTCAGATCAAGTTTCCAATATTGATGGGACTCAGCGCGACCTTAGTGACATATTCCACTTGAAGTCAAGATGATCATCTAGAAGATGGAGACATTTTCGTCCCGTGCTTTACGATGGCTTTACGATGCACCTGACCAATCACGATATATTGTCCGATTGATCTTTAACTTGTGGGTAGGTGCTCAATCCATGGAGGAGGTTTGTAGAGCAACGATAGATACCAAATGACATTCAACAGTACCAGGAAAAAAACTATATCGGATATTTCTCAGACTAGATAGCTAATCCAAAGGTTCTCAATGTACATCGCTTCATTTACTCAACCCTTCTTTTCCTGAACCTCATCTTCGCCTTTGGATTAGGCAATATAGCAGATTCAAGGCTGAAATTGCATGGACGCTCAGTCGATCCGTTCTCGAATTGGAAGTCGTATTTCAGTAAAAGTTGGGCTAGGATGATCTTGATCTCATGAACAGCAAAGAACCGCCCGGGGCTGGTTTTCATCATAAATGTGAATATCGCCATGAGTCAAGACAGGGAAAAATATCGCACCATGCGTGGCGACCGTGCCCAAATATTATGTGATCATATTCCAGAGAAACCATCTGATGTTTGATGCTGTCGAGTTCTCCATCCCCATCTCGCATTTCCGAAAACCTAAATGGCTTAAAAATATCGGGGTCTTCGAAATTGTTCTAATCATTGAGGGGGAAATCTCAGGATGTAGGCATATTCAGAAACAAACAAAATAAAGACCTTTGATTGAGCCATAGCGGAAGTTGCGACCCCTATAAAAGTTCCAGCGGGAATCAGAGTACCATCTGAAGTGGTCCAGTCCTTGAGTGTTTGACGCAGTAAACCAACTAAACGCTAACGGGGTGAGTTCTTGTCTGGTGCTTGAAGTGGTATCAAATCACGCACGAGATCCGGCACCACCACTCAGACGCGCTGACTCCTTCATAAGACTGTCCAACTTGCGTAGCTTCTGCATCGCGGTCTTACTCCATCCGTGCTCCTGCACTGCACTCTGGGCCTCTTTACGCAACTCATTCAGAATTTCGGGCCGAATTGTTATGTCAAACAGCGTTTGGGTGAGGATCTGTTCAGAAAATTAGTGTCTGCGTCAATTCATCATTAAGCTCCTCTCAAAAAACTTGCCATTGACGTCGTATGGATGGCCGCGAAATTCAGAAGTAAAATTCGATTGACAATATCACGAAGGGTGCGGTGATAATCTTCTGTGGCTGTCTCCAAAAGCCAATCAATCACATCATTCTGTGTAACGTGAGCAAAGTAGGAAACAATATTTGTATTTAGCACACCCACCGGCCTGTCTGGGTCGTCTTTTCCGTACTGCTTGTATCTTGCTATCCTGTCTGAAACTGTAGGCCCAAGATATTTCATGGCCTGCTTCACCGTTCTTGCCACAGGTGTTAAGTAATTTCCGACGAGACTGTTTGAGAAGAGTCACTATATATCCATTTAAAGGGTGTTTAAATTGGGGCGACTGACGGTCTGAGCAACTCGGGACACAGCTGATGATTTTACCACTTAAAATAGCTTCGCTAACATAGTTTTCTATAAGATCACAATACCCGGGGTCGCGGCCTGGATAGCTGTTGTCAATTTCATACCTAGAGCACGTTTTAAGCATATGCTCACAAATGGGAACCCCGACGAAGTATCTATTTATCGTGCGGCAAATGACTTTCTGAAAGATCGTCAATGCCGGAAATGTCACCCAGTCTGTTATAGGATGAGCAAATATCAGTAAGACAAATTGAGTGGCAACTTTCACCTTGGGTAGCGGGAATGTAATGCTGAAGGGCGACCTCCACTTCGTCCGTTATTTCGTGAGATTTTAGGACAATGTTGCGGTTGACGTTGGAGCGAACGGTAACCTCATGATGAGGGTGCAGGTCCATCGGTCCTAGAACATACTTTGTATGTGTCATCTGCGAAGCGTAAAGGGGATCAGTACTACACCGAGGGCGTTATGGATTAGGAGTTACCTCACCTCCTCGATTGCCTCAGCCAAAGACAGGACATCATCTGGTGCCCGGCGTATATCATCAACGTGTTGCTTCCCACTGAGGACTACGACCCATTTAGATATTGCAGCAATCCTGAAGACCCGGTTGGGATACTGAACAGCGAGTCAAGATGGGCTTGTAAAAATCAAGTATGCTGCTTACTTGATCGTATCCTTCTCGGAGTAGTCCTGGACCATCGACAAGCCAACGGATAGCAGTGATATAAGACGTTAGTACACCAGAGTGTCCGACAGTGGGTATAGCGTTTAACTATCGATAAATTGCATTAGCGCTGACCTCGGAGGAAGAGGCGTACCTTACTGGTGACCTCCTTGCTTCGATATACTTGATGACGCCATAGGTAGCTGCAAGAATACACAGAACTTGAGTAAGGCTGGGAGGTGTGTCCAGGAGGCGATCCAACGGAAGAAGCATGGAACTCAGTTGTGGTGGAAAAGCCTTGTTGGAATCGAGGGATTAAGAGCAGGCTTCCGGCAGAACTTGAAATAGCTCGGCCGTGTTGTATGATTGATTTAAGCTATATCTCTCACGCTATGACCCACATCATTATGGCAGCAACGGTCGGGTCAGTGAGTGAGATGGATGATTGTTGAATATTAGTTTGTGGTGCCGTATGTGGTGACTTTAAATGCGATGTTACATAGCGTTCACAATGGCCCGACACCAGGCCCAACCGCCTACCTCGCCGTGTCGAGGGACTCTGTTTTATTATACGTGTCATGTTAACATTGATCGATCAATGATTGATGATTAGCTGATCACTTGATCGCCTCGGCTCTTGTCTCACCGGATCTGCTCAGGGGTATAGTGAGGCAAAGAACTGAGTAGTATATACTAGCAGTATCCTGAAATCCGTGACAAACCCATAATTATACGACACCTCAAATCTCATAAAAAATTTAACATGCTTCGGCTTATAATAGGTAGGTTGAATAAAGACACGGAAGTGTTGCCACATGAGATTAGGAGGGTGTTTTAAAAACGGTTTCTAGTAAAACACGCAGACTTTCTCCTCGGAACCCCTACGCGAACAGGGGGCCGCAGAGAATGGTAGGATATTCTTTGCTATGTGAGGGGACAGTTTTGACGATTTATGCGGCGGGTGTGTGCACTCCACCTATATCAAAGCACTAACTCCAGGTCGCGGCATAGGCACTAATCAGCGCGACAAATGATATTTCTCATTGCATAATCCTACATATCAGATCCATATCAGATTCACACCAAAAAAAGCCAAGATCATTGAAGTAGCCTTGTGATATTTCCGTAGCAGAAACTAGAATAATCGCTTCCATGGAATGTGATGAAACTTTGTGCCTCAAGTTCTCCTCTTCCTGAAAAACACCTTCGCAGTCAGGCTAGGCATAGACGAAGTTCCAAAATAGAGGTTCTGCGGTCTTTCCATAGATCCGTTCTCGAGCTGAATATCGTAGTTGAGTAAGATATGAGTAAATATCGTTTTCATGCCATTAGCAGCGAAAAATCGCCCAGGACTGACGGAGAAGTAGCAGACATCAGTGGCGTTCCAAGGCGGTTAACAACCTGCCGGCCCCTTACCATGCACGCTTGCCATGTCCAAATATGATGTGATCCGTATTCAGAACCACAAGGTGGTGTTTGAAGGAATCAAATTCTTCATCCCCATCACGCATCTCCGAGAATCTGAAAGGTTTGAAAGTTTTGGCATCCTTGAATAGAAGCTTAACAATACAGGGTAGACAATCAGATCTAGTAGAGTTCAGAGAATAGAACAGACCTCTGATGTACTCATGGCATCAGCCGCGATTCCGATCAATGTACCCTCAGGAAGGAGAGTTCCATCTGAGAGCGTCCAATCCTTGAGCGTTTTCCGGCTCATGACGACTGGAATGAATATTAATTCCCAGAATAGATCAAAATAAATTTGGAGCCTCACAACTGGTTCCACCGTTCAACCGGTGAGATTCCTTCAAGAAGCTATCGATTTTACGCAACCGCTGTAAGGCCACTTTATTCCACCCAAATTCTCCGATAACGCTTTCAGCCTCTTCACGTAATTCTTTCACATACTCTGGATGAATCGCCAGGTCATATATTCCTTGGGTAAAGGCCTATGTCAAGTATTCGGTTAGAAGTGTGTTGACAGGTGATAAAATTACGCACCATTGAGCTTGTATGGATCGACGTAAAGTTGACAATGAAAATCCTCATAACCATGTCACGGACTCCGAAATGATAATCATGCGTCGCAGTCTCCATGAGCCAGGTGATGAGATCGTTCTACTGGGAAGTAAGAACAAGACATCGATTTTCAACTCCCATTCAGCTTACTGGCATAGGTGCATCAGGATCTAATTTGGCTTGCTTTAACCGTTCTTCTACTAGGGTGCCAGATGACGAAAGCCAGCATTGATTCTTTTCGCCACCATCATCAAGCTTTTCCCCACGAGACTGTAATGCCGCTTTAGTAACTTCGGAGGATTAAACGGTAGATATCGTAATTACGGTTTCAAAAAGTTTGGGAAGAGATTAATAACTTTGGCCGAATTGGTCACATCAATTGTGAGACCTTCGATGGCAGTGAGGTAGTCTACATTCCGACCTATGCACAACTTCAATCATACACGTTCGAATAAGTGATAATGGCTTACAGAGAGGAACCCCAACAAAAAATCTATTGGCAGTGCGACAGATAAAGCGCAGGAAGGTGGGGTAGGCAGTAACTCCAACCCAATCTTAAAAAAATTAGATAAAATTAGATAAATACTTATCGCTACGAACCTTTAGCGTCCGAGAACTGTTCGTTGAAGATTTCAAGCACTTCATCCCTGAAATCGTCGTACTTAGTTACTAGATTACGATTGATGTGAGAACTAATTGCTGCTATATGGTGAGGATGTGCATCTAAACCAGGTCCAAAGGTGAAATCGGCTTGGGTTGTCTAGCAGGAACCTCTTAACAAGATCCAAATGATTAGACTTAGCACAAAGAATCACCTCTTGGATGGCGAGGTCGAACGACAAGATATCAGCCGGTGCTCTACGAACTTCATCAACGAGTTGCGGTCCATTCAAGACGACAACCCATCTAGATATGGCAGCAATTTTGAAGGGTCTACCGGGATACTGTCAAACGTGATGAGCAGCCCATTGATTTTGAGACCAGTGAAGAATTTGCTTACCTTATCGTAACCCTCCTGAATGATTTCCCGTCCCCGGACCATGTACTGAACAGCAGTTATATAGGAGGTGAGAACACCAGAGTAACCAACAGTTGGAATAGCATGTAGCTGAAATCAATGGTTCACATCAGTTCAAAGCCCGCCCCGTTCATCCAGGAGACGCGTACAGGAGAATTTCTTGCCTTGATATACTTCAGGATGGCATACGAGAGGACACAAGTCGAGAGGAGTCGCACAGCATGGGAGGAGAAGTCGCCAGCGATGCGTAGTTTGTATGACGGAAGCCAAGCAGCCAGGTAGTCTAGCAACATGGAACGGTAGGAAAAATACTGCCACCCATATGCGCCACAGAGGTTATTAAAAGTCCCTCGAAATATGATGCTGCATGAATATTTGAGCTGCTACCGGTGCAATCCCATCCTAGATCTACAATTGAATTCCCGGGCCGGAAAGGCAGAGTCGCAAGGTCAGCAATGGAATGATTATAAAATCAGGTAATTGTCATGTAATAGAATGAAGTTTACGAGCTATTGTATTTGAGGGGATACATGGTGTGAGAGAGAATGAAAATGTTTGTACGTTGTTACATCATCGGGCATTTCCCGTTATGGAGTATGCTCCTGTCAAGACAGAAACTTCGGTTAAAGTGCATTTTCGTAGATATGCAGAACAGTTAGTTGCATTCTAGTTAAATTCTACTGTGGTCGCTCGGTTGCGCTAGACACTGATATAACGCTAGAATGGGAAGTCTTTTGTAAGTCAAAGTAATCTAGGAAGAGTGAAAAAGAGCAGAAAGAAAAGCCGTCTATTAGTGTCATAACGATGAGCAATATTTTACGTTGTCTTGTTGGACATGTTGACAGGAGCGAGCTCCCGCATCTCCCACTTACTAACTTACTAAAACATATCCAGAATAACAGGGAACGCACGTCTGAGTTTATTTCGCCCTGGGCCTCCGCCGAAAATTTTGAGTGAATACATACAAATGTGTATGCTTTCATCGTACGTTTGCGGAATACTCCCGAATGACTCCTCAAGCTTATCTCTGATATCCTCAAACTACGAGTAACGGAAGAGCATATTGTTTTGAGTTAGTGTGGTTGTGCTAGACGGTCTCGGTCGTAATGTGCTAGTAATCGTCTCGCATCGTCCGATGTGATAATTTTCAGCGAACCCCTCCTCTGGTCCATTCTTGCATGGTGACTAACTGCTATAGAGAGCTCATAAGACAATAGTCTGTCATTCAGCAGCTCGCACAACTTATTGATATAGTATTTCTCCGCCGATATTCAGGGCACATTAGGGCATTGGAGGGATCGTCCGGAAATTCGAAGAAGTTGATTTAACTTCCAAGTTCACCGAGAACCAGTTTCACAACATGGAGAAGGATAGAAGAACTCCAAGTTGTTAGTGATGCCTAAAGAGGGCTGACCTAGGATCGAAGCTTTCCTTGCCGAAGTAATGTCGTTGTTTTTAAGTTCCGTAGTGTCATTCAGTTGAGCATGGGAATGCCTTTCCAGAAAAGTATCAATGGGTCGTTTCAATGTCGATGTTTGCACGAAGCCGTTTTTGGTACATCGCCACGAGATACTGCGACCTTATCCAATGTTCTAGCAGCAATACCGACCCTTTTCATGTTAGGGCCGAACAAGAGGTCAAGTGGCACCTTCTCAACCAAATAAAATGAATTGTTACCGTAAAAGAAGCAGTGTGAGACTTGAGATTCAAGATCACGATGGCAGAGATGAGTAAAGTCATTCTTACTAGTCATATCCACAACGCCGCCCAGATGTAAAAATGTCAGCCGCGGAGAGGAATAATCATCAGTGATAGGGCACTTCCACTACGTGCCTATACTTATACCATGCATCGGTCCAGAGGAAACTATAAATATCGCCGAACACAAACTCACGGCTCGCATGGATAGAAATAGTGTTCAGTAGCACGGTAGCGACGGGATGGATTGAGTTTGTGTCATCGCTCGGGACATCACTCTAGATAATAGTAAGCATGTTGGGCAATTTATTAATTTCGTAAGTGTTCAACACTTTGAAATAGTCGCAATCAATCACACGGGTAATGCTAGGGTAGCGAGCTTCAAATATCTCATTTGCCCAACCATAAGGATCTATGGGACAGTCGCTTTAGAACTCAAGAAATCATTTGATCTGAGCAATAATACGTACATTGAAGAGGTACTAATCAACCATTCGCTTCCTGAACATGACTTTTGCCTTCATGTCCGGCATAATTCCTGCATTGAGCAAAACATTTTTTGGCCTGCTCATAGATCCATTCTCCAGTTGTATATCATACTCCAAAAGTACGTGTGCGAATGTCGCTTTGATCTCATTGACCGCGAAAAATCGTCCAGGACTGAAAATCAAAAACCCCTTAAAAATGTTGTCTAATAATTGGCCACAATGGTGAGTGACTGACCAAGCATGTCGTCCGTGGCCAAACGTGATCTGATCTGTGCTGAGAGAAACCATTTGATGTTTGATGCTATCGAGTTCACCGTCACCATCACGCATGTCAGCAAACCTGAAGCCCTTGAAGGTCTGAGGATCGGGAAAAGTCCGCTAAGTAACAATTAGTCATTTAAATCGCTGAATAAACGGTTTAAGGCAATGCGCACCTCATCCGTATTCATGGGACCACTTGCAATGCATATCTCTGTCCCGGCCGGAAGCATTGTACCATCCGACAGTGTGAGGTCCTTCATGGCCCGTCGATACATACCGACTAGCAGGCTTAATCTTAGCCAAAACTAACGGCGTATACAGTAGACATACCATCCCCGAGACTGTTCAGTCTTTGAGATTCTTTCAGGAAACTATCAACTTTTCGCATCCTTTGCACGGCAAATTTGGTCCACCCGTGCTCGGCGATGATGGCTGCTATTTCGTCTCTCATTTCCTTCACATATTCCGGATGAATGGCTAAATCATAAAGTGCATGAGTGAGAGCCTAGAACATAATGTTCTCGTGAGTATATATATGCCGACGCAAGTAAGGGGGGACCATTGAACTGGTATGAATGGCGGCAAAATTGATCGCCAAGATCCGGAGGACCAAATCACGAGTAGTAAAGTGATATTCGTGCGTGGCAGTCTCAAGCAGCCAACTGATCAGATCATTCTAACGGAGTTGTTAGCCGATATTATGTGAATAAATAAGATACATGCTCACAGGCCTCCCAGGACAGTCGAAACCAAATTCCTTGTCTTTTTGGAGCCTTTCTTCCAGAGTAGGCCCGAGAATATCTATCATATGCTGCACGCTTTTTGGTACAGAAGTCAGATAACGGCCCACTAGCCTGTGAACTCTGTTTCATTTTATGATGTTGTACACGAAATACTAAACTCACGGTTTCAGGAAACCAGGAAAGAAATTTAAAATTTTTGATCCAACAGCGACATCCATTGCAAAATTTTCGTTGATCGCGAGATAACCGGGGTGCCTGCCTGGTAAATAAAGCGAGGAGTTGAAAAGTGGGAGGCCACAAGTAATAAGTAACATACACATTGGCAAGCCGACAAACAACCTGTTACTAGTACGGGAGACAATATGCACGAGTGTGTCATACAAATGGACAGGGGTCCAATCTGTTGAATAAAACCTGGCATTAGGCAGTTAACATGTTTGTTCGTTAGAAGTTCACCATTCATGAGAGGAATGTAATCCTTGAAGCTTTCACAGATCTCGTCCCTAATGTCTGAAAACCTATCCGCCAAGTTTCGAGTAAGAGGTGTTCGGACAGCAGCTACATGGTATCGTTGGTCATCAAGTCCGCGTCCCAACATGTGCTGGGTTTGCATTCGCTAATAACCGGCCAAATGTCGTCAGGAACGTACTTCACCTGCCACTATATAATGCGGCTTACCTCCCCCATGGCGACGATAAAAGATAGAACATCAGGCGCAGCTTTGCGTACCTCATTGACTTGTTTTGTGCCTGAAAGCACAACGAGCCATCTCGAAAAATTGGCTACCCTGAATGCCTGACCCGGATACTAGCGATATCAACAAGATATATTATGCCTCTAATTTATGATAAATTCACGGCCGACGCACCTTGTTATATCCTTCTTGTACGAGGTCTCCTCCGTGAAGAAGCCATTTGTTTGCAGTGATATAAGAAGTCAAAACACCAGAATGACCAATAACGGGGATCGAATTTAGCTGAGAAAGCATTAGCACCGAAAATGAGCGTATGCCATACGGCAGTAAGTTGAAGTTAAGCCACTTACAGGTGACCTCTTTGCCTCTATATACTTCCAAGTGCCGTAAGCCATAGCTAAAATCACAAATGACTTGGAAATGAAAGAATCATAGTTTGAGCTCAGTAGTGACATGCCCGTTGACTGCTGAGGTGAGAAGGAACTGGTGGGCCAGTGCTGGCTACAGTCACACGACGCCAAGGCCGTGCGACTGCAGGAGGCTGGTAACCAACTGAGCAAGTTGTTAAATCAACCTCCTCCCAGTACTAACACGGCGGACAATTAGCTGTCAAATGTAGATAAGGGGTTTGATGTCAAGCGGTTTGTCAGATCGTCGGCAACCGTTGATGCGCCATGCCACAGGTGTGACGTGGATCCTCCTCACGTATATTAGACTACTTACTAGGCCTACCTAGAGTTAGTATATGAAAGACAACATGTATCCGTGCTTGCCTCGTATCTGGAAGACCTCGTAACAGCCATAACGCCCAAACCATTGGCTCGTTCATATTGCCCACTTGTGAAGCGTGACGGATGAGGTAATTGACTCCTGATTTGACGCATCAGTATTGTACCCGATACCTCCATTTGACAACTGTTTGTCCGCCATGTATAAGTAGCCTCTGCCCCACTTTCCTATTTCAGAACTCCCAAAATAACGCACTAGTCACATCAAGGTCACAGATGGGATAAATAAATTTGGGATGTTAGGATCAAATTGTTGATGATCAAGGATGATATGCATCAAACCATCGTACTTCCATTCAAGGCAGGTATATTCTGGAGAAAATCTGAACATGCTGCAGATTTTCACAGCACGGTCCCGAAATGATTATGTTACTGTTTGATGTCATCAGCAGGGAGACATGGCGTGATATTCAACGTGATGTCGAGCATGATGGCAGGAATCTGGATTCTGCAGTATCCTCATGGGAGTTCTGAATCAAGAAAGTGGGCCGAGGCTCCTGTGGGAGGTTGATTTCACAGTTTGCTCAGTTACCAACCCCCTGTGACCGTCATCAAATCAATCACAATGGTCTGTCACTCGGGCTCAGCCAGACAGTCAATCTGTCGAATATCCGTTGTGAAATGGGACTCTGAATCGTGTACCATGAACATTAGACGCTCGTAAACTTTATTCAAATCATAGACAAATGGTTATGTATTGCACAAGATAGAAGATTTCATCAAATTCTCAATGCCATAGCACAGGATAGACAGGAAAGTCGTCCACTAATCAACCATTCTCTTCCTGAACATGACTTTTGCCCTCATGTTTGGCGTAAGTCCGGCTTTGAGCGAGATGTTTTCTGGCCGCTTCATGGACCCATTCTCCAATTGTACATCATACTCCAAAAGTATGTGTGCGAACATCGCTTTGATTTCGTTGACCGCAAAAAATCGTCCAGGACTGAAAATCAAAAAGCCTCAGAAATGTCGTCTCATGAATGATAACTATGGTAAATGACTGACCAGGCATGACGACCATGGCCAAATGTAATGTGGTCTGTGCTGAGAGAAACCATCTGATGTTTGATGCTATCGAGTTCACCGTCACCATCACGCATGTCGGCAAACCTGAAGCCCTTGAAGGTCTGGGAATCGGGAAAAGTCCGCTAAATGATGATTTGTTATTGAAGTCGTCGAGTATATGGCTAAGGGCAGTACACACCTCATCCGTATTCATCGGACCGCTGGCAATACATATCTCCGTCCCGACCGGAAGCACTGTACCATCCGTGAGCGTAAACTCCTTCATGACTCGTCTATGCATGCTCACTAGCAGACATGATATCAGCCTCAATCAGTGGCGTATATAATAGACATACCGATCCCAAGACTGTTCAATCTTTGAGACTCTTTCAGGAAACTATCAACCTTTCGCATTCTTTGCATGGCAGGTTTGGTCCATCCGTCTTGAGCAATGATGGTTTCAACTTCGTCTCGCATCTCTTTCACATATTCCGGATGAATGGCCAAATCATAAAGTGCATGAGTGAGGGCCTGAGACATAATACTGTCGTAAGTATATATATATCAATGCAAATGATGGAGAGACCATTGAACTAGTATGAATGGCGGCAAAGTTGACCGCCAAGATCCGGAGAACTAGATCACGAACTGTGAAATGATATTCGTGCGTGGCGGTCTCAAGCAGCCAACTGATCAGATCATTCTAACGCAGTCGTCAGCAGATTCTATGTGAATAAATAAGATACATCCTCACAGGTCTCCCAGGCCAGTCGAAACCGAATTCCCTGTCTTTTTGGAGTCTTTCTTCCAGAGTGGGCCCGAGGATTTCAATAGTTCGTTGCACGCTCTTTGGTACAGGAGTCAGATAACGGCCCACTAGACTGTGAACTCTATTTCATTTTATGATGCTAAACACGAGATAGTAAACTCACGGTTTTAGGAAATTAGGGAAAAGATTGATGATTTTCCCTCCGGCAGCAACATCCATAGCAAATTTTTCATTGAGCGCGAGATATTCCGAGTTCCTGCCTGGTAATTAAAGTTAGGAATTGAATAAATAGGAGGCTTTCGCAAATAAAAAGTAACGTACACATTGGCAAGCCGATAAAAAACCTGTTACTAGTACGACAAACAATATGCACAAGGGTGCCATACAAATGGACCGGGGTCCAATCTGTTGAATGAAAGCTGGCATGAGAGGGGCAACACGTTTGTTCGCTAGAAGCAGACCTTTCGTAGGGGGGATATAATCCTTGAAGCTTTCGCAGATCTCGTCCCTAATGTCTGAAAACCTATCCACCAAGCTTCGAGTAAGAGGTGTTCGAACAGTAGCTACGTGGTATCGTTGGTCATCAAGCCCACGTCCCAGCATGTACTGGGTTTGTATTCGCTAACGGCCGGCCAATTGTCGTCAGCGAACGTACTTCCTACTCGCCTGAATAAACCCAACTTACCTCCCCCATAGCGACATAAAAAGATAAAACATCGGACGTCGCTTTGCGTACCTCGTTGACCTGCTTAGTGCCTGAAAGCACAACGAGCCATCGAGAAAAATTGGCTATCCTGAATGCCTGACCCGGATACTAACGATACCAACGAGACATATTATTATGCCTCTGACTTTTGGATGGATTCATGGTGGACACACCTTGTCATATCCTTGTTGTGCAAGGTCTCCTCCGTGAAGAAGCCATTTGTTTGCTGTGATATAAGAAGTCAAGACTCCGGAATGTCCAATGACAGGGATGGAATTTAACTAAGAAAGCATCAGCACCAGAAACAATACTTTGAAGTCAAATCACTTACAGGCGACCTCTTTGCCTCTATATACTTCCAAGCGCCATAAGCCACAGCCAAAATCACAAACGTCTTGGAAATGATAGAATCATTGTTTGAGCTCAGTAGCGACATGACCGTCGACTGTTGAATAGGTGAGAAAGAACCGGCCAGTGACTAGCTGCTTAAATCAAGTGGCAAGGCCCGGCTGACGAGAACAACAACACTAAGTTGCCCAATTGTATCTAGGGGCTTATTAGTAATCTCGGCCTCGCAGGCTCACAGTGAATTCCTAGTCTCACATCAGGGCAAGAATAGCGCGTCAGGAGGGCAGTTTAAGTTTAGAATACGCTGATACAAATGCGCGACTTGGTTTTTAGAGAGACGGGCCACATTACCAGCACATTACTCACCTTTAGTGTTTAAAGTGTGTTTGACATCTGGACACGCCAATCATTCTTTACTACTGGATGTCAGTATATCAACGGCACTACTGTATCATCATTGATCAATCTATTTACACGACTCTGTTGAATAACCCCTTTTAGTATTGTGAATGCCGTGTCATCCCCGAAAGTATACAATGATAGCTCTTCGAGCTGTCTTCGAGGCACATATGTTGGGAAAGAATCATCTTCGCCGTTCTTACGCTAGCGATATGAAACGAGAACAGTCCCCATTCATCACAAAACAAAAACCAAGACGGTTGCACAGCTCACAAAACACTGCAACTCAGGAATTTTCCCATCGACCAACTACCCTATCTAGAACTCCACAAACATGTTGTGATTATGTTATATTATTATTCACAGGGAGTAGAACAAACCAACGATGAATGAAACAAAAAAGAACATGTTGATTCTGGTTTTCATGGAAAAAATTATATACCACATTAATTCGAAGTCAGAAAGAGAGGGTTCCCTACTTTATATATATATAGCTATCACCGGAGCGACAAAAGAGTGACAAAAGGAGTGTGTTTGTAGTTGGTACTAAAAGAGCGGAATGTCCACAAAAGATGGACAAAGTAACAAGGGGGTGAAAATGAAACATTAGAAAGAAAAAGGTGTGGAAGGCAGAAAGACGAAAAAAGACAAATTAGACTGGAGCTAAGCACAAAAGGATAAGAGACGGAGGGTGAAAGAGCAAGACCAGGTATCCGTATCAAAAGGAGAGCGCAAGATATTTGCAATGATGAAATGG
The DNA here is from genome assembly GCA_029719445.1 of Agaricus blazei. Lineage (NCBI taxonomy): Eukaryota > Fungi > Basidiomycota > Agaricomycetes > Agaricales > Agaricaceae > Agaricus > Agaricus blazei. The sequence goes on from SSNC01000019.1 coordinate 268,938, forward strand.
TTTTTGGTTTCGGGTCACACAATACTGATTCAGCATATGGTCAGAGGAAGGAAAGGTTCGGAGCCGTATGGGAAGTCGGGGAACCATGAACGGAAGTGTTGACGTAAGGTGACACCGATGTTAGATTTAGCACTGGGGGCAGTAAGAACACGAAGCCGGGTGGGATACTTCTTCAGCTGCTGGTGGAGGGCACGGTATCCGTGGTATTCCTGATGAGCCGAATTTTGTGGAAACACTGGCCAGAGTCGGGCATTGTTTGTGTCAAAACCTCCTCTTCGGTCGAACGGCGGAAGCTGAGAAGTGAAGACGACACCCGAAGGAATCCTCGACATCACTAAACCAGCTAGAGCGTTCACCTCGGCGTGACCGAGTTTCATCTCGCATCCCAGTATCTCGAGTTCAGAAAATACATCCGACGCCTCAGGGTCTCCTCTCCAGGCCAACGTAAGCAACAATTTTTCCACGATCTCAGGATGACCGCGACCGATAATCAACGTCTTGAGGGTTTTGAGGGGCACGAAGTCAGGTCGTAGCATGTAGCTGTAGACGTATCTTGGGTCATGGTCTCCATAGTGAGAGGGTTGTGGGGGAACGAGGAACATCGTATCAGCCCTCAACAACTTCAAGCTACATTGCGAACGTCGAAGGAATCTGAACAGGGATTCACAGGGACATTGATCGGAAAGGATTTGTGTAACTCCGATACCCGCATCGTACGTGTTGAGCTTCAGATCGGTGAGTTGCCTTGCTTTCAATTGACACAAGAAAAGTTGCACGGATTTCAATAAACCCTGAAGGCTCATGTGGGTCAAGAAAGGAAGCTGGATATGTGTCCGGCGTCTAGGTGACGCGGCTCGCTCCGTATCGACATTGGCAAAGTAACCTCCTTGGTGACGACTGTGCGATGGCCTAGGGCTCGGAAGAGGGGAGGAGCGAGGCGACGGATAAGGCGACGGTGATACACCGGGCTCACTGTAGTTCATTTTCACATCAAGATGTGTCAATGATGGCATAACCTCAAGGAGATCAAGGAGTTGACCGAAGTTATACTTGCAGTTATAAGAGGTGAATTTGTTGATCTGGGACCACGGGATCCCATTACAGCAGAAAGATGGGGAGCAGGAGAGTAGTGTGAGACGAGTGAGAGAGGGTAAGACTGTGCCAACATCCGAATCTGTCAGGTCCAAAATTGAATTCTGGTCCCAATTTGCCAGTGTGAGGCTTCGCAACCGGTCAAGCTTGGTAATGAACGCTTCTAATGCGCTCGAAGCATTGGTATCGGTAATGAGGGTGGAGAAAGTACGACACGGGCTGCGTGGACTGGCAGAATGCGGCGGAGTGGCAAGACCGGTAGTTCCAGGGGATATGGGTGGTAGTGGCTTACGGACGGGCAACTGCTCCCGAGCATGATCAGTCCGTTTCACCAAAAGGGACTGAATCCTCCATAAATCCCTCCCGAGGACATCCAACACTCTAGAGACGATCTCCCCTCCAGCACTAGCCCCAAGGACGGTAGCCGAGTAGAAGCAGTTCGTGTGAATCTCGATGGAGAGGGGAACTGCTCTCGAACGGCAGAGATGGAGGTTGATTTGACGGGCGATAGCGTTCATATCTCTTTCCCTCCGATGCCACCGGCTCTCGGGGATATTATGAACATCATAGAAGGAATAAGGAAGGTTAAGCCAGATCCTGATAGATGACCAGAGCTGTGGAGTGTTGAGGAAGACCCTCCTCCACGATTGGCAAACAAGCCCGAGGGTCGCCCCTGGATGCCCAAGCCTATGCTCGGCCTCAGAACTGGTATCTCTGTCGCCACAGCGGCCAGTAAAATTGGCTACGGAGGGCGCGGCGGCACCAGAACGGGACCACCGCTCCCAGTTGGCACCAATGAAAAAACCAGAGTTTTGCTGAACTTCTTCGTCATAGTAGTACTCCAAGAAGATATTCCCCAAAACCTCCAACGGGATTGAATCAAATGGTGACCTCTCATACGAGAGTTTTCGCGTATCAAACCGACTGCGTAAAAAAAAGAGAAATTTGTCAATAACGTATTAGACAGGGGGTGCTTCCACAAACCCGTTACTCATCGAGCCCCTCAGCCCAACCAATGGGGCTGTCTTCACCCGCTTCGAAAATCTACCATCCACAATCATAGGCTCCATATCATACCGGAAATCGTCTAGACAACTCATTTCCCTCGCAAACCAGCCAACCGGCACCTTTTAAAATTGTTGAGCAGAGAAAACACCAACACGACTTCGCCACATCCAAACAGTCACAGCAAAGCGGGATATACGGAGAGGGAAAATAAAAGAAATGGGGGAAGGGGAAGGGAAGGAAGAAGAAAGGAAATAAGGCGGGGGTGTGCGAAGTCGTATGTAATTATGGCAGTTTCTCGCACCCTCATAAGCTACGAGCTCATCCAATCACCGACTCAGGGTCATCAGTTCACCATGATGGCTGTCACTGATACTGCGTTAGCGGGGTCCTTGCATGGTTATATGAAGATTCAGAACAAAAATGGAGCGATAAAATGCTCGAGTGTCGTTGAGAGTTTTTTTTTACGCGAGTTTCCCATTGTCATCCGACACAAGGGAATCATCGATCCCCACGTCACGATAACAGTGCTCATATATCAATCGGTAAGAACATTTCTGCAGCTTGTCCTAGGAAAAGTTAATCAGCCAGTAGCCACATTGACCTTGTGGGAGGCTAATACGCCTTGTGAAAGTAGCACTCACCACTTTAGATTAACACTCACATCTTGGCACTTCAATCAGATTTGTCAACTGTCAAAGAAAACTGAAGTTACAATCGCCTCAACTCCTTGGGCATCTAACAGTTTCCTTGTCTTCTTCAAGTTCCATCGCGATGATGCGAGGCGGCTTGAAGCACCCACTTGATATCAGTGGAATCGGCGAGTTCCGTGACTAGTAGCCCTGGATACCGCAACTTGTGTAAGTAGGACCACTGCTTCGCGGCACCTACATCACTCGCCTTGCTTTCAAAGGCTAAGTCTGAAGATTGCCCGCCACTTTGCATATGCTTTTAGAATCCCCGACTCTGCGAAGCAAGACGAGGTTTGTGTCAGATGCAAATGATTAGTAAGAGTTGATTCCAAATGATATATACCAAAATAAGTATACAAGTTCGGAAGACCAGGCCCAGTGTGCCACTCGAGCTAGTCGGCTCAATATTTGGACCTGCGATCATGCTCCACAGCCAATACACCGAGAAGCCCAGTGGTGGTACGCTTAGGATATCAACTCCACCAGCTAGAATGATGAGTATTGAATCCTTCTTAGAGCCAGAGCACTCGAGATCGAAGCATAGTAACAAGTTGTATTTGGCCGAGATCCTGGGCAATTGCCTTCTTTGTTGCATGTTTCTGCTTAGCATACCAGACGCTCGTCCTAGGATCGAAAGAAAAACATAGTCCAATTCCGACACGGGGAATCGAACCCCGAGCTACCGCGTGAAAGGCGGTAATGTTAGCCATTACACCATATCGGACTTGCTGATTGTAAACTCTAGGCCTTGAATAGCCCTTAAACGTTGGACAGCACCATTCGGTCGATAGCTGATGGTGCATTCCCAAATTAGAGGTGCACAAGGGTTGTGAAAGGGCCAATCTTTAGTCTACCCACATATTCCGCTCTCACATAATTACTATGACACATCTGTGTCCCGAGAAGACGTATTTTCCCATTTGTTGCTTCGTTCTCTGGCCCTTGTTGATCAAGTGATTGAATCGAACCTCGGGACAAAATTGGAGCAGTGCACACTTGTCGTCTTCTATATTCCACTTGGCCACGGGCAGGCTGTCCCCTCCTCCTTTCTTTCCCTACTTCCAGTGTCCCAAATACCACCCTCTGCAAGAATCTCACTGCAGTGCTCCGGTTTTTCTCCTGCTTGTTTGACTGACGGCTATGAATACGTCACTGCTGAATCACGTTTCGGATTTGGACTGGAGCACTCTAGGCACGAGGCTCATTGGTATCGTCCTGGTAACGTACGCGACGCGCAAGTACCTTGAAGCTAAAAGGTCACCCGTACGTGTTCATCGGCATTCACTCACGTTAGCTACAGTCGGCTGAGACATTGTAGCTCAACAAGATCCCTACCATTGGTTACTCGGGTGTTCTCACCTCCTACCTTACCGCACTCAAATGGGTAACACACGGCAATGAATTAGTTCAAGAGGGCTATGATCGAGTAAATCACTCGCCCATTATTCCTAGATCTGGAACCTTAATCTCATGCCTAATAATAGTACCCTGCTGGTATATTCAAAGTCGCAAATGTTTCCAAATGGACGGTCGTTCTTACTGGCCGCCAATTCCTCGACGAGCTTCGTAAAGCCCCGGATGACGTTCTTTCGTTTCAAGAAGCTATGAATGATGTAAATTGTATACCTTTATTACAACTTCATTAATCCTGTTCCACAACTAAGTTTACGTATACAGGAAGCTCAAATTAAATATACAATGGGAGAAGCGCTCGCAGAAGATCAGTATCACACTGCAACTGTTCGCTCTTCAATCACGCGAAATCTCGCTGTTAGATTCGACGATATAACAGACGAGATCCAAGAATCCTGGAAGACGTATATCCCGGCGACAGAAGGTGACTCTACTTCCAGTTCTTCTTACTATCGCTGATGTTCCGGTTATTTATTATAGATTGGATTTCGGTGCCTGCATATGAGAACATTATGCATATCGTTGCCCGTACTAGCAACCGATATTTCACAGGGCTACCTTTGTGTAAGTCTCTCTATTCAAGAAAGTAAGCTTAAACATTTAATGAAATGCCGATTACGTCAGGTCGGGATCCAGAATACATCTCTCTACAGGAAAAATATACTATTCAGGCCACAGTAGCTGCCAGGATCATCAAATGTTTCCCCGATGTTGTCAAACCGTACGTTCGTTGCTAGCTTCAAAAACTCAGCCTTATGATATCCATCTCCCACGTCGCAGTCTGGTTGGCAATTATATGACAATTTTACCAAGAAGCGTGAAGAAGGCTATTGGATTCCTGGGCCCAATTATTGAAGAAAGGCTGGCGATGATAAACCAGGGTGTAGACTGGCAAAGCATGCCCGTGAGTTTGTTGTTTTTCCTTTTGTTCCGCCAAGCCGCACTTGCTGAAATGTCAACCCAGAATGATCTTATCACTTGGTTACTTGAGACGGCTCAAGAACATCGACGAACGGTCAAAGACCTGACACTTCGCATTCTATCCATCAATTTCGCCGCTATTCATACCAGTACGATGGTAGGCATACCCAAACCCCTCATACTTCTCCTTCACTAACTGAACTCACAGACCTTCACGCATGCTCTATACGACCTCGCATGTCATCCAGAGTATGTCGATGAATTGCGTCAAGAAGCCGAAACAATTATTGCTGAGCATGGATGGACGAAAGCTGCAATGCAGCAAATGCGCAAGATTGATAGTTTCTTGAAGGAGTCTCAGAGAATGAATAGTACTGGAAGTCGTGAGCGCTATCTTCCTGGCCCAATCCCGAACGATTGATTCTGATCGATCGATCTTATAGTTCAAATGCATCGTAAAGTTATGAAAGATTGGATGCTTTCCAATGGGACAGTCCTACCTGCAGGGACAATGGTGACTATCGCTAGCGGACCCATGAATATGGAAGAGGTTAGTCGACCCTATACGAATTAGCGTTCCAAGCTTGACAAATTTCGGTAGACGTCTTTCCCTGATAGTGATACCTTCAATGGATTCAGGTATTCTGACAAGCGAGATGGCGACGGTGAATTAGATAGCATCAAATATCAAATGGTCGCCCTCAGTTTGGATATGATTGTATTTGGGCATGGTAGACATGCTTGGTAAGTCGTCAAGTCTTTCCTCGTCTCATTTGTCGTGAGACTGCATATCCATGTGCTGAAATTTGAATTTTACAGCCCTGGACGCTTTTTTGCAGTCAATGAGATCAAAGCCATGTTCACCTATTGTTTGCTGAACTACGACGTTCAGCTTGATGGTGGTTCGAGGAAACGGCCCAATAACAAATTATTTGAGGCGACCGTTATGCCAGATATGACGGCGAAGGTGATGTTCAGAAAAAGAGCCTCTCCTTGAAATTCGGTTCGACATCTCTGGAGAGATGATCATTGAACTAGTAGTCTGAGCGTTCTATGATCTTTTGTGCCCTTCTATTTGTCTTCACAATGTTCTCGATGCGATATTAGTTGCGTAGTTAGCGCGTGATTTTACAATATGTCAGTCCTTTCTGAGGTAAGTTGTTTATGCCTGCTATCATTACGATGTTCGAGTGATCCTGGCGCTTCGTACTACACTGTATCGACATTTATTCTTCTATATACGCACCCTACCTGAGTGCTTAAGCCACTTTCCCGATCGGCGTACAATTTTCAAAAGATTACACATTACACACTACTCAGCATAACCATTTCGCGAAGCGACAACGCCAAACGCAGGACCACCCTTCCCAAACATCTTCCTCAGGTCTCCAACCAAAACATCCGGACATTCAACAGCCGCAAAATGTCCACCCTGTTCGTGCTGAGACTCGAATACAAGCTGAGGTACTTTATACCAGCTGAGAAAGAAAGTAATTAACGTTTCGGTATTTAAATTGATGGTATGATGAACTCACTGTCGAGGAAAAATTACAAGTTCCTTCGAGAAGTAAGAATATCCAATAGGAATTTTCACATTCTTCGGACCGGAGAAATCTCCACCATTCTTGATATGCTCGTAGTATATGCGGAGTGAAGCCGCAGGTCCAGCCCTTGAAAACCAATAAATTGAGACCATAGTCAAAACTGAAAATCGAACAACAATCGTATCAGATGACTCGTCAACCAAAAATTTAGAAGTAAATACTAACCTTCATTTTCAGTCCATTTATAATCATCCGACCAATTAACGAACTTCTCATAAATCCAGGCTAGCAGCCCAACAGGAGAGTCCGTTATACCATACCCAGGTGTCTGAGGTTGAGTCGATTGTAGATGAACATATCCCTCTCCTTCATTCTTAAACCAATTCGTACGTTCTAAACCCGCTTTATCCCATGGCGTAAGTTTAGTAAACCAAGATTGGAGCCACGTGACAGGACTAGTTGAAAAACGAGGAATGTTGGCCCTTGACGAGGATACGGAGATCAATCTCGAATAAGAATTTCAAGATGAACTTATGATGCTTACAAAGGAAAATTTGAATGCCAGGCTTTGTTATTCTTGCCACCATATTTGGCAGCGATACGCCCACCAGTCTATTTTGTGTCAAAGGGAAATTATCATATGAGAAACCGCTGTCACGTACAAAAGCTCCCCAATCGCCTCCCTGGGTGACTGAAAAACAACAATAGAGGAAGAAATCAACCAGACAACTCCACGAAAAGAGGCGTAAATCATGAACCTACCATACTCATCATAACCGAGTGCAAGCATGAGTTTGTGACCAACCTCTGCGAACTGCTCAAGCGCAAAACCTCTCTTCTTCGGAGCTTCAGAGAATCCAAAACCAGGTAAACTGAGAGCTACAACATGAAAGCTCGGGTGATCAGGCGATTCTGCGACCAGAAGCGGTAGGATTTTCCTGACTTCGAGGAAGTTACCAGGCCCTGTCGGTTGTCATTACCATAGTCGAAGAATGACCGAAATATAGAGTATAACCACGTACATCCATGAAGGAACAGCAGCGGGATCGCAGACGCAACCGAACTCTTCTTATGCACATAATGTATATTCAAACTCCCAAACCCTTCCACCTCAATATCGCGCGTAAATTGAGGTAATTCCTCATTAATCTGAGCTTCATGATCCTTCCAGCTGAACTGGTCCTTCCAAAACGCGACAAGGCGTTTAACATCGGCCAAGGGTACACCATAATCACGTTTCGCGTCCTCGAGTTCATCAGGAAACCTAGTCGTTTCAAGTCTGGCCTTCAAGAGTTTCAGATCATCATCTGGAATTGCGATCTTGAACGGTTTCTCGTTTGAGTTCTGTTCTTGTGCCATGGATGATAAAGACGAGCGGGATAGTTAAAGCCAAGTTAGTAGCGGCCAACCACGCGGGTCAGGTATTTAATATCAGAAGAGTAACGTAAATGTTATAATTAGCACCTCTGGTTATGAGTCAGATGAGCCTCAACGCTAAATGATTGGCTTATCAAATTCGTACGTAACAATTGGTAGGGGCAAAGAGAGTTGGGACGGGATCAGTGTTGGGCAAAGCTGTAGATCAACAGAAGCTGCCGGATGCCATCAGCTTTTGATGGCAGCTCAGCTTTGATTGATGGGTCTCACGCGCTTTGCTGTCACTTGTATAAGTCCAGCCGGTGTTACAATAGAGATATAACTCGAGGAAGGGATGCTCCTACCCAAGCTAGTCCTCCTCTCTTGATCATGGCTCACAATTCCTTCATTAAAAAGTACTGCTACTAATTTCCCTTAAAAACACGTACATTACTGATGCCCAGGAGCATCAGTGGGTTAATTATGGAGAAAACTGAAGGTTGCATGCAAGAGATGCTTCGACAAAAGGCTTAATTATCTTAATAGTGTTGAGGAAAGTTTTGAAAGAGCACACCCTGGCACTTATGTGTATAAAAATACTATGCATATTGAGGCTGAAAGCAAGTGCTCTCAATGACTGGGGGTACATGAGTTAGCTGATCTAGATGCACATGGGGGATAACAGAGTGGGTATTTCTTACAAGGAGACAATTGACAAATCTACTGAGTTTATCAACTCAGTATAATTCATAAATTATATGTACAAGTGGATGACTTGCCGCAGAGCTGAATTTCTAAATTCTAAAACACTTAAAAGGAAATATTTTGTACAGCGGAACTATCTGCTCCCCAAATCAAGTGTCACCATCAGCTGGTCTTGAAACCAACTGCTTTCTAAACCTTAAATCAAGAAGAGGTCCCCCCCTTCCTTCTAGAATTGTTACGACCTTATAGCGATTAGCTCAGGTTGCAACTTAAGGCAAAGACTTGAGGGCAATAAGGGAATATAGCAAGTTGGTAAAGTGTAAAGAAATACAGAGTATAACTACGCTACTTATAGAAGAGTCGACTACCTAATAATAGAAGTAGAAGTCAGGCTGAGTAAGTATACCTGAGGTGTCTGACTAATGGTGAGAACGGTGCTGAGTAAACATGGGAGACAAGTACACAGATAAGAAAGTGGTAGCATATGGTCCTGGGTCAGGGGGACAATAACAGAAATAGATCATAACATCACCCTCCATCCAGGCTTCAAGTAGTGAGAAGCATCAATCGGTAAGATTGATGAACAACTTGGCCTTCTTATCGGATATCATCCATTTATCGGTTTTCTCATTGAAACTGATGAAGTGGGGGACATTATCATTACCGGCTTTGACAAAGCGGAGTTGTACCCCTCTGTATTTATCTTTGGTTCCAAAATTCATCATCAAGGCAGATAGGATGACTGCCCAGTAGGCAGGTCGGTGTTTGATATCTCCAGGATGCATGAAGGTGTAATTGAAGGGAAGGGAGAATTCAACTGGTTTGGGGAAAGGGGGAATGCCCCGAAGGTACGTCTTTAATTTGATCATTTCATCCAAGATGTCGGGTTCGCAGATGTTGCTAACTTTGACTTGTTTGGTCAGTGCTGGGGGATGGTTCTCTTTGTCAGAGTCTTTGTCCATGCGGTCACGCATGACAGCGGTGTAGTTGGGGACAGGGAGTGGTTCTTTGGGTTCTTTGGGTACATCGGGGGTGGTTGGTCTGGTAGGGGTGAACTTCTGATAGGTTTTGATCATTCGTTTGGCAGCATTTCGGGTTTGTTTGTTTCCTACATCTGGAAGGGAACTGAGATGGTTGATGATGCTGACACAGATTTGGTGAGCGTGATATTTGATGTTCATGGGGATAATGTGTCCAAGGTTCTTCAAGATTGTACCAAATTCTTTGTGGAGTTCATTGTCATGTCCTACTACAGTGCGGATAGGTTGTATGGTGTTAAGGCAAGTGGTGTGGATGTTAGTGGCGGTTTTGTGCAGGGTTCTTCCTAGGTTGCAGATGTATCCAAGAGAGTGTAAGAGTCGGAGGAGGTGGGTACGATGTTTGTTGATGTTGTAGACGGAGGTGAGATAATCCTCATGAGGATGTTGGTCAAAGAGGGCGTGGATGTGCGGTGGAAGGGAAGAGTCCATGACTAAAGCTTTGAGGAGGGGAATGTACTTTGAGTAGGAAATGGTGGGCAGGTTTTAATAGCGAAAAGGGGACAAATGGTTTGATTTTCATACTACTTCCTCCTCCCTATTAGGCAACACTTACTGTTGCTGGTTGTTTTCATCAGCTGGTGCTTCCCATCCATTCTCCCATGTTCCATTTGTGGCCCATCCATGGGCATTTGGGTTTATCTCCTCGGTGAGATCTTTTAATTTGTCTTCCATCATCTGCAACTTCCTTATGATCTTCTTGATCAGCTGCCTCTCTTTCCTCATGACTTTCACCATGTGATCCTTCTCTTCCTGGTTTGGGGTGTTTACCCCTTTTGGTCAATTGTAGATAAGCAGGACATAGGTGTGGGCATATCTGTTATTCACATCCGTCACTGCGCTGTAGATTTCTATGAGCTCTCGTTTGGCGGAGCTCCGGAATGAGTCGGTGATGAGGTTATGGTAAGCCTCTTGCTCGGTGGTGGTGGTGGTGGTTTCGGCGGTGTTCTGGGTGCTCATGATGTCTTCTTCAAACCAATAGACAGTGCTATGCCAGTTGTTGGGCTGTGGCTTTCCTTTTATATCACAGGAGGTTGTTGTGTTTTCTATATTTGGATAGAAGATCCTGTGCGTTCTCAAGGTTGGTTGCTGATTGCCACGTATCCTCAGAGTTGTCGTATCCTTTCCAGTGTACCAGGTATTGAGTTCCTTGGCCTTTCTTCCTATGTCCATGGATTTCCTCTACTTTGTATTCTTCTTTGTTGTTAATAATGTCCAGGGGGAGGGGGGTGGAGGTGGAGTCTTTTGACAGTTGAATTCGGGTTCATTGAATTTGGTGAGAAGCAAGGAGTGGAAAACATTGTGTATAGCCCAAGTTTCAGGTAATTTTAGGTGGAAGGATGTTTCCCCAATTGGTTCTAGAATTTTGAAAGGTCTGTATTATTTGTTATCAAATTTTCCCAAAGGGTGGTTTGATTGTATATTCATTGCTTCTAGGAAAACGAGGTCTCCTTTGAGTAAGGGATCTTTTTGCTGTTTCAGATTTCCATGTTTGGACATGGTGGAGTTGTATTCTTCCAGTGCTGCTCGTGCTTCATTTTGGGTTTTGGCTAATTCCGAGGTGAATTTGCTGGCCAGGGGGTTGTCCGAGTTAATGGTTAGATTTCCTTTCCATGGGTGGATGCCATATGTGAGGAAAAATGGGGTTTGTTTAGTTGCGGCGTGGGTTTTGTCGTTATATTGGAACTCAGTGGTGGGAAGCCATTTTGCCCAATCATTTTGTTTGTAATTGATGAAGTTTTGCAGGTAAGATTCTACTTCTTGGTTGATCCTTTTGGTTTGTCCATCGGTTTGGGGATGGTAGGTGGTGGACAAGTTTCTTTCAATTCCTAGGGTGGAGCAGAGTTCTTTCATAAATTTGGAGGCAAACTGGGGGCCTCGATTGCTAATAATGCATTTAGGGATTCTGTGTATGCGCCATATGTCCCTCTTGTAGATTTTGGCTAGCTGCTTTGATGTGAGAGATGTCTCAGTGGGGATGAGGCAGATCATTTTGGAAAATCAGTCAATGATTACGAGTATGGCATTGTGATCCTTGGATTTGGGTAGGGGTCCTATCATATCTATGGATATTTCTTGCCACGGTGCTTCGGGGATGGGTAGCGGTTTGAGGGACATGTGACCGGGTTGTCGATTGATTTTGTTTTTCTGGCATTCAGTGTATCCTTCGATGAATCTTTTGACATCTGTTTTGATTGTGGGCCACCAGAAGGTTCTTTTCACAAGTTTGAGCATGCAGTAGGATCCGGGGTGTCCGATGTCAGGTGGGTTGTGATGGTCCAGGAGTATGAACTCTCGGAGTTTAGGTCTGTCTGGTACATAGATTCTTCCATTTCGATAAGTGATTCCGTCTTCTTTCCAGAATTGGTCAGGTCTTTTGTTTCTTTCTTGAATGATGCGGTGTTCTTGGTGGGAGGATTTCTTGATTTGTTCTAAGATGTCCAAGGTTGTGGAAATAGAGAAGTTCCGGGTTATGAGCATGGTGGTCTCTAGTGAGGTGGGAATTTTGGATAGGGTTCGTAGGATTATGTGGTCTTTGAACATCTCGATTTGGGTTTCTTCTTCAGGTGAGTCATGTTGGAAAAGTCTGGATAATATATCAGCCTTGACGTTTGTTTTTCCGGGTATGTGTCAAAGTAAATAGTTGTATTCTTGGAGCATGAGATACCATCTGGCTTGGCGGGTGTTCAGCTTTTGTGGTTCACAGAAGTATTTGAGATTTTTATGGTCGGTCCAGATTTTGAACTGATGTTTGGTGTCCAATAGGTAGTGTCTCCAGTTTTTGATTGCTTTGATGATAGCAAGAAGTTCTTTATCATAGATTTCATAGTTCTTTTCTGCATCAGTGAGTGCCTTAGACATAAAGGCGACTAGGTGCCATTTTCCCTCTTGTTCTTGGGACAGGACTGCTCTGATTCCTACATTAGATGCATCAGTTTCAAGTCTGAATTTTCCTTTGTTATCGGGTAGGGCTAGGACAGGTTCATTGGTGATGGTGGGCTTGATGGCTTCAAAGGCATTTTGTCCCTTGGTGGTCCATTTCCAGGGTTTTGGTATCTTACCTCCCTTCAAGGCATTGAGCGGTGCAGTGAGAGTGCTAAAGTCTTGGATGAATTGTCGGTAAAAGTTTGCGAAGCCTATGAACCATTTGATGTCTTTTACACAAGTAAGTGTTTTCCAGTTTCAGACCGATTCAACCTTTTCAGATTCCATGCTTGCTTGGCCGTCGCTGATGACTGTTCTGAGCATCGAGATTTGGGTTGCATTGAATTTGCATTTGGTTCATTTGAAGCACAGGTTGTTTTTGTCTGCTATTTTTAGGAAACACAGTGTCCATTCTTCAAGCTCCGGTAGGGAGTCAGCAGGAATGGTGAAATTGTCTATGTAGTTGACTAGTGAGCTGTCTTGGATCATTTCTCGGAAGATGGTGGTCATCCAGCGAGAGAAGGTAGCTGGTGAGTTGCACATTCCAAAGAACATTACTGTGGGTTTGAAAAGTCTGCAATTAGTGAGGATAGCGCCCTTCCATTCATCTCCTTCCTTGATCCATACGTTATTGTATCCCCAGATGATGTCAAGTTTATTGAAGTATTTCACATGTTTCAATTTTCTGATTACTTTGCTGATCAGTGGTAAGGGGGTCTTGTCCTTGATGGTGACTGTGTTGAGTTTGTGGTAGTCCTGGCATAATCTGAGTGATCCGTCTTTCTTGGGGACGAAAAAGCATGGGGCAGCATAAGGGCTTTTGGATGGTCGGATACCTTTGGTGGCGAGGTTTTCATCCAAGAATTTATTGAGTTCAATTTCCTCTTTTGGGGTAATCTCGTATACTTTGGCGTCAATTTTGGTAGGGGCATCCGGTAGTAAGTTGACTTCATGGTCCCATTGAGTTCATTCAGGTAGTTTGTCGAAGTTCTTTTGGTTGGAGAGGTGGGTGTAGGGTCACATGTAGTCCAGTAGGTTGAGGGGGTTCATGGGATTGGGTTCTTTTTCTTCTTCAAAGTCTTCCCATTTTGTTTGGAGGCATCGTAGGTGTTTCGGTAGTGAGAAATTGGTGTGTCTGATTGAGCATTTGGGTGGGCATCTTGAGAAGGTTACGGTTCCTTTGTTCCAGTTGATTTCCAGGTTGTGTTTGATTAACCAATCATGTCCGATAAAGATATCCGCCGAATCTAGTTCAGCTACCACTGCATCGATTGTTTCTTGGTGTCCCTCTATGTTAAGATCTAGGTTGATGAATTTGGTAATTGGTTCCTTTCCACTTGGGGTTCTGTTGGCATTGGTTGCCAAAATGGGGCGTTTGAGTTTATGGGTGGGAATTTTCTGTTTGTGAACGGTTTGTTTGTCAATACAGGTGTGGGTACATCCAGAGTCAAGCATGGTTTTAGCTTGGAACGTTTCTCCATTAGGTTTGGTGATTTTGGGTTTGAGTATCAACTCCTGCACTCCTAGTCGTTTCTGGGGGCAAATATATCAATTTCTCATATGACTAGATACATTGGTTTGTGAGTTTGTGCCTACTCCGAACCTTTGGGAAAATCCTGTTGGGTTTCTTTGACATTTCCTTCCTCTCCGGTGGTAATGGCATGAATCTTGGTTTGTTTCTTGGGCTTCAGCAGACTTTGGTGATGTGGCCCGGCTTGCCACAATTATAGCATTCGATGTTAGATTTGTATGATCTGTTTTGGCATTCCTTCTTGATATGTCCAAATTTGCTGCATTTAAGGCATTTGGGCTTTCCGTCAGTAGACCATTCCAGCTTTCTGGCTCCTATCTCCATGGGTTGTCTGTCTCCTCCATAAGTGACTCCAGTGGCAGTGCATTGATTGTTTCTTTGTTTCTTGGTGGATTCCCAACCTTTTCCCACGGATCCTATGGCAGTGATCCATCCTTTGAGGGAGGTGGGAATGGCAGATGGGGGATATCCTAAAATGGTATGGATGACATCTGATCTGGTGTGTTGTTTCAGGAGGTAGAGCACATGGTCTTCGCTAGATTTAGATTGATGGACAAGAGTGGTGAATTTGACAAGGAAGTTGTTGGTGTGAAGGTTTCCTTGTTTGAAGTTTTCAATCTTGTCTTTAGCAATCTGTTGCTTGTCTCCAGGTGAGAATGCATCTACAATTCCATTGGCAAAGGTTTTCCAATCTGCAGTGTCATCAGACTTAATGATTTTGTTTTCCCCCATTGTTTGGCAAACCATCCTGGGATTTCTCCTCTCAGGCGGTTGGTGACAAGAAGAATTTTTGGGTCTGCATCGTCGTATTTGCTGAATTTGAGGAAAATTTCCATTCCTCTCCACCAGTCGTTGAACTTGTTCCTATCTCCATTGAAAAATCCTGGTTCCATAACATCCTTGTGGTTGATTGCATTGGTTGTCTTGGTCTTGGTGTTGTTGCTTGCCATTTCTCTTAGTTCTAGTTCTTCGAGTCCTCTTGCTAGTCAGTTTAGGTCTTCATCGAGTGGGGTGTTCTTTGGTATTTGTTCTGGGTCTGGTTCCTCTGTTTCCTGTTCGTCATTTTCGGATGAGGGTTCTGTTTCCTGGTCATCCTTGTGTCTGAGGATTTCAAATCTGTTTCTGTTCCAGTGTCCTTCATAGAAAAGTGTTTCAAAGTCGATTCCAAATAGTTCTGTGTTGTCTGTGCTCATATACTGAGCCTGTCGTGGTTTCCTGCCTCAATGACTAGAGGTCTTTCTGCAAGGTGAGCTTTATGACGCTTTACCAAATGTTACGACCTTATAGTGATTAGCTCAGGTTGCAACTTAAGGCAAAGACTTGAGGGCAATAAGGGAATATAGCAAGTTGGTAAAGTGTAAAGAAATACAGAGTATAACTATGCTACTTATAGAAGAGTCGACTACCTAATAATAGAAGTAGAAGTCAGGCTGAGTAAGTATACCTGAGGTGTCTGACTAATGGTGAGAATGGTGCTGAGTAAACATGGGAGACAAGTACACAGATAAGGAAGTGGTAGCATATAGTCCTGGGTCAGGGGGACAATAACAGAAATAGATCATAACAAGAATTCTGAACATTGCAAACTTGGCTAATCATAGTTTCACACACTAAAATATCACATGTAAGATCTATTGCCCTCAGGGTGTTGCAGGACACTAATATATATGCTATATTTGTTAAGACTACGACCACAGAGTTGGAACTAGGCAGTTCCAATTGGGGAATAGGTGTTGGCCTCAGCAATGCGAAGGCACACTGTGCCCTCCAGCAGGTTCCAGATGCCTTGAGAGTGATAGCAGAATAGAGCGCAAGTTGTGGAACGCTTTAGTGGAAAGATAGGGATTGAGAGGGAATAAATCTAAGTTGATTTCAGACTAAGGAATAGTTACAGGAATCAGAAACTTATATACAGATGTACATAGGAGTAAGAAACAGAATAGGAAAGTTCCAGATTAAGGTATAAGAAATCAGAATAAGAAATAGATGTTGCATTGCAATATGATTGAGTACCAATCTGGATACTGTTGTGTTGGCCATTGGAAAGTTACGGCCCACATTGTGTTGGTTGTAGAGCAACCGTGGGAGCACAACCATAGTCCCAGAAAGGAACTATGGCATAACCGGCCAACCACTACTGGTTCCAGGAAGCAGACTTATTGTAAAATAAGCTCAGTGAACCAACATAGTCGGGTTGATCACTATGTGATATTCACCTATTGTAAAATAAGCTGGACTACAGTAAGCGCATGAAGAAAACACAACTAGGTAACTCTACTCACCTCAGTGAACCAACATAGTCGGGTTGATCACTGAGGTGCCCAGTGGCTTTTTCACCCTTTAAGTATCTGGCTGTCTTGGCTACATACGACTGTATAGTTTTAAGAGCAAAAGGATATAAAAGAAAAATGATCAGGAAAAAAGAATTTGCACAGTCATGAACATCGGTCACTAACTACAATGGCCATTTATGGGAATCAATAAAGGGGGATAGTTGAAAGGCCATCATGCCAAAGAGGTGGTAAGAAAGTGATAAGGGAATCCCAAAGTACTTACCATAACAAGACTTACCAATTAAAGGAACCTGAAAGACAATGGTCCCAAGTGGATCCCATTGAAAGGAAACTTGACAGCAGGATTCCTTGGAACGTACCAGAAATAGAAATGGAACATTCTAGATAGAAGAGGAAATGTTGGGAATGATCGGAAAGTTCTAGAAATGGAATATAACAATATTGGTATGAATTAAGGCATCATAAAGTAGTGTTCACTGCTCCCCACCTTTGCCAAATGTCATTGGCAGGCAAAGGATGCTAGTTGTGAGTACATCAGATAAACTATCAATGCAATTTAGTCAACTTTACTGAAGTCACTAACAAGGGGCAACCACATGAACAACAAGACCTGAAAATTGAGCAGATACAAATGTCTCTACTTAGGGAAGAGGGAAAGGGAAGCTGAGTTACTATACTTGTTGCTCTCACTACTATTTAAGCTTAATAACTGTCATGTATGACTTTGTACCACTGTGTACAGCTGTCCCAGTGGTCTCACACTTCAATTTGATCTGTGAGAGGCAAAGACAATGTCTTAGGCAATTTTACATTTGTATTTAGAACATGGTCTGCAGTTTCACATAATCTATGTGAGTCATCAGGGTCTGAAACTCATTAAGGTTTACAGCAATTTTAGAATCTCTAAATCCTATGGCAAGTTATCCAGTATTCACAGATTTAGTTTGCTTATCTGTTACAGACTGGGCTGCAAATTTGTCTATCACTAGTGAATACTGACAGCCCATCTATCAACTCAGTGCATCAGCTTTTGATGCCATTGATCAAAGCTGCAGTGGCCTCAACAAATCAGCTTTTGATGCCATCAATCAAAGCTGCAAATGCCACATCCAAGATGCCAGCTTTTGTCATAGCTGCCATCTGGATGCAGCTGCCGTCAGCTGAGCACAACACTGGCCTCCATCATCAAAATAATCCAGCAGTTCATCCAAGAGCTACCTGTACTCTGGATCAGTTAATTCTGGGTCTGTCATGAAGATGCTGGGATAAAGCAAGAAGATAACAGTTCCCAAGCTTGGGCTCCTGTTGTTGCCTTCTTCATGCAGATTCTTGTTTCAATAGCTGCAACTGAATATCTATAGGACTAAGCCATAGCATCACTATCAGCCAGACACAAATGCATGATAAATAGCTCATGTTGTGCTCTCATCTGTCTGAATATGCTTTGAGATGGAGAGAGATGTCTGTGAGGTGTTGAGCTAGCAGCAGTGATTTCTTCCTTTGCTTTCTTGCCTCTCTCCCTCCATTTCTTCCCATCAACTGCATTTTCCACATGTGTGCTTTGCTGAGAAGCTTTGCCCTCCCCAGCTCCCAGTAAAATTGGTGGCTTTGGCAATGGAGAGTCAAGAAGACCAAGCATGGTGCATATTGTCCTTGTTGATGCATCTTCTGCATTGACATCTCCCAAATAACTAACCATCCCATGGCCAAATTGTACAGATACTGCAGGTGACCCATCAAAGTCTGTGATAGTGGCAGGAGGAAAAACATTAGACTGTGAATGACAATTCATTGGCCTTGTATAAAGCGCATTCTGGTGACATTTTCTTCAAGTGAAGTGCCTTCATGCTATATGATGGGAGAAGTGATGGGTTGCTCTTTATGAGATCATTCTGTGGATTTTTATGGAAAGTTGTATGAAAGTATGAGCCTTGTTCCCAAGGCAAATTGAAAGCTCACTTGAAGAGGCAATTAAAGCTATCACCATCACTGAAAGTAGGGTACAGTCCACTAATCACAACTGCGCTGCTTTCTTCCATGTAGTGTACCAGTTGTGTAACTACTTTAGTATTGGGACACTTAGTGATGCCCTCATCTCCAACTATGCTGCCCCCAAATCAGGTTGGTTAAGATAAGCCAGGGCCTGTGTCACATTCTCCTCAACAAATGGTCATTCACATCAGTGAGAAGTTCCAGGTTTGAGAGACATATGATGAGCACCAATCAATTTGAAGAGCTGGAATGATTTGTTGCCTGAGCATTGGGCCTAGACCCTTATTGAATTTCTCCTCTGTCCCATTCAAGGAGCTCAGGGAGGAGAGCACAATATATCTCAACATTCAACAAGTCCTTCTTAACTTTTTTGAGTTGACCATATGCAGTCATGTTTTTGAGTCTGGCAATGATGTTGGCTTTTCTAGTTGGGTCATTGATGGTGCTCTGTAGTTCCCTGGCTTCTTTGATCATGCTGAGTACTCTACCAACCCTGAGGAAGATAATCTTTTGTGTGCACATAACTGCATTTTGCACCATATTTACAGCACCCCAAAAGAAAGTGGATGCAAATATTCTGACCTCTGAAAACAGTTAAAACAGGTTACAAGTCAGAAGCAGGAAGCAAAAATGTACAGTTCATCATGGACACTATTATTGTCTGGTGCATGGCTAAAATTACAGATGGAACCTCTTCTGCATCCACTGTGGTTGTGGAATTTGCAGGGCTTTCCATTCCCTGTATGCCTTGCCTCCTCCAAATCAGAGTCCAGAGATGGATTTGTTACCAATCCTCAGCATCAAAAGATGGAAAATCCTTGTCATAGATCGTAGGGCCTCTGACCATTTCTGTGTTGTCATCTCTCCTCTAGTACTTTGGATAATTTGATTTTGGCCTCCATGATTTCAGGGTGATGTTTGACAACAATTTTAAGATCTGTTCATCACAGTAAGCAAAAGATAATGGACAGTAGCCTTTGCAAAGTTGACTTACCAAGTTCAGCACCTCAGAACATACCTAGGCCTTTACATGCCATAGCCCTCTGAAATTGTGCTTTAGCCATTTTTGGTGAGTGGAACAAGGCAAATCATGCATGCTTATAAGCATTGGATACCAAGTTGTGTGCTCCATGCTGGCAAAAAGAGGGAGGGATGTAAATTACTGGGAAGTTGGTGAGTGATACAATTTATTGCTCTTTAAATAGATTTCACATGTAGTTTGTAATTTGAGTTTGATATTTGGCCGGACTGGTGGCAATGGCCCGTAGATGGGTGCCTACTTCTTCACCACAGCCACTGAGTTGGTACAGCTATATGCCAGATTCTGCAGGGCTATCACCAACCATGCACCAATTGGAGACTACCAACTCCAGTTTTTTGCCAAAGCTGATCCACCTCCCTCCATGCAATGCCTGGGACACAGCCACATTCTAGAAACCAGAAAACACATTCTTAATGAATGCCCATGGTATGCCAGACACATTGGTCATGATTACTCTAAAATAGAGGACATCATTCTATTCCTCATTGACAATCCCAAAGCCTTCTCCTTCCAAGGCCCCTCATGCCCTAGGAAAGAGGAACATGAGTGGAAAAATCATATTGAATACATGCACCACCTCTGGGGTCACCACTGTCATCTTATCTTTTTTTTTTTTTCTTTTTTAAACAATCATAATTTTATATACCGGGGCACTAAGGCAGACTGGTCCTACATACATGCCTGTACATAGAGTTAACTAAGCAGAAACAAGACCAATACAAGAGAGGAAACATAACCTGGGACGACATACTGCCTCACAGTGAAAATACAGCATCCTCAAGTCACAAGTACCTAAGATTGCCTGTCCGATAGCATAAGGAAAAGAAAGAAGAGGAGAGAGAAGTAACCACCCCCAGACTAGTCCCATACCAAAATGAAAGCACTTGCCCAATCAGACCTGTACGCCACCCCAGGCTGAGATCCACAACATCCATTTCACAGTTATCCCGCATATAGAGCCACTAAGGGAATGTCATCCCTGGGACCCGAGGTTTTACCCTCCATAAGTGTAAGTCATTCTAGATGCAGAAGCCAGGTGGGGAATGCCCAGCTTAGCCCATGCCATCAACAATACACTGCCCCAGTCCCAGGTCACCTGTCAAGACCCCAAGCGAGAATCACCACTCCACTTCCGAAGCTTCCCCCAGAACCCCAAGACAGCCAGGCCTGAACAGGCCCCACTAACCTTGTACCTGCTCCGGAGGTGGGTCAAATGAGAATATCCACCCATTATTCTGGATGAACTCATGAAGAGGACCAGGGTCCTGAGGAACCCCAAAGAAGTTCCTAGGCCTGGATATACAGGTACAAACCCGCAGAAGATGAGTCCATGTCTGATAAGCACCAGTACCACAGCCCTCGCAGTTGAGGTGCCCCCCTAAGTTGAACCTATCCTGAAACTCCCCAATAGGAGCATGTCCCAGGATGCAGTGGCAGACCGTGGCAAAGGTCTTTGCCTCAAATCTGAGATGTTGAAGCCAAGGCCCCTTATTCACATAAGTGGGCTTCAGCTGTTTGGGACACTGTCATCTTATCAGCTTTGAACCATCCAAACTCCCCACCTTCATCAGAGAAAAACCCCCTACCATTGCCCAACTCATGGTCTCTAGAATTGTCATACACCCTAACAGCAACTTTGACATCATACCCATCACTATCAAAGACATGACAAATGGACTCTGCACATTGTTTGTTGGTCCTATCCGAGTTAATACAGAGGCTGGAGGTGGCAACCTCCACACCTAGGCTTTACCAAGCTATGAATAGGGTGGTCAAGGAAGGTCCCTATTGGCTCAGCAGTCTTTGGATCATGCCAACCCTGAGGCAGGTCTTGTAACACTAAGGGGTTCCTAACCTGCCTATTTCACCAAGTTATTCTTGGTTTCATATTCTGTAAGTTTTGGTTTCCCTTCTTAATCTCTTTTCATCTCATCATACATATGTGTCTCATGATATGGGTAAGTATTTATATCCTAACTCTCCATTTGCTCTGGCTTCTTATGTTGCTTGGGGCACCTATTCTCTCACTATCTTGTGTTTGTTGACTCAGCATTTTGTTTTCATTTATTCTTCTTCCCATTTGTTGTCCGGAGCTTTGTATTAAATACCTTTTTCCTGGCCTCTGGCCAGGAGCGCTACATGATTGGGCAGCGCTATAGAAAACTTGATTTAATATATAAAAAAAAAATCTGGCTGGACTGAGAATTACCATTACAGTGCGGCTGGTTCAAAATCATGGGTATGCTGAGTGTGGGGGCTTTAATACTCATAAGCTCCTGACTTGTCCTTCTCCGAGCAATATGCTACCCAAGTTCTACCTAAAATGACTCTCGACAACCACCTAACCAGTGATTGCTGGATTAGTTAAGAGTATCGATGGGTCCCGTCGTCTTGTCCCTGGCACTTGGGAATACAAAAAATCAATACGTACAGGTGTACCCTTTACATAACAGAGCTTTTTCATACAACAGAACAACAGAACAACTAAGAGATAATTTTCAAGAATCTCAAAGATTTCAAGACAGTGATGGGATTTTTTCTTCGGCAGTCACCACATCTGTCCGTTCCACCAAATTCAAAATACCTATTTTGATCACTACTAGTTAGTAAGTATGCCACTGATACTGACAAATTGCCGTAGGTTTGGCATTATCTAAGACTTGATCGAGGCTAACCCTGGACAGAATACATCAAGGAAGCAGTAGGACGCAGGTAGGACGTCAGAAAAAGTTATGTAGTAAGCAATGTTGACCCCCCTCAATTGAAAATGACGTCCACGGCCGTATCGGTCGTATTTTGTTTCCTGTGGAAAACAGAAACGCCGCTTTCAGAAGGAGGGTATGACTTCAAATTTTCACAAGTCCTAGCAAGATCTTCCAAGCAACACAACTTGAAGTTTGATGAGGGATATGGATTTGGCGATATACCGCGGACCGATGCGAGTGCTCCCAGAATTCATTGTCAAGGCAACAAAAGGAAATGGGAGATACCGCTCGTAAATCCGCAATAGCCAAAGGGCACTGGTCCTGAAGCTCAGAATCTGAAACCTGAAGGTAAGAAATGCACCAGCCTATTCCAATGCATGGTCCATTTCGTTATTATCGCCTATGCTAGTTACAAGAGATAATGAATCCCTTCATTTCGCTATTATGCTACGAGTACTCAATAAAACAATATCTCGACTAGCCCTCAATCCAGCGGATTTCTCTTCCGGAACATGAGCTTGGCCTCTTTATTTGGTACACTCATGAAGTCGAAAGATGCGCTAGCTGGACAGTCTAAAGACCCGTCCTCAAACCGGACATCATAATTAAGAACCATGTGAACAAAGGCCGCCTTGACCATAATGACGGCAAAAAACCTTCCTGGACTGTAAAATTCGTATAATGAGTAGATTAAATTTCAAAGAAACAAACTCGTCGCACCAAGCATGACGGCCGTGGCCAAACGTGGCCATGTCCTTACTCAACCAGACCATCTGATGTTTAATTGAATCTAGGTCATTATTTCCCTCACGCATTTCTGCAAATCTAAACCCTTTAAAGGATTTGGCGTTTTGGAAACTTCCCTACAAAATCGTTCAAGTGTTCCCAGGGAAATGCGAAAAATACAGGAAGACATACCTCTGATTTATTCATTGCTCCTGATGCAACTCCAACGCAGACACCAGGAGGGATGATAGTACCATCGAAAAGAGTGTAATTTTTAAGTGAATGACGGGGCATCAGGACTGTGAACAGGTCCATAAACAATCATGATCCTAGCATCAATGACCATAAAACTTACATTGAGCGATAGTATTCAGTCTATGAGACTCATTCAGAAAACTATCAACTTTTCTCATTTTTTGCAATGCCGCTTTGGTCCAACCATGCTCGCCAACTACACGTCTGATCTCCTCTCGCAGATCGTCGACATATTCCGGATGAGTAACAAGATCATACAAAGATTGAGTGAGGACCTAAACGCCAGCTCAGAAGACTTCCATACGTCTACAAACAGAATACAGACCATCGAAGTTGCGTGAATCGAAGCCACGTTAATCATCGCAATCCTTCGAGCCATATCATAGGCAGTCAGATGATACTTTTCTGTGGAGGACTTGATTAACCAGGTGAGGATATCGTTCTATCCAATAGTGAGTCCTGGATCATATCTTTCAATTCCCGTTTATTCGACCCACAGGCTGATTGTCTGTCTCAAACTCATCTTCCCGATACTGAGCCAGTCTTTCTTCGATAACAGGAGCCATTAAATCCTGGCCATCTCGAAGTATTCCTGGTACCCTCGTCAAAGACTCGCTTGCAAGCCTATGGAATGATCGTTAGTCTAGCTTAAGAATGGAAGTGGTGGGACACATACCGTTTCAGAAACTCTGGGAAGAGACCAATGGTACGTGCTCCTTCCTCTATTTTGTGTGACAGTTCTACCCCCAAAGCGAGGATGCGACGATCACGACCTAAAATTAAAGCGTCACACGTCAACCAAGGATCAAAAGGTGTCCGATGAGAAAAACTTACAAAATGGAAGGCCCAATAGATATCGGTTAGCGGTGCGACAGACAATATGTAAAGCCGTTTCATGGGCAGTAACGGCTACCCAATCTATCCGAATTAGTCCGAAAGAACGACAGTTCCCACTTGAACAACACATACCTTTGCTCTCCGGGATGTATTCCTCACATGAACAGATAATTTCATCTCTGATGTCATCAAACTTGAGACCCAGATTCCGAGTAACCGAACCCCGAACGGTAGCAATGTGGTATGGATCCGTGATTATTTCACGGCCAAACGTATGATTCGCCTGAGTCGACTGCGTGCCACGGTGTCAGCAACATTTAAAGTTATCTCCAAACGCATATAACCGACTTCCAACAGAGGGCCAGTAGGACACAAAACGTCTTCAGGGGCATTACACAAATCTTTAATATATTCTTCACCGCTCAGAACTACGAGCCATCTAGAAAGTGTAGCGATCTTAAAAGGCCTTCCCTGGAACTATAAACAGAGGGTGAACATCTGATCCCACAAACGAATAAATAATCAGAAGCCTACCTTTGTATAACCCTCCTCGAGTAAACGACCGGCAGATGCCCTATATTTCCAAGCTGTGATATACGAAGTGAGTATACCAGAGTAGCCAACCGTAGGTATCGCATTCAACTAGCAAAAAAATGCTTTCAGCCGCTGCTCTACAAAATGGTCTTAGCATTTCACTCACAGGTGAGTTTATCGCCTTCAGGTATCGATGGATCGCATACCCGAATACGACAAGACCTCCAAGGTAAAAGTGATGCATGCCAGTGAATGCGATATGGAGTCTATCAAGAAAACGAGGAATCGCCGTTAGTTCCATAGAGAGACAGGCAAACAGAAATACCTGCAGCACTCTATTTAACACAAGCAATTGTATAAGCATCGCTAGGCTCACACACAACTCGTCCCCATATCCGATAAAAATGCAATCGTTCATCATGTTATGTCACGATAGTATTTTATACCCCACCCTTACGACAGTCCCAATTGCCGAACCGCCATCATTCCAGTGGCGTCAGCAATAATGCCAAAAAAGAGAGAAAAAATAAGCTTCCACTAAAAAAGAAAGCAAGCTAAGGACCAAAAACATTCCATGTCAAAATGACTTACCCGATATGTCGCGAAAATTTAGACTTTAAAAGAACTTCTCAGACTTCACGGTGTGTCATCAGAAAACTAAACCGGGATAAGAATACATCTTATGTATAATTCCACATTTATAAGCCTTTCTTGCGGCTATGGCGCCTGAGGGCCCTGGACCAACGGAAGGAGTTCTATAGCTTCACAGAATGAACTAACTTTCGGCAAATGATGACAACATCCTTTAGTCTTAACGTCGATATCCGGAGAACTCGACATGTCAACAAAAACCAATAGCACCTGACTTATTCTACCAGTTCGATGAGATCCTGAAATAAGCGTAGACTGTTTCATCTGTCAACCATCTGTCAGCACCTTGCTTGAAGCATCGCGGAACAGTCAAGATCACCCACCTTGGGCTGAGGCACGAAACGTGCTATCACTAGTGCGCATAAACAAGGTTCAAAGGATCTAGCCACAGTTGGAACAGAGTAGTGGAAGTGAATGAATTAGCAGACCAACAATCTATATATACAATGAACGCAATATAAGCCAAGAAATAGATGAACCCATAAGTAGAATGAAACAAGAATTTCCCAAGAATTACAAGGCAGATAACATACAAGGGTTTTGATTTTCCTAATAGTCATCCAGAATCGCGGTATGATACATTAGTGAAGAGCGACGCGGGTGATAGAGATCTTCCCGGGGATCACATCCCTGGCAACTCCCGTGATTGGCTCGACGACCTGCTTTTCATTGTTTTTGATCCTATTAGCACAACAAGGTGAAAAAGAATGAATGTAACGTACCATAATAGCGTCACAAGTGCATCGGGCCGCGTTACGGAATACAGTCACCGAGGCAAGCAAATGAGTAGCAACACTCCGCTTGATTAGGCAGGCAAATTTTCTGGCACCGTCGCGCCAGTCGTAAAGCTGTTTATGAAGAATCGTTGAAGTAAGCCATAAACGAACAGGTTGAGAACTCTAGCAATGCACACCTTCTGAGCCAAGGTCTTTTGCTGTCGGGTAACGCTAACATCGCTGTCCAACTCCGTCGATGTTGTTGACAGCTGAAAAGATCTACATTAGAGCTCTATTGCGCGGGTGGACAGAGGAGAGAGTACTTACAATGGCACGAGGTGGTGGAAACGCGAGCAAAGATAGGAGCGACGGGGGCATCTCGGCCAGAACCATATCTTGCACATTATTGAAACTTGGCTCAATCGTACCGTTGTTGACGCGTAATGCTGGTGGAAGACGAAGCGGGTCATATCGCTGTGCCGAAAAAGTCATAGCGAGAGCACGAGGTGGCTCAACTCCAGGAAGTCGGTATTGATTCCCAAAGCCAACATCGCGGTTATGACCTTCAGACATAACAATAAATGTCTTGAGCAAGGTGAAGCGAAATAGCAAAGGATCCAAACGAGAATAGAAGAGAGAAGAGGAAAGACAGACCAAAGAATGTGAATATGTGATGAAGTAAGGGAATGAAAGGCGGGGCAAAATCGGGTTTGGGGTACTTCTTAAGAGGCCGAGCACATGTACGTTTGAGCGCACGGACTTATCCTATCCTGAATGAATAAACACGCACAAAACCCCGCCCCCTCCGATCACACATACACCCGTACACACCACGAAATCACCAAGTCCTCCCGTCGACCCAGCCCGTGATTGCCATTCGAGAGAAGCGGAGATAAATTTAAGTGTAATAGTATTCAGGGAGTGAAGTGTCAAACTGGAGGCGGTCCAAGTGTGAAAGTAGCCCGCCCTCGACAACGATAAAGGGTGTCCATTATGTGTGAGCCTCCAGCCGGGCAGAAGAGGGGTAACATTTCCGGCCACATCAAGGAGAGTGCCTTCCGCAGATTGGCTAGCTATTCTTGGCACCCTAGTGCGGTCAATCCTCACGACTGCCTATCAACGATGCCGCGAGCCGATCATCCTCCCCCCTCATATAGTAAGAGCAGAAGCACCGGGATTGATAGAGGCGAGCTCAGAGGGAGTGAAAGCGGGTACGTGATTCTCTTGCTTTCTTGTGTTCGGAGAACTTTTGGCAAACTTTTCTCCTAGGACAAAATCGTCAAATTGGACTGCGTAACTTTCTTTTGGCGCAAGCCAAGATGACATGGAAAAAGGGCAGGGTCTGGCGACGACCAAGACCTCAGTGCGTCTGTCGAACCCTCGTCATCTACGTCCAAGCTGACTTCTGACCGTCTTCCCTCTTCGGCTCAACATCCTGGCTACAGGACCCCTCCAGAATGCGAGGAACTTGCAATCATCCTGCGGCTGACACTAAGAAGGTCCAGCGAGACTATCTTCTCTCTGCTTGTCCAACAAAAGCGTCCATAGATCCCCCTCCTCTTCTTCTACATGCCTCGAGTGGCTGTTCTCCAGACGCGCCAGCTGCATCACACGGAACCTCTTCCCGCAGATCAACCACAACAACTCAAATAGCTCTCTCCTTCCTTTTGACACGATTGCGGTTCACCCAGGTGACTCCTCGCTGGCTACAACCTCCCAGGCAACCCGAAGTGCCCGGCGCGACTGACTCAACTCATGCAGTATGGCCTCGGGATGGGTGTATAAATCCATTCAAAGCTCGCGAGCCAATGCGGACCGGGCATGGCACCACCGACAGAATGCCGCAACTGAGCTCGAGTCGCACTTGGGGGAAAGCTCTTTCATGTCATTGCGCACTCCCACACTTGTCACAACTCTACTCCCCACCCACATGTCCACTGTCCATAGTCGAGTCAGAATGCCACCTATGCGATAACGATGCCGTGACTGTGACAAGCCCTCAGTTCCCTTGTCGGATATAAGGTGCCCGGGTTGACCGCCAGCTGCGCAACCTTCCAAGCCACCACCACGAGTAAAATCATACTGGTTGGGGGATGGACTTTGTATAATTTCGTGACGCCGGCCCCTGGTTGATTTTCAAGAACGTCAATCCACTGAACTTCCTCCGGTCCGAAGAGACAAGGCCCCAACCAATTGTGTTGCTATGAACGGTATTGACAGCGCTGCGGATGCAATCCGAAGAGATCACAATGCCTGAGCTATTTACTTTGTCAAGTTGATTGGCTTCAAGATATGCCCGAAGTTTGACAGACAATCAGGAAGAGACGACCTTGAGAATTGGCACCGGAAGCATCATGTGCAAGCAAGACTTGATGGCGATACTGAAGCTGAGCGAGGACCTTGCGTCAGGGATTCAGCGCTCAGAAATCAGATGTCTGAAAGCAAAGGAAAGATCCCGTTGCCCAGCTCAAACAAGCCGACACTGGGGCCGCTGGCAAAAAGGCATAATCTTTTGCGTCGGCGCCGAGCCAGAAGGGAATAGCTCATCAAGAGAGCGGGCAGACTAATGTTCCACCATTTGCCTCTGAAGAGCGAAAGACTCGAAAAGGGTGACGTCGGCCTCGGGGATAGGAGCAACATCTGGTGCTGAATGTGCCAGATTTTCCAGTGTCACTTTAGGTACCCATAACGATGGTTCGGTGACTATCTCTGCTGGTCAATGAAAAAGAGATACAGACTAGATTGAGAGCACATTTACGCACCAATCTCTGTCGGCAAAGGTAGGACCTTCTGTCCATCAGCAAGTTCTCATCTGCCCGAATCTACTGGTATATGCGCGGGAGATACGCATCCGGTGAGACAACGGTTCACCGGTGCACGGTTCTAGAGGCATATTCTAAGCGAGTGAAACGATGAGGACTTCTTGTGACTGGATGAGAAGGCGGAAACAACGCACCAGTACCTCTGCTGTACATTCTCAGCGGTTCAGCTCTACTCTTCTCTTTGGTTTGTATGTGCCCGAGTGGTGCGGGCATGCAACAGTCGCGAAGCGCGTGGACTGGCGACGAGTTTCAGGTATAATTGAGTATAAAAGGGCGAAAATATCGATGAATGACTTTGTGCATCTTGGCCATGCCCGAGAGGGTCCGTGCACACAGCGAGAAGGAGAAGAAGAAGACAAGACACCATGCGCTGCCCGGCGATGGTGAAAGGGAAGATTCAAAGAGCGCAGAGGCAGTCACACCGCGTTCCTGGATTTGTCTCTGACTCCTCTATTGCGCATTTTCCACCTGGCCTCCCCCGCTGGCCACCCGACAACGGGGCCTAGAACACCTGCCTGAGTCTCGATGGCGCTCGTGGCGATTTTTCTGGGCCAGTTCCCGGCACGCGCATCAAGTTGTGCCACAGTCTCGTCACGCCTTGACGCACAGACCGTGCGCGTCCTACCCCACCTAGAAGCCCACATGCCAGCCATTCCCGCCCGCCGTAGTCACAGCCATCCGGTGTCTAAACACCCCGTAGCGTCAACCGCTTGAATTCCAATATCCAACAACAGCCCTCCTGGAGAAGTCGACGACACAGCCAGATATCAACGACCATGGCAGCTCACCCAGCCAAAGCGTTGCGCATACCGACCGTCGCGTCAGTCCTCTCTTGATGAAAAAAGAGATACTTTAGCGGTACCAGGTCAGGTCGCAACAAGCACAACAACTACAGTGTCGGTTAAAACCCGACGGCAAGCCAGTCCTTACGCTCTACTTCGACTCAGTCCACGTATACTAGCGTTCCATCATCCTGCTTCACCCACTACCTATCTAGCATTTGACTTTTCCAGTCAGCCTTCGACAGCAACTTTCCCCCTCGCAAACACCGATGGTGCCTCGATACGACCTTGTCCCGTTGGTCGACTCTGGCTAGAGCACCCACAAGTACGGCGTACACTGGAGCCTTCTATCAGCTGGCACACGGTTCTACGCTGGGCCCTGGAGGACGAATTTGGTCTCGAAGCTGTCTCTGGCTTATACTCTTTAACCGCGCCATCCAGAACTGATTCATGGAATTGGCTAAAATTGGCGCACTCTGTATCTTATTGGCTACGCTGATACAGTGCCTGTCGATCCAAATTTACAGCCATCTGATGCAGCCACTCGTCAGATTAGATTAGATACTGTGTTGAATAGGATCACCGATTAAACAATAGGGGAATGCTGGGGAAATGTGAGTGTAGAACTAGTTAGCCGAATGACAAGGCGAATCTGAGATATGTATATAGCTCGAGTTCGCTCGCATTTGCATGTCCTTCACTGGACCGGTCGAGTTACCATATAGGGAGAGGTCAAAACATAAGAAAAGGCATACTCCCTGATTCCATGACTCGGTGAAACTATGCTACTCTAAACTTGCCACCCAGGCTTGCGCATGCTAGCGGCAAATTTCCATTTGCTAGAGATACTAGCCAACCCGAAGGTTACGCAGGGGTCAGTATATCTCAGTCGAGCAACTTGAAGCCGGCGAGAAAAAACCCGCTCACTCCCTATCATAACGGGTGTGATGAAATGCTCTTCGCTGCTACTTACGCCTGACAACACAAGAGAAGGCGATGGCGAGATTGAGACTCCACAAGTATCGATCTCCAGCTCCGAGTATCATTGGGTGCCGATTTGATATGGTTGCCATGATGTGGTACGCCATACAAACACTGGGACTGGGATTTGAAGTGGCACGGATGTCGGGCCTACTGAATCAGAGATGTATCAACCTGACATCGTGAGGTTAAATTTAAAATACCTCGTGATGGCCTGATGCATCATAATCTTCTACCGAGTGGTTCTTCTCCCTGGAACATGTTACGGGATGGCCACCACCAATTCGTTTTTGTCATAGGCTCTTCAGTTATGGGGATATTAGTACGTATGACATCATCCTCTTCCTTCAGTTATGCGTTGGCTACTTCTGGAAATTTGACGAGTACAACGCAATGCTTTGGTGATTTGACGGACGGAATTCAATCGTGTGCATATAGTTGCAGTTGCCATAATGCGGTGTCGTAGACCGGCGTAAGGATAAACGGTCTAACAAGTATTCAGTAATTAGTACACGATGCTCATAACGACACTCGCCTGATCAAAAGCAGAGAACAAATGACAGATGTGGCGGAATGTTCTTTTTTATGTTTCTTTTTTGTATTTTTTGTATTTTTATTTTTTGGTCTTCTGACTTAATTCGAACCAGTTCATGACCCTATCTCGTTATAAGTCTTGAATCAGTACGGCTAGCTGGGAAGAGCAAACTGGCAATCGGAGAAAAGTATATAGCTCATTATCCATCAGGAAAAAGTTCTGCGGACACAATCAACTCACAAATATATCATCAGGGAGATGTACGTCA
Source organism: Agaricus blazei (assembly GCA_029719445.1). Taxonomy (NCBI): domain Eukaryota; kingdom Fungi; phylum Basidiomycota; class Agaricomycetes; order Agaricales; family Agaricaceae; genus Agaricus; species Agaricus blazei. The sequence continues at coordinate 300,299 of SSNC01000019.1, forward strand.
GATGTGGTTCGCGTAAGTCAACCGAAGGCGGAGCAATTGCGCCTTTAATCGAAACACATTAAATGGAAATACATTACAGATCTCGTGTTACCGTTACCTTTATCGGCTCCATCCAGAACAGAAAGAAGACACCTAAACCAGCATATCGTACTCAGGTGATACTGCCGCCGAAAAGAGCTCTGACACAAATATGAGATTGTGTGGCGTCGTGATCTCGTGTGGCACTGACCGATCGGTTGGCAAGAATAATGGCAGGCACTAGAACAATAACATTACGCAGCCCTCACAAGAAATGTGCTACTAAAAATATATGTACAACAGCGGACACGTACCAAAATCATGTTTCCTCTTACAAGGAGACTGAAGAGAGAAAGAAAAGTGACCTTCCGGACTGACGGTTGCCGGGAATACTGATAATGACCTGACGCAATTTCCTCGTGTCCAGGCTCACTTCCCTGATCTAGAACTTTGATCTGCCTGCCTGCTTGATTCCTTATTTGACTGAATCTTCTTCCGCAGGGCTGATGATGTTCAATCAGGTTAGAGCGGCAACCCTGGACTCAAACATAAGGTGGTGCAGCATGAATGATCAAGCCCTAAATGGCAGTCGGACAATTGCAGTCATTTAGCCCTAGATTGTCGAGTCATTCTTAATGTGGCCGGGAATCTTGAGGGACAATCTACCCGACCACCTTCCAAGATGTAAAACTCCGAATCATAAAGCTCTCAGAGTCATCTTTCAGGGGTCTTCTCAAGGGGCATCTTGTCAAGTCATTTCTTTGATTCGACACGGCAACTTCACTGCCGCAATGGTTTCCTTTAGTCATACCAGACCAATGTTTCTGACAAATGTCACAATAGCTGGTTCTGCGCAGTTTGTCGCACATTTACAGCACAACGTGTACAAATTAACTACATCTCGCGTATTTGGGAGGCTAGCTGCATGTAGGCGATAGACCCTGAGTGCATCCGGCTCTGGGATTTCCGCTGCCATTCCCTTAGTAAGGTGGCCGAGATGTACCGAGATGTATTGTCTACGTGATTGTTGTTAAGGCAAAGAAGCTTTGCCTTTGAAATTCTCAAAATTCAAGTTCATCATTAGATAGGTTCTACGACAACCATCGTGAGTTTGCCTCAAATCATCATTGCCAATGGAAATCAGCCTTCCTTTCTTGAGTTACAATTGACTCGGGACAGAGAGTAGCTTATACATGGCGGTGGGGATCACCATTTATTCGGCCCGGGGGATGACTGAAGAATTTGTCTGATACAGGTTTCAACAGTTCTTCCGCCGTCACTCATTAGTGTGAGCGCACATTTGTTGGCCTGAAAGGATTGACAGCTGTATGATCAGACCCACTTACTCGGATTGGAGTTTTTGCATGTCGGATAACCGAAGGGCTGAAGGTATCCCCGAATTGCTCTTGGGAACACGATCGAATCTATTGTGGGTAGAAGCACTCTTTATCTCATTTTAGAGATGACTGTTACAAGAAGCTGCTCTTGTATTGAAGTCTTTCATCGGCCAATAGATAGGATCCTGATATGTAACAATTGAGTAAATTATGAACATCTAATGGTTCTTTTCCGATTCTTCTCAGCGGGTTCCATCATTTTGTCCGACTTACCAGATTTGTATATCCTTCATCAGAATCTCACAAGGTACTTGATACAGAATTGTCCTCTAAACGGACTATCGATTTATGTTGTCCTCATCGCGTCATATCTCGGCAGTAATTCATGCCATAAGGTGTGTATGAGCCTCGTGGGAAACATTTATTCTTTCGGACCACATCGCGGACTACTGCCGACGGGTTTGCTGGCCCACAGCTTGTTCTAACATCGTGTGGTTCATTTCCAGGGTTTGAATATTCTCATTAAGGTGTCCTCAGCTCATATAATATAAATATCGTCGAGGTGTGTCAAATCCCATTGCATCTTCATCATGCAAACCGTTGAAAAGGTGCACAGACCCACAACTGAGAGCCCTATCCGCCTCTCGGTTGACAAACACAAACGCGTATCAGATCTTCAGGTATTCCACAAGGATCAACAACCTCCTATGACGACGTATATTGATACTGCAACTTTCCTCGACGTATACCTTCCCTGGCCAGAAGCTCTGAATCCTACTACACGTTGTATGCCTCGGGACACCTCGCACCAGCCTTCGCCTTTATCCTCTATGTCCCAGTCTCTGCCTCCTCTCTCTACACCTCCATCTCAAGGTGACAGCAATGCGCCTCTCCCTCAGAAAATCCTCGATACTTTGAAGGGCCAAGCCTTGTACGACGGACGGACCTGGGTTGGTCTTCCCCAGCCTACCTCGAATGAAGAGGAGAATCATTTCTATGAATTCATAGAGGAATTTCTGACGACCATTTCAAACCAAACCCGGGAAGAGTGCATGGCAAAACAACTCCGACACATCTCTGGGAGTTGGATTGATACTCACGACGCGCCTCTTCAGTCATGGTCCAAGGGCAAGATTGAGGATTTGCGGCCAGACTTTATATTCACTCACGCTGATGCGAGCGGCAAAACGGTGCGATCCCGTGTCTTGATTACATTCGCATACTCAGTCTTAACTTGACTCGTTACTAGCCGATCTGGTCCCGGGTCATTTCTGTCTTGGAGTTCAAGAAGGATGCTGTCTCGGACTCTGGGGTTGATGCTCAGTTGGCCAATTATGTGAGCCACATATTTGCAGAGCAAGTCGACCGTCTGTTTGTGAATGCCGTTACATGGAGAGGATGGGAGGTGCAGGTACACCGGTTCGATCGTAGTGGTGTCGTGTGCCTGAATCAGAAAATTGACATCCACAAGGTCCGATCTTATTCAAACTTTCCGCTTAGTATCTGATTATGAGGATCTTCGAAATATTTCCAGAACCCTGAAGCGTTCATACAAGTGATTGCAAGTTTTTCGTACCTTTCCCCGACCGATCTCGGCTGGGATCCAACCTGCAAAATCTGGGATCGTGTAACGGAAAGAGCCCGACCTTCATATGAATTATCACAAAACATCTTCAGAGAACGCGGCGTCTATGATCTACCCTGGGTTTTTGAAGTAGGCTGTGAAGAGTTCGTTGCGATCAAAGCAGTTAATGACAGGAGAAGACTCTCAATCTGGGGAAGGTCAACTTTTGTGGTCCATGTGGTCACGCTTCCAGATTGGAAAAGCAAGAACAAGAAGGTGATTCATGTCGCTTTCGTTGCTGGAAGCAGATGAAATACTGATCGCTGATAGGCTCCGGTCTACATTCTCAAACAATGCTGGCAGCGACTTCCGGGTCTGGGTCCGAAGCCAAAGACCGCAGAGCTGCAAAATGCCGGAAGTCTCGGTGATCAGCCAAACTGGGAGAAGCTCAGCGAGGAATTCGACAAGATTGACGAGAAACCATTCGAAGCAACAGTCATGTCAAGGGCCAAGTGGGACAATCAGATCAGGGCGTCATCTATGGTGCAGCTACATGGGGAGCGGATAGACACTTTTAATACCATCCGCAAGGGACGCGCCGATAAGAGTCTTGACCCCCTGCCCCGCAAAGAAGCAAACAAAAAGAAAAAAACGAATTACGCAGGCACAAGTCGTGGCACAACTGGAACGTCAGCCGGATCCAGGACAACATCTCTGCTGCCTACCGCATCGAATGGAACGGCAGCCACGTCGAACGCGTCAGCTAAATCTCAGCCTCGGACAACAATGGAAAACGTCGGGTCTCATAAGGCACTTGTTGAGAGGAGGCTAGCCCGCCTTGTTTTTGACAGACCGGGATGGCCACTCCGGCGGTTCATATCCAAGCGTGAACTCCTTCACGCCCTGAAAATGATTGTTCATGGTAATGTGTGTCCTTGTGCCTTTGTCAACACACAACTGATTCGTTGTTACTAGAACTTGGTTCATTGTACGAAGCGGGTGTGATCCATCGGGATGTGAGCCCTGCGAACTTGATCATTTCAGATTCTAAGAAACCGGGAGGCCACATAATTGACTTTGACCACAGCAAGATTGCGTTTGAGCAGAGTGCAGTGACGCAACCCAAGGAATCTCACGATGTCGAGGACATCGCACTCGATCTCCTACACGATGAGTATAAGGCCCCGCATTATGTGGCAGCATTGAAGGTACTCTGGAAAATTCGCGGTCGGCCTCCAACCCGTGACGATTTTCATTGGCCTCAGGTATGGAATACCAGCTAATTTGTTCGGCTTCGAAGCTTATATTCTCGATATAGGAAATCAAACCGGTCTTTCTTTTTGGAACTCGCGAAGCAAGAGACGGATTTTTCACGGTGCGCCTTGCAGTAATCATTAAGCCCTACTTCGACTGAATGACGACCTATAGGGGACTTATCGGTATCTGAGCCCTCACCTAGAAGATGCACCCTTTCACCATAGCTGTCACGATCTTGATTCACTTTGGTGGTCAGTGAACGAAATGCCGCTGACATTGGCAGGACCAGGAGGGAAAGAGCGAGAGGAACAGGATATCCCCCAGGATCTCCTCGACAAGTATTATGGCTGTGGTCCCAGCGAGAAAATGAAATTGTCATGGGATGTGGCAAAATTGAAAGACATTACAGCAGAGTATTCTGACTACTTCAAGGACCTCATACCGTTCATGACGAAATGGTATCAGTTTGTTCAAATTGCGTGTCGGTACAAAGGTCACGAACACCATCACCCACACAAAGTTCTCGCAGAGATCATACAAGAAGCTATTAACGGATTGAACCCGGAAACTGAAGAGGCTTATAAGGATGACGCCGAAAAAGAGAAAAAGAGACGGGAACAAGACAAGGCAGATATTGCTGAGGCAATTTCCAAACAGATGACAGTAGGTGTATGGAAAAGCTTGCCACCCGAACCCGCGACCCCTCCCTCTGGTCAAATCCCCACCCTTCGAAGTCCGGGTACCGACCGCGCTGTGAAAAGGTTGCGGTCCGGTAAAGTTATTCCCGCTTCAGATTAGGACTTGACTTGACTAGACGGAGTCTGTACTCTGAGTGTACATAAACATGTCTGCTTGTTTCTCGTTTGTCATGGTGGGACCGTATTTACGACTATGTAGCCCTCACGTGTAACACGTTAGAGCCAGCCAAATTGGACTTGTGTTGTCCTGCTACTACAAGGTGGTGACTGAAATCCAGCGTTAGTGCGAAGATATAATCAACACAAGTGTCATACGATTCATGGAATAAATGAAGCTGAGCGTGACTGGTGACTCTCCCTGACTGACGTGCTGACACGCCACCCAAAGCTAGCGCGATGTCTCCTCCGTGCATTTTGTCCCCGTCCTCTTCCTTCTTGGTTATAGTTTCAATCCGAATCACAGCCTCCCGATAAATGGATGAGGAACTCGATTTTCTCCTCTTCCTCTAGCACACCTTGGCCTTTGCTGGTGAGTCTAGGACAACCGCCTTGCGCTTGGCTGATTCCATGGAAGGATCATGGATCGTAACTCCTACAGGAGATGGATGAATGTTTATTCGGATGAGCGTCACCAACAAGTTGTAAAAGTTGGGCTAGGTAGGTTCAAAGTAAGAGAGATGGGGCATTTCATAAACGTGATTACAGCAACTTGGCGTTGGATGACTCCCCATTGCCGGTACATTTATCCGCATTAGTCCGCGCCCGCGTGCGGACTCCGCATTTTTGCTGTAGCCCGAAACTACCAACGAATTGACTCTGTGCATTTTGACCATCCAGAGAGGGTCCGTGCCCACAGCGAGAAGGAGAAGGAGAAGACAAGACACCAAGAAGGGGAGATTCAGAGAGCGCTGAGGCAGTCACACCGCGTTCCTGAAAATGTCTCCGATCCCTCTGTTGCGCATTTTCTACCTTGCCTCCCCCGCTGGCCACCCGAAAATGGGACCTAGAAACACCTACCTGAGTCCCGATGGGGCTCGTGGCGATTTTTATGGGCCAGTTCCCGGCACACGGAACAAGTCGTGCCAGAGTCGCGTAGGCCTTCTCTTGATCACAAAAGAGATATCTCATGTGGTGTCAGTCCGGTCACAACAAGCACAACAACTACAGTAAACCCGATGGCAGCCAGTCCTATATGCTCTGCTTCGACTCAGCCCACGTATACTAGCGTTCCATCTGAGCCGACGGGAAAAAAGGGGGTCACTCTCTATCACAACGGGTGGGGTGAAATGCACTTCGCCACTGCTTACGCCTGACAAAACAAGAGAGACTGGTGGTGGCGAGATTGAGATTCCGCCAATATCAATCTCCATCCCCGAGTACCTTTGGGGACCGATTTTATATAGGATGCCACGGTGCGGTACTCCAAACAAAGACTGGGACTGAGTGGAACAGATGTCGGGCCTGCTTGAACATCGAATAGTCAGAGATGTATCATCCTGACATCGTGAGGTTATTTAAAACACCCCGATCAATGGCACGTGTCGGCTCAGGGTCAGGCCCGTCGTTTCTCTTCCTGCATACCTATCAGCTCTCGTCTATTGGTATGGACCACAACCGTTGTTCTCGTGCACCACCGATTCAATCTCCCCTCTTTCTAACGGTTTGTGGACCTACGGAGGTTATCTAGCGTGGCGCATAAGATACATGCACCGCTAACAGTCGTTGTTGTATACGCCACCGCTCACACATTACTATGTCGGCTCTTGTCGTTTATTATCTCCGCCAGCATGTTTGACAGTTGAGCGCCGTCCAGTTTAAGTAAACGCGCCCGATTTCCTTATCTCAACGACATCAATGGTAGATTAGATAAGCAAATCGGTTTCGAATTGTATGTTTTTCTCTCCTGACCATGGCTACACAACCAGCTCCAGCCCCTGCCGTGCTTACCATTGCCGGTTCCGACTGTAGTGGAGGTGCAGGAGTACAGGTAGCGCCTTGTTTTTCCTGTATTCTGTGGCTAGATTCACCCAGCGGTGTTCCTCTGTTCAGGCCGACTTGAAGACATTTTGTGCATACGGATGCTACGGTGCAGGTGCCTTTACAGCTCTCACCGCACAGAACACCACTGGAGTTGAAGATGTACATCCAGTTCCCCCTTCTTTCATCGAAAAGCAGGTTCGGTCTTCCTATTCTTCTTACGCCATCACTTGAGCCAATGTGTACCGAACAGATTGAGATGGTGTTAGCAGACATTGATATCAAGGCTATCAAAACTGGCATGTTATTCGACGCCGAAAATACTCGAGCAGTAGTTCGCAGTCTCAAGAACCATTATTCCACTAAAACGAAACCGCCAATTATCTGCGATCCGGTTTGCGTTTCAACGTCGGGGCATACACTCTTACACTCAGACGCTCTCAAAGTCCTCACTCACGAGTTATTTCCACTTGCGACCTTGATAACCCCAAATAAATCCGAAGCGGAACTCCTTCTTTCTCAGCAAGGGTCCCCAGTCACCATTAACACGGTAGAAGACATGATCTCTGCTGCGGCGCGTATGATCCTCGTATTTGCATCGGGAGCTGTCTTAATCAAGGGTGGGCATATCACCACTAGCGCGGAAGAGATCAAAGCCTTGCAGGAAAGACATCCAGATATGCGCATAATACGGGAGGGGTTATTCGGAGACAACATGGAAATACTACTGACGGGTATGAAAGGGAGAGATGACGTTATCGCTAACCCAAGTTTGGTAGTGGATGTTCTACAAGATAGACATGGAGAGATAGTCCTGTTCGTGAGACCGAGACTCGAATCTGCTAGCACTCATGGAACGGGGTGCACTCTGAGCGCCGCTATCGCTTGCTCACTGGCCCATGGTAATTCGTGTATGTTTTCCACTCACACCTCTCAGGAACTTGGATAACGTTCAGTTTTCAGTGATTGATGCGGTTCAAAGTGCTACCGCGTATACTCATTTGGGCATTGAAACGGCTGAACCTATCGGAAAAGGTCATGGACCTCTCAATCATCTCCATACTATGAGTAGAATGTTGATTCCAAGGTAATGGTTTCAGTCAATATCATTGGATCGAACTAAACATTACATTTTTTCTATCATTCACCGACTTCTGGTAGGCCCACAAAACAGAACCCTTATCCATTCACTCAATATCTTATAAACTCTACATTATCATCCTGGAAAGCTTATGTCGAGCATGATTTCGTCAGACTGCTAGGACAAGGCACTCTTTCTCGCTCGGCGTTTACGCATTTCATCATGTAATACAATCCATATCTTCTTTCTTATTTCACGTCGACTAACCAGTATCTTTATAGTCAGGATTATCATTACTTGAAATACTATGCGCGAGGTTATAGGTGGGTATATACATGTCCCTCACGCCTATTATATACAAAGCGTCTCATGATGGTCTTGTTAAATAGCCTCCTAGCAGCTAAATCGGCAAATTTTGCTCAGATCGCTTCGGCAACCCAGGTAGTATCTGACGTTCTTCATGAGACCAAAGTTCATAGGTCATTCTGCCAAACGTTTGGGATCACACAAGAAGAACTTGAATCAACGCCAGAATCACCTGCTACGACAGCATATGGTGGTTATATAATCGATACTGGACTTCAAGGTGTGTTATCTATAAGGTAGTATTGCAAACGTCAGGTTAATCAAGGGTTGTATGACTGTGTAGGCGATGCTACGAAATTGTTAATGGCGCTCCTTGCCTGTTTATTAGGATACGGGGAGGTTGGATTATGGCTGAAGAAGGAAGCATCCGTGGAAGGATCATGGGTCATGCTAGAGAACAACCCCTACAAGAAATGGATGGATGCTTATGCGGGTGAGCGTTATCAACAAGCAGTAAAGGTCGGGCTAGGTAGGTTTAACGCAACAGAGGTGGGGTATTTTTGTTCGAACTAAAGGATTCATTTTCTAGACGTGATTGAATCAAGGGCGTTGGATGACTCCCCATCGCCGGCTAGACTCGAGGAGTGGAAAACCGTATGGGAGAGATGCACGTTGTTGGAGAAGGGCTTCTGGGACGCGGCTATGGAACATGCTTAGAAGGATTTTAACAGTAAATGTTTAATCATGAGTATCGCATGAATACATAGTGCGTATATTACGTGTTGCCCAATCTGAATGTCCAAGAATGTTCCCACTACCTTCTTCCTTTGTATAGGTCTCACCAGTGTCGTAGGATCTCGGTTGATAGGCGGGTTGTTAATTCCTACTACCTTCTTCTTCCAGGTGGCGAAAAGATAGATCTCGTGTCACCCTGTGGACACGGGCATCAGTTCGTGTTCTAGGAGCCTGAAGCGTTCATACAAGTGATTGCAAGTTTTTCGTACCTTTCCTCGACCGATCTCGGCTGGGACCCGACCTGTAAAATCTGGGATCGTGTCACGGGAACCCCCCGACCTTCATATGAATTGATACAAGACATCTTCGGAGAACGCAGCGTCTATGATCTACCCTGGGTTTTCGAAGTAGACAACGAAGAATTTGTCGCGATCAAGGCGGTCAATGACAAGCGGAGACTCTCAGTTTGGGGAAGGTCATCGTTTGTAGTCCATGTTGTCACGCTTGCAGATTGGAAAAGCAGGAACGAAAACGTGAGTCTTGTCGCTGTCGCTGTCTGGCAGAAGTAGATGAGATGCTGAATGTTGATAGGCCCCGGTTTACATTCTCAAACAATGCTGGCAGCGACTCCCCGGTCTGGGTTCTGGGCCGAAGACTGCAGAACTGCAAAATGCCGGAAGTTTCAGTGATCAACATGACTGGGGGGAGCTCGTCGAGCACTTTGAGGACATTGACCAGAGGCCATTTGAGGAAACGGTCATGCTAAGATTTAAGTGGGACAATCAGATACGTAAATCCTGGATGGTGAAATTGGATGGAACGCCGGTAACGACTCTGGATACCCTTCGCAAAAAGCACGGTATCTTCATTCCGGATCAGGCTTTTGACGAAGAGAAATGGTATACTCCGTCTAATAAGTCTCCGGTTACAAGAAGTCTAGTTCGCCTTGTTTTTGACAGGCCGGGATGGCCACTCCGGCGGTTCATGCCAAGCGTGAACTTCTGAAGGCCGTGAAAATGATCGTTCAAGGTAACGTGCGTCCTTGTACCTTTGATCACGCGCACTGATTCGTTGTCAATAGAACTTGGTTCAGTGTACGAGGCGGGTGTCATCCATCGGGACGTGAGCCCTTCGAACTTGATCATTTCGGATTCTGAGACACCGGGAGGCCACATAATCGACTTCGACCACAGCAAGATTGCGTTTGAGCGGAGCGCAGTCACGCAGCCCAAGGAGTCTGACGATGTCGAGGACATCGCACCCGACCTCCTGAAGAATGAGTATAAGGCTCCACATTACGTGACAGCGATGAGGTTACTCTGGAAAATTCGCGGTCGACCTCCGACTCCTCGCGACTTTCATTGGCCTGGGGTATATGTACCGGTTAATTTGTTCATATAAAACGCTTACATCTTCGGTATAGCGAATCGACCCAGTCTTTCTTTTTGGAAACCGCACAGAGAGAGGGGGTTTTTTTACGGTGCGCCTTGACGCTTAAATCATGATTTCTACACTGATGGAATGTCAACCTACAGGGAACTTATCAGTATTTGAGCCCTCATCCAGAGAATGCACCCTTTCGTCATAGCTGTCACGATCTTGATTCGCTTTGGTGGCCAGTAAACAAGATGCCACTGAGGTTGACTGGACCGGGAGGGAAAGAACGAGATTTACAAGGTCCTCTTCAGAATCTTCTGAAGGAGTATTATGATGACGGTCCTGGCAAGAAGTCATCATTCAGTGCAGCGGGATTCAATGACATTGTGGCATATTATTCAGATTATTTCAAGGACCTCATACCACTCATGACAAAATGGTATCAACTTGTCCAAATTTCCTTTGAATACGAAGGTTACGAACACCATCATCCACACGGTCTTCTCGCAGATATGATAGAAAAAGCCATTGAAGGGTTGAACCCGGAAACTGAGGAGGGTTATAAGAGAGATGCTGAAAAGAGAGAAAGAGACTTTGCTTGTAGGAGTTTGGTTGCCCGGAGAACCTCCAAAATTGCGGAGGCAAAAATTGCAGCAGATTCTACGACTTCAGTCCACCGACAATGATTTGCCAAACGGAGTCTCAACCCCTCCCCTTGTTCCGATACCTACTTTTTGAGGGTCCGAATACTAGCCGCGTTGTGAGAAGGTCGAAGGTCCATTGACCTGCTCTTGCTCCAGACGAGAATCACACTTCACCTCATGTCTGCACTCGGGCTTACGCACCGGTAATGCTTCTTTGTTCCTTACTCGTCATGGTTGGCAAAATTTATGATAACCTGACCTAGATTTGTAACTGGATATAATCAAATCGTATCCGAGTGGTTCTTCTCCTTGGAATATGTTATGGGAAGGCCACCGCCAATCCCTTTTGTCGTAGGCTCTTCAGTTATGAGCATATTCATATTGGGACACATGACATCATCCTCTTCCTTAAGCTATGCGTTGGCTACTTCTGGAAATTTGGCGAGTACAGCATCATGCTTTGCTGATTTGACGGACGGGGTTCAATCATGTGCATATAGTTGCATATGTCATAGTGCGGCGCCGCGGACCAGCGGAAGGACAAAGCGCCTAACATGTATTTAGTAATTAGTACACGATGCTCATAACGACACTCGCCTGACCAAAACCAGAGAATAAATGACAGATGTGGCGGATTTTTTTTTTGTTTCTTTTTTGTATTTCTGTATTTTTATTTTGTGGTCTTCTGACTTAATTTGAACCAGCTCATGACTCTATCTCGGTATTAGTCTTGAATCTGTGCAGCCAGCTGGGAAGAGCAAAACGTACAAATTGCCGATCGGAGAATTCACCCCCGAAAATCGTTAGAGCTTTGACAACACATCTAAAATTCAAGTATATGGCTCATTATCCATCAGAAAAATTCTTCAGATGCAATCAACTCACAAATGTATCATCAGGAAGATCTACCTCAGATGTGAGTCAACAGGAGGCGGAGCAATTGCGCCTTTAGTCGAAACACATTACAGATCTCGTGTTCCCCTTACCTTTATCGGCTCCATCCAGAACAGAAAGAAGACACCTAAACGAGCACATCGTAATACTGCCGCCGAAAAGAGCTCTGAGACAAATATGGGATTGTGTGGCGTCGTGATCTCGTGTGGCACTGACCGATCGGTTGGCAAGAATAATGGCAGACACTAAAACAATAAAGCCCTTACCAAGAATGTACCAAAAACATTTGTACAACAGTAGACACGTAATGAAATCATGTTTCCTCCTACGAGAAAAAGAAAAGTGATCTTGCAGACTGACGTATTCTGGGAAAACTAATAATGACCTGACTGCGATTTCCTCGTGTCTAGGCTCACTTCCCTGATCCAGAATCTTGATCTGCCTGCCTGCTTGATTCCTTATTTGAATGAATCTTCTTCCGCAGGGCTGACGATGCCCAATCAGTTTAGGGCGGCAATGGACTCAAACATAAGGCGGTGCAACATGAATGATCAAGCCCTAAACAGCAGTCGGACGATTGCAGCCATTTAACCCTAGATTGTCAAGTCGTTCTCAACGTGGCTGGGAATCTTGAGGGACAATCTACCCGTCCACCTTCCAAGGTGTAAAACTCCGAATCACAAAGCCCTGAGAGTCGTTTTCCAGGTGTCTTCTCAAGGGGCATCCTGTCAAGTCATTTCAGGTCATTTGTTCGAATCGACACGGCAACTTCACTGCCGCAATGGTTTCATTCAATAGCTTTAGTCATACCGGACCAATTTCCCTGACAACGTTCCTGACGAATGTCACAATAGCTGGTTCTGCGCAGTTTGTCGCACATCTACAGCCCAATGCGTACAAATCGTATGCATCGCCTCAACTACGTCTCGTGTGTTTGCGAGGCTAACTGCATGTAGGTGATGGACCCTGAGTGCAGCAAGCACTGGAGTTTCCGCCGCCATGCCCTTAGTAAAGTGGCCGAGATGTATCCCCTACGTCACGATTGCTGTCAAGCCAAGGACGCTTTGCCTTTGAAATTCTCAAAATTTATCATTGAATAAAATAAAATTGACTTCTACGACAACCATCGTGGGTTTGCCTTGAGTCATCATTGCCGATGGAAATCGGGCCTACTTTCTTGAGTTACAATTGACTCGGGACAGAGAGCAACTCATACATAGTGGTCGGGATCACCGTTTATTCGGCCCGGGATGACTCAAGAATTTGTCTGATGCAGGTTTTAACAGTTCTTCCGCTGTCACAGACTAGTGCGAGCCCTCAAAGAGTTGACAGTTGTATGTCCAGATCCACTAACTCGGATTGGAGTTGTTGTATGTCGGATAACCCAGAGGGCAGGATGTATCCCCGAATCGCTCTTGGAAACACGATCGAATCTATTGTGGGTGATGTGATGAAGAAGCACTCTTTATCTCATTTTAGAGATGACTGTTACAAGGGGCTGTTGGTGTATCGAAGTCTCTGACGGGCCAACAGATAGGATCCTGGTATGTAAAACAATTGAATAGATCATGAACTAGAAATCTAATGTTAATGGCTTTTCTGATTTTCTCAGCCGGTTCCATCATTTGGTTCGACTCACCAGATTTGTATATCCTTCATCAGGCTCTCACAAGGTGCTTGATGCAGAGTTTTCTTCTAAACGAATTATCGATTTATATTGACCTCATCGCATCATATCTCGGCAGAAGTTCATGCCATAATGTTTGTATGAGCCTCGTGGGAATCTCTTATTCCTTCGGATCACGTCGCAGACTACTGCCGACGCACCTGCTGGCCCACAGCTTGTACCAACGTCGTGTGGTTCATTTTCAGGGTTTTAATATTTTTATTAAGGTGTCCTCAGCTCGTATAAAATAAAACTCGTCGAGGTGTGTCGAATCCCATTGTATCCCCACCATGCAAACTGTTGAAAAGGCGCACAGACCCTCAACTGAGAGCCCTATCCGCTTCAAGCTTGACAATCACAAACGTGTATCAGATCTCCAGGGATTCCACAAGGACCAACAACCTCCTATGACGACGTATATTGATCCTGTAACTTTCCTCGGCTCATACCTTCCCTGGCCAGAAGCTCTGTGTGCTACCTATCGTATGCCTCAGAACACCACGCACCAGCTTTCACCTCTTTCCTCTGCGCCCCAGTCTCTACCTATTTTGTCTACACCTCCATCTCAGGGTGACAGCCATGGACCTCTCTCTCGGCAAATCCTCGATTCTTTAAAGCGTCGAGCCCTGTATAACGGGGAGGCCTGGGTTGAACTTCCCCAGCCTACCTCGAATCAAAAGGAAGATTATTTTTATGAAGCCATAGCGCAATTTTTGACGACCATTTCAAACCAAACCCAGGAAAAGTGCAAGGCAAAACAAATCCAACACATCCCCGGGAGTTGGATTGATACTCACGACACGCCTCTCCAGTCATGGTCCAAGGGCAAGATTGAGGGATTGCAGCCAGACTTTATATTCACTCACGCTGATGCAAGCGGCAAGACGGTGCGATTCAGACTCTAAATTACGTTCGCATACTCAGTCCTAACTTTGCTCGTCACTAGCCGATCTGGTCCCGGACCATTTCTGTCTTGGAGTTCAAGAAGGAACCTGTCTTGGACTCAGGAATTGATGCTCAGTTGGCCAATTATGTGAGCCACATATTTGCAGAGCAAGTCGACCGTCTGTTTGTGAATGCCGTTACATGGAGAGGATGGGAGGTGCAGGTACACCGGTTCGATCGTAGTGGTGTCGTGTGCCTGAATCAGAAAATTGATATCCACAAGGTCCGATCTTATTCAAACTTTCCGCTTAGTATCTGATTATGAGGATCTTTGAAATATTTCCAGAACCCTGAAGCGTTCATACAAGTGATTGCAAGTTTTTCGTACCTTTCCCCGACCGATCTCGGCTGGGATCCAACCTGCAAAATCTGGGATCGTGTGACGGAAACCCTCCGACCCTCATATGAATTATCACAAGATATCTTCAGGGAACGCGGCGTCTATGATCTACCCTGGGTTTTTGAAGTAGGCGATGAAAATTTTGTTGCGGTCAAGGCAGTCAGTGACAACAGGAGACTCTCAATCTGGGGAAGGTCAACTTTTGTGGTCCATGTGGTCACGCTTCCAGATTGGAAAAGCAAGAACAAGAAGGTGATTCATGTCGCTTTCGTTGCTGGAAGCAGATGAAATACTGATCGCTGATAGGCTCCGGTCTACATTCTCAAACAATGCTGGCAGCGACTTCCGGGTCTGGGTCCGAAGCCAAAGACCGCAGAGCTGCAAAATGCCGGAAGTCTCGGTGATCAGCCAAACTGGGAGAAGCTCAGCGAGGAATTCGACAAGATTGACGAGAAACCATTCGAAGCAACAGTCATGTCAAGGGCCAAGTGGGACAATCAGATCAGGGCGTCATCTATGGTGCAGCTACATGGGGAGCGGATAGACACTTTTAATACCATCCGCAAGGGACGCGCCGATAAGATTCTTGACCCCCTGCCCCGCAAAGCAAACAAAAAGAAAAAAACGAATCACGCAGGCACAAGTCGTGGCACAACTGGGACGTCAGCCGGATCTAGGACAACATCTCTGCTGCCTACCGCATCGAATGGAACGGCAGCCACGTCGAACGCGTCAGCTAAATCTCAGCCTCGGACAACAATGGAAAACGTCGGGTCTCATAAGGCACTTGTTGAGAGAAGACTAGCCCGCCTTGTTTTTGACAGACCGGGATGGCCACTCCAGCGGTTCATATCCAAGCGTGAACTCCTTCACGCCCTGAAAATGATTGTTCATGGTAATGTGTGTCCTTGTGCCTTTGACGACACACAACTGATTCGTTGTTACTAGAACTTGGTTCATTGTACGAAGCGGGTGTGATCCATCGGGATGTGAGCCCTGCGAACTTGATCATTTCAGATTCTAAGAAACCGGGAGGCCACATAATTGACTTTGACCACAGCAAGATTGCGTTTGAGCGAAGTGGAGTGACGCAACCCAAGGAATCTCACGATGTCGAGGACATCGCACTCAACCTCCTACCCAATCAGAAAAAGGCTCTGCATTACGTGACAGCGTTGAAGCTACTCTGGAACATTCACGGTCGGCCTCCAACCCGTGACGATTTTCATTGGCCTCAGGTATGGAATACCAGCTAATTTGTTCGGGTTCAAAGCCTATATTCTCGATATAGGACATCAAACCGGTCTTTCTTTTTGGAACTCGCAAAGCTCGAGACGGATTTTTCACGGTGCGCCTTGCAGTAATCATTAAGCCCTACTTTGACTGAATGACAACCTATAGGGGACTTATCGGTATCTGAGTCCTCATCTAAAAGATGCACCCTTTCACCATAGCTGTCATGATCTTGATTCACTTTGGTGGTCAGTGAACGAGATGCCACTGTTGTTGGCAGGACCGGGAGGGAGAGACCGAGACCCAGAAGACATTCCTCACGAGCTCCTAGACCTTTATTACGGTCGCGGTCCCGACCAGAAAGGGCGACTGGCATCAGATTTGGCAGAATTGGAAGACATCACGGCAAGATATTCAGATTACTTCAAGGACCTCATACCATTCATGACGAAATGGTATGACTATGTCCAAATTGCCTGTCGGTACAAAGGTTACGAACACCACCATCCACACCATATTCTCGAGAATATCATAGATGAAGCTATCAATGGATTAAACCCGGAAACCGAAGATGCTTATAAGGATGACGCCGAAAAAGAGAAAAAGAGACGGGAACAAGACAAGGCTGATATTTCCGAGGCAATTTCTAAACAGATGACAGTAGGTGCATGGAGAAGTCCACCACCCGCCACCGTTCATGACCGCCCTGCAAAAAGGCGGCGGACTTCAGACTAGGACCTTACTCTAGGTATCCACGGACATACTTTTTCTGTTTCTCGCTTGTCCTGGTGGAGCCGTATTTACGGCTACATAGCCTGCATGTGTAACACCTAGAACTGGTCAAATCGTACTTGTGTGATGCTGCTACTACAAGGTGGTGACAAAGACCCAGTGTTGATGCAAAGATATAAACAATGCAAGAATGATACGATTCATAAAGTACGGGAAGCTGGGCGGGACTGGTGACTCCCTCGACTGACAAGTTGACACATCACCTAACGCAAGCGTCGCCAGGATTATGTCTCCTCCTTAAGTTTTGCTATGGAAAGGTCCCTGTCCCCCTCCCCCTTGGGTATAGGTTCAATCCGAATCAAAACCTCCCGGTTGGCGCACGCCGGGTTGGAGAACTTGATGTCTTCCTCTTCCTCTACCTCCACCAAGGAAGACGGCCTTGCGCTTGGTCAAATTGACGGCCCTCTGCGCATTCGGACATAGTCCCATTTGAGAAAGGTCACTCATATCACAATGTGGACCGACAGGGAGGTAAAGTGTATGATAAATATGTCAGACATTGAAGGATTGCGACAACTGTCCAAAACCAACAAGCATATGGTTGATCCCGCGATGTAGCTCAGATAGAAGCCAGGACTGGAAGTTTAGCCTAGACGATTACCAGACTTATTGAATATGAGTAGAATATTGACACCTAGGTAATGAATGACTCGGTTTCCATCAGTATCATCGACTCATATCATACTATGACCCACAGAATATTCAAACAATGCCGGTGCGTCTTAACTTTCTTAGTCTATCTCAATATCTGATCATTAACAGTAATACCCCAACTTTGGGATCTGGCGTAAGGGAAGGGCACAATAAACTAGTAGATTCAGATGGTATGGAAGACATGTCATGATGTATGACGTGTAAATGAATTGTATGGCTTGACGGTTGAATATTTTGAGATAATAAGAGACTCTAAGTATCTAAATCTGTCACATTCAAGCAAAATGAAGTAAAATGATGCTAATAGTCTGGTACATGATACAGTATGTTATGGGGAACTGTGTACATTAGATAGGATAAAGAGTCTAAGATATAGCTAATATTGCTTCTGATACTCGTACTTTTAGGATACATTAGCATATATGTTATGTATAATTATACATAATTTAGTGTAATACACTCAGGGAACATAGTTCTCAATAAGTCGCTAGTTTAAAATTATTCATTTTTAGCTGAACAGGCCAACTTAGCGGATTTAGCCTACTGGTATACTTATTATCCTAATTCAACATATCTTACGCTTCAATATGTATTATTTCAGATCTCCAGATTTCCTGATGGAATCGAAACTAGACTCTACATATTTCTGTCAAACGTTTGGTATCACACCAGAAGAACATGAACAGACGCCATAATCACCTGCTACGACAGCATATGGTAAATATATAATTCATCAGTGAACCAGCTCAGAAGAGGTAATCCTCAAAAATCCGAGGGTAATCCCTCCAATGCACCATATTCACCACAATCACAACAAATCCTCAAGTCGTTTATGGAATTTTTGCCCTACTTGTATATAATATTCAAAATATATGGCGATGTCTACATTCATCACAAGCACTTGTAAAGCATACTTTCCTTACCATCAGAGCTAGGCCATACCTTGCTTACAATCAAAGGCAACGTATACCTTGCTTACAATCAAAGGCAACGTATACCTTGCTTACAATCAAAGGCAACATATACCTTGCTTACAATCAAAGGCAACATATACCTTGCTTACAATCAAAGGCAACATATACCTTGCTTACAATCAAAGGCAACATATACCTTGCTTACAATCAAAGGCAACATATACCTTGCTTACAATCAAAGGCAACATATACCTTGCTTACAATCAAAGGTAACGTATACCTTGCTTACAATCAAAGGTAACGTATACCTTTCTTACAATCAAAGGTAACGTATACCTTTCTTACAATCAAAGGTAACATATCCCAGGCTTACCCTCAAAGGTGATGTATACCATATTCACAATCAACTTAATAGTATACCATTGTTACAATCAACTTAATAGTAGACCATCATTACAATCAACTAAATAGTATACCATCTGTACCATCAATTGTAACAAGTTACATTACTATCGGATGTATACTATACTTCCAATCATTGTCACATTCCTTATCATGCACTACACAGACAGTCTAGAATTACCAGATGACCAAGAAATTTTTGTACACTACCAAAAAAAACCATTAGCACGAGGACCAAGAAACTTGATACAAAGAACAAGACGCCCAAGAAAACATTCCACAAATGAAGCGATTTCGTAACTAAGTCGCTTTAGCATGCAGTCCCTTATTCTTCTTGTTTTTACGCATCGATGACGGTGGCATAACTTGAAAATCTATCAGCATCAACAATTCTCATGTAGAACACACTCACCGCGCTGTGAAAAATGCCCCTCCTTCTCCTTTTGAATATTTTTCAACAAATATTCCTTCTTTTCAATTCCTCGCATGCTCCTTCGACGTTTTGCACACTGCACTTCGCTCGAGGGACCTTCATCTGGGTTTGGTGGTGCTGCAACTCGTTTATGAACCTGCGTACTCTTGCCACACTTCGTAGGGTAGGCCTCACTTAACAGGTCCTGTTCTTCACGCGATTCCGATGCCTTGTTATTTTCTGCGCCCTTACTGGCCACCGGCAAATTCTCCCGAGAAAATAGGAATCTATCAAAGGATTAGTAATATGTCAATGTTCAGAATGAGCAGAAACACGAACAATGCACTGCGTGCCTGGATTCTATCCTCTCCATAAGGTGACAATTCTCTACGCAATAATTTCAGTACCACCAAAAAAAAAATTGTAAGAAATATACCTCTCTTGTTCAGTTTTCTTGAACATCTCTTCGTTTCCACCAAAAGCGGTCGTCTCATTCTCACCAACACTTACAACCTCACGATCTTGCTCATTATGCGCTTCCTCACCATTTTCTTCAACTGACTCATCTTGCTCACATTGCACAGCGAAAAGATTAAAGTCATTGTTATCATCATCAGACTCTGTATCCTATTCGCCACCAATCTGCCAAGGAGGGCCAAATACCCGCCTGAAAAAATAACATAATCAACCAAGTATCATTGATGCCAGAGAAAAAAAATATACGCAGATAAGCGGGTCAACGTAGAGTGAATCCAGTGATTGTGCCCCGAGAACATGTCTACCAAGTTATCGAAAAACTTCTCGCGCTTGAAAAATCCAGTTTTGTCACGCCAGTTGTTACTTCCCCACAGCATATAATGGGTCTATGAAACATATCAGGCGGACATATGACCAAATAAAATAAAAACATACATGAAGGATGGCGTATGCCCACGTCTCAGGAGTCACCTCAGTCAGATGATTGAGCTTGGCTTGACTTTTTCGGGTGTGCGTTTCTGTGTATTCCTCAGATTCCGCCGAAGAAGGCGACGTGAATAGATGTTTATAAACCTACATAAAATAAAAATGTAGCGGAATTTAATCGTAAGAGAGGATCTTACCAGCAGGGATAAGGAATTGTTGAACAATCCCTTGCGCACGTCCTCCTTGTCATACGAGTCCCAATGGTCCCGATGATACAGGAACGAGGGGTATGTATTGGCTTTGATCTTCAGCTCCCCGCTCTTTATCCATGCTATAGTTCTATAAAATATTATCAGTGCCAATGTATTAAGAGCGCATATATGCATATTTACCCTTCAGGATCAGCAACATAATCCTTTCGATAGCACATTGGAAGGAGTAGCTCAGCGATCTGAGGATGGTTCCACCCTCTTTCGACCTGCTTATTGCTCCCGATCTCGATTGGCGGTTCTATTTTACGGTTGGGCATCTGTCTAGCAATGTAACGAAGCCCGACGTTCCTGAGGCCCCAAATATCATCGCTCCGTGCACATTTGGCAGCCCGATTCATCTAGTAACTTGTTACATAGATGCATATACTATGTTTTGACTACTCACCCTTTTACCAAGGGCCAATAAGAGCTTGGGGTCTTCAAGCAGAACTCGTGCGATATTTTTTGTGCGAGGCACCCTCTGTATGAGTCGATCCCAAGCCTTCTTAGCTATAGCGGCATTCCGCTCATTTCCCCTGGCAACATGGGTTAATATATGTGCATATATTACATGATATCTCACCTAGTATTGTGTGGCGTGATGCTGCTAATCTCGCGCACGCCAATTGAGAAGACAAGGGTCCAATCAATGTCGGGACAGATGCTGTGTGATCCCCATCGAGCAAATTTCAGGTAGTCTTGCTCCAAGGTACTAGTATAATTAAATAAAGGCCATATATGCGCAGAAATTTGTTACTTACGCTGGTGCGGGATCGTCATTGCTCCTGAGACTGTCCGCGAGGTATTTCACGTCGTCAACTTTGTACAAAGGCTGGTCTGCATGTTGAGAATGAGCGGGCATGACGTTACGCGCGCACAGGCAAGGCGTCAAGATGGTGGTTCAGGGGAGAGAGGAAAAGAACTTGAATCTCTCTTAAATATGCCAGACAACGAGGCTGCTGGATATGGATAGATGGCGGGCTTCTGATGTCGGGTCATGTCTGGCCTGTCAATCAGGGGATCAAAGCTGGGACCGGGAACTCGGACGTGTGAATCTGGCATGCTTGAACGATACGGAAGACCCCATACCGTTGCTGAGGTTGCGCCGACAATGCAAGAAGCATATGCTGAGGGTTAAATGGCATTGTCTCGGTGAGCGCAAGCTTGACGACCCGGGAATGCCCTCGGTCATCGTAAGGGAAAGGATTGGTGGCAAAACCAACGATCTGGGATTGCCCAGAATCGTTGGATGTGGTGGAGGAAATCCATGACCTGGGATTGCCCAGAATCATGGAGTGTGGTGGGGGAGGGAGCAGGACTTGTGGCGAGGACGTCGGGAGGAGGCGGCCATGGTAGTGGTAGGAAGATGAGAGATGTATATTATTAATCATGATCATTGGTGATCAATGATCTGTGATCTGCGATCATACGGTCATGATCACCCTGTGACCACACGCCTTTGCACCCGTGACCACGCGCGTTCGGTCATGATTACACCATGACCAGTGACCACGCGCCTTTGCAATCATGGGCGCCCATGTGATCACTGATCGATGATAAGATGAGTCTTAGATGATCCTCGATAATGGGAATCTCGATGGTCGCTAATCACTCAGCCATCAACGATCACTGATCGTTGATGGCCTCATTCGCGTCTTCACCTCATCCAAACACCACTACCACCACTGCCGGCGTAACCGATAGCAGGCGCTCCTAAGCCCTGCAAACAGTGAGTATACTTTTTTTTAACTTTGCATCCACCTTTCTAATCAATCAAATCATCGTTAGGCGCTCCTCCAACCTCACCCACTCCTCTAACCTCACCATCTATCCACGTCTTTCGCATCTCTTCTGGGCAATCCCGGGGAGGTATTTTCTTCCACATCCGCATCTCTTCTGGGCCATCCCGGGGAGGATTATTTTCTATTATTTTTCTATCTGCTGTACTGGGCAATCCCGCACGGCTTCCTCCCAATCAAAAACTCCATCCTCTTCGCCCTCCACATGGCTAGCTACTATACGCAAACGCATGAAGGACAATCGTACACTGAATGCCCGCCGGGCAAATGCTGGTTGATTGATGGCATGATATACTACTCTCCAAACTGTACCCGCTCTCCTCCACACCCTCCACCCATTGACAATCCTTTGGTCTTCAACTCTGCAACGTCCCAGGTTCGCGACTTTGAAGAACCTTGCTGGTGGAAGGAGTCTTCTGAATGGCTGGGGTTCGTACCTCGTAGGCCTGTGATGTACAGCGGCGCGTGGTTCGACGGACTGAGTCACATACCGCGGCAGCCTACAAAGCTCAGCAACTACGAGTATACTTTATATGGCCCCGTCTGCCAGTGATGGACAGACGCGGAAAAACTGCTTGTAGAACTCATCAATATTCTGCACGAGCATTTCCAACTCAAATTCAACGAGCCCTTCCCACCCTCAGATTTGGGATACAATTGAACACATGGCACTGCTGAAGAAGCCAGGCTGTACATCCTGCGCAGCTGAGACTGGTTTGCTATGCTTCTTGGTCTCCTCTTCTGGATGACCAGGAAGATACGCGAACCCGACGGCTTTATCGAGGGCCTCATACCTCCATCCTGGCTCAAAAAGGTGATCGTCGTCCACTTGATGCATGCAGCCGTAGACAGTGTCTGCTTGACTCCCCTCCTCAATCGTAACTGGGAAGTCGACCGCGTTGGTCTGTGGTTGCACAATCCAAATCGTCGCCCGTCTCAGCCCCCTGCAGCCTGGTTCATGGAACAGGGGGTTCCAGTGTGGTACCGCTGGACCAATGTCGAAATCATCTGTTCCAACACTATCGTGAAGTATGGCTTGATGGCCCCATGATCCGAAGAACTGCAGGCCGTCGTTACTTGGATCGACAAGAGTATAATACCTCACCCTCCAGCGCATTCTTCCTACACTGAGACTCACTCTTCCTTCAATGAGAGTGCGTCCTTCTTAGACGACGACTTCTTGCAGCCAGTCCTTCCTGTGCCAGCCACCCCCTATCATGCAACCACCATTCAGCCAGCCCCCCACTCCTCCACAGTTTCTCCGCCCCGATCTCATACAACAAGACCATCAGCCAAAACATTCTGGGCCCCGCATTTCGAAAAGCACCGTAAACTCCATAAGAAGATGGAGACCAAAGAGAGTGACACAGAGAAGCAAAGGCAGCTTGCACAAGCTCAAAATCCCAGCATCAAGAAGGCTCGTGTCTATGTGTGGGATTGGAATGATAACAACGAGTTTGTCCGTGAGCTCATCCTCAAGAGCAACAATGAGGATACGTTGACAGATTACAGTGGCCCTCAGAAGCATTTTGATGCCTACTGCAATGAATGGAATTGCTGTTCATTGTGGGGGCAATCAACTGAGAACGAGGGCCTCATAGAACTTCCATCTGGGCCCCAAGACGCTACTCCTGAAGAACATCCCGATCCTGCAAACCAAGGTCATCGCTCACCCTCCCCTATTTTGATCTTGCCTCACTCTCCTGCCCCTGCCCCTTCCACTTCCATCTCCACCCCTCCTTTACCGCAGGTCCCCATGAATGATATCGCACATATCATCGTAGGCATACTCCGGTCTTATCATGGCTTCATGCCCCCTACCCTGTTGCCCAGCCATCAAGGCTCTGTGCCTACAATGAATCAGCAAGCTGACGCAAGGTTAATGCTCAAATTCCTAGGCAAGACTTGCTTCTTTGGCGAGAATCCTTTTTTTGCATCTCCTCTCGGGCGTATCTGCGTGATGTTTACGAAGTCGCTGATGTCGCCCCAACAGGGTCCTCCCAAGGAAGACTTGTGGGATCTCGGCCCCAACAATCGCGACACCTTGAACTTCGGTCCATGTCTCAGCTCTGTTCGTCTGTTGAAGCGAGGAGAGAACATTGTGTACATGATTGACCTGGGTAATGAAGCGACTGTACCTTGGTCACTCGCCGTTGTGTCACCCGCAAGCCTCTTTTACATCTGTCGTCTACCCAATGATTTGTGTGAAGAGGAGATTGCTATGGACCTACTCAGGAATGGTGTACCTTTCCGTACAGTTCAGTCTCGCGAGACACTAGCAGCAGTGACGGCAACCCCGATATCTGCATTTGTCCCCATTCGTCTGTCTGGCCACATATTCACTAGGGCAGACTTTCAAGGCTATGAGGAAGAATGCCACCACCTTTTTAGACACCCCAGGTCTTGTGCAGCTCTTATGAGAGGTGGGTATATCGGCCAAATTGCTTCTATGGAAATTGGGATTGGCGAGGCCCTCAGTGGCCCCTCAGGTTTGTATGTGAAGCCCGCGGAGATGTTCATTGCTGCGGATAAGTTTGGTCATGAATATGTAGATGACAACCTTACTTTTGAGGAGCTGGAGATCTTATGTGGGGCATATAATCAGTACACAGGCAAGTAAATAATTTTAACTTTATTATAACATTAAATCTAAGTATGAATAGGAGGTAGAGATCTAGCCACAGCACGAAAGTCCTGGTTCCCTTCGGTGAGTTTTGAGGGATCAGGTGAAGACTTTGGACACTGGACCCCTTGTAATGAATCAGAATGGTTGAAGCACGTGAACATGATCAATCAGGGGAATGCCGCACCAGTGTTAGGGGTCAAGTGGAGGGATCAAATGAGAGGCATCGGGCCAATGAGGCGAGCGAAAAAATATCAGGAGGAACTTTATGCAAAGTTTATCACCGAGCAGGTAGGTGTCTGGTGATTGCATATGTACATGGTCAATTTTTTTTGGTGGTAAGTCTTATATTTCTGTCAGTGTGACGGTTTACAAGATCAATAGAAATCTAGGACAATAGTTGGGACAGTTTTTCTTGAGGAGGTACCATAGTATTTTTTTGTGACGGACTATAGTAGGCATTGGGCTCTGGTATTGTTGCTAACATAGTATCGAAGTTGATCATATAATATACTCTTTTTTGATGGATTATTCTTTGATGCGTGAGAGTGATGCACATGACTGCCACTTGGCAGGTCGTACGATTATTGAACTGGATTGATCATTGACTGCTGCCATTGTCTTCTGGGTAGTCTCGGGGACGTTTGTGTTGATTCCTTGTTACTGGGTAGTCCCGGGGCATCCCTCATTTCGCTGATATGTTTCCTTGCCAGGCCACTGCATGCAATTTTCGTGGAAAAAACCAACAATCTCACAATCATCATCAGGGCAAATGTGCCTTGTTTTGAGAGGAGATGAATAGTTGGGCAGCCCAACTAGCTGAAGTTGACTTGAAAAGAAAAAACTCAATCTCTGAACCTTGTGTTGCCACTCGAAAAATTGCACGAGCAGACCAACGAGATATTGCCGATGGCAGAAGTGATGACGTAAGCAAATTTTAAATGTCTATAAATATATTTTTATTAATTAATATACATAGGTCTCGCCAACTAGGGATCCTACCCCAGGACCCAGTGGCCAGATGAATGATGATACGATGATGGTAAGTTGTTTGTTCTTTTCAAATGTGTGAGTATGAGCTTATATGAATGAACAGAGCATAATGGGTTCCCCCATGTCTGAAATCCAAGCCCGTGACCGCTCTGTGTATTCAACTTGATCAGGGTGTCATTGTCAACAGCCACGGTGGTTTGATGATATGGTTCCATCACTCCCTACCCCAATTCCACACATGCCTCCTCCGGTACTCGCTGAGGAGGACCATACTGAGCCTGAAATCACAGGCACCTTTGACATCACCACTGCTATTGTTGAAACAATGTCAAATGGCCTGGGGTTATTTCGCCGTTATACTCAATACATCAGCACAGATCCTGAGGCTGATCAAACTCTTGAGGATCTATGTGATGCACAGACTTTCAATATATCAAAAATGTCATTGAACCGAACAGTTATGGATAGTATTGGCTTTTTGTCAGAAAATGAGTTTAGCCTTTATAAAAACCCAACTGTTCTTAACCTTGTCTCATGGTTCACCCGGACCCAGGGGTCTCTGACCCTAAATGCCACCAATGACTTGGTGAAGAATGTGATTCAAGCAAAAGATTTCCGGGTTGAGCATTTGGATGGCTTTAATGCTCATCGTGAAGTCAATCGTATTGTTACCACTAAAGTTCCTGAATTCCTGAGAGAAGCCGGTTGGACTGAGGGTTCAGTTTTGTTGAGGTTGCCCCCTGAACGCAAGTCAGAGAAGTCACCAGAATTGGAGGCTATGACAATCAGTGTTGGTGGTATATACTACCATAAACTCACTGAGGTGATACAAGCTGCGTTTAGTGATGAAACTGCCCAAAGTTTTCACTTTGAACCATTCAAACTCCTGCACCAAAAAAGTGGAGAGTCAGAGCCTGAACGAGTTTATAGTGAAGCATACAATTGTGATGCTTTCACCAATGAGAATGAGAAGGTGCAAAATCTTCCACCAGAGCCTGGATGTAATCTCAACCGAGCTATCGCAGCTTTAATGTTTCATTCAGATGCAACTAAACTTGCAAGCTTTGGTGATGCATCTTTGTGGCCAATTTACTGTTACTTTTGTAACCAGTCAAAGTATTCCCGATGTAAACCATCAGAGCATGCAGCTCATCACTTGGCTTATATCCCTTTGGTATGTTTTTTTTTTTTGGTTTTGAGATTTGAAAAATTGATAGGAATTTACTTACAGCTTCTGGCCACTGTTAGTGAGCACTATCAGGATAAATTTGATTGAGGGCCATCAGCAGCAGTGTTGACACACCTTAAATGAGAGCTTATGCATGCTATATGGAAGCTTTTGCTTGATGATGAATTTCTTGCTGCCTATGAACATGGTCTTGTAGTCAAATGTGGTGATGGTGTTGAATGATGACTCTATCCTCGTATTCTTTCCTATTCTGCTGATTATCCTGAAAAGTATGTGTTCTTTTGTTAATCTAATTGTTATTACTGATTAGTTATCAGAATTTTGTTGGGAACAATATGCTATCTTGGTAACTGTCCTTGTGTGAGATGCATGGTGGAAAAGAAGGATATTTATCTGCTAGGAACTGAGTCAGACATGGCTCAGCGAGAAGAGAAATGGGTTGATGATGAACAACGTCGCAAGAGAATTGAGACTGTCCGTAAGAAGATTTTTCAACAAGGTGAAAATATAAATGGAACAGCAGTTGAAAGCCTATTGAAACCATTGTCTGAGGTTCCAACTAGAGTAAGTGTCCTCTGATTATTGATATAACTATATTTAATTTGGATTGATAGAATGCATTTTCTGAAAAACTGTTCAAATTTGGTTTTCAGTTCCACAAGATGTTTGTTCCAGATCTCCTTCATGAATTTGAGCTGGGTGTTTGGAAGTCTGTATTCACCCATTTAATCCGGATCCTAATGTGTCAAGACCATGAGGAAGTGACAATGCTGGATAAAAGGTATGCATTGTTATGAGTATGCTTGTGATATTTCTAATATTATTATATAGATATCGTCTTGTACCTAGATTTGGGTGGAATACAATACGCCGTTTTCATGCAAATGCCTCTGCTATGAAACAGCTAGCAGCCCATGATTTTGAAGATTTGTTGCAGGTATGTTTAATTTTAAAATGAGATTGGTCTAGAATTAATATTTCTGTTATAACAGTGTGCTCTTCCAGTGTTTGAGCATTTGGTGTTCATGCAACATAATGAAATTGTTCAAGATCTTTTATTTATTCTCAGCTGTTGGCATGCATTGGCCAAGTTGCAAATGCATACTGAGTCAACAATATCACTTCTGGAAGAATGTACCCAAGCTCTGGGATCCTGTCTTCGGAAATTTGTCCAGGTAGTATGCTCATCACATGATACCTATGAACTGGACAAAGAAGTTGCAGCAAGAAACCGTCAAGAGGAAAGAGATGGGAAAAAAGAAAAAACATCTGCTCAAAATTGTACCTTCAATTTGTGTACAGTCAAACTTCACTCATTGGGAGATTATGTGGAATATATCAAACTACATGGTCCTTCGGATGGTATGTCAACTCAAATAGTAAGTTTTTTTTTTTTTTAAAAAAGAATAGAAGTGTAACAAAATTATAGGGTGAATTAGAACATCATCAAGTTAAACGCCATTATGCTCGTACCAACAAGCGAATGAACTTTCCTTTGCAAATTGCAAAACATCAACAGCGCCAATGGATTCTTCTCAAGGCACAGCAGCAGCATCACTGTAATTCACTTGCTATTCCATTTGAAGATTCAGATCCATTGGCAGCAACTTCACCAAATGATCACTATCACATGTCAAAGTCCAAGAAGCATTATGTTGATATTACAACATGGTTAGGTGAACACTTGTCTTTAGGTGACCCAGCAGTCAAGGTTTGTGGTAAACTTCATTTATATATAAAAACAAAGTCTGATCATGGCTGCTAGGATTTTCTGTCAAAGCTGCAAAATCATGTTCTTGCCCACCTTGATGGTAACCACCAACCAGGAAAAGTCTATACTCAGGCTGAGCGAAATGGTGTAATATTCTCTCGAGATCAGTTACACATGCACAAACATCTTCGCATCAATTTCACAACTTATGATGGGTGGCGATCTCAAGATACAATAAATCCTCACACACACCCAGATATCATGACACTTGCAGCGACTGGAAATGATGAAGATGAGCATCTTTACTGCTATGCTCAAGTATTGGGAATTTTTCATGCTGATGTATTTCATCGACAAGCTGGTGCCAACAAGGGGAGTTTTCAACAAGTTGATTTTCTGTGGGTGAGATGGTTTTCATATGATACAGAGTCACCTGCAGGATTTGAACATCGTCGCCTACCTCATCTATCATTCTATCATTATCATGATAGTGATGAATTTGGGTTCTTGGATCCAAACTATGTTTTGCGGGCTGCACATATTATCCCTGCCTTTGAATATGGACACCATAACATTCTTCCCAAGACTATTGCACGTGAACCAAGTGGTGAAGAAGAAGACTGGAGATTCTATTATGTCAATATGTGAGGTTTTGTTTATTTGTTATAGCACAGTTATGTGACAATGCATTACAGGTTTGCAGATCATGACATGTTCATGCACTTTCTTGGTGGTGGGATTGGCCACAAGTCACTGAATATACCCATGGTCCATCATTTCAACTGGGTGGATGATGAGGATGGGACTTTGGAAGTGCCCAATGAAGATGAAGATGAGAGTGAGAATGATGATGATGACAATGAGGTGAATAGCAGTGAGGAAAATTCAGATGAAGATTCAGACAGACCAGAGGAGGATGAAGATGTGGTTGATGAGGACTTTATAGTTCCAGAGAATGAAGGATATGGGGCATATGATTAGGTTGTAATTTTTTTGGAAGAGAGTGTTGATATCTTGAAAGCATATGATTAGGTTGTAACTTCTTGGAACAGATTGTGAATATCTGGAGGCAGAGCCTGTAAAAATTGTAAATAATACCATCAATGTCTAAAAGTTTGTAATCATGCACCATGAAAGTTTGGACAAGTTATGAAATTGTAGGGAAATGTAAGCTTTAGACAAAAGATGGTATTATATCTCTACAACTTTGTAAATGAGGGTAATACTGAGCTAATGCATTTCTTTAGAATATAAGCTTAGGTTGAAAACTGGTACTCTTACCAAGCAGTATGTGGATGATAGTATTCTTCAACTAATAGATTGTATTGGAATGTAAGCTTTGGACCAAAGATTGTCATCCTACCAGACAATGTGCAGATGATGGTAATCCTCACCCAATATATTTTATTGGTTTGTAACCAGAGAATAAAGCTTGTATGTAGATGGTCTACTCTTGACATTATCTGGGAGTACATTGTATTATTGCACATTTGTTTGTATAAGATAGTATTTATACAAAATATATTTTTGAGTATGTAATCACTACAATCTTTGAGCCGGTTTGCTGATGTTGGTATTGGACCTCAAGGGGTGTTATCTATAAGGTAGTCTTGCAAACGTCAAGTCCACCCAAGGTTGTGTGATTGCGTAGGTGATGCGATGAAATTGTTAATGGCACTGCTTGCTTGTTTACTAGGAACCGGAGAGGTTGGATTATGGCTGAGGAAGGAAGCGTCCATTGAAAGGTCATGAGTCATGCTGGAGAATGATCCTCACAAGACATGGATGGTCGTTTATTTGGTTGAGTGTTATCAACAAGCAGTAAAAGTCGGGCCAGGTGGGTTCAAAACAAGAGAGATGGGGTTTTTCGTAGATGCGATTGAAACAAGGTTGTTGGATGACTCTCCATCCCTGGCCAGACTTGAGGGGTGGAAAACAATTTGGGAGAGATGCACGTTGTCAAAGAAGGGCTTGTGGGACACGGCTATGGAAATGCCTAGAAGTATTGTACCACTTGACATCAAACCCTCTACCTCCATCTGACGGCTGTTTGTCCGCTGTGTAAGTATCGATTCTCTGTTGTCAAAGTGTTGCCAAATCGTAATCATGAATATACATAGACAGGAAGCATGAATACAATGTGAGGACTATTGTTACACCACCTAGAAGAAGAGGAAGACTTAGCCATTAGCAACTCGCCTATTGACCAAGATCCTACGATACGGGTGGAACCTATGACAAAGGAAAAAGGTGGTGGGAACATTCTCGGACATTCAGATTGAGCAACACATAATGTACGCACTATGTATTCATGCGATATTCATGATTAAATATTTACTGATGTCAAATCAGGAGTCAATTACATCATCCGTCACGCTTCACCAGTCGGGCGATATGAACGAGCCAAAGGTTTGGACCTTATGGCTATTACGTGGTCTTTCAGATTATATTTTAACTCTAGGTAAACCTAGTCAGTAGTCCAATATATGCGAGGATCCCCGTCACACATGTGGCATGGTGCATCAACGGCTGCCGACCATGTCACAAACCGATTGACATCAAACTCCTTATCTCCATTTGACAGCTGATTGACCGCCGTGTTAATAAACTAAGTACATATCTCGGCTCGGCAGGCTGGTGACCCTCTCTGACTGTATGTTGCCGCATCACCTAAATGCAAGCGCGGCTAGGATTATGTCTCCTTCTTGAGCTTTGTTGTGGGAAGGTCCCCGTCCTCTTCCTCCTTGGTTGTAGGTTCAACCTGAATCATGGCCTCCAGATCCATGGGTGGATTGGGGCACTTGACCTCTTCCTCTAACTCCACCTTGACCTTCGCTGGTGAACCGAGGACGACGGCCTTGCGCTTGGTCGATCTGACGGCCTTTTGTGCACTCGGGCATAGTGCCTTTTGAGAAAGGTCACACATATCACAGCGTGGACCGACAGGGAGGCAAAGCATCTAATAAATATGTCAGACATTTATGGATTACGACCATCACGGTGCTCACCTGGCCAAAGCCAACAAGCATATGATTGATCTCGCGATGAAACTCAGAGGGAAGCCAGGACTGAAGGTTTAGCCTAGACGATTATCAGACTTATCGAAGAAGCAGAAATCGTGTAACGACGGACCTCGTCTCTTCTGGGTTCTTGGTCGGCTTTTGGTGCCATCCCAAGCGGTTTGTTATTCTATGAACATGGACATCTACCCCGATACCATGGTTCCTGACAGACAAGATTGAGTGATACGATACAGAGATACGGTGAAACATACAAGGCCCATGCAACCTGGAGTGCCAAAAAGGCCATCTTGGGACCTACTCCTGGTAAAGAACAGAGTTCGTCGACGGTTTTAGGGACGTCAGAGTTGAAATCGTCGCGCAGCATTTGTGCTGCTCGTTTGATGTATCTGTATATATGTAAGTCAGCAGGATTTTGACAGCAAGGTGCTGACATTACCCAGTCTTCCGCCGCCAGAATCCGACTTTGTTTATGGCCTCAGAAACAACAGACTCGTCTGCTGCGATGATGGCGTCTACAGACAACGCTCCACCGACAGCAGCTCTGAGCTTCGCTACAGCGGCGTCCGTCACCTCATCCTTGGTCTGTGACGAGAGCATCAGAGAGACAAGTGTGGAGAATCTTCTATTCTTGGTCGAGTGAACGTCTGGCGTATACTAGTATCGAGTGGGGACGAACCTTTGGGTCGCTTTCCTTGTGTTGTGCCTGATCGCAGCCCATCTTGTCAACAGGTGCTGTCATGCGGGACCGCATCTCCTTGATTGTATCGTACACTTCTCTCCAGTTCTCTGGTGCTGGATGTGGATTAGCCAAAGCTTGTGGTATTGGCTTGGGTTTCCTTGGTGATTTCTCTCTCCTGACGACCTTTCTCGGGGCCGAGGCATCAGTCTTTTGTCGTTTCCTCGGAGAATGTCCATCCGTATCGTTCTCCTGACTGAGGTCGGACAAATCGCTAACAGGCTCATAAAGCGTAACATTGGCGTTGTACGTGCTCTGACGCGTCTTGAAGCTCATAGAACGCGTCGTCCGCGTTATTCGGGAGCTGCTGGCCATGGGGATAAAGACACGAATAGTAGGATCACGTCATCAACTACTGTATCCTTACGATCTTATGTTCACGCACGTGACTAAAAAGTTTTTCCGATAAGTCTCCAAATTCGCCATGAATCGAGAAAAAATTATTGCAACACTAAAAAAAATCATGTTGACTGTTGACGTGAACATAATGTCGTAAGGATACAGTATTTCTCATTGGCCCTGGCGCCACCCTGCCGGTGACACGGCGGGCAAAGTGCTGTCAAGTCTGTGCTGGCAAATGGGTTGTCAGGTTACCAGCCCACCACTTGACCTTTCTCGCGAATTATTGATCCCACTCCGGAGCTTTAATAACCGTTTACGTGAGGCCAATGATTGTGAGGGGGGATGCCGCGGTTAGATAAGGATATGTTCTCCATGTTACAGCGCCTCCGAGTCGATTGGGAGGCTACCCATACCCAATCACGCGCCTGTCAGATGCTATATAATCTAAGCCGCGGAAACTGAGACCCGACAAGGCCTCGCGATCATTGGATAGCACATAATTATGTAGATTTACAGGGGTTTGAGAATTTTCGCGAGTCAAGTGGTGGGCTGGTCACTTGACAACCCATTTGCCAGCACAGACTTGACAGCACTTTGCCCGTCGTGTGATGGTCTTGTGCTCGCCTTGTGGTATGGTGAGGGTCATTATCAGCCCATGGAATAAGTTGTTTCAGTCTTCTCAACGCAAGGTATTGTCTTCTACCATTCAACGATCCACCCCAACACCGACGTGGGAACACGGTGCGATAGGCATATTGCCTGTACAAAATTGAGTGGAACCGAACATCAGATTTTGCATTTTGGAAGTCGACGGTTCTTGCATAATTACTCCCATCATCTTCGTCACCCGAGCGTCACCCGGCTCGATGGCTAGTACATTTACCCCATGTTGCCCCACGGCGCCCCACGTTACCACACCGGATCTGATCAGCCTTCTATTCAGTTCTTGCAGACTTGCTGGCGCGACGAGCTAGGGGTGAGAGCCTATGAGCGCGACTTAAGCGATTGTAGACGGGCTGCGGCCCGCGCCGGTGCATCCTAAACAGAGGGCCATATGATGTTTGAATGGAGGTCTTTCACCTTGTTGCCGGACTTGGTCCGGAAGTCTTCGCCTGCTAATTATAGAACGACATATATCATGCACAAGGCACCCTTCTTCCGTAGATCATCTTACCCATTTTCAACTCTCCCATTTCCCACCTGATGAGCTTGAAAAAGTCAGACGTCTATGAAAGTGTCGACCATGGAGGAGATGGCGGGGGCAGCACCAAGGTTAGCCAAACCAAAGAGAAACGGCCTTACTTTGGTATGACGGGCACGTCGCTCAATGTCTGGGTGACTATTGCCTGCACGGCCGGAATGACGCTTTTTGGTGAGTGTCGCACATATATTTCTTCTGGTATTCTCATCGCAGATCACATCCTAGGTTATGATCAAGGGGTGTTTGGTGGAATCATCGTTACACAGGACTTCCTCGATGCCATGGGTAACCCTGACGCAAATCTCCAAGGCACTATCGTATCGTTGTACGACATAGGCTGGTAATGCATCATGATCCTTCATTTCCCGGCAATCAAACTTACGAACATGTGATATCTAGCTTTTTTGGTGCTATTTTAACCATGGCGTTTGGTATGCGCTTCTGGCAAGGCAATTTGTGATATTGACCCTTTCCAGGTGAATATTTGGGGAGAAAAAGATCTTATATTATTGGAGTTATTATCATGTCCATCGGTGCAATTCTGCAAACTTCGGCTTTCTCTGTTGCACAGATGATCGTAGCCAGACTCGTTACTGGTAAGCATTCACACTGCCACTCTTCATCACTGAAACTTAATATCTGTTGTACAAAGGTGTTGGGAACGGGTTCGTCTTCGATCCAAACATCTATTTATCTGAAAATCTCAAGTTCGGATTATTTTAGAATCAATACCTCCACATCGCCAGTCTGGCAGAGTGAGACTTCGAAACCATCATGGAGAGGGAGGCTCGTCGTGCTTGCTATGATGTCCGTAAATCCTTGTTTGTTAACACTCTGACTATTGACTTGTTTTAGCTTGAACATTGCAGGGTTTTCTCTAAGCAATTGGGTCACCTACGGCTTTAGCTTCACTAGCGGTAGCCTCGCGTGGCGATTCCCTATTGCGTTCCAACTTATTTTCTCAATCATTCTCATCTCCACTGTACCATGGCTCCCCGAAAGTCCTCGCTGGCTTCTTGCTCATGGCTATGAGGAAGAAGGTGTTGATGTTTTGGTCGCTTTGGAAGGCGATGGAGTGACTGCGAATGACGAAAGCATTTTAATTCAAAGAGATGAGATTTTGGAGGCAATCAGAATTGAAAGGGAATCTGCACCGAGCTGGAGGGATATGTTGAAAGGAAAGACCGGAAATACTGGAATGGTAAAGCGATTGATCTTGGGAGCAGGTCTGTCAAGCTATTACATAAAATTATACCCGAGATGACGACTGACGTACCCTGGTAGGCACACAATGGATGCAACAACTGGTTGGAATCAACGTAACCAGCTATTAGTGAGTCAATCAATATTTATACTACCTCGTCGTTAACGCTGGTCTCCTAGCTTACCACTCGTTCTTCAAAACTCTGTGGGGCTCTCAAACAGGCTCTCTCGCCTCTTAGCGGCGTGCAATTCTGTCTCATACCTTTTATTCTCTTTCCTTGGCCTCATCCTCATCGAAACAGCTGGTCGCCGAAAACTCATGATGTGGGGATCCGCCGGACAATGTGTTTGTTACATTGTGATCACTGGTCTACTTTCCAAAGCAGGCGATCCTGTCTCTGGTTCAAAATTCGGAGCGGGCGCGACTGCATTCTTCTTCTTATATTATGTGTTCTTTGGTATCTGCTGGCAGGTTCGTCCAAATGGGTTCTATTCCTAGAAATACCCCTCTTAACCATCATCTGATAGGGCGTTCCTTGGTTATACCCAACTGAGATTAACAGCCTTTCTATGAGGACCAAAGGTGCCGCCTTGGCAACTGCATCAAATTGGTAGGTTTGACTTCTTGATTATCAATACTTATTCTCATTTGCGGTTCCTCTTTAAGGATCTCGAACTATATAGTAGTGCAGATTACACCTACTGGGATTGCAAATATTGGTTGGAAGTTTTATATCATTTGGGCTGTCTTCAATTTCGTCTTTGTTCCAGTATGTCCCAGAGCTTATCTCCATGAACGTATCATCCTCTGACCAAAATAATCTTGCTTCACTAGCTTATATGGATATTCTATCCCGAGACCACCAACCGCCACCTGGAAGATATCGATATACTCTACCGCGATAATAAGGACATGGTTTTCGTTTTCACTAATAAGGAGGCGATACAGATCGAGAGGCCTGAAAGGTTCATCCATACGGATGAAGAGCGATTAAAGAAAAGTCATGAACCACGCACACGACCCGTATGATAACCTTAGTCTGTAGTTGATATTCCTCGAAATGTTGTAAAAGAGTTTGCATCCTTTCCGCTCGCTCCTAAACCGGGCCGACCCCTAGTATCACGTGATTACACACGACTCCAACGTGGTACACGGCGGTGAGTGCTTCTGCATGCCCCATCTCCTCTGTACAATCTGCGACGAGACATATACACCCGATGGATTCCTAGTGCAACGTTGTGGTGCGATGCTGTCGATTTGACCAAGGTCTCGGTTGCTAAATGGCACTTTCATCATCACTAGGACACGTCTTCTGCAAGCACTGTATATCCCGCCTCAGCAATAGACAAACTTCTGAGGCAGTATCCTGTCCAACATGTCGGACTGCATGGGGCTCACGGGCACCATTCCGACTCTATCTAGATTTTCCGATATCATCAACGTCTGCTCGGCTCTACAACCGTCTTGAGAGTATGGGCGAAGACACATCACCTGTTTTTGTAGACAAGACTAGTGACATTATGAAGAAGTTTGTTGAGGGATCGGAATCGACCTCTGATACAGTACGTCTTTGGGTCAAGCCATGATCTACATGGTATTGATGTTCCTTCATGTAGGCAGCACTTGTTAATGCTGCTGAACGTCTAGAGAAGCGCGTCATACCATTATTTTCAGATCTGGAACGCGTTCGAGATGAAAATTCATTATTGCACCAACAATTAGCTGCTTGCCAATTGGAGATACAATCTAAAGAAGGCTTGGAGGCGAAGATTGAACAAATGAATCATACGATGATGGACCAAAATCAAACACTTCTTTCTGTCGGAGATGAACTTGCGCGCGAAAAAAAGAAGAGAATTTCTGAAGAGAAAGCTAATCATCGTCTTGTTCATTTGCTTCGGAAAAAACAAGATAGAATGAAGATCAAGGAGCAGGAAATAGAAAACCTTAAGTCCGCACTCGAGGAGCATGACAAGCAGGTTTGTATTTTTGTTTTTGTAATGTTGCCAGGCTCT
Source organism: Agaricus blazei (assembly GCA_029719445.1). Lineage (NCBI taxonomy): Eukaryota > Fungi > Basidiomycota > Agaricomycetes > Agaricales > Agaricaceae > Agaricus > Agaricus blazei. Next base: position 337,535 of record SSNC01000019.1, read on the forward strand.
TGACTCATGTGTTTACTTAGCTGCATTTACAAAAGCGCAAACTCCGAGTGCTTGCCGGACGTTTGAAACATGCTTCGGTAACACAGGATGCTGATGACTCTCTTGATGTTGAGCCCCAGTGAAGAGTTTCTCCTCTGGGATCGGGTGTAATCGGCCAGGAGCTGACAAATCGAGGAGAGGCGAGGCTACAATAAACATGTACTTATAGAAGATTTTTCGTCGACTGTATTCTCCTCACTCCCTCTATTGTAGGCTAGACACTATGCTAGATGAATGCAAGAGTATGGGAAACATCTGTTTCATCTCAAATATAGCCTTATCGATAACCAGCTATTGGATATGTGTTGGCCGGTGCATGATTGACGTTGATGGCACACGATTGGGGAAGAAACAGACAGTTGATTTAACAATAACAATATACTACTATCAGTCCTGGTATCTTATTCTATCGTATCCTGTGCTCGTGATGCCAATAAGTTAAGTTGTGAGCGAGCAGGGATCGTCATTGAAGAAATAAACAAAAGTCTCAGCGTCAACGAAGTCGAAGTTGACCACTACATTTATTCACCTGAAGAAATAAACAAAAGTCTAACTACGAGTCAGGATAACTACAACACCTTGCAACATGTAACTACTCACCTCAGCGTGCAGTCTCGTTGACGCTGAGGTGAAAATTGTCGGTGGCTGAAAAGATAAATACTCGGCGAAGAACGGCATAAGAAAAAAACTGTACAGGAATGAAGACAGAACTGTATAGTAATAGGAGTAAGGTTTCTGGTATAGACGAAAGGTGAAAAGTGAAATGGAGCGAATACGAAAATAGAGTCATAGATAAAAATAAAGTGAGACAAGAGAAAACTTAACGATGGTGTCGAAGTACACTCAACAGGCCCTTTGCGTAAGTGATCAAATCATTACCCGTTTCGAGCGTCTTGTTGATGTATATCTACCAGCGGAGGAGGTTCTCCACGCATTGGATGCTGCGTGGTTGGGAGTTCAACCTTCCGCGGTACAGTATTTCTCTTAGACCCTTCAGGTCGTGCACTTCTTTCCCATTTCCGAACACAGCGAGGCCACTCTTTCAACATTTGGTATGTGTTATTTTAAGCAACTAGAAAAGTGCGGGCTCAAGACTGTTTCCTGAGTAAAATAAGTCCACTGTAACAGACAATTACACAATTCAGAAATTCAACTTGGCTCGAGAGTGGCTATGTGTCAGAAAATACTATCATTGGGAAGCAAGACAAGAATGACAAATGAATGATAGGGGAGATGAGCGTTAGGTAGAAAGATGAAGATGATATTCTAGGACTCGGTGGCATTGGAGCCCGCACGACTGCTTGGGCAGAGCCCCTTCGCCGAAAGTTTGCATGCTTCACAGCGAGGCCTGGCTGGAAGACAGATTACCTAGGATGATGTCTTTAGTTTGATGGTCAGAGATCACAATAAGACAAACCGCTCACCTGCCCGAAACCAACAAGAACTTTGTTAATCTCTCGATGAAACTCGGCAGGAAGCCACGACTCCAGGCTAAGTCTGCGGGTACGAATCATTATTTTCTTGTAATAATGAGGAAACCATAAAGTGTCTAGCTCACCTGGTTTCCTCTGGATTTTTTGTCTGTTTCTTGTGCCAACCCAGGAGGTTAGTTATGCGGTGGACGTGCGAGTCTACTCCAATTCCGGCATTTCTATGAAGAAATCGAGTCGGTCATCCTGAACATAGGAACAGAAAGGGGTTTTGCATTTACATATTCCAAGCAACGTGAAGCGCCAAAATTGCCATCTTGGGACCCACTCCTGGAAGCGAGCAAAGCTCGTCAACGGTCTTTGGTACGTCCGAGTCAAAATTTTTGAGTAATTTCTGAGCGGCTTGCTTGATGTAACTAGTAGGTGAAGATTAACAAGAGAAACAAAAAAGGAGAGCGACAACGTACCCAGCCTTCCGTCTCCAGAAACCTACTTTGTTGATGGCCTCTGAAACAATAGACTCATCCGTTGAAATGATCGCGTCTATCGACAGAGTTCCACCGACAGCAGCTTGAAGTTTAGTGACCGCAGCATCGGTGACCTCATCTTTCGTCTGGGAAGATAACATGAGATACACGAGAGTCGTAAACCGGCTGTTCTTTGTCGGTTAAGAAAACATGCCAGGTCAATAATGAGTGGAAACAGACTTTCGGATCGCTTTCTTTGTGCTTCGACTGTTCACATCCTGTAGTGTCCGCAGGAGCAATAATAGTAGACCTCATCTCCTTGATGATGTCGTACACTTTCCTCCAATGCTCTGGCTGTTGGCTGGATATTGGGAGTACGCTGGCCGTGGCTGTCTTCTTTTTGGACGAAGTTACTTTGATCACTTTCCTGGGTGCTGAAGCATCATGGCGAGGGCGTTTTCTTTTAGTCGAGTGAACATTGCGCCCTGCGTCAGATACTTCAGCTTCATCTGATACCATTGGTGGACTTGGACCTGGCGTGGAATACCGGTCGCTCGAGAGGTCGTGCATAGGCGGAGGAGTGCATATCAGCCTATTGAACCCAGCCATTCGAGTGCTGGACCTCATCGTCCGATAGTTACTGGGCATCCTAGAGGTGTCCGGTTGTTGTTCAAGTGAAATACCAGTCGCGGCTCGCGCCTTGGTACGTACAAATCACGGTCACATGATCTCATTTTTAGAATATCTTCCATGTTCACTGTTTGTATTCGGAACTAGTTACTTCACACTATTTAATGATACTTCCACCTCTCAGCCCCTCATGCACTTGCAAGGTCTCTCCTTTTCCTGAACATAACTTTTGCTTTCTGGTCTGGGAAGGTTGTAACTTCAAATCGGACATTAGCCGGACGCTGCATTGATCCGCCCTCCAACTGCATATCATAGTTGAGCAGGATATGGACGAACACTGCTTTGATTACATAAACTGCTAGAAACCTCCCCGGACTGGATTAAAAACCATTGATTGAGACACAATTTTGACTCAGCGCAAGGAAGCCGTCACACACCATGCGTGCCGACCATGACCGAATAGGACAGATTCGGGACTCAAACATACCATCTGATGCTTGATGGAATCTAATTCGCCATTCCCATTCCGCATTTCTGCGAACCTAAAACCCTTGAACGTCTTGCCGTCTGGGAATGATTCCTGTTTTCGAGAATAAAAGGGCTGGCATCAGATGGTATGAAGGTTCAACAAACCTCTGCTTTATTCATTTCCTCAGCTGCCAATCCGACATGGACATCCGGAGGGATCACGGTCCCGTCGAAAAGTGTCCAATTTTTCATTGTTCTTCGGATCATGAGAACTGTACACACCTGTTAGTAATAGCCCGCGTTGATAATAGGGTGTGACATACAACTGGCAACGCTATTCATTCGATGGGATTCTTTCAAGAAACTGTCCACTTTACGCATCCGCTGCAAAGCTACCTTTGTCCAACCATATTCCCCAATCAGGCTATCCGCTTCCTGGCGCATTTCCTCCAGGTACTCGGGGTGTACGGCGAGGTCATATAATACCTGAGTAAGTACCTGAGAATGTTGTGACTGAATATTTGCGCTGCGACTAGTATAACTGAGAGTCATTCACGGACCAGGGAGCTACTTTGTGCGGAAGCAAAGACGATCATTATAATGCGCTTGACGAGGTCCTCGACTGTCAGGTGATAGTCGTGTGTCGCAGTTTCGAGTAACCAAGTGATGACATCGTTCTGCTTGAGAATAAGCATTATGAACATGATTATTTATATCCAGACTTACCGGTTGGCCGTCTTGGTCAAGGTCCGATCGATTAAATTGTGCCAATCTTTCTTCAACGATAGGAGCCAGAATGTCATGAGCTTCCTGCATTCTTTTTCCGACAGTCGTCAAGAATCTAGCAGCCAAACTTAAACAACAATAATCAGTCGCTTCGGCAACATATGCAACAGGTAGGTGCACGGGATCACCTTTTGAACGTGTCAGGGAATGCCCTGATAGTTGCAGCAGCTTGAAAGACATCAGTAGTCAAATGCTCGTTGATGTAGCGATAACGAGGATGACGGCCTGCAGCAGATCTAACAGTCGGCACAATCAAATAGACAAAAATACCTACACAGGGGAAGGCCAACGAGGTATCTGTTCGTCGTGCGGCCTATGACCTGTAACATGCTCTCATAAGCGTTAACGGTAACCCAATCTAATGAATGTAGCAACGAAAAAAGGTAGGTCAGAGTTCGATCCTCTTGAAGATGATAGCCGACCTTTTTGGAGAGGAATATATTCTTCCATCGATTCCAACATTTCGTCTCTCATTTCATCAAAGTTTTCTCCCAAATGACGAGTAACCGGACCTTGAACTGTTTCCGTATGATGCGGATGAACAAAAAGGCCAGGCCCAAACGTATAATCAGCTTGTGACGTCTGGCGCGGTTTTCTCTGTTTATCAGCCCTTCCGACAACAAAGAATGTTTTTTCACCTCGAGTGCTGGTTCATCGAATGACAACACATCAGTCGGGGCCCTGATCAATTCCTTAACGTATTTCTCCCCACTCAAAACGACTGTCCACCTTGAGATTGTCGCAATCTTGAAGGGCCGGCCATTATACTACGAATCAAACAGTCATTCTGCTTATTCGTTTTGAAGTAGAATAGGCCAAGTACCTTGTTATACCCCTGTTCGATCAACTCAGTTCCTTTGGACATGTATCTGATAGCGGTGATATATGAAGACAGGACACCAGAGTATCCAATCGTAGGAATGTCATTTAACTATAAATTCGATGTAATCAGTATAAACAGGTGATGACTGTCGACATCGACATTGATGAGCACGACCTACCGGAGATTTCTTCGCTTCTATGTATTTCAAAAGGCCATATCCAACAGCCACAGCCCCAAGAAGGCGAACAGCCACAAAATAAAAGTCCTGGAGGGTGAAGGAATCTGTCACTATCATTAACACCAATATCTTGTGGCGACTCGGGGGAATTTATGGGAGTAGCAATTCGTCGATCCGAGACGAAGTCGAGGGCAAGGTGTAGAAAATACATGGGTAGCTATAAATATTAACATGTGAGAAACACCAAACCAAAGACGTCCTTTCCAGACTCCGGTGTCGAATTTGTGCCTTGTTAATCTTGTACTGCCATGGTACTGTTGAAAGGTTCCATTGTAACAGAATTGAGACCAGAGGCCTACCAGTAGAAGCTACAGAAATCGCACTAATTTCAGGTTCCGATAGTGAAATGTAGAAAGCCAGACCAAACGCATTCAGGGTACAGATAAGATGGAGGTTTTAGTCAAGTTTCTGGATAGGAGCATATTTGATTATCGACAAACAGGGATCAATTTTTGATTGCTTGAGCAATTATGTAGCTGTACACTAATCGTTGAGCTAGTGTTATCTTGGTCATACAGTCGTCCAGATTCATTTTGACCATGATTAGTGTGAAAGTTTATACTGTGACTCAACCTAGGAATAACTAGTCGAGTTTGTAGAAGAATGATACATTCTCTGAGAGTGTCTGAGCACTCGGACACAAAATAGTACTAACCTATGCCAAAAATATTATCACGCGCCATTTAACGTACTAGAATACTTTTTCCATCCCACACACGGCATATATCACGTTGCCCTCTGAAGGTGGCGAGGAATAACCGGTATAGGGAACCAGGGATGTACATTGACATCCCAACGTAACTCTAGCCCTTCAACCGTCAACGGTCTTTGGTACGTCCGAGTCAAGATCTTTGAGTAATTTCTGAGCGGCTTGCTTGATGTAACTAGTAGGTGAAGATTAGCAAGGGGAACAAAAAAGGAGAGCGACAACGTGCCCAGCCTTCCGTCTATGGCGGGCTCGCGCCTTGGTACGTACAAATCACGTGCACATGATCTCATTTTATTATTTTTAGAATATCCTCCATGTTCACTGTTTTATTCGGAACTAGTTACTTCACACTATTTAATGATACTTCCACCTCTCAGCTTCTCATGCACCTGCAAGGTCTCTCCTTTTCCTGAACATAACCTTTGCTTTCTGGTCTGGGAAGGTTGTAACTTCAAATCGGACATTAGCCGGACGCTGCATTGATCCGCCCTCCAACTGCATATCATAGTTGAGCAGAATATGGACGAACACTGCTTTGATTGCATAAACTGCTAGAAACCTCCCCGGACTGGATCAAAAACCATTGATTGAGACACAATTTTGACTCAGCGCAAGGAAGCTGTCACACACCATGCGTGCCGACCATGACCGAATAGGACAGATTCGGGACTCAAACATACCATCTGATGCTTGATGGAATCTAATTCGCCATCCCCATTCCGCATTTCTGCGAACCTAAACCCCTTGAACGTCCTGCCATCTGGGAATGATTCCTGTTTTCGAGAATAAAAGGGCTGGCATCAGATGGTACGAAAGTTCAACAAACCTCTGCTTTATTCATTTCCTCAGCTGCCAATCCGACATGGACATCCGGAGGGATCACGGTCCCATCGAAAAGTGTCCAATTTTTCATTGTTCTTCGGATCATGAGAACTGTACACACCTGTTAGTGATGGCACATGCTGATAATAGGGTGCGACATACAACTGGCAATGCTATTCATTCGATGGGATTCTTTCAAGAAACTGTCCACTTTACGCATCCGCTGCAAAGCTGCCTTTGTCCAACCATATTCCCCAATCAGGCTATCCGCTTCCTGGCGCATTTCCTCCAGATATTCGGGGTGTACGGCGAGGTCGTATAATACCTGAGTAAGCACCTGAGAATTTTGTGACTGAATATTTGTGCTGCGACTAATATAACTGAGAGTCATTCACGAACCAGGGAGCTAGTTTGGGAGGAAGCAAAAGTAATCATCACAACGCGCTTGATGAGGTCTCCAACTGTCAGGTGATAATCGTGTGTTGCAGTTTCGAGTAACCAAGTGATGACATCGTTCTGCTCAAGCATAAGCAGTTATAAACCTGATTATTTATGTCCAGATTTACCGGTTGGCCGTCTCGGTCAATGTCTGATCGGTTAAATTGTGCCAATCTTTCCTCAACCATAGGAGCCAGAAGGTCATGGGCTTCCTGCATTCTTTTTCCGACAGTCGTCAAGAATTTGCCAGCCAAACTGGAATAACAATATTCAGTCGCTTCGGCAACGTATATGACAGATAGGTGCACGAGATCACCTTTTGAATGTGTCAGGGAATGCCCTGATAGTTGCAGCAGCTTGAAAGACATCAGAAGTCATATTCTCGCTGATGAAGCGATAACGAGGATGACGGCCTGCAGCAGATCTAACAGTCGGCACAATCAAATAGACAAAAATACCTACACAGAGGAAGGCCAACGAGGTACCTGTTCGTCGTTCGGCACAAGACATGTAAGATTGTCTCATAGGCGTTAACGGTAACCCAATCTAATGAATGCAGCAGCGAAAAAATAAATATATAGGTAGGTCAGCGTTCGATCCTCTTGAAGATGATAGCCGACCTTTTTGGAGAGGAATATAATCTTCCATCGATTCAAACATTTCGTCTCTCATTTCATCGAACTTTTCTCCCAAATGACGAGTAACCGGACCTTGAACTGTTTCGTTATGATACGGATGAACAAAAAGGCCAGGCCCAAACGTATAATCAGCTTGTGACGTCTGGCGCGGTTTTCTCTGTTTATCAGCCCTTCCGACAACAAAGGATATTTATTCACCTCGAGTGATGGTTCATCGAATGACAACACATCAGTCGGGGCCCTGATCAATTCCTTAACGTATTTCTCCCCACTCAAAACGACGGTCCACCTTGAGATTGTCGCAATCTTGAAGGGCCGGCCATTATACTACGAATCAACCAGTCATTCTGCTTAATCGTTTTGAAGTACAGTAGGCCAAGTACCTTGTTATACCCCTGTTCGATCAACTCAGTTCCTTTGGACATGTATCTGATAGCGGTGATATATGAAGACAGGACACCAGAGTATCCAATCGTAGGAATGTCATTCAACTATAAATTCGATGTAATCAGTATAAACAGGTGATGAATGTCAACTTCATCGACGTTAACGGGCACGACCTACCGGAGATCTCTTCGCTTCAATGTATTTCAAAAGGCCATAGCCAATAGCCGCGGCTCCAAGAAGGCGAACAGCTACAAAATAAAAGTCCTGGGGGGTGAAGAAATCTGTCGCTATCATTAGCACTAATATCTTGTGGCGACTCGGAGGAATTTGTGGGAGTAGCAATTCGTCAATCCGAGGCAAAGTCGAGGGCAGGGTGTAGAAAATGCATGGCTAGACATAAATGTCAATATATGAGAAGCACCAAGGACGTCCTTTCCGGCTTCCGGTGTCGAACTTGTGCCTTGTTAATCTTGTACTGCCATGGTACTGTTGAAAGGCTTCATTGTAACAGAATTGAGACCAGAGGCCTAGAAGCTGCCTACATTTACAGAAAGCGCACTAATTCCAGGTTCCGATAGTGGAATGTAGAAAGCCAGACCAAGCGCATTCAGGGTACAGATAAGATGGAGGTTTTAGTCTGGATAAGAGCATATTTGATTATCAACAAACAAGGATCAAGTTTTGATCGCTTGAGCAATTATGTAGTTGTACACTAATCGTTGAGTTAGTGTCATCTTGGTCATACAGACGTCCAGATTCATTTTGACCATGATTAGTGTGAAAGTTTATACTGTGACTCAACCTAGGAATAAGTAAGGAGGTTTGTAGAAGAATGATACATTCTCTGAGAGTGTCTGAGCACTCGGACACGAAATAGTACTAACCTATGCCAAAAATATTATCACGCGCCATTTAACGTACTAGAATACTTTTTTCCATCCCATACCCGGCATATATCCATTCTACTGCAACACCGCCCTCGGAAGGTGACGAGGAACAACCGGTATAGGGAACCAGGGATGTACATTGACATCCCAACGTAACTCTAGCCCTTCAACTCCCACCCTCCTGGCCAATATGTTCCCTTTTCCGGCTCCGTCGGGCGCACCACCGTCCACCTCATCACCCAGCGTACTTGGAGCCGAAGCAGCAGTAGATGAAGAGGCGGCGTCGGTGGTCGTCGATGACGGCTGAGATGGTGAGGAAGCCAGTGTTGCCGATTGCGCTCCGTTCGACAAAGAAGAATTTCCTGCGGGGAATAGAGCTTTAAAAAGACCTTCAACAATACTTACCAACCCCCTTATAAACTAACAAACGCGGAAGCGGGAAAATCAGCTACCGATATTCAAGGCCAACTTGAAAAACCCACCTCTTTTCTCTCCTCAACCCAATTTTGCGCCCACGCCCCAAGTACCGGTTCATTTCTTTCACTCAACATGTTTCTTAATAGTCCTACGGCAAATTCGGTACCTTCCCTCAGTGACGATGCTGCGCCATTCTAAAAAAATACATTTCAACTCAGGACCGGACAAACCCTCTAAGAAACAAGGAAGGATCATAAACCTACCTTCAGGATGTCGAGGCAGACGCTCATAAACTCCACCAGGTCCGGTTGTGCAACAGGTTCGGTCTCGATTTGCTCGTATTCTGATTTGAAGGCCCATTTATACCTCTTATAGAAATTCGGTCTTGTCTGTCCCCAATTGAATGATAATAGAGGTATTGTCATCTAATAAACCAAATTCAAGCACTCTCCGTTTGACCGAGCGGAAAAGACGGAGCATACGACGAATAATGATGCACATAAAGCTTGAAGTGCTGTAGTTAACTGTTGATTGTAAACCATTTCACGGTATGCGAGCGTCTCTATGTAGTGGAATCAGAAATGATTCAATCATTCAAAATGCAAGTTGTAAGACAAACCTGAGGGTATAATACTCAACAAACTCTCGTAACATTCCAACTCCGTTTCAAACACCCTTGTCAAATACCAATACGCAAACGTCTTCTCCTCCGGCGAGTAAAACTCCAATTGGAATCCTGAAAATACGATTTCACGTATAGACGACAATCGCCACAGCAGCACTGATTTTGGCATATGTGAAAGTATGTGATTCCTTGAAAGATCCTATACAGATAAAAGAAAAGATGAATATCGCTCCGGAGCCGTCAAGAGGACATATGACTTGCTACATACGGAAACGTCCACATCGATCAACATTTCTGTCAGCATATCGTACACTCGATGCCATCCTATTAAAGACTTCATCAGTTGTCGCCTTCTTCTCGGCTGATTACTCCAATTTGCTTTCACATCCGCTATGACCAACTAGAAAGCGGCCAAAATGAGTGAATTAATAGATGATCAAAATATATCACAGCTAGAGAGGTGTAACTACCTTGTGAATATCCCGCTCGAGTCTATCCAAAGGTGGGGGAGAGGTCCCAGTCCAACGGTTATGGACATGCTCCTGGAATCGTACCCAAGTAATACCGATCGTTTCATGGAAGAACCTGTCAACGAGCCAGGAAGGTGGATAGTGGTCGAAAAGTAGCACTCCGTTAAAGAAGGTCGACTACGAATACTGAGATCCAGACAAAACACCAATCGAAAGTTTGATTACCTGAGTCAATGACCTTATGTAAGGTTTGGGTATAGGTGGTTTCGCGTTCCACACGCGTAAAAGCCCAACTACCTATAGATTAAATGAGCGTCACACGGAACTACAAACGGAATATTATAGCAAGTACGAACTTTCCACGTCAAAATGTTATGCACCCCTGCCAACTGGCTAACTTCTTTCAAACTCTCAAAAAATGTCCCAAGGGCTTCCCATGTTTCAGAAGCGGTGCCAACATGTAAGATGCGGATAGGAACGGAGGTGTTAAGAGTTCTTGACACGTATGGGTTGAAAGCAAGCCGCGCGGGGAAGATTCCGATGGTTGTTGTAATGGTTGTGAACGGAGTTTCTCGATGGATTCTTGACAAAGTCTGACGTAGACTTGGAATTGAAGCTGTCTGTGGGCATTAGAGTCTAGCACTTGTAGAAAAGCCTAAACGCAGTCGGCTTTCGGTGTATCACTTTGAAAACGTTTTACTCATTCACCTTCCGGAGCTGCAGCCGCCAGATCAGATTGTTTTTCCATAAATGGGGAACTACCGAAAAACAGACAGTTCATCGTCTAGAATCGAATTACAAAGAGTGAAACTCACTTTTGGGTGAATCAGAAACCCATACAGACGCCTCCTCCAACATCGACGTGACTACGCGAACGGGTGTCCCTTCTAACAAGTACACCTCGCATTTATCACTTTGCCAGTCCTCGGTCTGAGACGAAAAACAGCTCTCTATAATTTTTGAAAGAAGAAAGAGTGTTTCAGCGTACATCTTGTACCGCGCCTTTCGACAACTCTCTCCAAGTCAAATCGCAACATTTCAATAAGCCCGCTACGACGGCTCGGAGAACAACAGTAATCAGTTCCGGTGGCCGCAGCGGATCGCAAGAATTGAGAAAATGAGATGGAACAACGTCCGGGTCGAGATGGTCGAGATGATGGGAGTAGAGAAGAGTGTGAATGGAGTGAGACATGAAGTTGCCGTTATGCCACTCCATCTTAGCTTTGTCAGTTCGAGAACAGATGACAAGCAACGGAGAGATGCCCACCTCGTAGAAGAAAACCGTATCAATAATCCAACATAATTCCTCCGGTAGTAACAGCGTGAAGGGATCGAACTTGACTTTGGTCTCTCCAGGGGGGATGTATCCACAATCCAGGCGAGGTTCGCCAATCTGATCAAAGGTGCCAGCTTTAGTGAGCAAATAACAAATAAGGTGATAACTGTGGCCACCTCGAAGGCCGCCATGGCGTCCTGGAGCGAAAAACCGTCCATGAACATCATCTGTTGTTCATGCATATCTAGTAAGCTGTCAACAATGTACCCTGGAGCGTGTCAGGAAGCAAACCTGCGGCAGCATCCTCAAATAAATGCCTGACATCTTGAAAATCAAAGCCAGCGCCCGGGAGGTCTGGTTGGTCGTCGATAGCCATGGGATTGAGCATTGTGGGTGTACGGAGCAGGGGATGATCTGTGGCTGTGCTTGATTTAACTCTGTCTCAGGGGTGCACTCGAACGGATGATTACTTCTCACCGTCACTTGTCGGTGCACAGGCTGTCGATATATCTGAAATTGGTTAATTCCCATTAATTAATCTTAGAGGGTAGGAACACTACGAAGGAAGACTCACTCACATATTGAGGATATGCCGAAAAAGTGGAGGGTGGGCTCATAAAAATCTGATTGTAAGATTTATCTGGGTCAGTCGTTGAATACAGCTCGCATGGGGTGATACGATGGCGGAGGGGTGGACTCATTCAGCCACAATCTACCGGGACAAGGTTGAAGATTTGGCAGGTAGTATGAATCCAATCTACCACTATCAGCTAAACATCAATCTTCAAGTTCTCGAATGTTGTAGAACACGGTCAAGCAGAGTAAAACAAGCTTGCTATGACCCCTGAACTCGTGTTGGGTTCAAATTGCTCCGTGCGACCCGATCAACGGTGTAGCCGGACTTATCGACTATCTTGCGCCGTATTCATGTGAGTTCTTCCGATTGATCTTGTACGAACCAAACTGTGAGCTGATTCATGATTCGTTCGCTTGAAGATGGATAGTGGAGGCTCTGTTCCCTGTTCTGTCAAAAAATCCCATAAGCGTTGTTACTGTCATAACGTTCCTAACCTCCCTGAATCCCAAGGTAATCCGAGAATCTCACTATATCTATCATACCAGGCTGTCCCCTTGTCTGAAATATACTGAAAATATCGGCGATACTCCTCGCTTCCGTGGGGTGATGATCAACAGACGACAACAAATCTGGCGGACCGGGCCGCTCCCTGGCGCAAACGCCGGACACATGCAATGCACCGTGCTCTGCGTTGTCTGCCGGCGACGACAGCTGCCCTAACGCTCGTCAGCCCATTCGCGCTCGCGCTTGAAGATGCTGCTGGCAGAGCATGGCTACGACGCGTCTCCTCGCAAACTAGGCCGTATACCCGCGATGCGGCATTTCTGTCTTCTAAACCCGTCAAAAAGGGGCGAGCGCGAAGCATCTTTAACAGGTAAGCACGTTTGTGTTTCGAGTATCGTCACTTGAACAATTCTCGCAGGCGGAATACAGACACCCCACGACATCTCTCTGAGGCGGAAATTAGTCATGATACCGATGGTTGCCCTGCGGAGTTAGCCTCTCCTTCGATGCACAGGACTGCCGCTAGTTCACAATCTTCAGTTCCGTGGGCAGGCCCATGTTTCCCTCCTGCAAATGCTTCTGAGGCTTCACTTCCCGACCCCACACTACCCAAGCCTACGCGTTCCCCGACTCCAAAAGCATCTACTATCTCGTCTCTACCCTTGCCACTCTCCCCTCAAATGTTCTTTGACAATCTCCGTTTCGTGTCATCTAAGCCACTACCCGATGTCGAAGAACTAATCAAATATCACGACTCTCGCCCTCATTTCCAATCTCCCGAAACGTACAACATTTGCATCAAGTTTGCCATCAGCCACGGCCAATACGACATTGCCCGTCGACTTTTCGACGCAATGACAAAAGCAGAAATATATTTCGATAGTATCACTTATCAACTCTTAGTACGGCTGCACGCGCGACAGTTTTCAGCGCAGGCCAACGATCCTTCAGACGGACCATTACTGCAGAAAGAGTCAAAAACCGTCGAGGAGATGCTATCAATCATTCACAATTCCCAATTCGAAATAGAACCAGAGCAATTTCTCCGACGCATTCTCAGTTGCCTTCGACCTGCCTTTTCCGGTTCGGAGGTTCATCCGAAAGTCATCAAAGTCGCTCTTTACTCCATAGTTGAAAGACACATGACGCTTGCGGCAGCAGAATTAACAAGTGCCTATTTCTCTTCGTTACCGACAGTGATCGATGAAGAGACAAAGCGACACTGTCTGGATATGATCCATCTTTTACTGAGCATTAATACAAAAAGAGGCTTAATCGATTGTTTCGGCAACCGAAGGCTTCTCAAAACCCTCTTGGAAATTCATCGTTCATTGCAGCCTACTCCGAAAACCCTATTCTTGCTCCTTTCACCATTGCAGAACGCGAAAAAATGTGGAACGGTGGCTATGCGGCTTGTGAAATCATTTCAAAAATCGTGGGCAATGGAGTGGTTGATTTCCGTGTGAGGAAACGCGTTATCAAGCTTGCGGAGAAAGAGGGCCGTCTAGATATTGTCGAAAAGTTGAAAAGATAGGGCATGCGATAGTCTGTACTACGAATACATTTTGGCAGATCTTCCTGTGTGACTCATGACATCAATCGTATTTTAAGTATGTTTAATTTACTTTCCGATTCCTTGTAGTATCGGTACACTCTTCCTGTATTTACTACTGCGGAGCTGGCTGCGACTTCTATTTCTTGTTGCGAACGTAGATGTAGTATTAATATCGCCGCAGCAGCTTTTATCGGCGACCTCTGAATCTGTGGTGCTGCGATACTGCGGGCCCCGGCTTATACTTGGAGGAGACATTCTCGCGATATGGGTAGGATGATATCATATCGATCTGATATCTTAAGTTGCAGTTATCACGAAAGCAACAACAGAAAACGGGAGCACTTAGTGGCGCCGCACTATTACATGATGTCATGAATCACATACAACAACGTACAGTAGAAAACACGATTACCGAACCATCGACACATGAGTCAGGCAGGGGTGATCAAACGCAAGAAAAGTGTTCATATCTAAGCTATTTGTATCAAGCAAAATGTTTGTACAGACGCTTGACCTTGGTCACTGCGTAGGAGTAGCAGGACTCATACAAATACGATTTGATGGATTCTCGTCGTTGCACATTCAGCCTATGTAGTCGTAACTTCCATCCATCATGGCAAGCGAGAAACAAGGAAACTACATCGGTGGATAATACCGAGCACAGACTCCAGGTCAAGCAAGGCAACAGCAGGTCAATTGACCCTCAGCTTCTTCACGACACGGCCAGCATCCGGACTTCGAACGGTAGGTATTTGACCAGGCGGAGGGGTCGCGGCTTTGGGCGGTAAATTGTTGTCGGCGGGTGCTGAAATCGTAGAATGTGCTGCATCTTTTCCTTCCATAGTTTCGGGTTTTCTCTGTGCGAGCAAAACACCTACTGTCATCTGTTTGGAAATTGCCTCGGAAATATCCGCCTTGTCTTGTTCCCGTCTCTTTTTCTCTTTTTCGGCGTCGTCCTTATAAGCCTCTTCACTTTCCGGGTTTAGCCCATCAATAGCTTCTTGTATCATCTCAGCGAGAACACCGTGTGGGTGGTGGTATTCGTAACCTTCGAATCGACAAGCAATCTGGACAAACCTATACCATTTCATCATGAGTGGTATGAGGTCCTTGAAATAATATGAATATTTTGCCATAATGCCTTCCAATTTTTCCATATCCCATGGCAATCGCATTTTCTTGCCGGAAACGCCACCATAATATTTGTCGAGGAGCTCCTGAGGGAAACCCTCTCCATCACGGTCTCGGCCTTTCCCTCCCGGTCCCGCCAACAACAGCGGCATTTCGTTCACTGACCACCAAAGTGAATCAAGATCGTGACAGGCATGATGAAACGGTGCTCCCTGCAGATGAGGGCTCAAATACTGATAAGTTCCCTGTGGGTCGTCACTCGGTCAAGGGAGAGATTATTAATTGTTGCAAGACGCACCGTGAAAAATCCTTCTTCCTTTTCGTGATTTCCAAAAAGAAAGACTGGGTAGACTTGCTATATCGAGAATGTAAACTTTGAACACGAACAAATTAACTGGTATTCTATACCTGAGGCCAATGAAAATCACGAGAGGTCGGAGGCCGATTGTGAATTTTCCAGAGTAGCCTCAACGCTACCACGTAATACAGAGCATCTTCCTCGTGGTTGATCAGGTCGGATGCAATGAGCTCGACATCCTGAGATTCTCTGGGTTGCGTCACTTCGCTCCGCTCAAACGCAATCTTGCTGTGGTCAAAGTCGATTATGTGGCCTCCCGGTGCCCTAGAATCCGAAATGATCAAGTTCGAAGGGCTTACGTCCCGATGGACAACACCCGCCTCGTACAATGAACCAAGTTCTATTAATAACAAATGAGTGCGTGTGGTCAAAGATGCAAGAATGTACATTACCTTCAACGATCATTTTCAAGGCCTCCAAGAGTTCACGCTTGGACATGAACCGCTGGATTGGCCATCCTGGTCGGTCGAAAACAAGGCGTACTAGACTTCTCGTAACCGGAGCCTGGTAAGACAGAGCGTCTTGCATTGCGGACAGAATCTGAGATGTAGCCGACGATCTCGACGTAGCTGATGTTCCCCTCCTGAGTGTGGCTGGTGTCCCAGGTCCGCCTGGTGTTCCAATAGTGCTACGAGATGTCGTACAATTTGTCCCTGCACAACTCTCCTGTTTCCTGTCTTGCCGGGAAGGTTCAGGCATGAAAGTGGCGCAGTTTTTCCGAATAGCATCGAAAGTGGTCACTGGCTTTCCACCCAACTTTACCATCCACGACTTCCTCAGCCATTTCTGTTCATAACAACCTCTTCGAATGGTTTTTCATCAATATCATCAAATTGCTTAGCGAGTTCCTCCCTGTCATGTTGATCAGCAATATCATCATTCGCGTTCTGCGCTTGAGCAATTTTTGGGTCAGATTGCAGATGCGGGGGCCGCTGCCAGTACTGTTTGAGAATGTAGACCGGGGCCTATCAAGAATCAGCATTTCTCATATACATCCGGACGATGGAAGAATCACCTTATCGTTCTTGCATTTCCAATCTGCAAGTGAAACAGCATGTACTACAAATGCCGCCCTCCCCAAAATTGAAAGCCTCCTTTTAGCGTTGACCGCCTTTACCACAACAAAACTCTCATTGTCGACTTGGAGAACCCATGGTATGTTGTAGGCGTTGCGCCCTCTGAAGTTATATTGTGACACCTCGTATGAAGGTCGGGGCACTTGGTGCGCGCTATCCCAAATTTTGCAGGTTCTATCCCAGCCAAGGTCGGCAGGAGAAAGGTACGAGAAACTTGCAATCACTCGTATAAAGTCCTCGGGGGCCTGGAATTTTCGATCAGATCCTGAAGGCGAGGTGGCGGCAGGACCCAACCTTATGAATGTTGACTTCCTCCCGTGTACAAATAACACCACTACGGTCGAACCGGTATACCCGCATTTCCCAGCCGCGCAAAACGATAGCATTCAGAAATAACCGATCAACTTGCTCCGCAAAGATGTGGCTCACATAGCTGTCCAATTGAGAGTCAGTGTCAGTCTTTTTCTTGACCTCTACGACAGAAAAAGTCCGCGACCAGAACATCTAACACGAGAGTTGAATATATGAGACGTATAAGTATATTCGTAGAATTAGCCATACCTCGGCAGCAGAAGTCTCTTCGTGAGCAAATACAATTTCTGGTCTCAGGTCGGAGGCCGCATTTTTTGACCATGACTGAACAGGTGTCCTGCTTGCATCGAGCCACTTCCCAGGGATCCTTGCGCTTTCCGGATAGTACTCTTTGGTGAGGGACGCAATCGCCTTGAAAATCTCAACTATGACGCTACACATGCTTTTTTCTTCAGTCTTTTCACTGTTGTCCTCTTGAAGCATCGCCCAAGCGCCATACTTATACTTGCCGTCACGAATGAAGGACTGCAAAATGTGTTCAGCCAGAGGGAGACGATTGACATGTTGTGGTTGAGAAAATTGAGAGGGTGTGCACTGAAGTTGAGGATAGTGGGGCGCAGGAGACTGAGGCATACACTGAGTTGAGGGTTGGGACTGAGGTCCTGAGAATGGCAACAATGGCGGAACTGTGGGTTCTGGATAGGCAAGGAATTCGTCAACGAAAGTTTTTTGGTGGACCTGGATCATCATAGAACTCTGCAAGATGCTTTGCGCTTTTTTCGAACTTTTGCTTCAATCACGCTAATAGCAATCTTCTCACGTGTAGGGTTCCCAACAGGGACCCTTTGAATATTCGACTGTATGGTGAAAATTAGAAGCTCTTTCATCATACTACTAGGGCATGTAATAAATGATCAATCAACCATCGACTCCAACTTGGAAAGGAACTTGTACCAATTCACGCAGCCCGTAAATTCTTGTAAATGGTACAGCGCAAATTTGTAAACTTCTTGTTTTGTTAGTATCAAAGAGTTAGGAAACACGGGTCCGCGTGGTGTCCGCATCGGTCTGCAAGGTGTCTACAGTGATGTCAGCATCAATTTCAATTTGTCCGCACAACCCCCGTCCGGCTCACGCCATGACCTTCAAGATATTGACGAATCTGCACTACCACAATCCGGCTTGCGTGCTCATAAGTTCAGTACAGCTCTGTCATTGGCTACGTCAACAATATGGTTTTGTATTATTCCAATCATAGCAACATCTATCCTGCGTGATTAGACTTACTTCTGCATTTAACCTGTCCCCACCTCTCATTGTCTCGCCCCAAGGCCGCGTTCTGGCCGTGTCTAGTCCGCATCCGTGTCCGCGTGCATCATCCACACTTGAGCCCCGGTTGTGGATTCTCTCCCTTTGAGCAAAGCACCCACCGTGATCTGTTTGGAAATTGCCTCGGAAATATCCGCCTTGTCTTGTTCCCGTCTCTTGTGCTCCTTTTCAGCGTCGTCCTTATAAGGCTCTTCAGTTTCCAGGTTTAACCCATCGATAGCCTCTTGTATGATCTCCGCGAGGATACCGTGGGGGTGATGGTATTCGTAACCTTCGAATTGACAAGCAATTTGGACAAACTTATACCATTTCGTCATGAACGGTATGAGGTCTTTGAAATAGTCCGAGTACCGTGCCATAATAGTGTCTAATCCTGCCAAATTCGATATCAGTTGCACTTTACCGCCGGGATCGTGACCATAATACAGGTTGAGAAGATCGTAAGCAAGACGTTGTCGCTCCTTCCCTCCCGGTCCCGACAACCTCAGCGGCATTTCGTTGACTGACCACCAAAGTGAATCAAGATCGTGACAAGTATGTTGAAAGGTAGCATCATTCAGATGGGGGCTCAAATACTGGTGATTTCCCTGCAAGTCGTCGTTCGGTCAGGGCAGGGGTTGATCAAAATGTTAAGACGCGCCGCTAAAGATCCTTCTACTGTTTTTCGATTTGCGAAAAGAAAGACTGGGTCGATTTGCTATACTGGAGATGTAAACTTTTAACACAAACAAATCAACTGGTATTCAGATTTTCGGCCAGTGGAAATCGCGAGGGGTCGGAGTTCGACCGTCAGTTTCCCATAGTGTCTCCAACTGTGTCACGTAATCTCTAGCCCTATCCTCATTCTGTAGGAGGTCGGATGCGATATCCTTGACGTTTTGAGACTCCTTGACTTGCGTCACTTCGCTCCGATCAAATGCAACCCTGCTGTAGTCAAAGTCGATTATGTGGCCTCCTGGTATACCAGAATCCGAAATGATCAAGTTGGGGGGGTTGACGTCTCGATGGATGACACCCGCCTCGTACAATGAACCAAGCTCTGTTAACAAGGAATCAGTGCGCTTGGTCAAAGTCACAAGGACGCACATTGCCTTCAACGATCATTTTTAAGGCCTCCAGGAGTTCACGCTTGGACATGAATCGCTCAATTGGCCATCCTGGTCTGTCAAAGACAAGGCGGATGAGGGTTATCTGAGGCAGAGCCTCTTGAGACGGAACATCTCCTTTTTCTCTCGAAGCAGGTTCAGGAATGGAAGTGGCGTGCGTTTGACGAAGAGTATACAAAGTCGTCACTGGCGTCCCATCTAACGTCACCATCAACAACTTGCGGATCTGAGCCTCCCACTTAGCTCTTAACACGACCATTTCTTCGAATGGCCTCTGATCAATGGCCTCAAATTGCTCGACGAGGTCCTTCCAGCCATGCTGCTCACTGAAATAGTCGGCATTTCGCAGTTCCGCACTCTTCGGCTCAGATTCCAGACTCGGACGTCACTGCCAGCATTGTTTGAGAATGTAGACCGGAGCCTATCAGGAATCAGTATTCCATCTACTTCCGACAACGACATTAATCACCTTCGTGTTCTTGCTTTTCCAATCTGCAAGCGTAACAGTATAGACCACCAACGACGCCCTTCCCGTACTTGAGAGTCTCTTCTCACTATTGACCCCCTTGACCACGACAAAACTCTCATTGTCTACTTCAAGGACCCAGGGCAGATCATAGACACTTCGTTTGTCGAAAAAGTCCTGTGATAATTCATATGAAGGTCGGAGGGTTTCCGTCACACGATCCCAGATTTTGCAGGTCGGATCCCAGCCGAGATCGGGCGGGGAAAGGTACAAAAAACTTGCAATCACTTGTATGAAGGCTTCGGGGTCCTGCAGATATTACAAAATCCTCATAATCAGATACTAGGCACAAAGATTGACACTGATCGAACCTGGTGGATGTTGATTCTCTGATCCATGCACACGACACCACTGCGATCGAACCGGTACACCTGCAGCTCCCATCCTCTCAGTGTAACAGCATTCAAAAATAAACGGTCGATTTGCTCCGCAAAGATGTGATCCACATAGAATTTCATTAGATGGCTAACCTCTGTGTTCGAGTGCTGAGTACCGTCTTTCTCGACTTCTAAGATCGAAAACGTGCGGGACCAGAATGCCTAAGAAGAAATCGACCTTCAAGTTGAATACACGGGGGTAAGAAACTAAAAGCACCTTACCTAGAGAAGCCTCGTCGTGCGTGAATATGTAGCCTGGTTTCAGGGCTTCTGGAGCTGCGTTTCCGGGCCACGTTCGAACATTTGTTTCGCTGGTGCACAACCACTTCCGAGGTAACCTTTTCAATTCTGGGTAGTATTTCCTGCTCAGGTATGTGACCTTTTCGAGGATAGGCGTCAAAGTTTTATACGCGTCGTGCTCCACTGTCTTCGGGCCACTCTCGTGTTGAAGACCAACCCATGCACCGGCTTGATACATCCCTTCTTGCTTAAGCTCATTCAAAATGTGCTCAGGGAGAGGAGTACGGTTGACATATTGAGTTTCAGGTGTTTGCGATTGAGAGCACTGAAATTCAGGTGGACGTGCACAAATTTGAGGCGGAAGTGTGTCTGGATAGGCAAGATACAAGTTGAAGAATCCGGCATTTTTGACATATGCAGCCATACTATCCAGTTGATTTTGTATAAATAGTAGATGGACTTCTTCAGCGTACCGTTATCAAGTTATCGCGTTTAGGGCCGTTGAGCTTGGGTCTCTGAACGTTATTCATGACGAGGGACTAGTTTTAAAAGTACCAACCTCGATGTTATTTATATAAGAGGTTTTGTCGATTTTAATTGATAATGCAAGTCGCCGCGATACGAGCCTATAGGAATTCCGACTGTAGCCTTGACGGGTTCTGGAGAGAGAAAAAAAAATTCCCACATCCCCTCGTACAAACTGTGTGGCACTTTTATGGCAACCTAAAGCTGCCGAGCCGAAATATGATGCATGATCAAGATAATCGCAAATTAATCTCATCCTTTCCGACAGCATCGATTCCCTGTCGCCGAACTGTTGCTAATACGCACCCATGAAATCACGTAGACGCGAAGTATGAGTAAGAGCAGTGATGTCCATGGCCAGAGGGTGACAAACCTGCTAGGATGGCATCAGAAGCCGACAAAGAACTCGGAAGAGACGAGATCCATCTTTTCACAATCTTTACTCTGGTACAATGACTCTAATCGTCCTCCAAGCTGAACCTTCAATCCTTGCTTCCTCTAAGTTCCATCGCAGCATGAATCACTTGCTCATTTGTTTTATACACTTCACTTTATGCTACGAAAAGCGGTATGCGCCATTCACGTTTCAGCAATGGACAATAACGCATTGATTGAGATACTCGTGCAGAACTATATCGAAAGCAACATCACAAAGCAAGAAATCACTTTACAAGATATTATGAGTCACATACGGGGGCATAGAGCAAGCGAACATGATCAACAAATATTTGGCATACAAGTTGCAAGTTATCGAAAACGCAGAAAAAAAAAGAAACAAGTATCTTATTTCGTCAAGGAATAAGAGCTATCATGAAAAATAAATATGGCCAACGCAAAAAGTGCCGCTATGTACTCGACTTGATCGTCATCCAAATCGAAGGGGATGTCGCAAGGCCAAACGGGAGTTTGGCAGTGGACCGTGTGAGTCATCTGCTGGATGCTCGATGAGCCAGGAAGGTGGCGAATATAGCGGCCCCAAGAAGGAGGCCCATTAGAAAAGTCGCGGAATGCCAGCGCTGCGCCTGGATCGGACCAAGCCAAGTGGAGTAAACCAATGACAACCGGCGAGACCCGGTGGCCTGCGGCAATGATAAAATTGGCAACGGTCGTATTGTTGCCGAAGGTGAAAGATAGGTATTCGTCGGTGAAGGGCATGGTTTCATCGTAGACCAAGTACTCGATGACGTTGGCACGGGCACCGTGAGTGGTCGCATTGGGATGAGATAAGATAATGACCAGGAACGAGGTGATGTAATAATGAGTATATATTGGCTCGAAGGGTTGGGCATTGAGGGAGGCCTCGACATCAGATAGGATGTCGAATGATAGGCGGCCAAGGCCAGCGCACCCCATATCTTGAGCTTTCGACCACAATATATCGCATGGATGAGCGAGGGCGGTCGCAGTTGATTCGGCCCCGATGAAAATGCGGCGGGAGGTGGTGGTTAGGTCGGTAGTGGCGCTTCGCAAGGCGGCCACGAGATGACGGCTGGAGAAACATGTCAGCAAGCCGTGACTAATGAAAGCTAATCATAAAAACGTGCATTATAACAAGAAAAGTAGCCATGGACCCAGTCACGTATGGCTGAGTCCTGAGGCTATCCCCAGAATAGGGGACTGAAAGTGGACGCACCCCACCTCGAGTAGTGGAGTTGTTGCCCATTGGAATAAAAATCCCGATGACTATTCCCAAGAATACGAAAGGGAGTAGTTGTGTAAAGGGGGACATGGTATATGCTTACCGCAGGAAGCATTCTGGGGGAGCAATAGGTTATATATCGGATTTGAGGGTGCAACCATATATTTTTCCCATCCGTAATCTTCTATGCCATAAGCACATCTGGGATTACTGCGGGTTATAGGACACTCAATCTAGAGAAGCTCAGGTCCGATGAATCTATTGACTGCGACTTACGGCCCGCCTTTGGGTAAGGTTGTCTACTGAGACGTTAAGTAGACTGTTATCGTTCCAGGCAGAGGTAGAGCGAGTGGCGGAGAAAACACTGAGTCAGAGAAAACGAAGACGATACTAATGACGAAACATCAAAAAAATTATTCGTGTAGATTCCCTTACGACGTACCTGTAAGAATGGATTGCCTCATCCATAGCCGAGGGAAGATGGAAGGAGAGAAGGCTGTAGAAGGTGGTAGAAACTGTCAATCATAGCAAACCGGAGGAAGTCACAGCTTACGATTGAAACATAAATGGTAACAAGAGACCAATTATCCGGTAAGACTAGTCTCCTAAGAGAGTATCACGGTGCGCCGTAAGACCTATTTGAAAGGGGAAATCTTTTCGAAGATCGCTCTCAAGATCGAGGAGACTGTGGGCGCTGGATGTCGGAAGAGAAGGATTCAAGAGCAGGGCACATGCGTAGGCCGATCCGGGTTTGCTTAGGTGGAAAGGATCGACTATCACAAGTAGCCACCAACGGTGTAGCAGTTCCCCTTTCTACATGCCACACGCTGTCGGATGCGATCTGATAAGGAATACGATTTTAGCGATGACAATGGGATAATTCCAGGGATCAAGCAAAAAGTACTTACCATGAACCAAACCACCTTTTGTCAACCGAAAACCCTTCAATTTATACGAGCATGTGGAGAGGGATTCGGGATTGGGGAGGAGACCCAACCTAACCCCGGATTTCTCGCTGAGAGGGAATCTGGACGATCGGGCCCCACAGTGGCGAAAGGGAGGGGACCTTCATGACGTCCGCGGAGGCCCGCACCATTGGAGCATGCCTTGGCCTGGGAAGGCGGCCGGGAGAGGCATCGTGCACGGACTGCGTGGCAAGCGCAACAGCGATCACGTTCACACGTCTGATCTACCGAAGCGTCCGCGTCATCATCCCTCCTCTGATCTGGATAAGGGCATGAGTCAGATTTCATTCCTTCCGTCAGGGTGTCCGAGCCACACTTATAGCACCTTTTCTTCTATTTAAGATGGCACATCTGGTCCATTGGCTCGGGAACTTATGATAAAGGCCGAAGGCCCATTCATGACGGAAGTTTCTCCATCATTCCGTAGCGTACTATCCCATACCTTCTGCGATATCCTCTCCCATATAAATGCAGACTTAGTCTTGCGACTCCATACTATTTTCCCACAAAGCCGTCTCGCAAAGTAACCTCGCCTTAACCTGAGCGTAGGACTTCCTGACTGATCACAATACTTTTGCAGTTCCTCGCGCCCTTCTGTACCACAGCCACTATGTGGCTAGGGATACAGATGTTGAGCACTCTCGACGGGGCGAGGTGTTCAGCATGCAGCGTGTTTTTAGAAAATTTAAACCCCTCAATCACATTGATACCCGGTAGATTTGCTAGCTCAACTGTCGGGACGGCCCCACATATATGGGTCGTCATACGACCTCTCCACCACCTCCAGGGCGGTCCACCCAGCCTGCCGGTATGTGGACCTTTTGTTTTCTCTTTTTCATTTTACTTATTGTATCTTCAGGTTTGGGTTTGATGTTAATACTAGCCCGGTTTATCCGGCTGGTAATTCACTTTCTCTAATTTTTGTTACATACAGCTGACTTGTTTCTTTCAGGTTGGGTTTGATGTTAAATACTAATATAATGTTCATGCATATGTAGTTGAAATATAACATGTTCATTATTAACTAAATTATACCTGTTAACTTCAAAACCCGCCTCAAGAACACTTTACCAGGTAGTCAAGTTAATCAATTGACTGCCTCCTTTCCCGCCCTCTTCTCTTGGCCAAATTTTCATCTTCTAGCAGGATGTAGAAGATCTAAGATTGCCCTAATAGATTTGCCTCAGAGTGAGTCAACAGAAGCTCTACATTATTTTAGGCCCCACATGAGGCTCATGTCACTGGTGTGCTGCGGTATAGAAGGCATTAACCCCTTTTCAATGTTGGCAGAAGTTTCGCGAAACTCATCTATCAAAGTAGCGCTTCTCTTCTATGCCGATTAGAAGCATGAAATGACATCAATGTTTCGAGTCATCTTGAAGTTTGCCGTGCGACCTGGGTAATAGTAAGGGCTTAGCGACTGCGCGTCGAAAATGACTAGGGTTCATGTGGTAGTGGACAACTGAGAACAGGTAATATTCGACGCATGTAAAACATTGGAAAGACATATTTCAAAATACAGAACAAAAAGCGGACTGAAAGCAGGTTGACAAGCATACAAAGCAACAAGACAAATTCATAGCAATTTCAAAGCATTCCGAGAGTAAACAATAATCGTAAAGTCATAAGTATCACAAGAATTGTAAAGCGGTCACTGGGCTCTGGACCTCAAGCTGCGAATCGATAGCACTCTGTCGATGGAATCTCATAATTGCAGCAACCAAGAGGGCTGCAATATACTCTATGTCTTCATCGGAGAGCGCAAACGGTCCAGTGGCTGCCTCCAGGTCAACATCATGAGCAGCGCGCGAGTTCGGTATGATAGGAAGGGTGCCGAAGGATTGTCCCTGGGAACGATGGATATTACGAACAATCTCCTGGATGCTGAGATAGTTCGGAGTCGGTTGGACATAAGCAGTCCAGGAGGAAGGATTTAACGAGAAAACATGGAAGGCTTCAGTAACCATTGCATCTTCATCGATGCGACGTAAAACAGCTAACGCCAAGGAGGCGGAGCGGGAGATTGTGATCCGAACAAAAGAGGAGACGTTGTCGTCCAAGATCGGAGAAAATGATGCGTTCCCGTTCCTCGCAAAGGCGTTGGATATATCATCATATAGAGCGGGACCAAACATCTCGCGAAGGTTGAAAGTAGAAAACAACTCCAACAGGATGCGAGTGATCAACCTACGAACGTAGGCAGCTTCTTCTTGTCGGATGAACGTCCCTCCATGGATGGTCGTCATACTTCCAATGTTGAATAGAGTCTGCTGTACAGCTCTTTCAAGCCCCGCCCATCCTAGGGCGCGGGCACTAGCCCAAAGCATCACTCGATAATCACCGACGGAATTGGTCGGCTCACGAGCACCGTTAGGGCCTTCACGGCTGGAGGTGGTGGAGTTATGATCGTTGGAATACAGCGCATTCCAGAGGGCTGTTATAAAGCTGGTTCTGGTAATGAATGGTTAGCGTGTGTATGATGAAGATGAAATACACTCACAACAAGCCCTGAAAGTCAACAGCGCCATTAACCACACCAGGGGGTGGACGGAATTGGTGAGAGCCGCCAGCGTACAAGGGCGGTGGGCGGGAGCCTCCAAAAGATGTAGTGTCCATCGGGAATAAGACAGAGCACACTATTCCTGCGAAAACAAACGGCAAGAGGCGTAGGAAGTTGAGGAGCATGTTGCAAAGCCCATCTAAACAAAAGCGGAGTGAAAGAATATATACCACGAACACTATGAACCTGAACCTTCGAGACACTCTTCAGAAGAGCGTAGCTGCTGCTTCGTATAGACCGGTCACCAGGGTGCCTGTACTAAGCCTTCTGCGATGGATCTTGACGAGGAAAGTTAATCGTAAGTGAGTGAATGGCGAACCAGAGTCCGAGACGCGGATAAAAATATTAAGAGCGATTGGTATGAGTGAGTTGAGAACTGGTCCATCAAAAGATGGCC
Organism: Agaricus blazei; assembly: GCA_029719445.1. Taxonomy (NCBI): domain Eukaryota; kingdom Fungi; phylum Basidiomycota; class Agaricomycetes; order Agaricales; family Agaricaceae; genus Agaricus; species Agaricus blazei. The sequence continues at coordinate 364,262 of SSNC01000019.1, forward strand.
ATCGTGCGATGACAAAACCAGATAAAGGATAAAGTGTGTGGGAGATGTGGGGACGGAGAAATTGACGTAGCGCAGGTTACTTGGATTACATAGATCCTGATTCTCCAAAGGGTATGTTGGTACCAGGTGCCTGGTGTAGATCCTGCAACCACAACTGCGCGTTATTTCAGGATATAGGGTTGTGCTGTAAAAGAGCCGGTTCTTCGAAGTAGTTCACCTGAGAGACAAAAAATTTTCATACATGTGTTTTGCGATATGAGCTGTGCGGATCACGGTTTGCGCAGAGGGCCGGGATTCACGGCCCGCTGATATCTCCGCTTCAACACTCCATCAAGAATCAAGAATCACGAATCAAGAATCCAGATAAGGAATGGAATCTTCGCGAAGTAATCACGCTCTGAGTATTACGGGACGTTGACTCTAAACCCACCATTATTACTCGCTGCAGCTGTTCTATCAGTATCGTCCAATCAGTCACTGGTCTGCTACTCGGTCCCGTAGCTGCGGCCAGACGCAGTCTTATCCAGAAAATCTACATATGTCGTCATCGGATGGCGTATTAGGTGGGGGCTGTAGCCATGGGTAGACCAGCTGCACCAACATTGCAATTTCTGGCTACTCCAGTCCTTCACCGTTCTACAAGCTTTAAGCTCCACGGATAGAAACTACCTGAGGGCGGGTATTAGGTTCACTCTCTTTTTGTAGTCCTGATTCGTACATTGACCCATGTCCTCTTTGACAGGCCTACGCCTTTCATCTTTACATCCATGTTCCTCAGATTGAGTCGACAAGATCTCCATCTCTCTACAGTCGTTAAAGGCGGTCACGCTACTTCTAGAATGAGTACAATTCTACTGCCGATAATTTTTGAATAGTAATTTGTGGACAGTGACTTCTTAGCGTCCACGCCATAATATTTAAGTCCCAATGAACTATCAAGTCCAAGGTCCGTATATGGTTATCAGTTTGCCTGAGGAGAGCTGGAGAACTCAATGGGGGGTGGGGGGTGTAATTGATTCACTCTTCCAGGACAACTTCGGAACTCATACACAGCCATAGGTATCAGAATCTACTGACGAAAAAGTATTGTATAAAACAAATTGGCAGGTCAGCCAGACAGCAAGAACGGTTTACTAATTGACGTGTGCACAACTTCAATACTGAAAAGTTCGGACCCATCTCCAGATTGCAACTCTAGGATTAGTAGCATTCCTGTGTTCCTTGGTTCACCGTCCTGCTAGCAAGGCCTATTCGCACAACATATAGTATATTTACTGTATGTCGTAGGTTCAGCACAGAATTAGAAAATAAAATCACTTCTGTTTTGCTTGCCTAGTCAGATACATCACTCTTCTCAGCGACCAAACTAAAATGTTACTAAAATTCTATTAGCTGCCTCATTGCTCCCAACCAGGGTCGAACTGGTGATCTCCGGATTGCATGACAAACAGTCGTCACTCATACCGAATATGAGACCGGCGCTCTAACCAACTGAGCCATGGAAGCTTGCTGAAGGCGCATTATCGGTAGGTCAATGCGCCTCGCGAATGAATGTCCGCGACAAGGAGGACAGGTAATGCAGCACAAGTTATAAACTTGGTTCCCCTGATGAGGCTGGGGCATTGGAAGAGTGAGTCCCAATAATTTTTGATGCCCGGAACAGTAAACGTGGTTTTTGTCCTCGCTCCTGACTGTATGCTACTGCTTCCAGCTCTGGCTCACATTCACCACCTTCTCTTGGGACCTTCGGCAAAATTCAAGTTCCTGGTTTGTATTTGACCAGCTGGGATGGCTGATCCACAGTTTCACGTCAAAGGAGTTTCTAGTAGGTGAAATTTGATGATTTTTGCTTTCCCCACACCCACAGACTCCCTCTTAGAGTTTTGTTTCTTGTACGAAAGTGGGGTCATTCATTGGGACGTGGGCCCTCCTAACATGATAATATCAGACTCGGGACGTCATAAATCGACTTTGACCACAGCAAGATCGCTTCTGAAATGACCAAGGTAATGGAACAATAACGGAACAACTTGATAATCGGGATTTTTCCACCTTCGAGGCAACAAGTTCTGTTATAGATTCGCAGTTCCTCTGGAGAATTCCAAGTCGAACCACAACTTGTGCAGGTTTCCACTGGCCACTAATAGGAGGATCGTGTCTGTGTTGCTTGTTTCGCCCGCTTATCATTTTGAGGCAGACACTTGGCCCTGTAAATTCATTTGGAGATCCTTCAAAAGAAGAGAAAGCCCTTACGGTTCGCCTTAGCGCCTTGTTGCTGGTTATTATGACAATGGCCCCCGGCAGAAAGACAAGACGGTATGGAACGCCGCTATATTAGTTTCAGGAACAATCTCAGCATTATGATGTCACAATATTCAGACTACTTCAAGGACCTCTTACCTCTTATGGGGAAATGGCATGCGTTTGTACGGATGCATGCCGCTACGAAGTGAACACCATCTCCCTCATCGCGGTCTCAGCAAACTCATAAAGGACGCCATAGAAAGTTTAGGGCCGGGTACTGAAGAGGGTTATGCGGCCGCTGCCAAGGAAGAAAAGCGAAGACGTGAGGAAGAAAAGGTTGGTATGGCGGAAACGATTTCGAAACAGATGCCAGTGTCCGGTTTGGTCAAAGAACGGAGCCAGCCATTGGTTATAGTAGATGTCCCGTTAGTTTCGTCTTCTGCTCAGATACCAGAAGCCGCCACAACAGACCCTAGATCTTCGAGTCCGCAATGTCAAGTCCGTAACTCAACTGTGCAAAGTCCCGAAAGTAACCGGGTTGCGAAGAACTCAAGGAGAGATATGCCTGATGACCGAACTTAGCTTATCCTAATCCAACATTGCTCGTAAAAAATTATAGACGTTGTTAGTGTCACTGTCTCTAAATGGCGACCACATTGACTCGTAATTGACGGCAGGAGAACGTGTGTGTTTCAGAAGTACTCCATGACATTTCATTGAGAACAGCTTTGAGAGGGTCGTTTGAACCTCCATTCATATGTTATCAATAACGGGCAAGATACCCCGCCCCTCCTCTCACATTAAGAGTTTAATCAGTAAAGCTAATGAGAAGTCGTTGTAGACCGTGTAGGATACAAATGTGCATTTTTGCACTTTTCCTAGTCGAGTCAGTTTCTCGGACTAGTAGCAAGCTTATTCGATGCGGAGCAGCGAATTTGTTGGCAAGGTGCCACCTCGGAACTCGGAGTGATGGGTAAAGATCCGTCCCTGGACCCTGAACAGAGTTACGTCGGCACGTGCTTCTGTTGATGCATAGATAACCAATCAGATTTGACGTTTTAAAAGTTAACCTCGGGTAAAGCAGGAATGATCAACGGTCTTTCGAGGCTGTGGCATCGCTGCATTTTTATTTTTATTTTGCTCGTGTTTGATGTCAAATAGGTGTAACACATATCCCCCATGAGTCGCGATGTATAGTCTGAATTTGTTTTCGTCTGTTGCGATGCAACATTGAAAGGTTTAATCCGTTGCAACCGGGTCCTTTCGGCCGAGTTGCGGGCAGGGTTGATTCATTCCGTTACCACTCAGCCTCAAGCTTTGTTTGTCAGTTCCTGAAGGGTACGTATACTAACGATATAGCGGGCGCTCTACTGGGTGTTTCAGCTCGACGAAACTCTGCAACATATGGACTCTGTCACACTCAACACACTTAGCATCTGGCTGTGCATTAGAGCCGATAGTTATCTCATAACTCACAGATAACATGACAGAAATCGAGAGCTATAAAGGCTCGTCTGGTAAGTCGTTAAACCTCATTCCTCAATCATGGTCGATCTCCTACACTTCGTCATCATTGCACTTGCCTGTGCTGCTCCTGCCATCGCCTTTCCAGCACATGCGTCGTTGGCTGGTTTACGGAGAGAGGATCTCGACAAAGTGCTACCTACTCTCAAGTATACCCCTCCGCCACCACCACCGGGCCCGCTAGAATTCAGTGGAACCAAACTGGTCAATGATGCTGATCATCCGTTCATGGCTGCTCGACCAAGTGATATACGCGGACCATGCCCAGGCTTGAACACACTCGCCTCCCACGGAGTCAGTACACTTTCCAGTTCCAGTTCCGAATGAGCAATCTGACGCCTAGATCACACAGTACATCAACCGTCACGGTATCACGAGTTGCTCAGAAATTATCACCGCTGTAATGGAAGGTCAGTTATCTCTAATATATCTGTTAAATGTGATAAGGTTGCTAAAAATATTCGGGGCACAGGATTCAACTTTGACAACGACCTTGCGAAATTTACATGTTATGCTGCATTCCTCGTAGATGGCAATCTCATCACCGACAAGCTCAGTATTGGTGGTAAAACTCATGAGACTGGTCCGGACCCTCCCAGCCCGGCTACTGTGGCCGGTCTGAATACGCATAACGTATTTGAAGGAGACACCAGCATGACTCGAGGTCAGTTCCATTCACAACTTTTGACAAACATCCCCAGAAATTGAGTTTTCCATCTCCTCCCCAGCCGACGCCTACTTCAATGGCGATAACCACAGCTTCAATGAGACTCTATTCCAAGGGGTACATTTATCTCTCCTTCCCATCTTCTCAACCAAACTAACAAATCCCTCAACAGTTCGTCGACTACAGCAACAAATACGGCGGCGGAAAATACAACCTCACAGTCGCCGGCGAATACCGCTACAAACGAATCCAAGATTCCATAGCCACCAACCCCACCTTCAACTTCGTCGCCCCCCGTCTCTTCTCCGCCTACTCCGAATCCGTCAACCCCATCAACTTCTGGGTAGACGGCCGCCAAGATGACGGTCAACTCTCCCTCGACGTCGCTCGCAGCTTCTTTGACAAAATGCGCTTCCCAGACGATTTCCATAGGGCCGCACGACCTATGGATAATCATAATGAATTGGATGTGCTTGCTGCTCATCCTATCGAACCGGGTACCAACATTAATGGAGTCAACACTTATACTCCTGATCCTACTTCTGGAACGTTGGCAGACAAGTGTACTTTGTACGAGAACCACGTTAACCGGACTGTGCGGAGTTTATACCCGAACCCGACGGGTCATTTATTGGACGCTTTGAAAATCAACATGCACTACTTTTACACTTCAGTTCAGGGTAAAGGATGCAAAGAGATTTTCCCTTACGGCAAATGAGATTTGCCAGGCAGCTGTTGTAGGAACATTTCGGACTGACAAACTGGACATTTGTACGAGATTATTTGGATGTATGTTATGGACTTTGAGCTTAATGTAGTACATGTACAACTTATAAGATATTGTACGAGAACCTAGTAATGTATAAATTATTGCAATGCTATCGAAGTTCAACCTTTTTGTTTCGATATCACCAAATTCTCCTCAGGTTGAGACACTTTCCTTCCTAAATGTCGATTGTGATTCTCCCGTCATACCCTCAACGTCAAGGAGCCCGGGCGCGGACAAGGGTTACACGCGGACTAACACGAGGGAGCGCGGATGTGTGAAGGTTGAGGAGGTCTAACATAGGCAGGGAGTATATTTCTGGTAGCCCCTCAACGTCAACCCTGACCCCTAATGAAACATTGCATCAAGGACATGTAGAGTGTTGCGTATATATCCCCGAAAACCAAAGTAATATATCTATATCTAAATTAAGCAAGGTAAATACGTCTAAAGTTAACCTAAAAACAAAAACAACACCTCATACCAACCTACGTCCTCGCCCTACCCTTGCCCTTCATCGAACGCGCCGTCCCCGCCGCATCCATCGTCGCACTAGAACTCCTCCCAACCTTCAAACTCGGATCCTCCACATAATTCTTCAACAGCGTCGTCAAATCCGGCGCCTGAACCCACGCCCTCTTCGCCTTGGTCCTAATCTCCGTCATATCCATCACCTCAATCTCCCCCGACTTACGCCCATCTTCCCTCTTTCCATCACTCCACGTAAACCTCCCCTTCCTTTGTCCTCCTTCCCCCTTATGCCTGCTCTCGTAATCCTCCACCAGTTGTTTGATAGACGCTCTAACAGAGAACACCTCCCCCCTCCCCAACTTGCCTCTCCCTTTCCCTTTCCCCTTCTGATTTTTCCCCTTCGTATCTTTTTGCGAATAACTGATAACCTGCAAAGCCCAATCCAAAGCTACCTCAACCCGTTTTTTAAGCTCCTCTGTCGTTTTTTGATCGGAAAACACTACCGAATTGCGGAATAACATCCACATGTAAAAGACCAGAATTTTATGGAACGATTCGAGGAAAGACAATGTTTCTTCTGTAAGTTGCGGTATGAACTGGTTCTGTTTGACATTTGTCGAAACCGCAGACGACGACGAAGGTTCTTCTTTCCCAGCAGAAGTAGCAGCATCAGTCGCCGCCCCTCTTCCCTCCTCTTCCTTTTTCGAGTTCATCATCGCCTCCTGAGCCTGATGATACAACTTCATCTGTGCCTCCGTCGACTCCAAAACCTCCATGAACCCCCTCGTCTCCGCATTCTCATTCGCATGAAACTCCTCCTGCAAAAGCAGACTACTCTCTTCCAACACAGATTTGATATCACCCACATCCATATCTTCCCTCTGCTTCTTGATGATTACCTCAAAGCACTTCAAACATAGATTGTCCCTCCAAGCTACAGGACTAACCATCCAACACGCCTTCTCCGCCCAAGTCAACTTCCCTTTCGAGTGTTTCTCAATCCATGAACACATCCTCGATAATCTTGTCAAGGATCCAGGGCTAGCGGTGTTGATGTATTTGTAAGATAGTGGTAGCGAAGAAATATAGATATGCGCCATGTGAACCGATTCAAGAAGGGAGGTACTTGGTTTATCAAAAGGTGACAAGGCTTTGGATTTCACGAGTACCGGAAGGGAAGAGCAAAAAGAATCCATCGAGCCGAATGTGGGTCCGACATATGCATGTTGTAATGTGGGTGTTGTCGGGTGAGAAAGGGCATCTTTGACAAAAGGTAGATCTTTGTCTAGCAATGTCGTAACGTAACCACCTGGTGGTGAAGATGAATCGATCGAATGGCCATATCTGCCTGCACGACCCGCTATTTGCTTTGTTTGAGATATAGAAAGAGGGACTAGAACCGGTGTTGCTCCGTCTCCTTTGCTTACAGAGTCGAAAATGATACGCCGAATTTTTCTGCACAATTGGGATCAGAGGTATGATGGAACGGGACGAGCGACAATACGCACAAATTTAACCCCATACCGATAGCATCGCTCCCAATAATGACGTCGAACCCGGAATTAGGATCGTTGAACAACGAGGCCTGTTCACTCCGAATTTCGGGCGGCAATTTGCCATATACAACGGCACATTTCAAACCACTCCGCTTCTCAATCTCGCTCTTGATGGAAAAGATCCTATTCCTGCTAAAGGCGACGACGCAGTCACCCTTTTGGATATTTGAATAGTCGTTCCCCAGACTCTTATCTTCGACGTACAAAGGGGTCAACCTTTCATACTCCCGAACCTCCAACTCATCACCTGTTTCGGCTAACAAGGCTTTGATTATTGGTACGGCGCTGGCTTCACCGCATAGATGGAGCTCCTTTGCGGAAAGCCCTAGAACGGCGTTAGTCCAGGCAAAACCACGTTCGGGGTCGCCTATCATTTGAATCTCATCTATGACGCCGACCTCGTATTCCGTACGAGTGGAGAGCATTTCGACAGTGCAGGATAAGAGGCCGGCGTGGGGGTCTACGACCTTTTTTTCTTCCCCAGTAAGCATGTTGGTGGGGCGAGAGTAGGGAGAAACCACGGCTGAACCGGGATCAGAGTAGAGAGCAGAAGTGGGGGAGGGAGACGGATGGCCATCGACGTTGGGTGGTGGCTGTTCTACGCCGAGCGGGACGATTTGACCGAGATTGAGGCGTTCCCAAATTTCATGCGCGAGCAGGCGCAATGGGCCGGCATACACGCCGGTCTTTGCAGCAGCCAAGGCGCGCAAAGCGTGATGGGTCTTGCCACTGTTCGTGGGGCCGACATGCATGATGACCTTTCTCTGCATTCGTCGCGTGAATGGATACTCCTCCGCCGGTCTGCGGAAGGCGGCCTCGGCTATATACCTCAGGAGCTCGAGAAAGCTGGGGTCGATTTTCTGTTCAGCGACCAGACGGTCGAGGACGGAGGAGTCGGAGGGGTGGCGACACCAGGAGAAGAAAATGTTGGAAAAGGTGATTTCGGCTTCAAACTGACGGGTGAGGGGGGCCCAACGGGGGATGGCGGTGGTGGGTTTGGTGGCGAAGCGCGAGAGCTGGTACTTGGCCTGGTTTTCGGGCGTCGAGAAGAAGCCCGAGCCGCCAGCCTCGGCAAAGGCGGCCAAGGCAGCGGTCATGTCGGCGGTGGCGAAGCCAAAGTTCTCGTAGCGGGCGAGGGTGCGCGGGTCCTGCGACCACTGCGCGACATGGGCCTCGAAGTACTTGTAGGCGTTCTCGGGGGCGAGGTGGTCCGGCGGGGCGGACTTGGCCTGGGCGAGCGTCGGCGGGAGAAAGGGCGAGGCGTGGGTGTCGGCGAGGAAGTGCGGGGCCCGCGGCGGCTGGCCGGACTTGGGGCGGGGCCTGGGCTTGGACTTGGACTTGCCCCGGCAGCGGATCTGCGCGGGGCCCGTCGAGCGGGCGCAGGCGGTGGCCAGTCGCTTCAGCATGGCCTCTGCGAAAATCTGCTTTATTTTTATTTTTCATCCGCGCCGCGCTGTTTGCCGCTGTTTGCCCCTCCTCTCCATGCTCCCGTGGCTCAGCGCGACCGGAAAGCGCCTCGCCGCGCTCAGCCAGGTCCGTGCGTCCGTCTTCCAGACCGCATTCAACCCCACCAATGTCCGCACCGGCGCAAAATACCTCAGGCGCCGTCTCCGCGGCCCCGCCATGGTTGCCTACTACCCCGCCAAGCTCGACATGGCAGACATCGTCAGGCGCTACCCGTCCCTCGAGATGGTCAACGAGGAGGAGCAGACGAGGTTCGAGGATATCGAGTTCAAGAAGAAGAGAGGCAAGGGCGCTCCCAAGAAGGCTAAAACAAAGAGTGCGTTTCCTGCTTGACGGTCCTACGCTACTCTCCTCTGACATTCCCCCTTCTCTTCCAGGCGACTCTCGTAGAGCCGGCAAGAGGCGGTGATTTGAAATTAACGTAGCACAATCGCATTACTCCATATCCATATTACCTTATTTCATCCTGTTCAGACCACGCTCTAGAGAAATCTACAATTCTCGGCACAGCCACCTGTACTTTCCTCGAGATCACCGGCTCCTTCTTCGACTACCAGAGGAACTCTTTCTGATTCCAAGTGTCACATGTCGTTTAAGACGCAAACGAAGCCAGATTGTCATTACTAGCAGTTCGTAAATAGTCCATCAGTCGTAAGTACATGTGCTACCTCAAACCAAGTCCATGTACTCTACCCATTAACACGTAAAAGTCCAAAAAGTTTTAAAACGAAGCAAAACATTCACTGTCCATAAGGGAAAATCTCTTTACACCCTCTGCCCTCCACCGAAGTAAAGAAGAAATGCATATTAATCTTCAAAGCGTCCAGCAAATCTCCCGTCGGGTTCGGGTACAAACTCCGCACAGTCCGGTTGACATGGTTTTCATATATCTTGCACTTGTCCGGAAGCGTTGCAGAAGTAGGATCAGGAGTATAAGTGTTGACTCCATTAACATTGGTACCCGGTTCGATAGGATGAGCGGCAAGCACATCCAACTCATTCGCATTATCGAAAGGACGTGCAGCCCTGTGGAAATCGTCTGGGAAACGCATGTTCTGGAAGAAACTGCGTGCAACTTCGGGGTCGAGCTGACCATCATCTTGACGACCGTCTACCCAGAAATTGATCGGGTTGACAGCTTCAGAGTAAGCAGAGAAAAGACGGGGGGAGACAAAGTTGAAAGTGGGATTGGTGGCTATGGAGTCTTGGATTCGTTTGAAGCGGTATTCACCAGCGACGGTGAGGTTGTACTTTCCACCACCGTATAAACGGCTATACTCCACAAACTGTCGCAAAACCGTCAGTCAATTGTGTAGAAACTAAAGGCGGATAACATACCCCTTGGAAAAGTGTCTCATTAAAGCTATGGTTGTCACCAAAGAAAGCATCCGCTAAAGAAAATATCACACTCAGTCATCACAAACACTCCTCAAAAAGCGCAAAAACAAACCTCGAGTCATACTCGTATCTCCTTCAAACACGTTATGCGTATTCAATCCAGCCACAGTAGCCGGGCTAGGAGGATCCGGACCAGTCGCAGAGGTCTTCCCACCAATACTGATCTTATCCGTAATAAGATTGCCATCCACCAAAAACGCAGAATAGCAAACAAATTTCGCAAGGTCGTTTTCGAAATTGAATCCTACCAAAAAAAAAAAATATCATTAACTTCCGCAAATATAAGCATTGGAAAGAATAATGACTAACCTTCCATTGCGGCACCGACGATTTCTGAGCAACTGGAAATTCCGCTACGATCAATATACTAAGAGTAAAGGTCAGATTTCAGCTCAGAACAGAAAGTGAGAGGTATACTAACTCCATGAGAAGCGAGTGTGTTCAAACCAGGGCATGGTCCGCGTATATCACCCGCTCGAGGCTCCATGAACGGATGGTCAGCATCATTAACGAGTTTAGTTCCACTGAACGCCAGCGGGCCAGGCGGTGGTGGTGGACGGGTATACGTGAGAGTAGGTAACACCTTATCCAAATCATCTCTCCCCAAACCAGCCAAAGAAGCATACGCAGGAAAGGCAAAAGTAGAAGAAGTAAAAGCAAGCGTAAGAGTGATTAATTGTAGAAGGTGGTTGAACATGATTAAAAAGTGAAAAGTGATGTTTTTTTACGACCTACCAGACGAGTTTTTATACTTTTTCCCCCTTCTGCCATGCTTACTCTTGAAACAAGCGTATTTGTTCTGCATGCATAGCCCACTACTCAGAACATTGAGATCACGATCGCAGATACGGCGAGCGCAGTACTAAAAATAGTCATCAATCATCAGCCCCTAGAAAGTCCCCCCATAAATGTGTCTGATACAACAAGATCAGCACCGGTATGTCGTCATATTTCAAATTCAACTTTGTCGTGCCCTATCTCTTTTTTTTTGGCAAGCCTTTTTAGTTAGCAACACTTTGTCAACACGCCTTCTTTCCCGCCATGTTAGACTTTTTTAAGACGGCCTCAGTATACAAATTTGATTGAACAAAGTATCTGCTATACCTCCCGTTCTCAACTCCTAATGGAACAGTTGAGACAGTAGGTCCTCTCGTCCCTGTCTAACCTAGCACCTCCATTTGACCTTTATTGAATAACCAGAAAAAAGTGCTCAGGGGGAGAAGGGAAGGAGGAGGGAGATTTCCCTTGTCCAGGGTCGGTTTGAATTCACGGCATGCTCGGGCGATGCCTTCCCCTCCACCCCCCCAGATGATTACGTTTACAAAGTACTATTGGTATAACACCGCCAGTACTACCTTGTTCCGACGACAGGTTAGAATTTATGTTTTACATAGGGGACAGGATCTATCATATGTTACACTGCTTTTGGTACTTTGACAGGGTCGTAAGATAACACGGCTAAACGGCAAGCCCGGACTGAATACATTATCAAGTTGATCCTTAAACCCCCGAGTTGTGATAGGTGCCATGGCCCATCATCAGAAGAGCTGTGTTAACATAGAACTTTGCCCGAGTCATTCGTTCACATCCAGAATCACATCTTCACTCGGAATATCCTTTTGAGTTCTCAAATTGACAAAGCTGCCTCGTGTCAAATCATTCCATTTCTGCAAGACTGAAACATCCACTCTTATGAAGTATATAAGCGCCGTATATCACCGGTTTTATCCTCTATGGATTGACAGTCAGGAGGCGACTTGTCGCTTCACGGGAGGACAGGAAACGGAATTTTTTGCCCCTCAAGAAAAATACGAATGAAGATTTTGATAAACACGTAAAGCTGTTGCAGTGTTTTTCTTGAATTTCCAAATCTGAAACAACCGCGAAGTGTTTTGAACTTATGTTGAAACAAATTACAGCCAATTGTTCTATATTATTTGTGTGTTTATCCTGACTCGGCTATCTAACATATGGCTAATAATAGGTTTGATAAAACTCCTATACATTATACTGAACTTGTTGTATAAGAAAGTCACCATAAATACCAAATATACCGCATTTCTGAATCACTATCTTGTATGGGAGTTTTTCTAACATTTTTTTGATCATATGTTAGTTAGCCAAGTCAAGAAATAGTACATAACGTTTTACAAAAAAACACCAGTAGCTCATTCTTTCATACTAAACTTGAAATATGATACCGGAGCTTGTTCTGTGTTTTGATTAAAAAATACTCCGAAATAAATCAATAAGAACCCCTAGGGTTTATGGTAACCCGCACGCAGTGTCGGTCCTTGCTCATCAGGTGAATTTCACATTACTTCCCCTTGGGTTACTCGGTTCGTATAGCCATCCCGGAAATTGGCTCTGTCTTGCGGGCTTGAACCTAGAGATTGATTTCTCATAGATCGTTCTCAGTCACTCTGTTCTTTCAGGCATTTATTACCTTGTCAAATCGTTGTCTTTCTGAGTATTACCAATGGTCTATCGGGAGGCAAACCCTGGATTATTTGTGTTGACGCTATTCTTAGACCACTGTTCCCGAATGATCGCCAATTTACGTGATCTCTTTCCGCGATGCTCAGATGCTGATACATGTAAGTCTCGGCCCTGTCCTCAGGTTCGAGTATTTCACCATCAGCAAGACATACCTGTGCTCAGTGTTCACCCCTCATCGATAGGGTTGCGGGAAAAACCTCCGGCCATTTTTTTCCCAAGTTACCACGACCCCCATAAAAGGGGTTATTGAACGGTTTTTCACTAGGTTATCAAACACGTGATCATATCTATTTTTGGCAGCGGTACAATGGTGCCAAGGTTGGGAAAGCGGAGAAGGCTGGTAATAGAGAGGTGTTTGTTGGGAATGAGAGCCTCTTCGATAGGTTTGGTACCTCCATGTCTTCTGCAATGTCTGTTTTTTTTTTTTCATTTCCATTGATAATGTCGCGACACGGCCCTCAATCGAGTGTAACTGTTCTATCATGTGACCTAAGTTATCTACTTCGACGACCCCCGCCCCCGGTGAATAACTATAATTAACCGGGTATATTACCTGGGAAAAACCTCTTGGTGAAAAACCTAGGGTTTTTCCCGCAACCCTACTCATCGATATATACAATGATCACTATCTCGCAGCCATTTTATACTGCAGCATACACTAGGGAACACTGGTCAACGAAATGAGTAATGAATACTAATAATGACATGCAAAAAAAAAAACAAAGGAAAAGAAGAAACTTTTATATCAGAAGATCAAACAAATTCATTTCGTTATCTTCCATCCATCCCATCCAGATCTCCCACCAATCCTAGCACCGGAAATCACTTTCAACCCTGCCTCACGAATCTGGGTCACAACAGTAGCAGCAATAACAGCCGCGGCTATTGGTGCCCAAGAAGATGCCACGCAGCGCAAAGGTCCATGTCCGAATAAAAGCCTAAGTGCATCAGCTTGCGTTTGCTGTGACCTTTGCGTCATTGATTTTTTCTTATGACGTCGAGGATTGAAGACGTGGGCATCCTCTGACCAGATCTCTGGATCTAGAAGGACCGCCTCTATATTAGCCACGGCGCATATCGGTTCATGTGGCGAGATACGAGGGGAGAAGATGCGATAGAAGAGGTTTGAGAATGTGTTAAGGGTTGTGTAGTTCCGGATTCGGGAGATTCGCTTTACGGGAGGGTTAAGTCTCATAGACTCTACCATAAAATCCCGCACGCTGAATTCATGTCTACCAATCGGTGCATTGAACTTCTGACTGGTAGGCTCCTCGGCGTGAAGGAATTCCTGGAAGAGTCCTTCGTAGCTCTTGTCTTCTTGTATACGGGCGATAATGATTGCACAGACCCGCCACATAGTTTCCCATGTGGGTACAACGAAATCGATTGGGTTGGCAAAGCCTCTTTCCGGCGAGATCAGTTGCCGTAGATGAAATTGCAGGTGATCGGAAAGTGAGGAAATTATCGATGATGTCTCCTCGGATCCCTTGTCCTGCGATTTCGAATGCGTCCAAAGCTTGTTAATCCCTGTAGTTACCGCCCCCAAAGATCTGATGTCCAGTTCATCAACATCCTTCCCAATATTGAGCAAACCGACCAGGATCGTCCTCAAGACCACAATTTGAACAAAATGGTCAAAAGGGATATCCTCGTCGGTATGGGAGAGAATGATGGATGAGTATTCCTGCAATGAAAGTTCGACTGCCTGGCTGCAGACGTCCTGCAGCCTAGTCCACCCGAATGAGCTTTGCGCATCCTTGAGCAGCCGATGTGATAATTGGACGAATTTAGCATGAATGCCAAGGTCCGCATCAACAAATGTATTTGTCAACTTTAGAATGTGAGCCAGGCTGTTGTTGGCGGCGGCCCGTTCCCGAAGTAACTCCTGAAGAGCGGTCTGTGGAGGATGGAGAAGGGCTGTGATAGAGGTTAGAGTTGCAAATGAAATGACAACGGGACCGTGTTGGCTCTGAGGCCTAGAACGACGGCCCAAAAGTCTTTGAGAGAGTAAGAAAATTAATATGGGGGAGAAGGCTAAGGCGAAGAAAAGCTCTCGAATGCAAGGCATAGTGCTAGCGGTTGCTTTGGACTCGAAGGCTTATCAGTCCTCTCCTCTGATTGTGTAGTTCTTTTATACGTTTTTACTAGTAGCATAGATCTCCAAAACACGTCATATCCGCAGTGATACAGCATCTCCTTACCGAAGAAAAGCCTATACAGCGTAGAATGCTCATAAGCTCATTATTCGGGAGTACTAATTTGGGGAAGATGCTGCGAAGATAAATCCATCTTGAAGCATTGCTGTTCTTCCGTGGTTGATTTTTTATGAGCTTCTCCTGGTTTTGCTGTTTCCAGCGGTGACGGACGAAAATATGCCCACAGCCTTGTTCAGGATTGTGATGACTGACTCATTAGCACCCTTTTCTAAATAATTCTGGAATGCTGATTGGTCAGTAGAAGTGTCTTTGTAAAGGCAGTACGCGTAGTAAACTCGGCACGGTTAAACGCTCTAGAGCGCGCTCATATAACGATATGTTTCAGAGATATTGGCTTTGCGCAGGTCGGGATCACGAGCATCATCGCAGATTCTAGAACCACGCGGCTTTTTCGCCAAACCTCCCTTCGCTTCCTCGTGTTGTCCTTACCTTCCTGTGTGCCTTTGTTGGTATCTTGTATCATAGCTTCTTGGACTATATACATGCGCATCTAGCCAACTAGTGCGACACGATGAAGGGTGAGAAGCTTCCGGACCGAAACCAAGTCTGAGGTGGCGTTATAATTGTTTTGACCCTTTGTTGAACTTTAATTTTATAGATGGGAGGGCGTCCAAATGCCAGGGAGTTGACACTATTTGATAGAATGAGTTAGTCATGAGTGATGAATGGAAGGATACGTTTACAGGATGTGATTGAGATTCAGGGCTGTAACAAAATTCCCATTTCGTTTGAGGTAGGGTTGACAGTTTTACACTAATATTTACTACGAAAATACTCTAGGAGAGCTCCAAGAATTGAGAGTGGAAAAAAGATGAGCCAAATGCGAGAGAAGACACTCTTTCTAAAAGAAGCAGAATCAGTTAGACCTCCGGGATCGTGGGCAAGAAAGGCCGACTTTTGTATGGATGAATAGAACTACATAACAACGTTTTGGGGGTAGAATATCAAAATGAATGATACCCGAGTTAGTACAAGTCTCGACTACGTTTTATGATCTATGGAACAAAACAGACCTATCATGTGGGTGGGCGATGGTAAAGGGGAAACATCTATTGGTGATGAGTGACGATTCGTTAAAGTTTGCAAATAGAAGCGAAGAACGTAAGAGCTTCGAGATGCACGTAGCATCGAAGTTGACCATCATGTTCATCGAGGGATGAAATCCAGCCACTATGCTAAACGGACTCTGTTTTATGTACTATGTTTTTGGCATTCTAACACTGAAGCTCATTCTTATTGAAGACATGTTGACTTGTCGTCTTTTTACCCACTTTGCTCTCCGTGACGCAACATCCTCGGAGAAACCTCTTTCACCATCGACAATCTCCGAAGATTGCAATGCGTTCGGCCCCAGGTTTGCAGCGGAAGCCACACCTCGGTCAACTCAAATTAAGCATTACGGCACCAGTAACGCTCCTCGAAAATCGGCTATAGGAACTTCGAACATGTGTGAGTACTGGGAACGTTGAATAAAAAAGAATCTCTACTGAGTATGGTAAGGTGGTCACCACATTACTCCAAAAATCGTGGTGCCCAGTACGCGCCTTTCTTGTACTATGTCAGACATCTGGTTGATGTTGCCTTTTACTTGGTTGACTTCAGCGCTGCAATGTTACGAGCTACTGTCATGTCCCGATAATGCACTGGTAGATTGCATACTAGAGGATATCGTATATCACATCCGGAGTGACTTGAGTGTGTTCCAAACTAAGTATTCACACCTCTCGGATATAGAAAACCTTTGATCCACCTTTTTGAGCTTCACACGCACCACCAATAGTCGTGGGAAGTACTACGGTAGATAAGAGGAGATAGCGAAGTACCGTCGAAGTCTAGAGAACAATTTCAGCAAGGCATTCCCCCATTAGGCTATCATCAATCACTTCGAATTCATTCGACTCGGCATATTCGAGAGAACTGCTCTGACAAACCTATGTATGTCAAAGATCATTATAGATCTCAGCGACTTCGGCCGCCTAGATTGCACACATAATCAATGGTCATTGGGCCATCAATCTTCACCAATGCCTGATACGACTACAAGAGCAGCTGAAATTATTAGAATTACATCTGAGTTCCGTGCCCATATAACGTCCGAGGCGGTGGTGAGGAACAGTGGCGCGCAAGTTTAATTGTTTTAAATGGTAAAATTGTTCAGAAGCGATCATATGATGATAAACGGGGATTGTGGCTTTTCTTTCGAGCTCCGATGACAGGTAGGGTTAAGGGCCATCCTGGAGCCATCCAGGGAATCGCTGATACTGGGGAGATAAAATGTGAACTGAGGCAGGTAGCAGGTCGCATTCCAATCACACTGTCTGAGAATCCGGTCTTGATGCCGATGAGCACGTTCAGGTATCTAAAGGCAGCGCAAGAGTTGGCTTTCAAATGGAGGTAAAGGGCCAACGGGCAGCCAAATTTTGCCAAGTATCACCTTATCACTTCTTTGCACTCCCTCCACAGCCGGCTGATGGCACTTGCGGAAGTCAGCTGATAAATAGCAGTCGACTTGGAAAGATATGGCTGGAATGGGAATGTTGGGACCTCCAGTGCTCTTGGAAAAGACATGGATTTCGCTCGTGCGAGACGTTAATTCATTTGAATTAAGTATGAAGATTTGTATGGTATCCTCCGTAAAGATGTTGATCGAGTTTACGTAAGTCCATACTCTTGAACCAGTAGGATGGAAGGTGCCTGTGGGAGGATTGGAGAACTTGTCAGGAATAGATTACGAGAACACACGAGAAAAGTGGAACATGTGGAACAATGGGGTATGCAAAGAAAGCATCAATGGACAAGAAAAGCATGAAGAAGTAGACAAGGAACAATAATGGCGAAAGAGCGGAGAACCGTTATCCACTCGTGCGCAGGGAGACCAGTTGAGGCAGCGGATCGCTTAGTACTCGTTAACCTGGGTTCGAGGAAGAGGGGCAGCTTCCACGTACGTTTGGTTTTTTATATCGATCATCCACTCAGTTTTGGCCGTTCGGACGTGAATATAGCAAGGCTCGGCGTTTTCCATCACCTGGCGGATCACCGGGATAAGTCTCAGCAGGCAGAGGGGGGATGGGGGGATCACGTTGTGATACGGAGAAAACTCACCGCCAGTTTTACCAGAATACGAGTGAGGATGATGCGTAGCGAGATCAAGAAGAAGATACGGGTTGAGATATGAGGCGAATTTTGTGTGGCATTTTCTATGTACTCTGCTAGAACCTTCTCCATTGGACCAAGAAGAGGGACTTGGAAAGTGGCCTGATCGTAGCTCTGTCAGTCATTGGGGTGGTCGGAATCTCGGATTGGGTCGATACTGGACCTTCAGTATAGGTCGTCGGTTGTAGGGAATCTGCCCAGTATTGAGATGATAAAGAGGTCGATAGAGCTGAAGAACACACCTTCCTCGACACGTCTCTGTGCATCACGACGAAGGTTGCCTCTATGAAATCCTTCGAATTGGGATATTGCTCCAGGCTGTTAATCGACGCGCAGGTAGCCGGGCCATCATGTACGGTTTCGAAGACGTGAATAAAGCGAAAAATTGTCATCAATTCTTCGGGAAGGCTAGGGCGCTGGTTTGCCACGGGCGGTATTGCAGATTGAAGCATCGAAATGTGAGTGAGAGACAGATTGCGGAGAGGGCTCAAGATTTTAAGATGGTCTGAGGGAAATAGCCAAAGGGTGGATAACACGCCCTGAAGAGGATGTCCCAGGATCGCATTTCGGAATGAAAGTCAAGTTTAGCTTGCCTCATGCCAGATGTCCGGCTTTTTTCCACGGACCCAGTGGCTGATTCTATCAAAGTACCCCCGGACTGCTGATTATGGTTTTCCGGCTCGGTCGAAAACATTTTAGCATTAGCATCGCCGGCACGGCTGAGCCTGGGAGGTTGTCTAAAATGAGGGTGCGAACGGTGCCCTGACTTCGAGAAGAAGCGTGGAAGAGAGGGGGAATTGAAATCGGCAGTTTCGGCCAAAGTCTATTTTGAAAGAGGACGCTGGACGCTGAAGTTAATCAGCGTTCAAAGTAAGCGAGCCAACATGAGGCAGTATATATATGTGGCATATTGAAGGGAGATATGCAAATGCCGGGGTCATGGATGAGAGATCGACGTGATCACCAGCTTTCAATCTCCCGCTACACCAGCCAGCCCAGCCTCGTTCCAGGGCAATGCAGTGTCATTGCCTGGCACACGGTGGGAGAGACGGGGAAGGTTTGGCTAGAGGCGAGTGGAATAGCGCGGTTGAAACATTGATCGATGATCGCCAACCAACTTGACATGGGGAGCCAAAGCAGCCAGCAACCCTTACCCGCTGTTGTAGCTCTCTGTACATGCTTCACCCTCGATCGTTCCTGTCAAGAGCCACTCCCCCCCGCTGCTTACTTTGATTAATAGGGAAATAACACAGTCTTAAACAGTGCCGAGCGGAATGCGAGCCAGCGTAACTGCAGGGATATACACCAAATTGCTGAAAAGGGATGGCTCTCAAAGAAGTCCAGCTTGCCCCAAGGGTCCTCCCTCTCTCCCGGAAGTTGCCATTTGTCCTCACCCATCTGTCATGGTTTATCGTCTTTCTCCAGTCTACCTCCAGCAGGACTCTCCCCGACTGCCTGCATCATGGGATACAGAACTTCGGCTCAAGGAGGCACCGGAAGACAGTTCTCAAGATGCTGATCATGAGCGACTACCCGACAAAGAGTAGCCGAGAGAGGAAGGACGAAAGTACCCTAATGTTCTCAATGATGCGTCTCCCTTCCATGATCTTCAACCCGGGCATGCATTTGTGATTCGTGATGAGCGTCGTCTGGCCTTGGACCTGAGTTTTCGAACCAACATGTTCCGGCTTCTGAAAAAGATCCACAAGGACCGGGGCCACGAACAATTCCACGCCAACATTCTTGACATTTCATATTCCAACCTCCCAGTCACACCGAGGGAGCTACCTAGGGTTAACTAAATTGTATTTTGGACTTCCATAACGCTCGTACAATTTCGGCTGATAATTTAATACGTATATCAACTCATCAGATCATAGAAACAAATGGACAAAGACGCACACGCAGTAGATTGATTTCTTACTTTTAAGTTGTATTTCTTCAATCGCCCTCTACTTCCTCTTTTAAATTCTACAATGATGATCGAGCGACGTTGTTTCACCTTAGCCGAAGCCAGAAGACGTATATGATACGATACCGATTTGCGTGTATCAAATACATGATTAAGCTTCTTCGTACTAGAAGGTAAAATCTAGTGCGGTGGTCTATCACCTGCGCAAAGGGTGAGTTAGGAGAGGACTCAACGTGGACCCATTGCTTGTCTAGTAATAGTACCCGCTCCTGGCGTTTTAACCGAAAAAGCTTTTTTCGGAAGACGGTGTAGGACTATTAAAACCGCTGAGTGTTTATAAACGAATGTAGCGGAAGGGCGCTTACTCTACCGATGATGTCCAATGATGGAGTCTTTCTCTGCCTGCGGAAGCTCCTATGGATTGAACGAGACTTGATACTCGCATACGAACGGGATGAGCGAAACAGAGATTCTTGTGGCCCACTGGTTCTGGTTGAGGTAGAGCAACTGGACCTTAGTGCCAACGAACGGCGGGGTCCGTGAGATGCACATGTATGGGTGGTATTCGACGAAACAGATATAGAAGGTCGGTAAATTCGCCGGGACCTGCGGCGGCTTGGAGTAGCATTGACCGGACGGACAGCAGAAGATGCCGAAGAAATAGACATCCGCCGAGTGTGGCCATACTTATTTGATCCACTGGTGGTGCTCTGTAAAGACTGGGAAGTAGGAAAGCCATGCGTGCCGGTAGTATCCTGATAAGTACTGAGTGGACGTCCGGGGCGTCGCTGCGGGCTACTGCCTATACTGAAAATGGAGCCATGGCTGGTGTCGCCTTCCCGAGAGAAACTATTGTTGTTATCCGAGTGGAAGGATCCTGTGGAGTAGCTCGGAGGTGGGCGAAAGAGACTAGACAAGCTGATTGAGTTGTTCATCAGGGACGGGACGGAGTACCAGGACGTTATTGAGTCAGAGACTGAAATGAAATTTATAGATCTTGCCGTGAAAAAAGGAGAAGTACAGGGGTATTATAATTCTCAAATATAGTGTACAATAGAACTCACTATTACACAACGCTCCAGCCTCTCCTGTTCGGAATATCCTCCTAGGTAGATATATCACAACCTATAGCTTGAAAGTACTAGTATGGCCGGCACTATTGTACTTAGCACCGCCATCCAGAAGCGTATGTGTTCCAGTAATATGGGCGGATGCAGGAGAAGCCAAGAATAGAGCTAAACCACAAATATCTTCGGGGCGACCAAAGCGACCAGTTGGTTGCAGAGAGTTGAAGGCTTCCTCGCCAGCTGTATGTAACCCGAAAGCTGTGAGCCTAGAGGGGAAAAGCCTGGTGGCAGTATCTCTCAGACGTTTACATTAACATCCTTTACCAGGGAACTTACCCAGGTAGAATGGCATTAACACTATATGAAAGAGTTTGAGTACCAGAAGACGAAGTCGAGAGATAACGTACGTGATGTGATGGGGACCCAATTTGAGGGCAAGAACGGAAGTGAGATGGTTGACTGAGTTTGGTGTAAGCAGCTTCCTGAAAATTTACAGGCATCACTTCCTACCGGCGGCTTTACTGGGGTGGTCTAAGAACAATTGGTTAGTATACCACATGCGACACATTCGGGCAAGTACGTACAACTCCAAGTTCCATTCCCTGCGTCGCTTAAGTGGCTTTCAGCGGCTGGGTCCACCGAATTCGCAGAACTAATGTTGATCACGCGGGCTGGATCAACATTATTCGAATCCTTTGATAGGAGGTCGGTCAAACTAAGAATAGGTTACGTGGAACGAATGATAATTCAATTAAAGCAGTGCACGAACCCGGCGGTCACTGTAAAAGGAAATCCTAGTTGAGAAGCACTGGATCATCCACTGTAATGAGTTGAGCTACTCACTGTAAAAGACACTCTTGACGTTCACGTTGAAAACATTATCCCAGCCTCGCTCCTCAGGAAAGTCATTGAACGGCCCACCCCACGCGGCTCCTGAATTGTTAATCAGAACATGAAGTTTCGACTCTCGTTTTCGGAATTCTCGAATGAGGGCATTACAGCCGGCTTTCGACTAGGCAAAATCGATCAGACAAGGCGCACGATCGCAGAATAGAAGACACGTCACGTACGCTGATATCTGCCACGATGTAATTAATCCTCCCAGTCGCTACCTTTTGGATTTCAGTAACAGCCTACAAAAGAAAAGACCGTTGTCGTGTGAGAGCCCGGTATCGCGCGAAAGAAGAACGTGCGGAGAACGAACTTCCTGAAGTAGCTTCTCCTTCCTGGCGGCAATGTACACGTTTGCACCGTTTCTAGCGAAGCCGGTCGCCATCATTTTACCAATACCGGAACCACCGCCGGTAATGAGGACTGAGGATCATTAAGAAACACATTGCTGAATTCAATTGGATCTACACTCACCAATTCTTCCCTGAACATTAAAAAGAGATGATATGGACAAGTCTACGGGGGAACGATAAGTACCATTTATTTGTGCAAGTCGATAGCGCCCATACCTGAAGCCATGGTAGTGGAAAAGAGGGTATATTGATGTGGCTGGTAGAATTTTAACGTGCTCAGCTTCCTCCGGGGTGGCGTACCGGGCTTCGCACCGACGCGCTTCGCTCAAATTCCGAAACACGTGACATTCAATATAAGTTATCTACAGGTTACCCTGGTCCATGAATGCATTAGGTACATGAATTACGAAATTACAATATATAACTGGAGAAGAAAACTCTATCTTCTTGACCCTCGTTCTGCTGCGTGTCTGCATTTACGCGCCGCATGTTGAATTGCACGTATCCACACCATTGTTTCCTTCGCCGATGTTCCCTTCAGCATGATCGAATCGCCTCCCCGCGGATACGGCTGGCTAATCTGGAAGATCGTATCATCTCGGCCGCTGGGGATCTCTTTGACTTGAGCGTGCGCTAGTGGAATCGGCTTCCGATAGTCGTCAAAATTAGTGTTTCAACAAAAGAAGATAACAGGACCGACCATCCGATACAGTGTCTTCATCCCTTCATCCATCAAGACCAGAATATCGCTGCACAGGAATGCCGAGATCTTGCGGCCGCTCTTAGCCTTAAGGAGCAGCCCTTCTTTCAGTAGTCTCCGGGCACCCATATGCCGAGTTGGGGCAGTAAGGTCGAGACGGCTGACTCGTGCATCAGGACGAATTAACAACTGGAATGTAACAATCAGCGCACCCGTGACCAATCCACAGATTTTCTGATACTTTCTTCAACTTCTCCCGACCTTCCTGTTCTCGTATAGTCTCATTGATATGATCAAGTATCCTTTCAGCGACCTCACGCGACTTTCTGATGGCCCGCTCTTCTTCACCTCCTTCTGTATATTGAAGGATCTACTCCACACATCAGAAAAATGCACGAAAGTGAAAAAAAAAAGTGATCTTTACCTGCTTGATTAGAAGCGGATATCGCGTTATCCGTTGCACTAGTACAAAGCTATCTCAGGACCATCGAGAAGGCACAGGGAAAATCATCTTACTCGGGGCAAGTAGGTAACTTGACAAGTCGAGATTTCTTACTGCCGGTTCCGTGTCCCTTATTCTCTATAACAAATTTAAATGGGGCCAATACACGTTTAAAAAATCAATCTAAAAAGCGTACCTGTAAGTGCGCGGCTAGCTCAGGGTTCGCATCTCTTAACGATCTTAGCATCTTAATCGCCGTTGCATGGTTGACACAGTATTGCTACAACAAGACGATCATTAGGACAGTAATCGACGAAACCAAAATGACAGAGGACTTACCAGATACACACCCATACTCGGTATATGCTTAAGCAAGATATCCCCGACCTTATCAACATACAGCCGACAATCCTTCTGCCTCTCCTCTAACGAACTCACAAACGCCGTATTGGTGAGCAAAATATCTTCAACATTCGCAAATATCACCGTAATTTCTTTCTGTGATAGAAGGTTGAGTATACTCGAGTAAAACACCTGCGCAACAAAAAGTTCGTCAACAAAACAGAAGGGAAGAAGGAGAGAGGAACGCGTTACCTCGACAATTAACTGCAGATCTCTAACATACGCCACCTCGGTATTAATCAACTCAAAAATGGCCTAAATCGCAAAACAAACGGATCAAAAATCGCATCACAGAACCGACGTCAACACCAATCCATACCTCTTGTCTTTTCCTCTCTTGCACCGGAATACCCTCCAAAGCAGTCTTATTCACCAAACTAGCCCAAGACTATCAAAAACCAAATAAAAACCTCCAAGAACAAAACGCGCAAAGTCACAAAAAACTCACCGACCCAAAAGCAGGACCATCCGATTCCCCACTCGCATTCGGCAACCCATCAACCTCCCCACTCCCACTCCCACCACCACTCATAGCAATCGGGCCAGAAATAACAAGCTTCCTCCCACCCTCCTCCGACTCCTTCGACCTCCCCATACTCAAAAACTGCAAAAACTGACCATACCTACTCCCTACACCACTCCCACTCCCACTCGTCGGCGTATTCGAAGGTGACGAAGTCCTACGTTCCTCACTACTACTCCTCCCACCCCCAAAATGCGAATGAAAATGCGACGAAATATTACTCAAAGACTGCCGTGTAGTCCGTGAATTCCTCTCCGTAGACTCCCTACTATTACTCGCCAAACTCGCCATCGTAGTCGCAGGTGACGCCGGCGGATACAACGAACTCGTATCCGTCGAAGTGGCAGAAACAACCGAAACCCTATTACTCGAAGTTTGCTGTTGCTGTAAATGTTGATTCCACCCCAAATTCGAATTCCTAAACGACTCATACCGCTCAAAAGCGTCATCCAACTTTTTCGCATGCTCATCAGGATCAAAATCCTCCTTCAGCTCCGGCGAATTCGGTACGGAATACCGTGTGTCTTCAGGACTAGGTGGTGGAATCAACGGTAACGGACGTGGCGGCTTTTTCGTTCTCGGACGTGGCGGCATCGGTGGTTTTCGTTCCAGTCTTCGTCGTCCACTCGGAGGAGGGGTGGTAGTGGTGGTAGAAGAGGAACTCGCAGTCACGTTAGCGGTCTCACTGTCAGCCTCAATCGAAAGACTGGGTAAAACCGGTATAGCAGGTGGTGGTCTCCTCTTCCTCTTCTCCTTTTCCCGTACCAGAGTAGTTTCGTCTTCATCTTCATCATCATGATGACCATTACCATCATCCGACCCTGATCGAACACCAGCCGATTCAATAATACCACCACCATCGACACCGCCACCTCTACTACCACCAACACCACCACCAACATTACTACCCCTCCTATCCCGAGTCAGCCTCCTCGCACCCCTCAAACTCACCCTCGTCCTTAACCCGACAGGCGGTTTAACCTTCTCATCCACATGTAAAATCAACCCAGCAGCCTCCAAAACCATCCTCCTCTCCCTCTCCCTAGCCTCTTTCTCCTCCTTCGTATCCTCTTCATCTCCATCATCATCATCATCATCATCGAACGAAAGATAATCCGAACCCGAGTCCGATTCCTCGTCATCACGATGGTGATCGCCATCATCAATTTCCGCATCAACATCACCACGTTTCCCAGCCGGACCCCGATGCCCACTCGGATCAACACTTTCCCTATCACCTCCGGAATCCGAGGAGGACAACAACGTCGACGTCGTCGATAATCGTTGCCCGTTTTCTTGCTGTGCCGTTAACGAAGGTGAGATAGACTCAGCACGCCTTGATCGTAATCGAGGTTCAACAGATGCATCCAAATCCACAGAAGACGCAGAGGGCGACGAGGACGGTAAATGAGGAGGGGAAGGTGGAAGAGGGGCAGTAGTCAAAGGTCCTATATCAAGCCGTAGTTGTCGTTTCGTAACTCCACCTGTATATGTTCATATCACGTCAGATGGAAAAAATTAAACATAAAACATGAGAAAGGAAAAAGAAATCAGAAAAAAAAATACTCCCCCGCACCCCGAATAAAAAAGAATGAACGTCAACAAAAATCATAAAAAGAAGAGAAAAAAAGCAAAAAGTGCACACCACCATAACAAATCAATTATTTCGTTATTTTTCACGGCAAAAACACAACCAAATTTCACATCGAGATCGCGCAAAAACACACAATCAGACACACCAATTATTATTTTCCATCCATATTCAACGAGCGAGTGAGAATTGGTAGGTGAAATAACGCGTTCATGTTTTCAAAAATTTCGGCAAGATTTTCGGTTTGTGTGGAAGGTACATGGCGTCCAAAGAAAAAAGAATGTGAAAGATTAAGCAAAAAAAAAGTATGTCGAGGCGTGGGGTTGGGTAGCCGTCCGCCCGAACAAAAACGAAACAAAAGCGAAAAAAATTATTTCAGCTCATGTCTTGACGGAAAGAAAGAAAAAAAAGTTTGAGCACCAAAAAAATAGGGCTTGGGCGGGTGTAAAATAGTAGGGGTGGGAGGCGGCACTCAGAAGAAGAAAAAAAAAGGACCACACTAACCATCCTCCACATCCAAATAATCCTTCGGCACAATATAAACCATACCACCCTTCTCAGCCTTCCACCACGCATCATCATCTCTATCCACGATCTGCAGAACCTCACCCTCCCCAAAACTCAACTCGTCCGAATTTCCGCCTGTGTATTCATACATCGCCTTGGCTTTCACTGTCCAAGCAGCATAATCATCGTTAGCGACGTCCACCAGACCAGAGACATAGGAGATAATAGGTGGCGTGGTAGGTCGCGCCATCGTGGTATAAAGAAAAGGCGAAGGGAGAGAGCAGAAAGGAATTAAAAAGAGGGCAGGGAGCACACCCGCAGACGAATAAACGAAACCCGAGGTAAATTGGAGACGAGGGGGGAGAGAGTGGATTTTTTTAAAAACAGAACGTAACTCACCAGGTTTAACGACCTCTATATATGTCTTCGGGAACAATCCACTCTTCCCCGAAACAACATTCTTCCCAAACCACCAATCGCCGCCCGACTTTGACGGATTGGCAATTATAATCACGTTCTCCGCAAACGCTTCAGAAAAGGAAAAAAAAAACACAACGTCAAAACACAGTTCGCGATCAAACCAAACAGAAAAATCACGCACAGAGATCATCAGTTCCCTCTCCTTCGAAAGCAAACAAAGATCGTGCACGATGCTCTAAAAATTCCATAAGAACCCAAAAAGATCATATCAGAAAACTCCCAAAACTCACCAATCGATTTGTCAATGTCAGCCATCAAATCGAAACTAGGAGCTTCATCAACCTGAATCTCGGGTACAGACCCCGCCTTTGGATCATCCTCTTCGTCAACCTCCAAAGTCGTGGGCATGGCTTCCACCCTAGTAGGCGTCCCAGCATCGACGGCTCTCGTAGCGAACCAATCAACAGATTGCCTATTCTCCTTCCTACCCGCATCATAACCCGCATCATCCATCATGGAAGATGATCCCGCAGGCGGCGGTGATTCCACAATGTGGCTAGGCGGAGCACTATCTCCGATAACTCTTCCCGACACTGGAGGTCCACTCTTATCATTAGTCTGAGTTCGCTTCAATTTCATTCCTCCTTGAATCGACTTCATCAATGCGCTGACATCTCCAGGGCCAGATGGTGCTGCAGGTGAAGGAGCCGCAATAGGTGCCACAGGTGCTGGCGGTGGCGCTGCTGGTGGTGCCGCAGGTGCCGCAGGAGGGGGAGCAGGAGGAGAAATAACAACTGCAGGCGACTGAGGACCAGGCGAAGCAGGTCCAGATCCAATCGGCCCAGCAGACTGCGGCCTTCCGAACAGCTGTTGCGCAATATTCGCCCTCTTCTCCCTCGATTTCGTATACTCATCCTCACTGCTATCATCATCTTCATCGTTCTCATTCACATCCCCCCAATCTTCATCATCAAAATTCGAACTTGCAGTTTGATAATCCTTCCTCACGCTCGGTGGAGCAGGACTTTTTGAAGGAGTAGGGGGAACGGGGGATATAGCTGGAGGGGCTTTGGATACCGACGCTGATGACCATGGATTTGTACTGGCAGCACTTCCATTCGAAGCACCCCCACTTTGCTGGCTAAGCAACCTGCTGAAAGGATTCGTTGACTTGTTATCAGCCGCCGGAGGTGATACCGCGGCGGGCTGAACGGCAGGAGCAGCGGGGACAGCGGGGACAGCGGGGACAGCAGGAACAGAAGCAGGCGCAGGTGGCGGGGGTGGAGAAGGTGGTTTCGGAGTAGACTGTCTAGCTTTCATAGCCTGTAACCTCGCTTGGTACCGTTCCTCCTCCATTCTAGCCTGTGCTTCTTCCTCTTCAAGTCGTTTGAGTCTCGCTTGACGCTCAGTCTGGCGTTGTTCCTCGAGTCTCGCTTCCTCCTCTTCCTCCTCGAGCCGCTTAAGACGTGCCATGCGAGCTTCACGTTCTTTCTTGATCGCTTCCTCTCTAGCCCGAAGCCGCTCTTCTTCAGGGTCTACTTTAGGTGCTGAGGGTGTTACGACTGGTTGAGCACGAGCTGCAGGTGCAGCTGGTGGAACTTTTGGTGCTGGAGGTTGTCGAGGTGCTGGGACTGCTGGGGCTGGTGCTTTACGTGGCGGCGGAGGGGCAGGAGCACGTTTCGGGGTAGGGGGTGCAGCTTTCGGTGGTGTAGGGGCGGGTGGTGCCTTTGTTGAAGGTGCAGGCGAAGTAGCGCCCTTGGCAGCCTTTTCACTTTCCAACCTCTCCTTCCTCAACCTTTCTCTCTCCTCGGCCTGTTTTTCAGCAGCCCGAACTTTTTCCTCAGCCTCCTGCTTTTCTCGTTGTAACCGGTCTTCAACACCGGAGTCTATACTGGGTGATGTAGCTGTCGGGGTAACACCAAGAGCAGCCATACGAGCTTGAACACGGCGCTGGGCTTCCTCTTTCATGTATGCAGCACGTTCTTCGGCAGACATATTTCTCAAGTTTGGGGCGGGTGAAGGAGTAGGTCTTGGGGCTGGCGTCCGGGGTTTGGGAGGAGGGGTGGCAGCTCGTTCGACTGGTTTTTCGCGTTCGCGTTCACGTTCACGTTCCCGATCCCGATCTCTCTCGCGGTCTCTCTCCCGCTCCCTCTCTCTTTCACGTTCTCTGTCGTTGTATCGATCACGAGACCTATCACGACGGTCGCGATCATAGCCAGCACCTCTGGAAGACGGGCGAGAATACGGTCGGTCGTAACCGTCGTCGTCATACCTCCTGTCTTTGGCATCAAATCTCCCGAACCTATCATTGGCCCTGTCCCGATCTCTAGCCCATTGACGTTCCTGCATGGCCTTCTTTTCGTCCCTAGCTTTCATCTTCCTCTCGACGTCTGGGATCCTCTCATGCATGAGGTTCATCATCTCTCTCTCTAGTTTCCTTCTTTCCTGATCTTTTGCGGCGCTTCTTGGACCGCGAGAGACATAATCAAGATCATCCTGAACGCGTCTCACCCGGTAGCGAAGATCATCCATTTCGCGGTCCAGGGCCTCGTCCTCTGCGGTACGGGCGGCATCAGCCTCGGATTGTTTATCAAGCATTTTTGCAGTATTCTCAAGTTGACGTCTCATTTCGGACAAATCAGAAGAGGGGCTGTCATCTTCACGACGCGATCTGACGTCATCGCGATTGACGTGACGGCTACGGGGCTTGTAGATGCCCCCGAGAGGCTCCTCGTCGGTGTGCTTGTAGATGGTGGCATCGCGACCGGATTCGAAAGAGGGAGAGGAGCCGGTGAAGGAACGGTTCTTGATGTACGAGACCTGGTTGTCCACGCCGGGAGATCGGGATCGGGTCTCGTTTTTGAGAAGATCCTTGAGCATATCGACAGAGCTGTCGAGATCTCGAGCAGACGGCGGTACGAGCTCATCGGGGAGTGTATCCGGGATGGGCATGCCATTGAGGCCTGAAAATAGGGGTGAGCGATGGGATGACGTAGGAGATGATAGGCGCACGTCGGTAGATGAGGGCCATGGCGACATGGAACTCTGCGATGTTGAGCTTACCACGGTCATCTCTGTCGGCAAGCGTCCTGCTCTTTGTTAGTAGGGAAAGGAGGAAACGAAAATAACGTACCAAATGCGGGCAAGCTCGTCCTTGGGGAGGCCACTGGTGCCGAATACCTCGAGTGCGGTGGCGCCGGTGAGGAAGCCGGAGCTGGACGAGTCCCAGACGCGAAAGATGGCGTTGTACTGCTTCTTCTCGGCCTTGGTGATGGCCCAGGAGAGCTGCTGGGTGGGGGTGCCCTGGCGGTTCTGGTTGTGCTGGATGATGGACTGCTGGAGACTGGAGCCGTGCTGGGGGCGAGCTGGGGGCGCCGGACGGGGCGTAGGGGGCCGAGGTGTTCATCGGCATGAACGTGTTGGTCATCATGCGCAACCGCGGGTCGACGAAGCCGGTTGGCTGCGCGACGAGCGGGGCGGCAGCGGGATAGCCGGTGGGCTGGGGGCGAGGCCGGAGAGCTGCGGGGGCGGCGGGGGCGGGGCATTGAGGAAGCTGTGCGTCTGGGTGCGCTGGACGAACTGCGGCGGGGGCGGCGGGGGCGGCTGGAGGGCGGGCCCCGGGAAGCCGGTGGGCTGCGTCGGGAGGAAGCCCTGCTGGAACTGGGGCGGCCGGGGCGGGGGGAAGCCGGTGGGCTGCGGGCCGAGCTGCGGGGCGAACTGGGGCTGCTGGGCGAACTGGGCCTGCTGCTGGGGCTGCTGCTGGAACGGGGCCTGCTGCTGGCCGGGCGGGGGAAGCCCGGGTACCACTGCGCCATCGTGGGGGGAGGAGGAGCAGAGTGCTGCTTAGTCAGCCCCGCGCGTCGCTGCTGCACGCATATAAGCCGGCAGCCAATCGCAGATCAATCCCCCCCCTCCCCCATGGACCGCAGAGCCCTCCTCGTCGCGCGCGAGCAGCGCCTCGCCGCCGAGCTCTCCGCCGTGCGCTCGATGCTCAACGAGCTCGCCCCCGTCGCCGTCCTCCCCGCCGACGTCCTCGAGCACATCTTCGGCATCTGCGTCGCCTGGCTCTACCGCCCCACCAAGCCCAGACATCGCCTCGCGTGGACCCAGGTCTGCCGCCAGTGGCGCTCGGTGTCCTTCAGCTCGTCGCGTCTCTGGCAGTGCATCGACCTCGCCGACCGCCGCTTTGCCCGCGAGTTCCTCCTCCGCTCCCGCGCCGCCCCCATCTCCATCTACACCGCATCCCCGCTCAAGGTCGCCACCGAGAACTTTGGCGCCCATGCCCAGCGTCTCTCCTCCGTCGACGTCTTCCTCTTCCCCGACGACATGCTCCAGCTCTTCACCAACCTCGGCCGGGATCTCCCCGTCCTCCACACCCTCTCCCTCCGCATCCCCCCCGCCTCCTCCACCTTTATCCTCGAGACGCCCCTCCCCTCCCTCCGCCGCCTCTCCCTCGACTTTGTCGCCGTCCGCTGGGACTCGCTCCGCGCCCTCACCCACCTCTCTCTGCGCGGCCTCTGCCCCAAGTTCTCCCCCTCGGTTGCCCAACTCCACAAGATCTTCTCCCGATCCCCTGCTCTCGAGTACATCCGCCTCGACACCATTCTCCCCGATGATCCCGATGTCCCGTGCTCGACGCCCCTTCTCCTGCCCCATCTGCGCGACTTTATCATCTCTGCCAAAGCTCCCGTCATTGCCGCCGTTCTCTCGGGAATGTCTTTTGCCCCAATAACACGTCTCCAGCTATCATGTGCCTCCTTCGACGACCTTCGCACCTATTTTCCACAAGGTCTTCCCTTCGTCCATCATTTACAAATCAATGGCCTCCGCTTCGCACGCCATGCATCACGCTTCCTCTGTGCCAATGCCAGACCCTGGTCAGAAGATCCCGAGGATATGCAGTTCACACTCGACTCGGTTTCATGCATCGCCACGCCGTTCCTCTCGTCCCTCCCCCTTATCCTCGACCTCTCCCAGATCACCTTTCTCGAATTTAACACCGGCGTCCTCCTCGACCTTTCTCTGTCGTCTCTCCAATCCTTCCTCGTTCACACCCCCAATGTCCGAACCATCCGAACCGCATTCAACGTCTTGCAAGATCTCTTGAACGTCCTCACCCAGCCTCACCCCAAAACACAAGAGCATCTCTTACCCTTCCTCGAAACCATATCCTTCAGCAAACCAGGCGATCTATGGTGGCATTTCAATGACCAGTGGTTACGATCTATTACTCAATGCGCGAAAAACCGCAAGGCGAGCGGGTGCCCTCTGAAGACTTTAGAATTTATCAAATGTCATGGCGCTACACTACCAGGGATGAGAGAGTTACAGTCGGTTGTACCGGATCTGATCATCGCCGAACCTTTCGAAGCCAGAAGGCCCGCTAATGGATCTCTTTTCGCTGGTTCATTCTAAAAAAAACCCTTAACCCTTCTTCTTTTCCTCACTTTCTTCTCCACTCCTCGCACATCAATATACCCACCCTGATTGTTGATGAAAGAATCCCAACGGCATGAAAACTGTACCTCCATCGGGGAAATATGAAAAAATTGTACTGCTATGTCCGTTCATCGCACTTTTGGTATTTTTAGGCATAAATCATGTTTTCCGTTCATCGCACTTTCTTTTCTTCTGATTAAAAAAAACTTATGTATTTGTATCAACACATTTCTCTCATCTCAGGCTGTCATCTGGATATTCTGTACTCTTGTTTCTACATGTGCTCTCCTTCTCAATGTGGTACTATTTCTGGTCCGTGTATTGTGTTCAATGCTGCCTCGTTTCATAGTATCCATCCGCACATGATGTATTAATATTTGTACATCGTTAACACCGGAACCGAGGAACGGAATTTGGCTTCATGAAAGCGTGCTACATAGCTCCAACCATTAAATCAAATTTCGGTTCTTTCCTCCTCTATTGATCCGATATAGAAAAAAAAAGATCACACAAAGCAAGGGTCGCCGTAAATTTTTTTTATTTACGCGCGACGCATCGCATCGTTTATTTAGTTTTTTTGGGTTATTCCGTCCGAGCATCGCTTGATGGTAGTGGTTGAGCTGAGAAGTGATATCGTAACACTATCCGATTATCGCTAGGTGTGCGTTGTGTGCATGCGTGTTAATATATACATGTGGAAACCTCATTCATTTAATGATTCTGAAGCAAACCGCGCGGTACTCAATAAGGAAAGGTCTGAGCTTGTCAGTTGAAAATTTTGGGTTTTTGGCTACGCCCGACTATCGCTGTTTTTACATACCCATGTAACGTTATACTACACGTGGACTGACAAAGATCTTTCTTAACGATCTCCCTCGACATTTGAACCTGGCTGGGAGGCAATAATGTAATACACCAACCACCTGAAAATCAACATAGCTCTCCAGGCCGTACCCTCACATTCAAAAACAAAACCACCTTTTTTTTCCTGTTCTCTAGATCCTCGTGGTGCACATCAACGCCTCAGGTAGATTCCTATTTCTTCACTCTACTGATCGAAAAACCAAGCAAGGTTATCAACATTCACCCACGATATGTCGCTCGAAAGAACAAAACATACCAAGCGGCATTTTTCGCTCACTGTCCGACCATCGCTATAATCATGTTGGAATGACAGCGGCTTTATCTCTGTCACTAGTTGGTAACTGAGTACTCGATCAAAGTATACATATTTTTGAATTGATACTACATCGTGATCATGACGACAACGTCGGTTAGCACAAATTCTTTTCCTTTTGGTAGTACATTGATCCGCTATGTGCACTCCCACGATGTCTCGCTGATGTCGTGAGGTGTGCTGTAGGGGGGGTTGGTGATACTGAGCGTCCGACTATCGCTATTGAACGGTACGTAGTCGTACGTTGTGTGTGTATATGGAATATTCGTTAACACAATTCTTTTCCTTTCAGTAGTATTGATCCGCTATGTGCACTCTCACGATGTCCCGCTGAATTTGTGAAGTGTGCTGTTGGGGGGTTGCTGGTGCTGAGTGTCCGACTATCGCTATTGATCGGTACGTAGTCGGACGTTGTGTGTGTGCGTGTATGGATTATTCATTTGAAAGTGCGTGTATAATTTTCAATCTACGAGAAACGGTTCACAGATAACAACATACCTCATTCAATCGCCAGTGTTAACGCGCCGCATCCTCGATGTTCATGACCATCAACCCACCAAACAACGATCTCTACTGATCAAAAACCTATTTATAAATGAACTGCGGCACCATCTCCCCGGTTTCTTAAGAAACAAAAGCTTCTAGCGCGCTCTACAACTGATCTAGAAGGAGTCCAACCCTTTATTACCCACGATAACTCGCATACTCGTCGTTCTTTAATATAATTCCCGTCCGACCATCGCTGGTATCTGTCTGATAGGCTTTATCTCTTGTCCGACCATCGCTGCTTTTTGATACCGTCCGTCCGACTATCGCTTGGTATGTGTGTAGTATGGGTGTTATACATGTGCAGGCCTCGTTCCATTAAGTATGAGCATCGAATTGCGGTTATTCATACATGTGTGGTGGGTGATAGTGAGTGGATGTTTGTGATACAAAGAGTGTTTATCTCGCGAAGTATGAAGATGGGCGATACACACACTTCATCAACACATTTTTTCCTTCAAAACAAAAAAAAATGGCTCAAGTGCGCTCCCTCTCAGTATTGATAAGGAAGCAGCGAAAAGTCCGACTGTCGCTCACCTGCAGTATGGTTGAATTTATCACCGTCCGATGATCGCCGTGGGCTCTACGTCCGTCCGACCATCGCTATGATGATGCTGTCACGCTGTGATACATGCGGCAGCCTCGCTTAAGCACTAGTAATCAATTTAGAGTTAAACATATGCATGTGGTGGTTGTGATGTTTGTGATATACAAATATTAAACGGATTGACATGGAAATTGCAAGTAGCGAGAGAGTGAGGAGAGTAGTATACGTATCGATCTCTTTTTGTTATTTCTGTTCTGAAAAAAATCAAGAAACGGTTCCGGTGGCCTTTTACGCGGAACAAATCGTGTTCTGGATGCTCCTGATCATCGTCCGACCATCGCTAACCTCATGCATCACTATCCGACCATCGCTTTCATGCGGTACGTTATCCACGCAGAAGCCTCATTCATTTAATACTAGTGTCAATCTAAGTTAGTTCTCACCTTCAGTAGAACCGTGATCTAGAAACGATAAATGTTCAATACTTATATAAATCCAAGAAACTACGTATTTCTGATGGTGGCTCGCGTCGCATTGAGATCGAAATACCCTCCCTCGCTGTGTTGTTCATTCAAAAGGGAACTTTTACCCACGATATATCGCTTAGCTGGTGATTCATACCACTTAACTCCGTCCGACGATTGCTATTATGGATTTGAGACACATACCAAACGTGGAGGTGGGGTGGCGAATTTCATGATAATGTTTTAGCTCCAGGTGTGGCAATCAGACCAGGAACAAATTCCAGTGAAAAGCGAGTGTGAATGAAACTTGGAAATACTGTTGGAAGAAGCTAGTAATGCAAAGAGGTTCACACCCTGCGTTCACGTTGTTCTAATGGCTGCACTATCGCGCGGTCGAAATTTGTTCGAGGCCTCTGTTGATGCGCAGGAGAGCAAAACGGGAAGGTTCTACTCACGATATATCGCACAACCGGCCAAATCTCAATCCGACCATCGCATATCTCGAGTACCCTCACGGAACCCTCACACATCTAAATACTCAGAAGCACCAAAAAATCAGTTCACGACTTCAGAAAAGAAACTGGGATTACCAATCCCCGAGCAACTGCCCGAGCATTTCGAGACTCTCGTAGTTCTGGTACTTTCTATTAGTCGGAAGGAGGCCAAAAAAGAAAGGTTTTCACTCACGATATATTGTCACTGATTTATTCGTCCACGCGACAGTCGCTGATATAGAGGTCGGGTACATATGGCGGGAGTAAGAAATCTCGACATGATTTGTAAGATGATTCAGGGTCTATTTTTAGTGCCGTAACCTAACCTATCATATCGCTCGTGCTGATTAACACAGTATATGGCAGTGAGAATTATAGTCCCTGAACGTACACACATACACACTACTTTCATACTATCGGTCTCAGAGGGAGAGAGGTTTAAGCAACATTCACCCGCGGTGTATCGCGCCAACTGCTCTCTAACCCCAAACTCGTGTGCTGGTAATTATTGTATTGTAAATCAGATATTATAAGAGTAGTACAATGCTGTAATCCCGAGTGCCCGAGGACTTATATGTAATGACAACTTGGTTCATCTTTTTCTTTCCAGAATTCTGTACAAAAAAATCTTCGGCTCCTCAGCACTTCGTTCGCCAACAGAGGGGTGGGCTGAGACTATTGTGTAAGGAGACGACTGTCCCCTTAACCAGACATGGAGAATGGAGAAACGTAGGAAAAACTTTTGGCAATGAAGATAACAAGTATGAGGTCCCAGATAGTGGCCCGATTCAAGAAGTAGATACCTAGTAGTCATAAAAGCAGAGGGCGAAATGTAAATTAGTAGATCTTTCTTTTCCTTCAAAATACACCCCGTACCTGTTTAGTGCGCGTGCTCGCCTTTAGTGAAGTCACTCATCGTTAGTGATTTACATATTGTAGTGATAGATGGGATGCTGCAAGAGGATGATGATAGAGAAGCATTTTGAGAGATGTAAATGTTCGGCATGGTTCACAAAATAGATACACGGTAGCAGGTGAGGAGTATTGTAGAATGACCTCGTTTCCTTTTCTGAACCTGTTCGTTGGTAGTTAAATCTATCGATATTGATGATTTTCAATTCATGTAGTGTCAAGGAGGAGTCCAAGGCCTGAACTTGAATTTATCGAGACTATCCTAGTGCGAGGATCCATTCAGTATGATAGACAAAGAGAATAGTTATTACAGATAACGAACGCTAATCATAGGCTCAGTGAGTTAAAGACATATCCAGAAAAGTACTGAAAGACCCTTGAAAAGCTTTCGTCCTTGAAGCTGATAGAGCTGTATTACATATTGATTAGCGCCCAGCATTATATAATACAGTCACAGCCAGTAGATTTCCAAGAGCTTGTGAAGTAACATCCATGCGGCGAACAGTAACCCGGCCGAGTAGCACATCTATCAAAGCTGCTGCCAATGGTATATATACTCAAGTGCAGGGTCTCAGTTTCCGATAGAGCCCTTACTCGCTGTTTTTTTTTCCGATCATCGCGATTTCTGAGGTTGTACATGACCTGCTCGACATTGAGTCAGTTCAGTTGGGTATAATTTTGGAGACTCAAGAGCAAGTAGTAACCACAATTATCTTCCGAGTGAAACCATGAACCCGTTTCAATCGCGCTGGGGTACGTCCTGGGAACTCCGGAATAGTCGGATGTCACAACGTAAGTGGGCTGTGGCCAGCATCCAAGATGTGAGAACACACTCTCACTTGTCGCGAGATACGGAGACAGATAGGATCCATCAAAGAGCTGAAATATACTGGTGAAAGATAGGGAGTGCGAGACCGGATAGATCCAAGCGTTAGGGATAGAGTTGGGAACGCAGTCCGGCCGACTCGGTCACAGTCCTGTGCAGTTTTCTTCCTTCCGGTGAATATATGGAAATATGTGGGAGATGCTTTCTGTGGAAAAAGAGTAAATCAATTGAATCGTGACGCGGACATCTCGGTAGCAGGAAGACGGACGTAAAGGAAGGTGTCGAGGATTAATTACTCTGTACCTTCCACTGAGCACATACACATGATCGTATACCTGGAAAAATATGACTCGCAAGTTCATACAAACTTTAACAATGGTATACATTCAATGAATCCAGCTCAATTTAATGAAGCATTAGGATTAGAACACCAGAGGATGCCTTCCTGCATCAATCAATTCAACTCGATCGAAACTGAGTTCCAAAAATAGCATTTGTAATTCTTTCTATTCGACCTCTCGGTATTAAGATCGCTGACAGTGGGCTTCCTGGAAATCTCCGGCCCCTGCCGCACCCCTTGGAAGGGTAGTGGAGTTCTCAGCCTCGGACGCCTTACCCGGGATGAATTTCTGTGCCCATACGTCCCTCCTTCTTGAACGTTTTGTCCAGGATTGAGTATGTTTCAGGTTACCCCTTGTGGACTTTTCTCGGGTACCACTGTAATTTCTACACTTTCCAGTCTTCGGCATTTCATAAATTAGGCGGACATCAACGACGGATGCGAAACTATGTGTTAAACAAGCTCATTTCTCGGACCCATGTGAACGTTTCGACTTGTACGTAGTCCATAACGGAATCTCATTACGAGAATAGGCCTCGATCGTTTCGATCAAATACCCTTGTGGGAATGCTGTTACCGGCGGATAAGCACAAAGGGTGTACCTAGCATGGCCCGCCGAAGACAATTTTAGTATCTTCCTCTTTTAAGTTAATTCCAGCCCGGAATCCCCTAATATCCGAAATTGTTAGGATTATAACTACTTATGTATAGATATATCAATACGTACCCACCAACTTGCCAACATTTTGCTTCGTCTTTATTCGGAAGTCATCCCAAATCTTAAGCTTGAAGTAAATTCCAATACTTCGCGAAGCTAGTAGACGTCTTCCTTCAGCACGTCACCGGAAGATTATCTCGGATCCGAATTGTTTCTTCATTCATACTTCACGCACGCTCTGCACTAGAATTACTCGCTTCTGGGTGACCGATAATAAAGGAAAGACATACTTGGCCGCGAGAGCCTGGGAGAAAACATACGCAAGTGTACTCACCTCATGCATATTCCAGAAGGATATCATATTCTAAGTTCCCTAGTACCGCCATTAAACCCGGATCCACAACACTACTGCTCCACAACTTCGTTGTCCGCTCTAGGTGACATCACGGCCGTGTAAACGGGCTTGATGGTCGGGAAAGCTCACTGTCCAACTCGGTGCCACCTGATGGTGATATTTTATTAGGTATCCTTCCCACGACTTAAGTGCGAAAGCGTACCCGCATTCAATCACGCCCAGCCTTAATGTCGACTGAAACTGTCAAGGATGGTGGATCAATGACGGGAAATCCAAGTGGGCCGGAAGAGCTACTTGTAAGTGTCCCAGCGGGGGAACACAACTTAGCATTGGATGGAACCGTCAGGCACGTTTGTTGGAGAATGAACATCACGCAGTCATGATCAATGTAACCATCACTCATGCGCCACTCTGGCATCTGGGCCTGTACATTTTGAACTGGTAATCGAATACACTAGTACCACACGTAATCTGCTCCTTTGGGTGACATCATTGTACACAATGTAGAAAGGGTGGCGAGTTGACGGGAAGTTGTGCCGTGTTCGACAGCGATTTTGACAGGTACATGCAATGTGCAGGAATAAGTGCAAGGGAGTTGAATGGATCGGCGGAGTTACTGTGAGCGTCCAGCGTTTATTTCGAGACCAGTGTGTATGAGGGATGTCTTGTCATCGGCAGAGACGATCGGCTGTATGATATAAATGATACTGGAAGCCTCATAAGTCCATATAATTTTACCATAAGGAGACCTCCATTTTCAGGACCGATCATCTAAACGCGAAGTTATCGGGACTAAACCCTATATCATGAGAGTTGAATACTGACCCAACAATGAGGCTGCTTCTGAATTGAATTGTTGCCATATTATTCCATTTTTCCAACACTTGCAAGGACTACCGACTAAGTGATTTCAGAGACTGAAATTGAAAAAACTTCAAAGGGACATTAGTTGAGTTGGATTGAACTTCGGAGAAGTTCACGAACAGTAGGACGTAGCATATAAATTTCCCGCCGAGACTTCGGAGATTGACGGGGAGATTAGTAAATCTTGAGCACCCCAGGGACATCCCCAAATTAAATTTAGAACGGACAAGTATATTTGGCAGACCGATTATGTCGCTGAGAGTGTAACCCCCTCAGTCGCTTCAAAAGATGCAGGCGAAGTTCCTCTCTGTTGACACAAAGTTGGTCGAGTAAGATGTATTGCAAGCTGTGAAACACCTGACTTCAAAGCTTTCTAAATGTTGTGTAGTGCTCTCGTTTTTGGTAGATCGTTAAAAGCTGGCTTGCTCGGTTACCCTGTGTATGAAATTAAGTCGCTACGTCGCGGGAGAATATTCTACTCATCCCGAGGCCACTATCGTAACCCTCCATCCATCTCGTACAACGCAACTGAGTTGGTTGAATGCGTAACATTTCCATGTGGTCGATCAGCATCGACTCTGCAAATCCTGAAGGTAATTAGTATTAGTCGAAAGATCATGTTAGCATTACTCGGAGATGATCTATGCAAAGATCGATTTACATCTTATTTTCTGATTTGCAGTGAACAGCTCAGGTGAAAACTGAGCAACACGACCGCATCGTGTGACCTGTAGATGGTAACAGGAATATGCTATTATGTATTGTTTCAGTATCCATGGCCTGAGGAGAAAGAATCTTTCGTTTCTATTTACCTAGTTTTTGAAGACCTCACTCTCCCTTTACAAACCCCCGCTCGCAAAGATGAGCATGATAACTTGGAGTACAGTCTCAGTCGATAGGGCATATTTTTAATAGTTGGCTTGCCTCATAGAATGAGTTCCATTTACTACTACTACTTGATCACACCGACTCAAGCGATTTATCTACCAAAGTGAAATTTTCGTCATGTTACTTTTTTCAGCCTTGCCTCAGCCACCCCGCCGCCCTGTACTTCCTTACGTTAGAGACCTACCAACCATTGTGGCGAGTCTACATCCTACCCTGGACCGGAATTAGTCGATGATCAGTGGCATAGGGAGGGGGACATCGGGCAAACACACGAGTTGAAGGGGCAAATGCACCGAGATTGGAACATATTTCTGCCCTTACCCTGCATTTTTTAGAAGACGTTGAGGATTGATTTGGGATCTCTCTGGTCCCGCCATCTTACTCACAGGCCCTGTTTTAGACTGGAAGGTTCCATGAGTACCAGGCCGCCCTATCGACTATGCGTCATCAGCCTACGGGTAATGGAAATGTATCGTACTCTACCCGTGACAAACAAGAAACATCCCAACTATCTGCTAGATTCGGGGCGACAAACGCTTGCAGCGTCGGCATGACTGCACCCTTAGTGTGAGTTCAGGATCTGATGCCATTTGATTGTAATGACATCGCTTCCAATGGCGTGATCACCCTTGCGCACATAAGATCTTATAGAGTGACACAAATCTTCATGGTTTAATTTAGATCATGGTACAGTTTCAAATCGGCTCTGACTCCATTGTCACTTTTTCGGTTCTGTACAGGTTCTTCTGCGTTCTCATGATATGATCCTTTCCACTATCCAGCCATCATGACAATGATCTAATCGCCCATTACCTTTCCCTTACGTTTCAGCCCGCGGCGCCATTACCCGGCTGCGGAGAATGGTTCGCTGCATCACACGCTCAAACTGCCTTGAGAAAAAATTGGTTTAGCCTCAGTTTCATCGTCGCTTAATTTGTCCAAGGCCCGAGAGGCCCTCTGGTAGGTCTGTTGCAGCCGACCTGAAAGCTGCTCCGTTACACAACTCACTTCTGGGAATAAGATGTCGTGCCTCTCTAGGGATACTAGTGCACTCTAGCCTATCAACGATCTACAGGTACAAACTGAATTAGGTATAGTTTCTGGCGGGAAACCACTAAGCGGGCATAATGGACAACGTGAGCCATTGATCCCGATCACTGCTGGGCGCATTGGTGCTTCGTTAAAGTTAATAGTAAATCAAAGAAATAGATGATCAGATCAATTGTCATCAACGCGGGTCCAGCAAAAACTCATTCGACGGTGACAACATCCCCGAAGCCGAAGTTGTGATAAACCACAGGCTTCCTAAGTTCTTTCATGCAAACGCAAGTGAATAATTTTCTAGTTGATCTCAAAAATGCACTAATGAGTTAGTACCATCCGATGCTGGCCGTCCTCTGAGTAGTCAACAAGAATACCTTCCAAGAAGGTAAGTTCTACTCAAGTATACTTTGTGTGATATGTGTTTATCAACGGCCGGCATCGAAGTGTCATTCAAGCTCGACACTCGGCGGGCATAGGACCTCGGAGGTAATTGCTGATAGTGATAACCAGCTACTAACTTATATGGTACTCCGTTATGGATCCGTACACAGGGAACACATCCTTACTCTCGGCTTTCGCTGTACGGAGAAAATCGGTCAGGCGTTCGACATGACATGACGCGGCAAGGATCTCAGCCTCTACGGCCCGTATGGATTTTTCCGGCAGTACTGTTCATTTTGGATTCTGTGGTGGAGAAGATGGTAACTACCCCCCGGACTTGACACTTGGAAGCTGATCATTTGTGCCATCTCGGCACTCACGGCCAGTTTAGCTGATGCATGCACAAGTAAAATTCACGAGCGGCCTGTCGCTTCGCTTAGTTGATATAAGACGTCTTCCAACACTTGCATTGTGGATGGGATTCCTTGTTGATTCGATTCCGACATGACATCATATTGCGCTCGCAATCGATACATACAAGTTCAAAGAAAAATTCTGATCGTCAAACGTCTGATCAAAAGGGCTTTTAATAGCATTGACCATGAAAAACGGGACTGTCCTGAGTACAATAACGGCACATACCGCAGTCACAACCGAAATCAGGGCCCATGGACAGCCTATCTTTGGAATGACACGAAAATATGTGTGAGTATCAAGTCTTTCCCCGATCGACACAGAGCATCCGACCAGCTCAACGATAGGAAAGGGACATTTCCGACCATGGCCGAGCCCCACAAGGCAAAATCGTATAGCGTGGCGTTTTCGCCGAGTAACCTTTGTCTGAACAGTATATAAGTGCTGTAAAGACATCTTACCCTAGCAGATTCGATATGCCTGCCTTACCTAGTTTTCTGGTTTTGACCTTTTTCATTACCTCGGGATTATGTGCCGTATATCAGCAGCTTGGCGATCTGAAACAACACAACTTTGATTTTGTCGTTGTAGGAGGTCAGTACGAGACCTAGGAAATCCATTCAGCTGAGCTGATGCTACTATGTTCTCTCAAGGTGGAACAGCTGGAGCAGTACTTGCTAATCGGCTGTCTGAAGTGAAAAACTTTCAGGTCTTGGTCATTGAAGCAGGGCATAGGTATGTTAGACCCACGATTGCCTTATAAACATGACTTTAATCTCAGGACCGTGTGCTTATAAAGCAATGAGGGAGTTCTAGATTCTCAAGTCCCCTTATTTGCTCCAAATCTACAGAGCTCTCCCCATGACTGGAATTCTACGACGACGCCTCAGAAGTTTGCTAATGGTCGTATGATTCATTATGCCCGAGGATATCTTCTGGGTGGTACCAGTAGTATCAGTGGGTATTTGGTCTGTTGTCTTTGACTCACGTACAGACCCTTACGCTTTGCTTTGTTGGGAACAGATCTGATGGCATATACGCGTGGATCAAGTGATGATTATGACAGATGGGCTCGTGTTACAGGTGATCAGGGTTGGTCGTGGAACCAAGTTCTCCCTTATTTCAAAAAGGCATGCACTCTCGTTTCTTGGCAAGGGCGTCGAACTTACCGGTCAGTAGAATGAACGCCTCGTCCAACCCCGTGATGGCAGGAACACAACAGGAGAATTCAATCCCAATGCTCATGGATTTGGAGGGATGGTTCATACCAGTTTGCCCAACGAGCTTGAACAGCCATTCGACAAACAGGTCATGGCCGCCATCAACGAACTGGGAGGTGTTTTCAAGTACAATACTGATATGAATAGCGGGAACCCTCTTGGCACTTGTGCGTTTTACGACTATTCATGTCACTAAGCATCTCTTCTAAAAGTAACCTGTTCGCACAGCTTGGGTGCAAGGCACGAATGGTGGTGGGGAGAGAAGTAGCTCTGCTACAGCTTACCTTACACCGGACGTCGTTGCCCGGGAAAACCTCCATGTTCTACTGAATACTAAAGCAATCCGGGTTCAAGGATCTAATGACAATGTCCCTAAGTTCGATAAAATACAAGTCGTTGGAAATGGTACCTTCTTACCTTCCGCCTTACACTCCACTCGTCTTACTTTAAATTAACAGACAAGAAGACTCTTACCATCCAAGCTGCTAAGGAAGTCATACTTTCTGCCGGTTGCATTGGTTCACCGCAGATACTGTTTCATTCTGGAATAGGAGATGCCAAAGAGATGCAGTCTCTCGGAATCAAACCTCTGGTTAATCTTCCAAGCCTCGGGAAGAATTTCACAGACCATCCCTTCTTTCTCGTTGATTTTGCAGCGACTCAGAATGGCACTGGAGTAAAGTACGTTTTAACCAGTACATCTGGCTCCTTTAAGACTGACATATCTCAATTACAAGTGTACTCTCTGATGAAAAGCTCCTCGCAGATGCATTGGATGAGTGGAAGAAATCAAGGACGGGCCCCTTGACCAATATCCTTACCAACCACATTATATGGGGTCGCCTCCCGGAAAATTCCTCTTTCCCTGATCCCAGCTCGGGGCCTGTTTCTCCTCACTGGGAACTCCTGATGTCCGTCAACATAGGACCTTCACCGATGCCTCATATCACAGCTGCCATTGATATAGTTAGCCCAGCTTCTCGTACGTATCATCAGTGGCAAACGTATTGGTGTTAACTTTTCTTCTCTAATCTAGGTGGCACGCTCACATTCAACTCTTCTGACCCGTTGGACCCTCCCCTCATTGATCCGGCATACTTCAGTAGTGATGTTGATCGGGCAGTTGCCCGTGACGCCATTAAAGTCTCTCGAAAATTCCTGAATGCTAAAGCATTCGAAGGAACAATAATATCCGAAGCACCACCATCAGCAGGCGCCGAATCAGATGATGAGCTCGATGCCTTCGTCGCCAGCGGCTTCACAACCACTTGGCATGGGGGCTCTTCGGCGAAAATGTCCCCTAAAGGAGCAGATTATGGAGTCGTGGATCCAGATCTGAAGGTGAAGGGGGTCCGAGGTTTGAGAGTTGTGGATGCATCTGTGATGGTAAGCTCCATGAAAATGTTATCTCCCTCGCAAACGCGGCTGACAATTCCATCCGAAGCCATATATAGTCTCTGCCCATACGATGGGAGCGACTTACGTGATAGCAGAGCGTGCTTCAGACATGATCAAACAAGAGTGGGCCAGTTGAAGCATGAGCGAACGTGCGGAAGGAGAGCCAACAATAGACAAGTTTAGAGTCCTTGTAGAATATATAAGTCTCCGAGAGTCTGTTGGAAGTTGAGTTTGAATT
Organism: Agaricus blazei; assembly: GCA_029719445.1. Classification (NCBI taxonomy): domain Eukaryota; kingdom Fungi; phylum Basidiomycota; class Agaricomycetes; order Agaricales; family Agaricaceae; genus Agaricus; species Agaricus blazei. Next base: position 409,233 of record SSNC01000019.1, read on the forward strand.
CATGACAGGGAGAGGTCCTCTACGAGACCCACAATACACCTTGGATATCTTCGAGAATAGAGAAATCTTGATCTCGGTTAACGGCTGGTACACTTAAGATTCAATGATGTCACGTTTGATACTATTTCTCATGGACTAAGAAACGGCCTAAAAAAGTGGAGATCCAACAACGTAGCTGCCAGCACAGTTCTGGACAATGTTAGAATGGAAATTTCGTTGTTGCTGAGCTTCCAATTCGCATCTTACTTGTCTTCCCCGGGTCGTGCGCGAAGCAAATTGCTTTACAGGATACTATTCAACTTATAAGCAGCTGACTCGAAGACAGTAGAGTCACTGCCTCCAGGTGCTGGAGTCCGTTTTGAAGGGATCGGAGGAATACAGAGGAGCAAGCCAGGAGCGAAAGGGCGAGGTCAAACTCACTGCTCGGCTCGGCTTTGTAAGGATCGGACTTTGAAAAGTGGGGAGCTGAGGGCTTGGGCCAGCCTATGTTCGGTGCTGAGTCTGAGCTGATTAAATGGCATATCATTTCATTGAGTCTCCAGATAAGTTTGATAGGTTCAATTCCATTTGCTCATCGGCAATTATGGGCATGTTCTAGTACTGTTTCATTGTGGAAGAGGCCAATAGTGACATCAGTGATTGCGGGGATTTCGGGAGTCAGCATTTTTATGCCTTTCCCACGGCCATCAGAAATCGGAGCAAGCAAGTGGGCGGCACGGACGGCATTATGCGAAGTGGCGGCGTCGGCAACATTATCGGCAACATCTGCACTTTCGGATGGTTGCCGAACGCTGGCAGCTGCAACTGCCGCAAGTTCAAACCTACAGAGTGGTGACGGGGACTGCCTCATTACAGTGGTTCTTCTGTCAGCCGCAGCTTTCTTCGTCAGGGGTATCACCTCTGCTTCAGGGCTTAAATACCCATTAATTTGGCACAGGGATGGAATAGCAACTGCCTGGAGATCTCGATTCTAGAGCGGCGGGATACGGAGTCCTCTTGCTAGTGGCAAGCCATTTATAAAGTTAGGGATTGTTTCACCATGAGATACTATTACCACAGTATCCGATGCGGGATCTCTTCCCCTGGTGCATCCACTTGCTCCTTACCCACCAGGCAGTATTGTCTTTTTAGTTGACCCGATCATCACGCGTTTTACTTTGTATAAGTCCTAAATCACCGCACAAGTTATGTTACATTAACGCCAGTGAGTACGATTCATCGAGCAACAGCATATTTATTACAGGCCCTGGCGACGAGGCGGATTTTTGGAAATCCGTGGCTCTGGAGACTTTCCTTGATACTCCACTCCTCCGTAGTCCTCGGGTTTAATGAATACGGGGAGTGACGAGGACTGTTTGCCAAATGACATCTCCAATATCCCCTCATCAGTTCCTTGTGAGCTTACTTACCGCGGAGTCTAAGGGAAATCATGCTTGTAAAATCCTACTGTGCTCATGTTGTTCAGCCCACTCAATGGGGTTTCATCCGGTTTATCACTCGCATATTCTACACCGGCGGATAAGCCTAGTACCTCAGCATGGATAAGTGGCGTGTTGCTTCACAAATGCAAATTCATTGACTCGTTCCCTTGTCGTATATTTTACCTGACGAAAGCATAGTCGATCATTGAGCCACTTCCGATCATAGCGAACAAACTCAATAACTAGCGAATCGAGTCCACTTAACGCAGAACAAGGACTACTCGACAGTCTCATACTACGGAAAATATATTCGAACTGATTCTAGCTAGCAGACCATTATAGTCAGCAACTCACTAGAGAATCACTTTTTCGAGGAAGATATTTCTCCGGGTTGTTGTCAGAGGTACAGGGACGTTCAAAACTTCCTTAAAATCGATCTCATATGAATTGAAGATACTAAGGGGATCTCGAAGTGACACTCAATTAGAAGAAGAGGAGCAGGAATACGCGGGTATCAGAAAAAGAGCACTCGCCTTGTACGCTTTATCTTCGGGTCTTGTCCTTAGGCTGATTAGGTCAGTAAGGCTCTATGATAGCAAAGAAAACAAGTGGCAGGCTGCAGCCCTTGACTACGTCTGTTCTTTGACCTAAATGTGCCTTTCCCTTTGTTTAAACCACCGTTGGGGCCACTCTTTTGGGTTGTCAAGTAGACTAAGTTGACTGTGGTTAGGATTGTCTGGTTCAAAGAGGTGGGTGGAGATAGCATAATACGTCTGGTGTAAAAAGGACATTCCTAGTAGCGATGCACAACGTGAATGGAGAGTGCGTGGTCGTAGTGGTAGTCAAAGCAGTGATTGTGATGGACGAACACCTGCTTGCAAACACACATACACAGACACCTCCGCGGTGCACGAAGAATGAGGCCCCCCACAATTTGAGCATAGATTCGGATAGAAACGTGTTATCGTCTACCTTGACTCTTCGACTCCAGTTGAATGACACACAGGGATTATAGGATAATATCGACTAAGAGATATACAATCATGCTTGCATCGCACTTCAATTTGATAAGTCAAATTTTTCGGTGGTATTTATTGAATATCCTATCCTAATAGGTCGGTTGGTTAGTCGGATTTTTCCATTTTTTCTCTCATGTCAGACCCCCACCCCCAGCTGAGGAGCATCAGTTAAAATATATATTTCTAAATGCCTGTCTGCGAAGGCAGGGCAACATTGGCAATTAAGCAAGACTTCGAATCGCGGTATGTGCTTCAATACCATAAACACTCATTCCCTTCTACAACAAACAATCAGCTAACAGCCAAGATATGATGGGCTGAAAGGTAAACTCACCTTCCGCGGACAATTCAATGTGATCCGATTACATCCCCATACTTTGACTTCTTCCAACTTAGGGCAGCCACCTTTCCTCCTCACACGACCTTCATCTACTTCCACTGCGCCTTTTTCTTTCGCGCTCGTTTCGGGTACACCATCCACCCACGCTTTGAGTACAAAATCCGTCATTTCTCTGATCCAGCCTACATCCAGTCTCTTCAATTCACGGGCTTTAGTCGCAAAACCGGTCAGGATATCTTCCCGGACGTCTTTCCATCCATTCAAATCTAACTCTTCCAATTTCATCCCAGAGTGATCTAAGATCGACTCAAGGGATTTATCAGCCAAAGCGTGATTTCTCGATAGACTAAGATGTACGAGTGGAGGGTTGGCGGTCCAGGATTTGAAGAATCTGGCAACACCTTTGTCCGTGAGCTGAGGCAAATTATCTAGGATTAGAGTGTGAAGTGATTGAGTATGGGGGATTAATCCTTCAGCGAGAAAATCGTCGGTGAGGAGAATGTGATTTGAAACGTTTAAATGGGTGAGTCGATGCCCAATGAAAGAGAGAAGTTCAATCATGGACTCATCGTCGCAAGACGCTTCAGGTTCCGAAAGATCGAGGTAGTTTAACTGACTAACATTGCCATCGTGGCCCAATTTTGAAAGTTCTCGGAGGAAGTTGTTGTCGAGTTTCCCGACTTCTCTGAGACGTAGCGCACGCAGATTCAAACCGCAGCTTGTCAAGAGGCAACTCAAGCAGTCAAGGTCAAAACGAGGACTTTGAGTGATGAGGAAACTGGAGAGATTGGGATGAGCTGTGAAAAAGTTTTTCCAGGTAGGGGGCTTGACGAGAAAAGGTCCAAGCAGCTCAATTTCGGTAAGAGCTGGGAGTGACTTGCTCAAAGAATCAAAGGCTCCGTCATTAATTTGTCCACAAAAATCCAGGCGGAGTGAGGTTAGGTTCGGGTTCAGATACCCAAGTGTGGAGAACGCGTCAGGAGTTAGGTCTGGCAAAGTCAAATTTATTATTATTAGACCTTATGGCTGGATGTGTTTTATTATTATTACGTACTGGTCGCGTCGTACAACGTGAGGGTAGTGTTGGTTGCACTGTAGAACAGTTGGACATTTTCAGAGGTCCTGGCAGCAAAAGTTAGTGTGTACAGAGAAAGTGGACACCAAACTTACAAACTGCGATTCTTAGATAGGGTTTTGGAAATGGCTTCTACATTCATTGTTCCGATATCACCCAATGACTCGACATCATCGATATGTTTCGAAATGAGCTACGTCAAGTATAAGCCTAATGAAGGTTCAGAAAATGTAAAGAGAACCTGGATACAGAGCGACACAAGACTTGGGAAGCGTTTTTCTTCAAAGTTTGTGACAGTCCTCTTGTCTGTCACGGTTTTCTTCTTTCTTGCCGCCGGTCCTTTCTTTGTAGGCTCGATTCCCGATGCTTTCGCACAGGGATGACACAACCAGCCGGGCCCTGGGATAGCTGCGGCTGTGTATATTGTCTGGGAGGAATGAACGCCGGTAAGGCGTGTTAGGAATTGCTTGACATACCACTGTGAAACGTTTCTCGCACAGCACACAATGGGCAAAACTGCCTGGTGCAGGACGACTGGAGGGTGCATTGTACCTCTCGTCATCTTCATCGATATAGTCATCGTCGTCACTATCTTTGATTCCGCGCCTTTTCTTCTCTTTGGCTTTCAATTTGGCTTCGGCAGCCTTTGTGAGTCTACGTTTCTTTGCTGCCGTAATCTGCGCATCATTCTGCGCGGCACCCATTTCCGGTTCAGAATTATCCAAATCGTCAGAGGCATTTCCGGAATCCTGAACAGAAAAGGTCACATCTCAAATGGGACCGAATAGGAAAAACTTACCCCAAGACGAGAGCGCGTTCGTTTTCGCGCCTTCTGCCTCTGAGAAGCCGCCTGGGGTTGATTGGAAGATCCCGCGCCATCGTTATTCTCAGTCTCTTGATTGGAAGGCCCAGCCGCCGCCGCCTGGTCAGCCGGTTGCGGTTGTTGGTTTTGTGTCGCACGCCTCCGAGCGATGCTGAGTGCATTGATGCCGGACTCCTATACACTATGTATGAAGCAATATTTGGATTTACGTGGCGTTTCACGTACTTTCAAGAACTCCGTTAAGGCTGAGGTTGGTCCGCGCACATTGTTGGCACGACTCATGGTCAATGACAAAAACTAATTAGCGCGACTGTCGCGTATGTGACACCCGTCTTTGTGTCACAGTCACATCATTTGGCACAGCTGTATGACTCGGTCGCTTGGCAGTAGCCCCAACGGGACATACAAGTACGCTTTTTCCCACTATCGTCCAAGAGCGGGACAAATCCCCCAAGGAAACACACTACTCCTCAGGGCCTCCTGCACTCTATAGAGGAGACCAGAGTTCAAAGTAGCCGCCATCATCAAAACACTACTCATGCTTCCGAGCCCGTTCCGGTGATATTCGGGTAGGCCTTTCCAAGCCTCGACAATCGGGCTTTGCTAAGGTAAAATCAGGTAAAATTTGTAGTAAGTAGTTACGTGCCAAAAGTCTCCGGCCATCGAGTCGATGACTCTCTCGGCCAAGATGGTCGTACTTCAGTATGGCCCGCCCTTTTTTATATCCGTTCTCAGCTGGCTACTCTAATCGGTCAAATGACGGTCCATTTTTTTGTTTTTGTTTTTTTGTTTGTGTTTGTTCAGTGGAGCCTGAGGCTTGAGCGTTGAGCTTCTAACTTTAGACAATTGACGACAGGCTTAAGGAAGGGTCGGGTTCCTCAGTCAGAGTCAGGTCAGAGTAGCCATCACACAAAAAGGAAAGATCAGAATGTCGATCGCAGATTCCGAGAACTTCGCACAAGAGCGCTACAGTGCGGGATAACTCATGCGAAATTGATGGATGTTGTGGACAGGAATTGGTAGTATGCGAATAAGAGACTTTTGCAAAGCCCGTACCTGTTTCCCTGGTCATTTATATGAAGTCTATCTATACTGGCGACCCTTCATGGGGCTGCCATAGCCTAGGACCCCTCTGATGATCAGTGCTTTTGCTTCTCATTTCTTAACTGGATGATTTCCTTACCGTTTATTGTTACAGGCCTCATGTGCACATAAACGTTTGACGGTCATGAATCAGATAATCGGTCTCCCGCGCTATGGTAGTATTGTACTAAGTATAGTATTGATTTGTCGATTGATAGTAATGTACTTTCTTGGTCTCGTCGTATCAGTTTGTCGAGGGCCACCTCTACTACGGCAGCGGCTGCCAAAGCATCGGATGAGATACCTGGCGTTTGTATTAGCGACAGCTGTCTTCGATTTGTTTGTCTAGGGTCAGTGAGTGTACTGGCTGAGCATTCCAGACAAATTTTCCCGAATCTGTCTTCGTCGCAATGATAACCGCTTGTGAAGTATCTTACGGGGATTTCTTAATCGGTGTCGGACTCACGAGGATATGGAGGCGTTCATCATCTCTGCTGCCCTCATTATGGCGTAGATTCTACGATGCTGAGTCTCGGGTTTCTTGGATCGCTGCCACCAGTACCCGAGTCCCAGTTGTTTCCATGTTAGATGGGTTCTGTCGCATCCTGTGGGGTTCCCCATCCGTCTCCTTGTCATCATTGCATTCAAGTTGTGTGTCCGTCTAGCCTAACACCTGCTTCATTCGATAAGACTCAACTTGAGACTTACCACATACAAGACCTTGACCTCGATGTTACTGACCAACACGATTTAATTCCATTTATTCTCATCAATTTAGACTCAAAGCCAAGGCCGGTTCGTGCACATGCCCCACAGCTGGCAGCTATCTAATCTCCTTACTTTTTAATTTATCTCGCTTACCCGCTCCTCGGTCACTCGTCACCACGGACCATTGGCAAGCTATTGTCCGGGGACTTGAGAATGCTAATTTATTCCCAGGATACCGCTGCCGGCATCAGCAAATCCTTTGTTTATACCCGGGCTTCCTTTCATCAGCTAACGAAGTACAAACACTTGTACAACTGCAGCCCGCGACTTTTTAATCTCGTTGTCACCTCCACTCCAACCAATTTTCTCCTTTGCTCTCCGAAGTATGTCCCACACTAATGCAGTATGTGTTTTACTGGCCCATATTCAGGCACCTCCGGTTGCTAATATGCTGACAGGTGACAGACAGGTGAGTTGACAGCTATTTCAAACAGGGATGATATGGACAACCGTGAGACGCCCATGTCGTCTTCCATGACAGATGGAGGTCTGGTGTCTGAAGCGCTGAGGAACGGGGGTACCATCGGGAAAACGAATGTAGACTCAGGAGGAGTTGTGCTGCGCCTCCTCAATGAAGTGAACCTGAAGTGAACATTCGAACACGGAACTCACGGAATAAACCGGCGCGAGTTTACACGGCCTTTTGCAAATTGGCAGTGTCGATCATGACCATTCCCTATTAAACTTTGGGCGTTTTCTGTCAGGTGTCAGCTCGTAGTTTTAGGCCCCAGGCGGGGTCTGGAATCGCCGCGAGCCTTGCTGTCTCCATAATATTCTTGTGCTGGTTCCTGCTCCTGGTCGATTGACTCGGAGCTATCTCAAATATGCCCTAAAAGCTAAACGAACTCTGGTCAGGGTCCTTGGACATTCCAGGCATTTCCGACACTCCATGCCGTACTAATATGCCGAGCAGGAACAGGTTCGGTGACAGAGATATCGTTATCAATAAAATAAATAATATCACTGATAGAGATCATTGAACATTCACTCCATAATATAACTATGGTACGTTGTTTTGTTTTGTTTTGTTTTAATTATAGACTGTCTCTTTCATTCAATGCTGGTTAACGACTCCTATAATTCGTCCTACGATAGAGAGCAACATTGCTATACTAAGTCGGTATACACTTCTCCGAAGGATCCAAGTTAACGCGGTGGTCAATTGACGATTAACCAAAGAAATATCGTCGATTATTACTCTGGTCAACCTATCAATGACTGCCAACCACTGCTGCGGATTCTTTCCATGAAGAAGTATCTTTTCGGGATATTCCTCTCCCCTGCCGAGTGGGCAAGTCCTTCACGATATTTGGGGTTTATGGATTAACCCTGATCTCAATTAGCATCTGATTAGCATTGTACTAGAAGACGGCGATCACGTCTGTGAATTACATATTGATTTCCCTTATGAAGTGTCGCCCTGGTAATAGGACGCATTCCTCAAACACCAATGAACACACACCAAACAGAACATTCTATTCATATAGTCAATGACTACTGCTGATGCTAAGATCAGGGCTTTACTGGCCTGTAGATGTTTCGACAATATAAACATACGTATGTGATTTTTTGATGGATGATTACAATTCTTTCATGATTCTGTATTGACCGGCGCTAAAAGAGTCTGTGATAGGATGATACGTCGAAAGGTCGCCGCCATCCACATGGAACAACTGTGTGAATAGAGGCGGTTCAAATCCCAGACATACATTTGAGTTACTACTAATCTATGGCATCAAAGTGATTTCAATCTAACTCAGGAACCAAAAATTCAAAAGACAATACTCTAATTCTCTCGTGGACGGTGGCACGTTGGCCTGGTGACAACTTTCTGATGAGTATATAAATGTGTGAGATCTTTCCGAAACCAACGATTCCAACACACTGACAATGACTCCATTACCTGGATTACTTGCACTCGCAATGTTGATTACATCTGGCTTGTGCGCTGTATACCAGCAGGTCAGTGATGTGAAACAAGAACAATTTGACTTCGTTATTGCAGGAGGTTGGTAAAATATTTATTCACCCTTGAATGGGCTAATATCTTTGCTTGCAGGAGGAACGGCGGGAGCTGCACTTGCTAGTCGTCTCTCTGAAGTAAAAGACTTTCAAGTCTTGGTTATTGAAGCAGGACCTACGTACGCTCACTTATGCTTCACAGAATAGAGTGCCTAATCTTGACCTTGACCTGTTCAGCAATGAAGGTGTCCTACTCTCTGAGGTTCCGTTTCTCGCTTTCAGTCTGCAGAATACTATTTGGGACTGGAATTTCACGACAACGTCACAGTCGTTCGCAAATGGCCGGAGAGTCCAATATTCCCGTGGCCATATTCTCGGAGGCAGTAGCGCTATCAGTGAGTGTCCGCCAATCTATTTGTGGCACATCATTTTAAGTTTACAGCACATCTTCATATTTAGATCTGATGGTTTATACGCGTGGACCAATAGAGGATTACGACCGATGGGCGGACGTCACGGGTGATTCGGGCTGGTCATGGGACCAAATACGTCCTTACCTTCTCAAGAATGAACGCTTCGTGCAACCTACCGACGGCAGGAACACAACCGGGCAATACGACCCTGCTTATCATAATGTTGAAGGGAAGACCCGTATTACTCTACCCAATCAACTCCAAAAACTGTTTGATCAGAGATGCTTTGAAGCTGCAGATGAGCTTGGTGGCAATTTTAAGTATAATATCGATATGAATAGCGGGGATCCTCTAGGCACTGGTGGGTGTTCTGAGCATAATTTGTCAACAAGAGCGCTTAACCTGTTTTGATAGCGTGGCTGCAGGGAACGAACGGTGGCGGAGCGAGGAGTACCTCTGCCACATCATACCTTACGAAGGATGTAGTCGGGAGGACAAACCTTCACATTTTATTAAACACCAGGGTGACTCGGATTCATAAATCTAGTAACTCAAATCAGAATGGTCCAGAATTCGATAGGGTTGAAGTGGCTGAAAACGGTTAGTCTTTCTGGCTAGCCCTCGTAACTCGTTCCGTTTACTGTCAATAGGAAACCAAAGCTCGCACTTCTTCCAGGCGACTAAAGAAGTCATACTTTCAGCGGGTTCGATTGGCTCGCCACATATCCTCTTTCACTCTGGGTTTGGGGATGCCCAAGAATTAAGGTCTGTTGGGATCGAACCTCTCGTCAATCTTTCGAGTCTCGGCAAGAATCTAACAGATCACCCTTTCTTCTTGGTGGATTTTGCAGCGGAAAACACCGAGCCAAAGTTCGTTATTTCTCAATCCCTCCTAGTTTCTCTCGGGACTGACCGCATCTCGAACTAGTGTCCTTGCTAACTCAACACTTCTTGAACAAGCGTTAGATGAGTGGAAGAGTTCAAAAACAGGTCCCCTGTCGGATGTCCCAACCAATAATATCGTGTGGGGCCGACTCCCAGCAGATACACCTTTCGGTGATCCGAGCTCGGGGCCCCATGCTCCTCATTGGGAGCTCATACTCGCAGTGAACCTGGGATCATCACCCGAGCCTCATGTCGTCGCGGCAATCTCTATCGTTAGCCCCACCTCTCGTAAGTAAAAAATTATCATCACGGCTAGTTGTGTATTGTTACGTTTAGTGACAAACTCTATCATACACAGGCGGAACACTTACAATTAACTCTTCTAACCCATTCGACTCTCCTATTATTGATCCGGCGTTCTTTACAACCCCCGTAGACGTTGCAGCCGGACGGGATGCCATTAGGAATGCTCGTACATTTTTCGGTGCTAAAGCATTCGAAGGATACATAGTAGGAGAAACTGGCGCGTCAGCTGGCGCTGAATCAGATGATGAACTGAATACCTTCATCGCGGGAAATTTCACAACTACTTGGCATCCGGCTTCTACAGCGAAGATGTCGCCTAAAGGAGCGGATTATGGCGTTGTTGATCCCGATTTGAAGGTGAAGGGTATTCGAGGACTGAGGATTGTTGATGCGTCTGTAATGGTGAATTTGAAGTCGTTCTCTTCCTTTTGAACACGGCTAACGGGTACTTTAAATAGCCTTATCTCACATCTGGTCATCCGCTGGCAGCAACGTATGCGATTGCAGAACGCGCGGCAGACCTCATCAAACAGGAATGGACGGATTGACACGGTAATAAAAGTGTGTAGAGGGTGCGAATATCATTAGAATAATTGAAGATACAAAGTCTTTACCATGGACCCTCAAGTGTATCTAGAGTTTTGAGTCTTGAACATAAGTTCATGATAATTTAATCGCGGCGAACTCTGCTCTATCTCATTTTTGCACCTGATGATGCCGGCAAATCAGAGTTCTGAGATGTTATTACAATTGTATCATCATGATTCATGAATGAGGTCTTCTCTTGCGTGTGTTTGTCTGGATCTCGGGATATTTATCATAATCAACACCCGGGACGGTTGATCACCAGGTTGATCACCGGATGTAGTTTGCGCTTCCTTATTTAGCATAAGTATCTTGTAATATTTACTGAGCTACAACTATACACTACAGGGATATTATATATAACTGAGGACATAAACGTCAGAACCTGAGGTCCATGTACTAGTAGGTATAGAAGATGAGCTGTAAAAAGAAAAAATTTGTTTATAATTATTTGTCTCCTTACTTACAATACCCACGTACTTGGAATTAATCTCCCACAGCCAGAGCACAGAGTATATCATTCGAGTGAAGTGATTTTGAATTCCGCCGATGCTCAGGCTAAGTGCCAAAGGGATTATGGTCGTGGGAAATATTTGATCATCAACTAAACTGGTACTATCGTACGATTCGCACATCAGTTCCCCTTCAATCATTGACATGCTCTTGGAATGATCCATACACTCCAGGTACTGCTATGGTGTACCCGATTCACAATTGCTTCGTTGATCCATGTGGCAGGACATGCCGAACTTACATAATGCTATTTTGACAAACCGACAGAAGCCGAAAGAGTACGTTCTTCTGACATATCAGGTTTGATATCCACGGGCTGACTATTTGCCTATGGGGCCATCATGGGCGTGCCGGATGTTGAAACTGATTAGTGGTGCTAGAACTGCTTCTTGCGCCAGGCAGGCTTCCAATATTCGGGAACTAGACCAGAGTCAAAATAAAACGCCACTCTCGAGTAGCTGCTCTCTCTTGAAGATTTACATGGTCGATTAAGACGACCTGAAGCGTATATGAGATTGAAGGCGATTCGTTCCCTTGTCAAGCAAACTAATTGCAGAACCCGGAGTTGGTTACTGTGTCATGGTCCGCTCTTAATCCGATAGATCCGTTTAGGCCGTACCGATATACACATTTGGACAGAAAGCGGTGATGCTCTAGACAATTGTCTTGGAGAACAGTAATATGAAATTAGAACTGAAGTTGTTCCTACGAGCAACACAAAATGGTGGTGAAAAGAGACACTTCGGCCCTCAAGTTTCGCGTAGTGGTCACTCTGGCAATAGTGAAGACCTAGGGTTGTTGACCCTCATTTGAAGGTGAAAACCATTATCAGGTCTGAGAATTGTTGGTGCTTCTGCGATGGTAAACCCTACGGAGGCTATGCCTCTTGATTTTACCCAAAGTTGTTTATCGCCGCTGTTCATAAGACGAGAGCTATATATGTGGTCGCAGAATGTACTACTGACATGATCAAACATGACTGGGCGACTTGAAACACAGGTAAATGCACGAGAAGCAGTTGATAATAGATGCAATCAAATTCAACATCATTTCTCCTGGATATAGTTATAAAAACGATGGGGTGGAACAAGAATAGGTAGATGAATCATACACTCAGCTGGTAACTGGTTCCGGGATTTTATGATAGATTACTAGTACATTCTTAGATGACAGTTCAGACGCCATTGGCCGATAGCGTCAACTAGCTCTAAGCTAACCCCAGCATAAGATTAAGTTTCGTAAGAAAGAGCGCTAAAATCATCGTTGAACGGCCGATAATGATAATATATTAATGCCACCATGTAAGCTGCCAATTACATTCAGCATGCCAATTATGTCGGAAGTGATCATTCTCGTCACGTCCTGACCGTGTGCCAACATTCTGGCTGCTTCAACCCTGGTCGCGGAGTTCTTGAAAGATTGAAGATTTAAAGGACAGGTGAAGATATTATACAGGGTCAACCCCCGCAACAGCTCGTCTTTTGATGATCCAAGCCAAGAACCTAATTTTCCTGCTTGGGAGTTAGTATACTTGCCCTGTGTCTAGGACCTACACATCTGCATCAAGTTTCACTCCTTAGTTTTTTGGTAAGTCCGGCTTTCCGTAAACAAATTTAATCATTACGTTCCAAGGCGAGTGGCTACTCTCAACTCCTCTGACCCATTGGATCCTCCTTTCGTGATCATGCTCTTCCCAGTTTCACTGGACGTCGGAACTGCTTGTGATGTAATTATAAATACCCGCACATTTCTTGGTGTAAAGGCGTGGGAAGGAAGCATCGTATCCGGATCCGGGCGCATCAGATGGCACCGAGTCGGACGATCTTGATGCAATTTCACAAATATCTGGTATCTAGCCTTCACGGAGAAGATGTCAATAAAAAAGACAGGCTATGGAGTTGTTGGTGTCGATTTAAGAGTGAAGAGTCGAAGACTAGTTGACGCATCTATAGTTGTAGGCTTGAGTATGTCCTCTTCCTTCAACAGCAAAAGTTTTCGAGCGTACCTGATGGTTTCTGTCGAGATTTTTCTATCAGAACGTGGGGCAACCACGATCAAGCAAGACTGGACGAACCCAAGTACACGAACAGGAGAGTTAATGATAGAAGCTTCTGTTTTGCTCCGACAAGAAAACAGTCCACACTATTAAGTTTTATCTCCACGATACCCGATATCTCACGTCACAATGAATGAAATCACAATCAGTATGTGGCTCTAATGACTCTAATTCGAGCCGTTGCCAAGTTTAAGCCTCCGTCACAAACGCAATGAAAGAAGGCTGCTGTCTGCCGCAAGGGCATTCCATCGCGGAAAATGCACATGCTGATTCTGCTTAAACATGCTAAGACATTGAGAGATTCCTATTAAACGCCGATAACCACGTTGTTGATTATAGAACAAATATCATGCTTGTGGCAGATTCGTCGCGGGGATCAAGAAGAGAGGATTGATAGAATGGCAACACGGTATTTATGGGTACAACTGTAGTGTAGACCCTGGGCCCGAGTTTGTTATCCTTAGTTGGTGATATGAACAACCAGGCTTGACCGAAGTTCGTCCGCCTTGTCGTACGAGCCATTGGCCAACTTGGTGACAGGGTGGGAACATCAATGATTATTAATACATGCTCCCCACCCGAAAATCGGACAAAGCTACAAATACCTACCCCAGGCATGATCAACGTTCTCCAGGAATCGTCTTCGGTACGTTTCAACCAAGATTGTCCCAATAGCTAATGTGACGTTTCCACTGAGCAGCCCCGTATATAAGAGCCTACATCCTACTGAGTTCTGAGCCGACAATGTGCGTAATACCTCGCCTACTGCTTCAGGCTGCGTTCATAGCTTCTGGACTATGTGCTGTTTACCATCAGCTTAGTGACCTGAAACAAGATCAATTTGACTTTGTCATCATAGGAGGTTAGCACACTGAAATACACGTCAAATCTGACATCCTTACCTCCTCTGAAGGAGGAACCGCGGGAGCCGCCTTGGCTAGCCGTCTCTCTGAAGTGAAAAGTTTCCAAGTGTTGGTAATTGAAGCCGGGCCTAGGTGAGCTTGATTAATATCTCCTACATGTCGCTCCTAACTCCGGGATGTGCCCGCAAAGCAATGAAGGCGTTCTAAATTCTCAAGTCCCGCTTTTTGCTGGTAACCTGCAAAACACTCCCTATGACTGGAATTTCACGACAACTCCCCAAAGATTTGCCAACGGTCGTACAATACCATATGCTCGCGGTCATATCTTGGGGGGCAGTAGTAGTATCAGTGGGTTTCTGTGCCACAGCTTTCTCATATACCATAGAATAATGCAGTACTTCTGGAACAGATCAGATGGTCTACACACGTGGAACGATAGACGATTATGACAGATGGGCCCGCGTTACAGGTGATTCAGGTTGGTCATGGGAAAATATGTTCCCATATTTTATAAAGGTACGCTTTCCACTCTTCGGTTAAAAGCATTGGAATTGAACTCCCAATAGCATGAGCGCTTCATGCAACCGACGGACGGCAGAAACATAAGTGGAGATTTTAATCCAGCTATTCACGGGTACGATGGGAAGACCCGTATTTCTTTACCCAATGAACTTCAAAAACTATTCGACGTGAAATTCATCAATGCTGCGAACGAACTTGGTGGTAATTTCAAGTTCAATCTTGATATGAATAGCGGAAAACCTCTCGGTGCTGGTAGGTGTTCCGAATGTTTCTAAAATCGGTCAATTAAAGTCACGTTCGGTAGCGTGGATGCAGGCCACAATTGGTGGTGGAGAGAGGAGCAGTTCTGCTACATCGTATCTTACAAAGGATGTAGTTGAACGGAAAAACCTTTACATTTTGCTAAACACCCGAGTAGCTCGAATTCGACAATCTGACCACCCAAGTCCTAATGGTCCCGAGTTCGATGGTGTCGAAGTCGCTGGAAATGGTAGGTTCTTCCGAGTAGTCCCTATAAGCTGGCTTAGCTTACCGTCGTTAGGCAGCGATTCGCACGTCCTGCGGGCCACTAAAGAAGTTATACTTTCAGCAGGTGTAATCGGCTCACCACATGTCCTCTTTCATTCCGGATTTGGCGATACTCGGCAGCTACAATCTATTGGAATAAAACCTCTCGTCAGCTTTCCGAGTCTCGGAAAGAATCTCACAGACCATCCCCTCCTGATAGTCGATTACTCTGCAGAAAATACCGAAGAAAAGTAAGTTCTCAGACATCTTTCAAATCATCTTTGACGGCTGACCATATTCTGGCTGCCAGTGTGCTCGCCAATTCAACACTCCTTGCAGGTGCATTAGACGAGTGGAAGCGATCAAGAACAGGTCCTCTGTCGAACAATGTGGATAACAATGTGATATGGGGTCGTCTCCCACCCAATTCGCCTTTCGACGATCCCAGCTCTGGGCCTAATTCTCCTCATTGGGAGCTCCTACCCGGCGTGAACTTCGGACCCTCGCCAGCGCCTCACGTTGTAATGTTTATTTCATTGGTCAGCCCAGCCTCTCGTACGTACTTTAGGACTGCTGTGACGTGAAGATGCTCATCGCGCCTAATTTAGGCGGGACGCTCACCATCAATTCCTCTGACCCTTTCGCCTCCCCTCTCATTGATCCCGCCTTCTTTACAGCTCCAGTAGACGTTGCAGCTGCGCGTGATGCTATTAGAAATGTCCGTACATTTTATGGTGCCAAAGCATTTGAAGGATACATAGTATCCGAAGCTGCACCATCAGCGGGTGCTGAATCTGATGATGAACTTGATGCTGTCATCAGTGCCAATTTTGGCACTACTTGGCATCCAACTTCTACTGCGAAGATGTCTCCTAAAGGGCGGATTACGGGGTCGTGGATCCGGATTTGAAGGTGAAGGGTGTTAGAGGACTGAGGATTGTTGATGCCTCTGTAATGGTGAGCACATCCGGTGCATATTCCGTCTGCCGCAGGCGAGTCTAACGGAAACACCTTTTCCTACTACTGGAAGCCCTATATCACTTCATGCCATACCCAAACAGCTGTTTATGTGATCGCCGAGCGTGCTGCAGACATGATTAAACAAGACTGGAAAAGTTGATGCCCCAGCGGATCCACGTAACTGATCTTCCATTGCTTCCAGCGCCACCAGCCACTTGATCAAATTCTTTCTCTTTGGTAAAGCCGGCTTATATAATCAGCCTACTTCCACCATCAGTACTCTCCATGAACCAAACTTAATGCGTTCTAGTCGTGTTTTGATTGTGATCGATGAACCCGGGAAGTGAGCTAACGTGAAAAAACTGGTGGACAATGTATGTTTGACAAAAATGTATCAGAGACCAAAACTACCCCTGCTCATAAAGATTGCAACGAAAAACTGTGACTTCATACTTCGGTAAAATGCCCGCGTGTGGGAACTACTGAGATGATGTTTGTTAGACAGAGGCAATTGAATGTACTGATAAGAATTTACCTGGCTCCGAGTTGTATATTAATTCATGAATCACAACATGACGTGTTCCCTGGGTTATGGGACAGGCTTCAAAGGAATGAATGAACAGCAAAAGTACATTTGACACAAAGAACAACCTCGTCCAAACCGCTCTAGTCCTTGGCTCCAACGCGATCCTCAAGGTTTCCTGCATCACCAGAACAAGGTCTTATCGTCCCACTCAACACGGGTACCGCATAGAGCACTCTTGTAGAGGGTCGACTAGGGACTCTCATGATGACGCATCATTATTCGGGCACCATATAGTTCTTACAATCTGTGGTGTAAATTTGTTTCTACTCTCAAACTGATTTTCCTTGATAGTGTGCTCTCAGTGGAAAGGCGTGATGCACTTGTCGCCAACCGCAAAGACGCTTAAGTATGTTCCAGTACAAATAAAAATGGTCATTATACGCGGGGCACTTTGCAGGGTGTCACAGTGCTCTGCATTTACACACCTGACGCGTGAAGACTATAGGAACGGGTAAAGAACTTGTACTTAACTCTGGAAGCGCCACGGATTTTGGCTCGCCCTAGAAGCATCGTGAGCCGATCACAAAGGTTATTGCTGCTTGACCTACATCATTTACTCGCTGCATAGATCTAGAACGGAACGAAACTTGGAAAGAAATTTCTGGCCTTTCTGTAGATGCCCATGACACCCTTGTTACTGATAATATTTTGCTATCTGGAACCACTCTGTTCAGACGATCTCTAGAGTATTTTCACGCAGATGGGACAGGAGGCGAGCTCAAGAAACAACCGCGACAGTATCTAACTATGTCAGAGAATTGGGTCTATGTCTTCAGACTGTGCTCAAAGCCTCGGACGTCGGTTGTCTGGTAGGCTGCAGGGAGCCAAAAAAAAGAAAAAAACCATAGAAACGTCCGGAAACTTGTAAATTACAACCCTAGGTGAAAAGATTTTTCCTACCTATGTATAGCTTGTTCCAGTGGAATGAAAAAGTGTGCGGTCATGAAATCAAAAGCACTCATGGTCCCCGGGTAGACTGTAGTAAAAAGGCGGTAACCGGTTTTACCTGTGATTCGCGCCCCGCTCAGGCTGAAAGGCTGTCTCTCACCCCATAACCGTCATGAACAAGTGTCCGTAGACTCAAGAACTTGATCTACCCGCTTCCCCGGTCCCGGAAATTTTCCATGGTACTGTAGGCGTTGGCAAATCCTTCATTGTCTGCTTTGCCGGCATTGGGCGTTCAACAACTGAGAAGTGCACAACCAGCGTCTCCCTCTTAAATTGTGATGGATTAGTTCTCTAACATGGACCTACTCTTCTGATTATACTCGATATCCCGTACTTGAATGAACGTGTATTGTGTTGCGAACGGGAACTAATGAATAATTGAGAGGATTCACTCCGTATCGCTTTAGGGTTCTCTGCTCCCGATTCGGACCGCGGAGGGTACAGAAGGTGCAGAGTGGAGCTGTACCCACTAGAAGCTTGATGGACGTTGGTAATTTTACCTTCCATCTTGATACCGCACCTGATGTATGCAGTGTGGATTGGGCGAACCCTAGCGTCCAGTTCGGTAAGCACCAAAACGCAAAGACTACAAACAGGATATTAATAATGCTTGGGTTCGCAACGTGCAACATATGTGGTTACACAAACGCCGATGCCAATTTTTTGATTTGATTTATGTGCTAGGATCTAATAATAGTGTTCGTCAAGGAAAACGATTTTTTGAGTCTTACGGAAAATAAGGGCTTTAAATATGTACTGGTATATATGATTGTATTTTACCATACTTCCAAGTCGGTGACGGCCGTTCTTGCACTATGCTGTTAATCTGCGAATAAACGATTATCCATGTTAAAGGTCATTTTCTCAAAGACTGGTTTAATAGGATAGGCTTAACAGTGGTCGGTAGATAGTCATGGCCATCAGAATGGGGCTCGAATAGCTCGGTGATAATCAAGTTGCAGAAGGCAAAGATAGATGAAAAGAAGACTAACATACGCAGGCCCCGCTGTTAAAGAAGTAGCGATTCATCGAAAAGTCTCATTCCCGTATATAATGAGGAATCCCTATCTGCCAGAGCTCAATACCCAGATCTCATTCATGCACATTTTGTCTGGATTACTGCTAGTATCAGAGCTCATTACTCTAGGATTATGCATTGTATATCATCAGGCTAGCGAAATGACGCAAACCCAGTTCGATTTTGTGATTATAGGAGGTAGGTACGACGCTCGAAGATGGTGCACAATGTATTTGCTCATAGTTCTTATTATAACAGGAGGAACCGCGGGGGCCGTTCTTGCCAGTCGTCTTTCTGAAATAAAAGAATTTCAAGTCTTGGTTATTGAAGCAGGGCCTAGGTGCGCCCAACCAACGTTTTGATCGTGTTACCATTGATCACAAAATGGTGCCTGCGTAGCAACGAGGACGTTCTGGATTCACAAGTTCCACTTTTCGCCCTCAACCTACAGAATTCTCCTTATGACTGGAATTTCACGACAGCGCCTCAGAAGTTTGCCAATGGTCGTATAGTACCATATGCTCGCGGTCACATGCTTGGGGGTAGCAGTAGTATCAGTGGGTGTCTGGTGTATCATCTTGACCCATTAAAATCTCGCTCAGTGCTTTGAAAACAGATTTGATGGTTTATACACGTGGAACAGTAGACGATTATGACAGATGGGCACGCGTCACAAAGGATTCAAGTTGGTCATGGGACGAAATGTTTCCTTACTTTATAAAAGTATGTACACCACTAATCGATTGTTTACGATGACAATAACTGAGAACCTAATAGCATGAACGTTTTGTGCAACCTACAGACGGCAGGAATATAGCAGGAGAATTCGACCCATTTATCCATGGGTATGGCGGGATGACCTGCATCTCCCTACCTAATCGACTTCAAACGTCGTTGGCAGAGCGATTTTTCAGTGCTGCAGACGAGCTCGGAGGTAATTTTGAGGTAAATCTTGATATGAACTCTGGGAAACCCCTTGGTTCCAGTAAGTGATTCGACTTTCAACAATGCTGTATTAGAGAATATCTGCTTCGCAGCTTGGATACAAGCTACGATCGGTGGTGGAGAGAGGAGTACCTCTGCTACATCTTACCTTACTCGCGAGGTACTTATACGGAAAAACCTCCATGTTGTGCTGAATACAAGGGCAACACGAATACAAAGATCGGATGCTTCGAGCTCCTCCGGAAATACAGAGTTTGATAGAGTTGAAGTTGTAGGACACAGTAAGTTCCTCTGGAAATATCTGTCAAATTGTCCTATTAAATATTTGTAGGCAATAACTTCCGCCTCTTCCAGGCTACCAAGGAAGTGATACTCTCAGCGGGTAGTATCGGCTCTCCCCATGTGCTTTTTCATTCCGGATTTGGGGATGCTAAAGACTTAGAGTCCGTCGGAATCAAACCTATTGTCAACCTTCCAAGCCTCGGGAAGAACCTTACTGATCATCCTTTCATAATGGTTGACTTTGTGGCAAATAACACCGGGCCGAAGTACGTTCTCACCGGCTGCTTGCACTCTTTATTGTGGCTGACCATAGTGTCTCAAATACAAGTGTCTTCGCCAATTCAACACTTCTCGCGGAGGCTCTAGAAGAGTGGAAGAATTCAAAAAGTGGTCCATTGTCAAATACAGCAACTAATCATGTGGTGTGGGGTCGACTCCCTGCCGATGCGCCTCTCGATGATCCCAGCGCGGGCCAAGTTCACCGCATTGGGAAATCATACTAGCTGTGAATCTGGGGCGGGAACCTTCACCTCATGTTATGGCGGCAATCTCTGTAGTCAGTCCTGCCTCTCGTGAGTTATTAGACAAATGCTCGTATCACGTCCCAGAGACGCTTACTCCCTACCAAGGTGGAACGGTTACAATCAACTCAGCTGACCCGTTGAGCGCTCCGGTTATAGATCCAGCATTTTTTACAACTGCAGTTGATATTGCTACTGCACGTGACGCCATTAGGAATGCTCGTAAACTTTTTGCCGCTAAGTCGTTCGAAGGGTATATAGTATCCGAAGCTCCTCCATCAGCTGGCGCCGAATCGGACGATGAGCTTAACGGATTCATCAGCAGAACTTTTACCACTACTTGGCATCCTACCTCGACTGCCATGATGTCACCAAAAGGAGCAGATTACGGTGTCGTGGATCCAGACTTGAGAGTCAAGGGCATACGAGGATTAAGGGTTGTTGATGCCTCTGTGATGGTGAGTCCTAGTTAGCTCGCCCCATCACGGCATAGCTAAAGGTTGGATGGAAAGCCATTCATTATTGCAGGCCATACACAAACGCCAGTATATGTGATTGCAGAGCGTGCGGCAGACATGATTAAACACGATTGGATGAACTAAAGTGCCAGTGACTGCACTGGAGAGAAATTGAGAATACATAATTTGAGTTTTCAGGATCCTCATACCGGGAGTTACCACAGAAAGCCAAATACGAGTTTCATTTTGGCTATCTGCCATTTTTGTATCTCGTTGTCAAGGGTATCTTCTTCATTCGGTCATATTTGATACCCAACGAACGTCTTTCTTAGTTCTATTTCTGTGACGATCTCTTTCCTCTGTGTGCACCTGAATTTGAGTCTGATAATATATTGTACTAGTATGTTCCCTTCTGCCTCCTTCCTGCATTTTGAGTCATTACCATACTAATTACGGTGATATCCGCGTATCACAGGAACGAGCAGCTCTAGGATGATCAACCTGATCCAACCGATCAGGGACATAGTGCGGGCATTGACAATCCAGGTTCAGGTAAACAATCGACATCATTAACTTCGTTCTAGGCCTCAAATCATTATAAGACGGCGGGTAATTAAAGAGTCGAAACTGTGCATTGGATGTATGCCCACGACTACAAGATTCAGGGACTTGGAAATCAAGCACAGCGGGTGCGCACTGAATCTATGACTCATGTTGCTAGTACAGTATGGAGGTTTGTAACCCTGGGTGAAAAGAGTTTTTCCCGAGTTGAGGAAAATAGGAGGTCTCGACTTCAAAAGGCCCTCGGTAGTGAGAAATAACACACATATTCAGTGCGTCCGAGTCGCTTCCGGTACATTTGGGCTCATATGACCGTCTCCTATCAACCGCCGTTAATCAATTCAACAACCCTCGAATCTCCTTCCAAGCTTCTCTGGTCCCTGCCGTAACATCAACTCCACAGGGCGAACCCTCAAGTGAGCGGCGGCCTTCGTTCAGCGCTTCATTCTAAAGAACCTGCTGGGGAAGCGCCACTTGGTGTCATTCCAGATCTCAGATAAGATTTCCACGATCGCTTATCGGCTCTTTGGTACCTGACTAAACTCATATTCAGGCGCCCGCGGTCACGAATGAAACGCTTGAACAAGCATCTCTGCCCTTGGTACCTAGATGCGTCAACATATATCGCAGTAGAATGCAATGCTTGGTCATGAAAGTGATGGCAACCAGTGATCTGAGGGTATCCTTCAGAAGAGAACTGAAGTAGCCACACCGCATAGAACAATAACCATCTCACGACACCGAGGTTATCACAGCTCGCATCTAAGTGGCGGTGAGACTTCGCCACCGCCATTTCTCGCGACTGCGTATGCAGTATTCCAAACGAAAACCCGATCGAGGCGGAGAGAGGTTGTCACCCTATAACGCTTGTCACAGCGGCTCAAAGAGCGTGACGCCTCGTGCCTCTCTGCTCAGTCGTTAGTTACCTCCTTCAGTAGTTATACCAGATGCTCTTGTTTTGTGGCATATTCGGGCTCTTCTCTCGAATCTGGCTGCGGAGTGGCCGGAGTGGCGTAATTGCTCCCGACACTAGAAGCGTCATGTATGTGGATCAATTTATCAAATTTCCTTCCCCGGCTAGTCCAACTCACCGGGCTCGTTTGCGAATCTAGCGAAAGGCAGATCGATGCTGGGTCGATCGGAGCTCACCGCTTTCGAATTAGTGTTTTCCGGATATGTACTTCCGGTAACACGTAAGGATACCGAAAAGCCCCCGGCAATCCTATTGATCAGGATAGAGAATGACATTGAACGAACTTTAGCGACAAAACCTTGGATAATGATCCAGGTATCGTAGCGCGTACTATACGCAACAACGCAGACCCCGACGGCCCGAGAATTCTGATGTTCAGGAGTATGATAGCAGAGCCTATTATAGCGACTCCGGTGCAATACATATTATTCTGAGTACAGTGGTGCTACATAATGGGAGTGATGGTCTTTGGACAGCAAGCTCTTACAATAATAGTCTGTTACTCGTATGTCAGGAACTACGACAGTTCCTGGACCAGGCTTCTCCTATCTATCGGATGCCACTGAACAGGATAAGAATATCCGTGTAACATGCATATCCACGCAAGACAGTGGAAATGGAAGATCTTCCAATCTAACCCGGGGATGGTCATTTTCTGAAAAAATATATCGCCCGAGGTGAACGATGTGGTAATTTCGCCACACAGCCCCAGGCTAGAACATATATAAGCACTTTATAGAGATCGCATATTCACAAGCTCAATCTGCGAACCATGCGCACTTTACATAGGTTGCTGATCTTGACGACTCTCATCACATCGGGTCTCTGTGCTGTATATCAGCAGCTTAGTGACCTGAAGCAAGAGAAGTTTGATTTTGTGATCGTAGGAGGTTAGTTCAAGTCCCAAAATTTGTGTTTTACAAATTGACTGACGACGTCTTTTCTCTGAAGGAGGGACAGCAGGGGCAGTCTTGGCTAGTCGTCTCTCTGAAGTGAAGAAATTCCAAGTCTTGGTTATCGAAGCAGGGCCTAGGTACGCTTGGCCAATGACCACCTTACAGAAGTTTCCCCTGAGCTTCTGTTGATAGCAACGATGGAGTCCTACTTTCTGAAGTCCCATTCTTCGCCTTCGATATACAAAACACCCCTTGGGACTGGAATTATACGACAACGCCGCAGACGTTTGCGAACGGCCGGAGTGTGCCATACTCCCGTGGACATATTCTCGGGGGCAGTAGTGCTATCAGTGCGTATCAGGAACATTGTATTTTCCGCATTGTTTAGTACTCATCTTTCATCCTTGCGAATAGATCTGATGATTTACACCAGAGGAACAGTGGATGATTACGACAGATGGGCTCATGTTACAGGTGACTCTGGTTGGTCATGGGATTCAATGTTCCCCTACTTTTTGAAGGTATGAGCTTGTCGTACAATTCAGGGAACGCATTGTTGAATATCCTAAAGCATGAACGCTTCATCCCACCAGGTGATGGAAGAGATATATCTGGAGAGTTCAATCAATCTCTGCATAGTTTTGATGGGATGACTCGTATCTCGCTACCATGCCAACTTCAAAGGCCATTCGATGACAATGTTTTTGCTGCAGCAGATGAGCTGGGAGGCAATTTTGAGTTTACCCTTGACATGAACAATGGGACGATGCTTGGTACTGGTGAGTGTTTCGAAAGTTACATCCCTGAGCACTAGAAATGATGATATATTCGTACAGCATGGGTGCAGGGTACTAACGGTGGAGGAGAGAGGAGCACTTCTGCTACATCCTATCTTACTGAAGGTGTGATGGCGCGGAAGAACCTCCATGTCCTACTAAATACTAAAACAACCCGAATTCGGCGAGCTAACATTCCAGTGCCTAATGCTCCGGAGTTTGATATGGTTGAAGTTGTTGGGAATGGTCAGCTTTCCTAAATGTACATATTAGAATGATCAGCGTGCTCACTTTTAGTAGATAAGGGCTCGCGCATCCTCCGTGCTACCAAGGAAGTTATACTATCGGCAGGTAGCATCGGATCCCCGCATGTACTTTTCCATTCTGGGTTTGGAGATGCTCAAGAGTTGCAGTCCGCCGGAATCGAACCCATCATCAATCTTCCGAGCCTCGGGAAGAACCTCTCAGACCACCCTTTCCTAGAGGTGGAATATAAGGCAAATAACAAGGCTGGACCAAAGTATGTTCTTACCATCCCTTCTAGCACTACTTCGCATGGCTGAGTATCTGTAACAAATAAAAGTTTCCTCGCAAACTCGACACTCCTCTCGAGTGAATTGGATGAGTGGAAGAACTCAAAGTCCGGACCTTTGTCAAATATCCCAACTAATAATCTCGTATGGGGTCGACTTCCCGAAAACTCCAGTTTCGATGATCCAAGTCCCGGACCAAACTCTCCTCACTGGGAGCTTATACTAGCATTGAACCTGGGGGTTTCACCAGAGCCTCATGTCGTAACAGCAATCTCTATAGTCAGTCCACTCTCTCGTAAGTGACTCGACTTTCCTGTCAGTGGGGATCGATGTTTATTGATCACAACAAAGGTGGAATGGTTACGGTTAATTCCTCCGACCCGTTGGACCCTCCGGTTATAGATCCAGCATTCTTTACCAACCCAGTAGATATCGCAATTGCCCGCGACGCAGTCAGAAGCTCCCGCAAATTCTTCGGCGCAAAGGCATGGGAAGAATTCATAGTATCTGAAACTGGTGCATCCGCCGGCGCCGAATCGGATGATGAGCTCGACGCTTTCATTGCAGGCAATTTCACGACTACTTGGCACCCTGCTTCTACAGCGAAGATGTCTCCGAAAGGAGCGGATTATGGGGTAGTGGATCCGGACTTGAGGGTGAAAGGTGTACGAGGATTGAGGATTGTCGACGCCTCTGTGATGGTGAGTCTGAGCCCGCTGTAGTCTCGTATAAGAACTTGCCTGATAATTTCGGTGAAGCCTTTCCTCATTTCTGGTCATCCGTTAACTGCCGTATACGTGATTGCTGAGCGTGCTGCTGATATGATTAAGCACGATTGGGCTTGAGGCTTGGAGAGTCAGTGCTGGTAACAGAGCTGGCGATAGAACACCTTAAACCTAGACATATTGAATAGTGGCTTGAATAATACACATCGGTCTTCCTCTGAATTAGAAGTTAGTGTTATGTGATAGCAATATTTCATGCCCCGACCTCTAAGCATATCGCGATGAGGGGTTTCGTCCCGCTTCTCCCATCTGATCTGGTTTGAGCCTCAACGGGTCGCCAGAAGTATTTCTTCTTCTCCAGCTGTCATCTCAGATTCAGAACCATCTAGGGTCATCGTCCGGGTATTCTACTTCTCTCTGCCACCCAATCTAAGAGAACATTATCTGCGGATTGTTCCAGGTTGACGAAAATAGAAACACTCGCCATGGACTCCTATGCCCTTGCTTGTTCAACCATGTAATCCATACGACCGAGGATAGAAAGGGAACAGTATCCATGCCGATGATGACTGAACTTGTGAGGTCTTGTGCAGGCGGCTACTGCAAATTTCCGTTCAGAAATTATAAGTCGTATTCGACCCCCGTTATTTTCTGGGCGACACGTTGGAGGATTTTGGTTGCATTGACTGATGAAGAGACGTTCAGGAGCTATTTTAGCTATTATAACAAAACCTTGACAAAAGCCGTCAAAGAATAATGACGAGGTCGTCGTTTCTGATATCTTCGAGAGCATGTAGTGCCCCTATTCTTGGTGATATCGTGGATAGATTGGACGGGAGAAATATGCTATATTCCATAGTTGTGCAATAGGATGAATAGTTCTATTCTGCCTTTGTTTTTCGATGACGTGTCCATCTACGAATGGACCAACGACATATGTAACCGCTGTCAAATGCTGCTGAGAAATCGCACGAGGCGAGTTCATTACGGCAGAAGGAAATCCTGGAGAAGTATGCGAAGACGCAAAGGGCTGTAGGGTAAGCAGGAATGGATTACTGTTGGAACACTGTCCTGCTGACCGTGACGTGCCTGCATGGCCTGTTGATAGAATAAGAGTAACAGAACCACTGACTGATAACGACAATAAAGGGTCAACGAAGATCACGTGTATTGGCAGTTCCTGCTTTGAACTTTGCCCTGACTTTCCCAGTGCCACTGGCAATCCCGCTTTTTGTGCTCCTTTGCTGCCAGCAAAGTCAGCTGGATCTACTCGAGCCGACTCACTAATTTTATCTGCTCCCGTCGCAAGTACGTCACTGACAGTAATTGAATTGGCGGAGAAAAGGCGTGAGTGCATTACCTATCGATTTCTATAATTGCAGTTTTTCATTCTCTCATATTGAATGTACTTGAAGACGGCCCGAACTAAGCCTAATCGATAGGATATACCATCATGGCAGATTCAGGTGTCAACGTCCACTGTCAATACTTCACATGAATCCGGGCATCACGTTGTCCCAGCAAAATAACGGTATCTCCGGATAACATTTTTTTCTAGACAGTATAAGTATTTTGATCGTTTATGAAATTGGTATGCCCACCATGGGTGTCGTGCCTGGATTGTTGATACTGACACTTAGCATCACTTCAGGACTATGTGCTGTGTATCAGCGGCTCGGTGACTTGAAGGAAGATCAATTTGATTTTGTCATTGCAGGAGGTTAGTCTGAGATGTCACGATGGCTTGGTTATCATGTTACCTGATGCTTTTACTTTTTCTCAAGGAGGAACGGCCGGAGCTGTCCTTGCGAGTCGCCTTTCTGAAGTGAAAGATTTTCGTGTTTTGGTCATTGAAGCAGGGCCCAGGTGCGCACGATCCCAGGCCACTATTACGTGGTTGGTTGGTTGGTTGGTTGATCATGAGCTGACACTTACACAGTAACGAGGGCGTTCTGGACTCTCAAGTTCCAGCTTTTTCTGGTAACTTGCAGAATTCTCCTTATGGCTGGAATTTTACGACAACTCCTCAAAATTTCGGCAATGGTCGCACAATACCATATGCTCGTGGACATATTCTTGGAGGCAGTAGCAGTATCAGTGAGCATATAATCTATCACCTTCGGTACGTCATTTGAAGCTTAAGTCACAACCTTTCATACAGATGCAATGGTTTATACTCGCGGGTCGATAGATGACTACGACAGGTGGGCGCGTGTCACTGGTGATCCGGGTTGGTCATGGGATTCGATATTCCCATATTTTAAGAAGGTGGAATTCCTTCCCTTGACTAAGTAAGTAACTCACAACTGATTACCCAAAAAGAACGAGCGTTTTGTGCAACCCACAGATCAACGGAATACAACAGGGGAATACGACCCAACGGTTCACGGCTACCATGGAGTAGTCCTCATTTCACCAGCTAATCTATTTCTAAAACCTTTGGACGAGAAAATATTTGCTGCGGCGGATGAGCTGGGAGGTGTGTTTAAGTACAACCTTGATATGAATAGCGGAAATTCGCTTGGTACCAGTAGGCCTTTATAGCGCCTATAAGTCTCATTGCGGCTGAGAAAATGTTTGTTTCCATAGGATGGGCACAAGGTACAAATGGTGGCGGGGAGAGGAGGAGCTCAGCTTCTGCTTATCTGACAGGAGAGATACTTCAGCGAACAAATCTTCACGTTCTAGTGAATACTAGGGTAACACGAATTCAACGATCTAATGCTTCAAAATTTAATGGTCCGGAGTTTGATAGTGGTGAAGCTATTGGAGATGGTTGGCCCTCTCACGCGACCGCTGGGTTCCCAACTCACCATGTGCCAATAGATGATAAGTCACGCATCT
This sequence comes from Agaricus blazei, assembly GCA_029719445.1. Classification (NCBI taxonomy): domain Eukaryota; kingdom Fungi; phylum Basidiomycota; class Agaricomycetes; order Agaricales; family Agaricaceae; genus Agaricus; species Agaricus blazei. The sequence goes on from SSNC01000019.1 coordinate 437,400, forward strand.
TCCGAGCAACAAAAGAAGTTATACTCTCCGCTGGTAGTATCGGTTCACCACATAGATTGTTACATTCAGGAATTGGAGATACCCAGGAGCTACAGTCGATCGGGATCAATCCTCTTGTCAATATTCCAAGTGTTGGAAAGAATCTCACTTATCATCCCCGTCTTTTTATGGATTATTCTGCGAATGGTATAGGACCGGTGTGCGTCTTCACTACCCATTTTTATTCATTTTTGACTTATGTGGAGGTTGGAATACAAGTGTTCTTACTAATTCCACACTCCTGGCGGAAGCGTTGGAGGAGTGGATGACTTCTAGAACGGGCCCGTTAACAAATATGGTAGACAATAATCTCATTTGGGGCCGACTCCCGGCGAATGAGTCTCTGGATGATCCCAGCGCTGGACCCACGTCTCCCCATTGGGAACTTTTACCAGCCGCAAATCTAGGAACTACGCCAACACCACATCTCGCTATGGAATCTCTATAGTCAGCCCAGCTTCTCGTAAGTAGTTTACTGTCCTTGTCAATACGTGCTTATCACTCTATGGCCAGGTGGCACGGTTTCTATTGACTCCTCTGATCCATTTGACCCTCCTCTCATCGATCCGGCATTCTTCACGAGCCCAGTAGACGTTGTAGCTGCGCGTGACGCAATCAAAAATATGCGTAGATTTTTCACTGCCAAAACATGAGAAGGATTCATAGTATCTGAATTACCACCATTAGCCGGCGCTCATTCGGACGATGAATTGGATGATCTCATTAGTGCAGTTTTTGACACGACGTGGCATCCTGCTTTTACAGCAATGATGTCGCCTAGAGGAGCGGACTACGGGGTCGTAGATCCGGATTTAAAGGTGAAGAGTATCCGAGGGTTGAAGGTTGTTGATGCATCTGTAATGGTAAGTTTTATAAGTTTGTTCTTTCTTTTGAGTGTCTGACGGGATCGGGCCGGAAGCCCTTTATTACATCATCTCATACCCAAGCCGCCGTATATGCGATTGCGGAGCGTGCTGCGGACATGATCAAAAAGGATTGGAAGAGCTGAGGGACCCTGTAGTACGCCTAGATAGTGGACTTTTTCTTTCTCTGTGGAAAAAATAGTCTTATATCGCTGTTAGATTCCCAAAATATGTGCAAAGCTAGTTAACTAGTGGACACAAAGATGATTCACGCAAGGGTGGACATAAGTGAGGACAAACATGAAGCGGCGAACTCGACGGGAAAGGAGGCTTGCATATTATTAAACAATGATATGATCGACAATATGATTGTAGGCATGTCATAATATAAGCAAATCGCTGCGTGTCCTGTCTTCTATCGTGACGCGCCTGTCCGATTAGTCATACAAGGGGATTAATTTCTTGACCACCACGTTACGCGTCATGGGGCGACTCCCTCTCACTCTCTTGGCCATCCCGACGTCTCACTCACGTTTTCTTTTGACATACTGCGATGGGCAAACAACACTTGTGGACAGCCGAAGTGGACTGGTATGGATGGTTTTTGTGTAGAGTATCGAGTTCTGAATGGCCTTACAGCACTATTTTTGGTGTCGATCAGCCTTCTGGCGCCAGTTGTCACCGCCTCGTCACCGCCCGGAGCACACGAGGCATATGGTATAAGATCCTGCCAGCGCTCATATCCTTTCTCTCTACCCGATGCCATCCAACCCTCAAAAATCTTCGAGCACAACGCCTCGCAACACACCCAACATGCTCACGACAGCGATCAACACAGTCTCGCTCCTGATTCTAACCAACCCGTCAGTCTGTTCACCCTTATCCGCAGTATGACCTCTGAGTTTCCGGTACAGCCTACCGCTCGAGCTGCGCTCCACACCTCATATCCGGCAACCTCGTCACAAGCTTCTTCCTACAACTCCTTTTACCCTTGGTATCAACATGTACGTGCCTAGGCTACTCCTCGTCCATGACTCTTGTTCTCATACTTTCAAAGGACACTATCTCGCCGACATATCTCCATTCCAGCTCACAAAATAATTTGGTACCTGTTTCTCGAGATGCGTAACTCACCTGAATTCTGATATATCTCCATAGTCAAGCAGTCAGCTGATCCCCCTCGTTCGAACATCCAGTCGCAATTTGCGCCTACGATGATGCCTCAGAGAGCCTCAGCTGATGCCTTTTATCGAGCCGATCTTCCCAATACCGTAGTATGTATGATTACCATACTAATTTTAATCGTTTTCGCTAATCTCTATGCCTCGTATTGAGCAGGACCATTCCTATTCATCGTTAGATTATGCTACATTGGAGGCGCACCAGGATAGTACAGAAGTACGTCGTACATCTGGCGAGGCAGTTATGGCGCGCAGCTCCATGAACCGGTTGCCCGAGTCTTCGCTGCCTAAGAAAAGGGGGGATTATGGAGCACCTGGGCGTGCCAAGCGTTTCCGCGTTGATGATCAACGAGGGCTGTTGGGTAGTTCCTCTACAAGTCAGTGCTCTAACGAATCTCTTCGCTCACTAGAGGGGATAACTGATTCACGATTCCACTCCAGGCAATGAATGGGACCGAGGAAGGGTCAGTCACTCAGAGGGTTTTTCCCGTGAGCCTTACGAACTAGGTGAGACGCCGAATATCGCGGAGTACTAATTGGACTACAATTGATGTTCCGCTCTGAAGTCTCATCAACAAGAAGATCGTCTGTCCGCAATGACTCGAGAAGTCGGGTAGCCCAAATTCAAGGTGAGTTGGTAGAGCCTGTCTCTATTATGCGAGACTGAACATTACTAGGCGCGCATTCTCCACCTGCTCGCGGTTTTTTCTCCTACTCCAGTAATAACGTGCTTGAACAACCTATTATGGTGGATAATAGTCAGCAGCATACAGTTGATAATAGTCAACATCATCATTTTCAAAGCGACCAGCCAGATGGAAGTGAGATTAGCTCGTTCTCATACATGTGTTGTTGACGCTCAACCACGGTAATAGCACTGCTTTGGCTCAAAGACTACATTATGGAAGGCGCAGAGTTTGATTCATCTGAACGGGACCCACCTCCTCGCTGTCACCCGAACACACGCGCTTCCATCATCGAAAGGATGCTTGGTTGGATCCAAGATCCCCATCGAGGAGAAAAGATGCGGTGGGTACGCGGCACTGCTGGCGTTGGGAAATCAGCTATCATCCAAACTGTTTTTGAGAGCCTACCAGAGGACATCAGAGGTGGAAGCGTCTTCTTCTCCCGACCAAATGGCCGGAACAACCCAAATCAAGTATTCCCGTCCTTCGCCTACCAGCTTGCTGTCAGAGACTTGTCTTACAGAGCATATCTCAAGGAGCTGATGCTGAAGGACCCCCGGTCGCTATGTAAATCGATGAAGGAGCAGTTTCGCATCTTGTTCTACGAACCGTTTGCGAACCGGAAGCTGTTGGACGGCCAGGCTGATTTAGTGATCGCTCTCGATGGTCTTGATGAGTGCGGCGGTGACCCTACCTTTGATGCTACCAACCCTGCTCTGTCTCGTGGCAGGTCTAGTGAATCTGCGCAGCGGGAGATTGTGGAGCTCATCAGCGATTTCATACAGCAGTCTCCCTCAGTTCCGCTTATGTGGATTATCGCCAGTCGGCCCGAAAAACACCTACAGGTGACGTTTGCCAGCGAAAAAGTTGGGTCTATTTTTTCGGAGGAAGAAGTGCCAGTGGACTCTGAAGAGGCATGTCAGGATGTCGAGAGGTACCTCAACACCGAATTCACGCGTATCCGAAAAGATCATGATGATCTCATAACAACGACACCCTGGCCTAGCAGCAAGGATTTCTCGCTCATTACCATGAAGGCGTCCGGGTTGTTCATCTTCGCTCAAGTGCTAATTCGCTTCATCGACGACACGAATCCCCTCCAGCAACTGAAATACGCTTTGGCCGCAATCTCAAAGGCATCTACGTCCAATATCGTGAAAAATCCACTGATATTTTTGGATGCTATGTACATGGAGATTGTTTCGAAGGTGCCTCTCGAGTTTCTGGAGCCTGCTACAAAAATCATCGGTACCATTGTCCTATGTGACCAGAAACATATAGTCAAGGTTACTGCTAATCTTCCCACAATATGCAATATCTTGAACATCCCCAAAGATGTTGCTCTTACTGCCCTCCGTCATCTTCACTCCGTTCTATTCTTCCCAAAAAACATTACATCTACTCGACCCAGTTTCTATCACGCTTCTTTTAGTGACTTCCTTGAAGATGAATCTCGGTCACATGAATACTCCATCAACGAGACCAAGATCGGCGATGACTTGGCTGAGGGCTTGATGAGATTTTACTTGCAAAAGCCGTCCGATAGTAAGTGTTGAGAACTTGATTATGATGTCCACCTTATTTATCTTTGATTCTCAGACGGCCCACTTCCGTGGCCCCAGACAAGGGGACCACAGTTCCTCGTTCAAATGGCCGAAGATATGTTCCCCTTGTTGGGTGGTCTGCTAGTTTTCAAGGCCAGAATATTTTTTTCCGACTTTCGAGTCTCGGAAACACGTCATCCACTTCGGATGGTCCATCATTTGGCCACAAACTTGAGTAGTGTGCCCCGTCTGCGGTTGCCTGGATATGTGTCCCAAATCTTGGGTGCTTATCCTTCATCCCCTATTTGGGTCAAGTGTGAACAACTTGGAATAGCGTGCCACAGGCCCCTTGATTCTTTGGGTATCACCCATGATGCCGTTTCTAAGTGCCTGATTGTTTTCAGGAAAGATTTTTGCCTTATCTCTTTGAATCAGGTGAGACATAACAGAATTGTAGGTGGCAACTCATTGACCTGTGATGCAGCCACGCTCCTTCGGTGACGAAAATGAAAACATTGTGGTTCTTCGTGAAATTCTCTGCTACTGGATAGAACGCAAGCCTCAGTGGTCTATGTCATTGTGGGGTCACGAACAATTCAAACGTTTAGCAGTGTTGCCGTCATTGTACTCCTGTTTTATTGATGATCTCCGATTAGCTGAGTTCTCCAGTCGTTTTTCTCGGCTGTGTCTGCAAGACCTCAACTGGCCGACATTAATGGTCGGCTTTTGATAGATTCTACTGTACATTATACTCTCTCTATAACGGCAAATACTTTGGTGTCGCAGATGTGGTAGTGGCAGTCGATATCCTTAGGATACTTCATAATTCAAATCTGAGAGTTTGTTTAGGCAGCATGTAGCATCGCATGCTAGAGTGATATGCGGGATACGTGTGGGGATTTGGAACCCAAGCGAGATACGAGCGATGGAGGAGAGAAGCGCGTTTTTACAACATGACACCTTAAGTTTGGCGGATTCATTGAGAGGGCGGTAAAGCAGAAAAGTTGCTTTTCAAGTCAGCATTACCGCCGAACTATGGAAACTGAGAGCTTGGTGACTCTGTTGACGGGGAATAAAGTGTCAGTCACGCCGGTTGACTGTCTCAGTTTCGAACTCAATGACGCCACCATTAATCATTTGGCATTCACGTGCGTGAGCGCGTAAATCCTACACTGTTGTGTCTACAATCACACACATTAATCATAACATCCCCAGGCCTTCATATCCACCAAATAACCTCAGTGGAACTGTGGAATCAGGACGAAAGTCTATTCTTAACCAAGATTTTGACGAATCTGTCACAACAAATAAATTGAACAGCGTGTCAACGTTACTGGGAAGATGGGTAAACCATATTGGTTCGGTGAAGATGCGGCCGCTCCTCTTGCACCAATCAACCAATGCCGGACTCTCCTGTATTTCCTCTAGGAGTCATCGAGGGCGATGCTTCTGGCCGTTGTCCGCATGCATCTATACCGCTGGCTTCTCATATTGCACACGACGACGAAATTACGCGTGGCCCTTCATTGCAGATCGATGTTTCCAATAATCACCACCTACAGGATCTCCTTCCACCAGTATGTAATCAAATCGCTTTTTGTCAGACCTTAATACTCATAAAAGTGGACTGTCTCTTAAACCAGAAGTTGGTATCTCATAGACCACAACTAAACTCGGCAGGTCTTTTCTCACCAGTTTGGCCAGTTGTTTCTGATGTCTCCACAGCAACTTCCACAGCGACAACCCCAAGTTCCGACAATAATAGAACAAACACAGACTAACAAATTTATACGTAGTACCGACGAATTGAACACATACTTGCTTCACGCACACGAGACGCATTCAACCACATATTTGGCAGTCAGTACTGGCTGTTTCACGATTGTCGGGCTGGCTTTACTGATTTTATAGGAAATCCCTCATGAGAGAAGTCGTACACAAAACCAGCATAACACATCCATTGACGTCTCATGTATGATACACGAGCAGGAGAGTTCTATGCTGAGGTCGACATGGAGTAATCCTCCTGACCCACAACTACATGCAAGATCATTGCCATCGGTGAGAATAGTATTCCTGCTCTGTGGTCATCTACGCACTCAGTGTGAGCAACTGAATCTTGGTTATATACATCCAATTGTCATGGAATCTTAGCCAATCTACAGTGGTCAGACGATAGAAATTCCTCCACTATCGCAAGCGATTGTTGATACGCTCGCATCTCCCGAACAAACACACATGGAGCAGAGCTCTCATTCGACACAGGAGAATGTTATGACGCTCGTATGTATCGCTACAATATCACCCGGTTATTTCCGCCGATGCGAGACACGTCTTGTTCAGAATGGCAGCATCAGTTACGGCATTACCGCACAGGCCTCTGATGCCACCATCCCTGGCACAGGACATATGGTGCGTATTTCAGTCAGATACATTTGAACGATCCCGATACTCGCGTGTAGGGGAAGCGCAGAGTCGATGATGGAATATCTGCGAGTACTAAGCACCTGTGCGGAGCTCAAGAGCAGCTAACAGTTCGACCTAAAGGTGGGTCTAACGTTGAAGCTCCTACTCGACATCTTTCTAGATTGTTGACAAGGTACTTGTATTTCTTTTAGGGGAGATACCGAATACACTCGAACAACTTACTAAGACAGCTTCCGGGGGTGCCTCCTCGTATGGGTTAGGTAAGACTCAGACTCTTGAGATTGCAACATACCACTGATTCCCGTATCTGAAGGCTTATCCAGGGATAATAGTTCTTTCCAAACTGACGTAGCTCATGGACCTGGTTCTACCCAAGGTATAAGGCGTCCAGATGGGTGAAAATACAGGGACTCAATTTGGCTAGGTTTGCGTCGTGAATCAACAAATGGCTTCTTTTCAAACTCGAGCAATTTCGTGCTTCAACAGCCAACTATGATCGATAACAGCCACCATAACTATATTCAGAACAAGGGGCCGAATGAAAGTAGGGATAGACACTCTCCAGATTCATCTTTGCCTGCAGCTGAATGGTACAACAGCGTTACTCTGGCTTAAAGACTACATTATGACCGGCGCAGAATTTGATTCATCTGAGCGCGATCCGCCTCCTCGTTGCCATCCAAATACCAGAACATCCATTATCGAGAGAACAAATAACTGGATCAAAGATCCTCATCGAGAGAAGAATTTGCTATGGGTACGGGGCGCCGCAGGTGTCGGTAAATCCGCTATAGTCCAAACCGTTTTGGAGAGCTTGCCCGAGGAACTGCTGGGCGGCAGCATATTCTTCTCTAGGCCGCGTGGACGAAACAACCCCATCCAACTCTTCCCTTCCATCGCTTACCAACTCGCTGTTCGGGACATATCTTACAGAGACTACCTAACTGAAGTCATGCTCAAGGATCCTCGTTCGTTGACGAAGTCTATGAAGAAACAATTCCACATCCTCTTTGAGGAGCCATTTGCGGATAGAAAACTGAGAGACGGAAAGAACGTTTTAGTTATTGCCGTTGATGGTCTAGACGAATGCGGAGGGTCCGACCATGGGGCACCCGACCGTATTCCACCTCGTGGGCAAACAAACGAATCTGCACAATGCGCGATCGTGCAGCTCATTACCAATTTCATCCTTCAATACCCTTCTATTCCCCTCATCTGGATCATAGCCAGTCGCCCCGAGAAATATCTGCAGGTGAAATTTTACGCCGAGGATGTTTCGCGGAGTTTTCTGGAGGAGAATATCCCTGTTGACTCGACAGAGGCGTGCAAAGATGTTGAAGTATTCTTGAACGCTGAATTCACGCGGATTCGAGAAAACTACCCTGATCTCATTACCCAGTCACCGTGGCCTAGTAGCAAGGACTTTTCTTTGATTAGCAGCAAAGCTTCAGGCTTATTTATCTTTGCCGAGGTAGTGATCCGCTTCGTTGAGGATCCGAACCCAATACGGCGGCTGCGGGAAGTCTTAGCGACGATATCCAAAGTATCTACCACAAAATCAAAGGAAAACCCACTTGCCGTTTTGGATGCCATGTACGCTGAAATTGTTTCGAAGCTTCCTCCCGATCTTTTGGAGCCCGCAAAAAAGATTATTGGCAATATTGCCCTGCTTGATGACAATAGTGTCAAAAGGTCTGTTGCCTGCCTTTGTTTGATATGCAATGTGTTGGATATTCCAAAAGACATTGCTCTCACTGCGCTACGTCCTCTTCACTCTGTTTTATATTTTCCAGAGGTGCACGATGTAGGAGCTACTCGACCTCGATTTTATCATGCTTCTTTTCGTGATTTTCTTGAAGATGAATCTCGGTCACATGAACTCTCGGTGAAGAAGTACGAGGTATGCGATGAACTATTTGAGGGGTTGTCAAAGTTGGCTCAAAAAGAGCTGCCTCATAGTAAGGACTCGGGCCCTTGGACTATGTTTCCCAAAAACACTGATGCAGCGGTTATAGATGATTCATTGCCATGGCCCGGCAAGAAGAGCTTGAGGACTCTCCGTGAAACTTTTCAAAGTCTAAACGAAGGCATACCCAACGAAGTTGCACAACCTTCTTCAATCAATCTTTTTGGCGTCTCTCTTCCTATTTCGGAAGGCCTACCCTTGGCCTTTTGGCAAGATTATGATTTTGCCAGGGCCATTAGGCAAGACTCTTATATTGGATATAAAATGCGTCATCTGAAGGTGTGTTGATACCCGTATATGTCAACAAGCTGTTTTATTTCTAATTTTGCGTTCTAGGGGGAAAGAATCAGAACTCTCAAGCACAACGGAATTTTGTTTCATAAAACTCTTCAGTCTTTGGGTATTGACCACAAGACTATTTCGAAGTGTCATATCCAAGTTTCCGGTAGTGGATACTTCATTATTTTAAACGAGGTAGGATCTCTTCGGTACCACGTGGGGGAGGAGACCTCACTTACTATTTTCGCAGGAGCTAAAGTCTGATTTGAAAGAAGATACTCTAGAAGTACAAACATCAGTTTGTGACTGGGTCGAGGCCGCACCGAAGCGGATGGTGCGGGTATGGGGACGCGATAAACTCCGGCGTTGTGTGGTGATCAAGACTTCTGAGATCTGTGACAGAGAAACATATGGATCAGTCGTATTTATTGGCTTTTAGATCAGGCATCAGAGAAGAAAAAAACGTTTCTTGCGGTATTGGCTATATTTAACGCAGCGCTGAAAGTGAAGGAGCACTACGATAAGATAATATTATTGGAAAATGTGATGCAATCTTTTCTTTTCAACCGAACATGTACGCAGTATCGCAGCAACCGGTTCCCAAAGTTTTTATTACACTGAGTTTCAAAAGAACCCTATTACAATTACAAAAGCCGGTAAATCATGATGCAGATCATCCGAGCTCATTCCTCACATGCGGTTCACTCATGAATTGTACCCTTCTCTCTTTTTCTACCATAATATACGGTCATACATACATAACTAAATGAGAAAGAAAACAAAGAAAAAACGTGACTTTAATTGCTTCACACGACCCTGACCCAGTCCCACCACGCCTTCCCTTCTTCCAATCAATCCTCGAAAGTAAACAAACAACAAGTAAAAATTTTCGTTAATTTATTTTAATCTGAAACCCATCAACGTAATCTCAACCCCGGGAGAAGGAGAACCGCATCAGATTAACACTACAAGATCTTCCGGGGACCACTGACCGAGCCAGAAAAAAAAAACTTTCTTCACCACATCAAAAAAGCAGTTGTGTACAACCGAAGAACGATCAACATTGACACTACTCGGGTGCCTCAAAATGTTTCTCGTGTGCTTTATCTCATGTCTATCCAGATCTAACCCACAAAACCGGTGCAGATCGAGAATCATCAGCCGTTATTACATTATTTAGATCTCATCGCCAAGTGTCAAATTTTGTTCGTGTTCATCCCAACAAACCTTGACTCAGCATCGAATCTGAAATTATGTGTGAACCCGAAAATTTTTTGATCAGAAGGAAGAAATATAGAGGTTGTATTTATAACTTTTGAGCATCATATATACGAACAAGGGCACAATGAGGTAGGAAAAAGGTCACATTTTCTTTGAAAAAAAAAAAACGAAAGAAGGGAAGAATCAACACAAAAAAAGAGGGACATTCTTACAAAGAAAACAATTAAAGTAAGAGGGTATGGAAGGAGCGGATATGATGTTAGGACAAGAGTAGATAGTATATATCATCGGTGAGCAACTAAAAAGTCCAATTTTGGTAACAAACAATCCCATTAACCCGAAGCAAAAAAAAAAAGGGTAATTTTAAACTTGGTTCAAAGGAAAGATATACAAGAGACTAGAACACGACAATAAAAAAAAAAGAGAACAGATCAAAAAGCAGTGGACAGTGGCTCAATTATACTCTCAATCCAAGAGCAGGGGAGGTGTGCTGTGAAGGGCGTGAGAATCGAATTTGATCATGTTGGGTACTGGTGTCGTCGGCAAGGGGTGTTCTGCGAGATATCGAGCTTGCTGCATCTGCTCCAGATAACGGGGATCGAGGGGAGAAAGGGGAGGTTGATGACCGAGGGCTGACATAGGAGGCTGGTGGTGACGATGAAAATGGTGGGGAGTATGCAAAGGTTGAGACAGTACCACCGAATCCTGATTGTCCCGATCGGTAGGGTAATATTGACGAGGGTGATGGTATATGGCGGCGTAAGGTTGCAGATACTCTGTCTGTTCCGGAAAATTCCTCCTGGCCGATGCCACTGCTGCTGCCATTTCCACGTGCAACTGTTGTTGTTGTTGGTGAGTATTGCGCAGATGATCGGGGTTGTATTGGGGAAGGGGTGAGGGTTGGGGAGGGGCGATCGACAAGTGCGAGCGCTGACGCTGAAGAGACAAGTCCTGAAGTGGTTGGACGCGACTCTGCTGCTCTGTTTGAGGATAGTAATACCCCTGCATCGTCATTGCAGAGTTCCATGACTGAGAGTCTGCGGGACTGAGGTCGTGACTCTGAACCGTATTCGTACTCGAAGGCGGAGTCACGCGATGTTGCTGTTGCATCATCGTATGGACCATCTGCTCCTGCGAAAGGTCGTTTACGAGGGTTGATGGCGGTCGATGGGGATGAGATGGTGGAGGTTGCTGCTGGGGGAGGGTCGACGCTGGGTGGGGAGAAGAAAAATGGCGAGGAATCGTTTCCGCCCGGGGATGGTGGTTCGGTATCGCAGGAGGTTGAGGAGAAGGGTCCCAGGATGGGGTTTGCTGGGCGGCCAGAGGGCTGTATGGATAGTTCGGGCCTAGAGAAGCCCAATCCAGCTCCTCCTGTGAAAGAGGATTTTGCTGAGAAGAGAGATGCTGAGGCGGGAGCGGTGCCTGGACGTGTTGCGGTCGTGGGTCGTCTGAGGGTAAGTGAGCCTGGTAGTAGTACGCTGTTGCCTCCGGACTGTCCGTGTGATGAGCCTGGTGGGGCGGGGAATGACTGGACGTGCTGCTGGGAGGCAGCGGAGAGTGATGCGGAGACGACCGCAGCGAGGGGTGGGAGGGATCGAGAATTTGGATCTGTAATTCCCCCTGATGTGGGTGGGCGGCTGACACTAGTTCTGGGGCGGGCATCCCGCTCTGGGTGATCGGCGAGACCGAAGCTGAGTGAGGCGGAGAAGGGGAGAAAGGACTGGCCGGGGGCTGCGGCGGCAGCTGGAGATGAAGAGGTTGCTGGGGGGCCAAGAAAGGACTGGCTGGAGTCACGAAAGGAATGGTTGTTGGATTTGGAGTCTGCGTGCTGCCAGGAGGACTGCTGATGGTATAGAAAGGTATCGTGGTCACCCTCGTAGCCGGTGCTTGTGCCGGGGCGCTGGTGCAGAGGAATCGAGAGGTCCTCCTGCTTGACCAGGCCGGCGGTGGACGGGACGCCGTTGGGGGCACCGCCAGGGTTGTTGTGCCTGCGACCGCCCCTAGCCGAGGCGAGCTTGTTGGCGGCGGCCATGGAGGCATGGAGCGAGGTGAGATCCCGCATCATGCGCTCGTTCTGGTCCTGTTTGTCAGCGTGGACGGTCTGCGCGTGTTGACGCAGGTTGTCGAGACGCGAAAATTGCTTGCCACAGTGGCAGGTAAAGGGGCGTTCGCCGGTGTGTTTCCTAGGCGCGGGACGATGAGGACCGGGGGCGGCGGGGGCGGCGGGGGCGGGCGTACCTGATATGGCGGGCGAGGTGCTCGCTCCTGGAAAAGACCATGCGACACTCGCCGTAGCCCCTGCACTGGAAGGTCTTTGCGGGGGCGGGGCGGTAGCGCTTAGGGCCGGACTGGGGCTGCTGGCCCTGGAGGACGGGGGAGGCGACGGCGACGGCGGCCATGTCGAGCGCAAGGTCTGGAGGGTGTGCCATTGGGGGGAGGAAGCAGGGGGCGAGTTATAAGCCGTGCCTGGCCAGCCAATCCTGGGATCACCACTTTGAATCTCAGCCGCAATCTCGTCCCAGGAACACCGTCGGAGTCCCAATTCCCAGCTGCCCCCGCGCGCTCCTCCTCCCGGTGGCGCTGCACAGGCACGCCTGCCCGGGCCTCGGTGCCTCTGCCCCGCCACCGCACCCGTCAGCCCCCCGCTGCGAGGCCTGGGATTCCACGGGGGGGAATCCTGGCAGGGTTCGCTGATCCGTGCCCCCGCTGCACGCAGCCCACGATCGCACGGCCAGTCCACTCTCTATCACCCCCCCTCATGTCAGATGTCACCTGTCTGGCATTCCAGGCTACGGTTGGGCATCCGGTCGGTAATTATAATTGCTCCTGTTTACGCAAAGACGTGTACCGCCTTCTTTCGATCGTCCTCGTTGTTTGAGCCTAGGCCGTTTTCTGATGCTCCATCACCTCTTATCGTCCCGCCAGGCCAATAGTGCATACGGAGTTATTCATCACACAAATCATCAAAACAAATAGCTCATTCCCATGATTCTTCATTTATACACTTCCCAAAGGAGAACCTGCTTGTCATGATCTGTCAACTACACACTCATGAATTGTATAGCCGATAACTCAGAGAAGTGCCAACCGCGCGCCCCGAAAAAAAAAAAGCTTGTGTCCACGCAAAACTTCACTCCTCCCCCCTCAAACTCATAACCCTCCCCCCCCGGTCCTCCGGACTTAAAACCCAGTCCAATGACTAAACTCCACTCCTCCCCCGCACGAATAAGAAAAAGGGGGGAAATGGGATCAAATCGTTTCGGCTACAGTTGTCCATCTGACTGATCCGGGGAGATTAAAAGGCCCTTAACTCGGAAGGCAATGATGGCAGCGAAAAAAAAGAAAGAACGAAAAATCAAATTTTAATCTTGTTCTCGTATTCCTGTACGTCTATGCGTGTGCGTGTGTTATCTCACACACATGATACGAGATACCACACAGACCTGTCAAATGATGGATCTTCTACTTCTTCTTCCCTCCGTCGACAGCGGCGCGCCTAACCTTTGTACATATTTTCCTTTTCCTCGCCTCTCTCTCTTCCGCTCTCTCCCGTGTATGTATATATGTAACGTATCAAATTAATACACAATTTTTCCTTTTCTTTTTTGCCGGTAATATATATGCACTAAGCATCTCCGAGATCACTCGGTTCCTGAAACCCCAAAACACCGGGGATAAAAAAGAAAAACTAAACTCATCATTACTCTAAAGTACATAACATTTCCATCCTTCACGTCAGTCAACTCAACCAAGGCACCAACACACATCCCTTGACGGAAGCGCGCTGTCAAAAAAAAAAAAAAGACCCCCCACTTATAGACCTTTTCTATCCTCGACATTTCTTCGGTGCCTGCATGATCAAAATACAATAACCATATTCACAGTGACAAAGTTTTGTATTCCAGGCAAGAAAGACGGCCGAAACGTCAATCGTCAGCCCCCGAATGTATCACAAGATAGCTATCTCTTTCTTGGCCGGATGAAGATAACCCGGCTCGCAATCAACTGAAAAACCAATCATGCACACTTGTCGAACATTCCCATCCCAAATCCCCTCAATCTCTCTCCCTTCCCCCCCGCCTCCGCCCCTCCCCACCACCACATTCCCAAATTAAAAAAAGCAGTGCCCCTTACGTATATCACTCCCAAGTTGCCTGATTTTCACAACTCCAAACAAAAACTCTTTGATCGGACAACCCAAAACAAAGAATGAAAAGGGAGGGATGGATTTGTATGACATGAGAACAAAACGAAACCACACATCGCGTGTACAATACATCCGACATTGTCGAAAGGGAAGGAACAGTCAAACACTCTTTTCTGTACCCCTTCTTTTGATTGATGTGGCTCCCGGGTTTTTGATCAACAGATATGTAAAGATCTGACGGCAATAGAGTAATCCAGGATTTCCCATAAAACCAACTGTGGGACTGATGGATTCAGCAATCCCAAAACCTGAGGCCGGAGGGGCGAGTAAGAAAAACATGCAAAGAAGCCCTCCCCCCGGCCAAGGATACACTGTACACTAGACTAAGAATAGCACAACAAAACGAACATACATGAGAACAAGTACAACAGAGAGATCTACGTGCGAAAAAGCATCCAAATACATAGCAGACAGCAGTGATCGAATAAATTACTGTAATAAAAGTCATACCGGGACGTGTACGACATCATCTACCAATCTCGGCTGTGGATTGATGACGCTCCAGGGACAGGCACCGAGGACGGAGGACTATTAGGATAAGAGGTCGTGGAAGAATCAGATGAAGTGGAGTAGTATGGTTTCTTTGATGCGGGAACTGACGGGGCAAGGGGGGCCGGAGATTTAGACGTGCTGATGCTGAGATGGTTCGATCGCGAAGAACCGGTGTGCGTGGCAGATGAACTATTCTCGGGAATGGCAGCCAAATTGGATAAAGCGGGGATCGGACTGAGCGGAATGAAACCGGGAGGGTAGATTTTCTGATCAAAAGCTGGAATGATGCTGGGTGTATGGCGTCCGGCAGACGATGGCGGTGGCGGTGTTGGGCGTTGGGGGGGAGACGTAGGTATCGCAGAATGGTATTGTTGAAGGGGAGAGAGTAGGCCCGGGTCGACTGCGGTTCTTTCGGTGTTGTTGGAAGGTGACATGGGCGACATTGACTGGAAGAATAACAATGTCAGCGGCGTTAAGCTGTCGAACAAGGCATAAAGTGCCCACCGGAGATTGTACGGCAATATTGGGGGGACTCGTGTGGGACATGGAACGTAACCCGGACTTTAGCCAATCACCAGACGGTTTATTGTTCCCGTCGCGAAAAAAGTCAGAACTTTGTGAGGCATGACTCGAAGGGGGAGCAGTCGTGGTTGGCCGTCGGAGGGGGGTCTCAGGACTGGGAGGGGGGCGGGGGGGACCCGTCGAGGACATGGGGCGCTGGTGGATTAAAATTAGCCTTAGGTTGGATATGCTCGTGGGACGGAGGATTACAGGGACGGGACCATCACCTTGGCTCTGGACGTCCGGGTTTTGGGATCGCCACTCGTCGGCTATACGTTCGGGTAACGTCATCGCAGAACGCCTGGAGACTCCGCTGCTGGGAGGACCCACGGGAACGGGATGGTCGTGCCTAGGGGGATTGATCCATTCGTGGGGCGGAGGGAGGACTGGGCCAGGGTCGCCTTCTGGGAGAGTGGGGATATAATTGTCCGGAGGGACGTCATAGGTGGCGTTGTTGGTATGGGAACGGATTTGCGCGGGGGGCTCTGGCGGGGGCGTGACGGGTGCGGGCGGCGCGCGAGGGGCAGCGGCGCGCCCAGGCCGAGATTGCCGGCTGGTCGTGCCAAACTCGAAGCCCTCGCGGTAGCCCTGCCGCCGGCCCTCGTCCCGGGCGTGCTGGACGGCCTGCTCTTCGAGGAGGCGGCGCAGGGCCTGGCGGTAGCGGTGGGAGCGCTCCTCGGCGTCTGCGCGGGCGCGGTCGACCTCGTCGACGACCTGCTGCGCGCGGAGAATCTCTGGGCAGACAGGGTGGTGAGCAGGGGCGGCGGGCGAGAGGGGGGCAGCGGTGCGGACCTTTCTGGGCGAGATCGAGCTGGACCTTCCAGAGGCCGAGCTCGTGCTGGGTGCGGGCGAGCTCGGCGCGGAGGGCGGCGACCTGGGCGCGGAGGAGGGCGAGGTGGGTGTCCATGCCATTGGGCGAGGGAGGACGCACGTGGGACTTATCGATGGCAAGAGATTCCCACGGGGGGTCGGATGATCCGAGTGGACGTTGGCGGAGAGAGGACCAGGACGCCCACCGTGCCCCACCGCGCAGCCCGCCCGGACAGCGACGGCGGACGACAGCGACCAGCGCGCGCACCGACAGCGACCACCCGACGCCCGCAGGAGCCCGGGCAGCACCCGCAGGCCCCTTATCTCGCTCGCCGGTCCTTATCTGGGCCCAGGATTGCAGGCCTTATCTCGCCGCCACAGACAGAGCCGGCGAGAGGATGTCCCACGGTTCCTATTCTTCTCACTCTGCTTCCATCATGACCGAGGACGAGGAAGACTGGGAGGACTATGTCAAGGGCGGCTACCACCCCGTCAAGATCGGCGACGCCTTTTCCGACGGCCGCTACCTCGTCGTCCGCAAGCTCGGCTGGGGCCATTTCTCCACCGTCTGGCTCGCAAACGACACCAAGTACGCTGCTAATTCCATCCCTCACGTGCTCCCTGATGTCCTATCCCCAGAATGAACCGCCATGTTGCCCTCAAGGTCGTCAAGTCCGCGCCCCGCTACACCGAGACCGCGCTCGACGAGATCAAGCTCCTCCAGCGCCTCATCATCTCCTCCACGCCCCCCGTCCAGCCCTCCCCCGACCTCCCGACCCCCCGCCGTCCCCCTCCCTCACCCACCCCGGCCGCTCCCATGTCATCTCCTTCCTCGACCACTTCCGCCACAAGGGCCCCAACGGCGTCCACGTCTGCATGGTTTTCGAGGTCCTCGGCGAGAATCTCCTCGGCCTGATCAAACGCCATCAGAACAAGGGCGTCCCCATGCACCTTGTCAAGCAAATCGCCAAGCAGGTCCTGCTCGGCCTAGACTACATGCACCGCTGCTGCGGCGTCATTCACACCGGTATTCACGCGTCTTGCCTCTCTTTCTCTTCCTCCCACTCACCTGCATCGCAGATCTCAAACCGGAGAACATCCTCATAGCTATCGACGACGTCGAATCCATCATCGAGGCCGAGTTGGCCAATACGGTCAATGCCTCGTCTCCCCCCACAAAGCTGGTCGGCGTCCCCCCCTCTAGAGGTCGCGGTGGCAACCAGACGCCCCGCTCTGAATCGGTATATATCACCGGTTCTCAGCCGCTCCCGTCCCCCTCTTCTTCATTCGGTTCTAGCCCCATGCTTGACAAATGGGCGTTTGGTATGAGCAAAATCGACAACGCCGAGGACTCTTCGAGTAAACCCGGGTCGTTGGGTGACAAGAGCCTTTCCAATCTCAATCCCAATGCACCAAAACGCGGCCCATCGACAGACCTGGCCGCCGAGGTTGGCAATGTTTCACTCGACACCAGGAGCTCTTCCGGCGCCCGAAAACACACCCCACTAGGGCCCTCATTACTTTCCCAGCAGGCTTTATCAGCCTCCGACCCTGTCGCCGTCCCTCTTTCCGCCCCTGCCCCTCATGGAGGTAGACCAAGTTCCGGTTCTGCAGTCTCAAGTTCAATCATGTCTGTCGATCCTCAATCTGACTCCTCCTCGAGTGTATACGAAGCCGCCGAACGTATCACTGTGAAAATTGCTGACCTCGGCAATGGTGCGGTTCTTTCTTTTCATTTTCGAAGATTAATATCGCTTATCCCTGATTTCATTAGCCACGTGGGTAGAACATCACTTTACAGACGATATTCAAACAAGACAGTATCGGTGTCCAGAAGTTATTCTAGGAGCCAAGTGGGGCACAAGTGCCGATGTGTGGAGCGTGGCGTGTGTGGTCAGTTCTTGTCTATTTTTGACCAGGAGACACCCACTGATTGTTCATAGGTATTTGAACTTCTTACCGGAGGCGACTATCTCTTTGATCCAGCCTCAGGTCAGAGGTATAGCAAAGATGATGACCATATTGCACAAATTATTGAACTTATGGGCGAGCTACCTCGAAGTGTAGCATTTGCTGGCAAGTACTCGCACGAATTTTTCAATCGAAAAGGTCCGAGGATATTTCTTTTAGCTGGCGGATTGCAAGTACGTTTGCATTTCTAACTGTATTTAATCAGGCGAGCTACGGAACATCAACAAACTAAGATTTTGGCCACTCGATGCAGTCCTGCATGATAAATACCTTTTCCCTCGTTCGGAAGCTGATGCCATTGCGTCGTTTCTTAATCCCATGCTACGATTACATCCGGATAAACGTGGTAAAGCCGCCGACTTGGTGCATCATAATTGGCTTGATGGTATTGTTGTTCAGGGCGAAATCGACGTCATAAGACGGGCTGAGGAGCTTGAGAAATCGAGAAAAATCGTTTTAGCTTCCGGCGGCGCTGTCGCCAGTGGTTCTACGACCGCTGATGATTTATCCAACGGTGCGACAACCGCCGGACCTTCCAGCGAAGTTGCTGAGGGTTCATCGAGTTTGATGTCGTCAAAAGGGAAGAAACGACTATCAGGGTTAACGCAAAGTGATTTGGATGCCATGAAACCCGTTGGTGAAGTCGAGGATGATGGTGATGCGGTAGATGAGGGTATCGAAGAGGTGCCGGAAGAGCGAGCAGAGGATTTTGAACAGACGTCAAGACAACAACAGCAGTCAGAAGCTCTTCGTCTTCGTCAACAGCCACCTATTCTATCGGCTGCCCCTTCGTCAAATCAGGGGAAAGAAAATTCACGACCGAGCGGCAGCGGAGGTAGACGAGGTTGAGATGTTTATCTTCTTATCCTTTCTCTCTGCCCATGATTTCAGATGCTTGATCTTTCAACCAAGGTGGTGCTTGCATGTTATACCCTCTTATTTTTCCTACCCATCTTTTTACTCAACATCACGTTCCTCTCTTTGCCCAACCCACACATTCTTTGGGTACCATATTCTGTCCCGCATTCATTACTCACGCACGCCCTCAGCTTGAACTTCACTTCCTAAGGTCTATTCCAAGATATATCCCTCTACCTGTACTACTCTCGATCTCCGTACGCTAACCTCTTTTTTACAAGCCTTCTTCACTGTTGTTTTTTTCTACTTTGTCGACTTGAAGCGAGTTAGTAGTAGGGAACATAGTTGAATATTCTAGTGTTGTTCTCTCCTCCCTCTCCTCTTCCTGTGTATCTTCTTAGAGCTAGCTCGGAATTATTTTCTTTTCTTCCTTTTTTTTTTTTTTTTTTTACGTTAATATGATGTCGTGTAGAAAAATGTATAAGCATTGCTTTGTAAACAAAAAAACAATTTTTTATGTGTTTTCCCCATTTTTGTTTTAAGCTTTTTAAGTTTTATAAATTGCTTGGGAAAAAAAGATATAATATGGAAGAAGTTGTGCATAATCATAATAAGGTAATAATAGTTCAAGCCCCGGAATCAAAAAAAAAAAAAAAAAAAAAAAAGTTGTTGATAAATACATTCATGGGGATTGCCAAAAGGTGTCGATTCTTCCATTAGGTTGTTTGACCCAGGTTACACATCGGGGTGCTGGCATAGCCCAATACCATACTTTGAGTGTTTGGAGATTGGGGATTGAGGTAAAAGTGGTTTGGGAGAGTATTTTGGCTTCGTGTTTGGATTGGAGTTCTTTGGTTCCGCGGCGTTTGGAGCGGAAGGGGTCTTTGATTTGGATGCCAATTGTGAGAGTTTGTAGGGTTTTTGGGAATTCTGTGTGAGAAGAGGGGCGGGTAAGGCGGTTGATGAATTGGTCAGGCCGGAAACAACGAGCGTAGTATTGAGGATCAGAGTTGATGCCTAGGTGAGTTAGACCGGTTGTAGCCTTTGTGATCTCTTTAAGTAGACCTTCAGGACCGAATTGGAATAGGCCGGGGAAGTTGAGGGAAGTGACTGTTGAGGGGAGGAGGTTGAGGGTGTTGAAGATGGTTTCGGCTGCGGCGCAGGTTGGTGAGTCGATTTTGTCGTCGGTTTCGAGGGAGAATGTGCGGGAGAGGTAGATGGTGATAGTTTGGAGATTGCGTTTGCGGGACTCGGGTAGGAGTTGGTTGGAGAGGAAGAGACGGCGTGCGAATAAGAGGGGTCCGTTGAATGATTTCAGGTGTGGGAGGAATGAGGATGGGAATGGGGTATTGTAGTCGGGTATGTGGGGTAGAGCAGAGGAGATGCGTCCTTTGAGGTTGAGTGATTCGAGGTTTGGACAGAGAGAGAGGACCGGGATGAGGTGGTTGGAAGAGCACGATTCGATCGGAAATTCCAGGTGAGTCAATTGTGTGAATGGACGAGTGTAGTCGGCCATTTCTATCAGAGCTGTCTCTGCGTATTCTCTCCCGGCTATAAAGCATCTGAGATGCTCGGTTCGGAGAAATAATTCGGGATATCTCCGTCGGGGAGTGGCGTACTCCATAAAAGGCGAACTGTCCGTGAGTACAAGATCGCAGATAGGTATGTCCAAGTTTGTCTTTGTCAGTTCGGATGCAAAGATACAAGACTTCAACGCCAATGTGAACGGCGCAAGTTTCTGAAGTTTAACGAGGACAGATAAATTGATGTAAACCGAAACGAACGTGAAACGACGTAAATTCGGGAATGAGGAAGCGATATCGGCGAATTCACCGAGAACGATGTCAGAGGCAGATTGAACCATTTTGGTGTGGGGGAATGCGGAGAGGTCTACGTGAAAGTGACGGATAGCGGTTGCGATTCTTGGGGAACGTAAAAGGTCGAGGCTGGATTTGAAATTGCCGGCTAGGGATTTGAGTCGACCGTTAGGTCGAATGACGATGTGTTCGAATACCAAGGGTTGGGTCAGTAGGTAGAAATTCTTGTTAACGAGGCAGACGTTGAGAAGTGCGGAAAGTGGGAGGAGTTCGACTATCTCTTGCCATATGTCATAAGGAAGACATGATGAGCAGGTCAAGTCGATAGAAGACTTGGAGCGAAAGGGGTTTGTGATCTGATGTTAACCACATCATCATCCCCGATCGTAAAGACTCCAATAACCACCTACCTGTCTCGCGAGTTTGAAAGTCATGGTAAGTGCGGTAGAACAAGTTCAATAGACGCCCAACTTCGAGTCATTTTATGTTCTAGGGGCTAAATGAAGGATGGAGATATTTTTGTTTCTGACAAGGTACCCGTCTTAAGAAAGTGAGTTAAGTCAGCAACTGAGTATGTGCCTTGACATTCATATCCCGATTCGTCCAATAGATGATATCATTTGCACGTTCATATGGGTAAAGGACCCTATGAGGCTATGAATGAAGCAATCAGAAACATGTAAAGAGTCATGGGTTAGACAACAAAGAACCTGAATAGAAAAGTGGGCAGTTGTTCCCGAGTGAACTCGTCTTAATGATTGGAGTGCGGTGAGAGTTGGACCATTGGTAGGGCGCCGATCACGAACACTATAGTAGTTTAACTCGATCAATTGATGCGTTCACCTGAACTGGTAACCCCGACTACCGGTTCATGTATGTTTCACCGGCCACCCCAGTCAAAAGTGCCCCCGTGGGATTTCTCACTTGATCTGTAAATTTCGAAAACATGGACATTTATATTATATCATCTGAAAAAATAGAAATCACATTGCCTGTATCTAATTATGATTGTTATAATTTCTGATTATCAGAAATTCCAAGGATTGCATGATGTTCTAAAACTTGATTATCAGAAATTCCAAGCACTCTGTGATGATCACACAACATGAACAAGGTACAACGTCGTTTCACTGCTTTCACCCCCACTCCTCACCCTCTCTGCTGTGTAAAATGTCATCCAAAAAGGTCCTTTGTTACTGCAAAATGCAGTCCTGCATAATAAATACCTTTTCCCTCGTTCTGAAGCTGATACCATTGCGTCGTTTCTTAATCCCATGCTACGATTACATCCGGATAAACGTGGTAAAGCCGCCGACTTCAAGTGCATCATAATTGGCTTGATGGTATTGTTGTTCAGGGCGAAATCGACGTCATAAGACGCGCCGAGGAGCTTGAGAAATCGAGAAAAATTGTTTTAACTTCCAGGTGGTGCTGTCGCCAGTGGTTCTACGACCGCTGATGATTTGTCCAACGGTGCGACAACCGCCGGACCTTCTAGCGAAGTTGCTGAGGGTTCATCGAGTTTGATGTCGTCAAAAGGGAAGAAACGACTATCAGTGTTAACGTAAAGTGATTTGGATGCCATGAAACCCGTTGGTGAAGTCGAGGATGATGGTGATGCGGTAGATGAGGGTATTGAAGAGGTGCCGGAAGAGCGAGCAGAGGATTTTGACCAGACGTCAAGACAACAACGGCAGTCGGAAGTTCTTCGTCTTCGTCAACAGCCACCTATTCTATCGGCTGCCCCTTCGTCAAATCAGGGGAAAGAAAATTCACGACCGAGCGGCAGCGGAGGTAGACGAGGTTGAGATGTTTATCTTCCTATCCTTTCTCTCTGCCCATGATTTCAGATGCTTGATCTTTCAACCAAGTTGGTGCTTGCATGTTATACCCTCTTGTTTTTTCTACCCATCTTTTTACTCAACATCACGTTCCTCTCTTTGCCCAACCCACACATTCTTTGGGTACCATACCCTATCCCGCACTCATTACTCACGCACGCCCTCAGTTTGAACTTCACTTCCTAAGGTCTATTCCAAGATATATCCCTCTACCTGTACTACCCCGATCTTCGTACGCTAACCTCTTTTTTACAAGCCTTCTTCACTGTTGTTTTTTTTCTACCTTGTTGACTTGAAGCGAGTTAGTAGTAGTAGGGAACGTAGTTGAATATTCTAGTGTTGTTCTCTCCTCCCTCTCCTCTTCCTCCTCCTGTGTATCTTCTTAGAGCTAGCTCGGAATCTCCTTTTTTTTCTTCCTTTCTTTATGTTAATAGGATCTCGTGTAGAAAAATGTATAAGCATTGCTTTGTAAACAAAAAAAAACAAAATTCTTATGTGTTTTCCCTATTTTTGTTTTAAGTTTTATCAATTGCTTGGGAGGGCGCCAGGCGGGTCTATTATATAGATTTCGGATCAAAAAAGATGTAATATGGAAGAAGCTGTGCATAATAAATGATAAATATTAATAGTTCAAGCCCCGGAAAGCAAAAAAAAGTCGTTGATAAATACATTCATGGGGATTGCCAAAAGGTGTCGATTCTTCCATTAGGTTGCTTGACCCAAGTTACCCATCGGGGTGCTGGCATAGCCCAATACCATACTTTGAGTGTTTGGAGATTGGGGATTGAGATAAAAGTGGTTTGGGAGAGGAGTTCGGCTTCGTGTTTGGATTGGAGTTCTTTGGTTCCGCAGCGTTTGGAGCGGAAGGGGTCTTTGATTTGGATGCCGATTGTGAGAGTTTGTAGGCTTGTTGGGAATTGTGTGTGAGAAGAAGAGGAGGAGCAGGTTAGGCGGTTAATGAATTGCTCGGGTCGGAAACAACGAGCGTAGTAGTGCGGATTAGAATTGATGCCTAGGTGAGTTAAACCGGATGTAGCCTTTGTAATCTGTTCAAGTAGACCTTCAGGACCGAATTGGAATAAGGCGGGGAAGTTGAGGGTTGTGACTGTTGAAGGGAGGAGGTTGAGGGTGTTGAAGATGGTTTCGGCTTCAGCGCAGGTTGGTAAGTTGATTTTGTCGTCAGTTTGCAGGGAGAACGTGCGGGAGAGGCAGATGGTTATAGTTTGGAGATTGCGTTTGTGGGATTCGGGTAGGAGTTGGTTGGAGAGGAAGAGACGGCGGGCGAATAGGAGTGGGCCGTTGAATGATTTGAGGTGTGGGAGGAATGAGGATGGGAACGGGGTATTGTAGTCCGGTATGTGGGGTAGAGCAGAGGAGATGCGTCCTTTGAGGGTGAGTGACTCGAGGTTTGGACAGAGAGAGAGGACAGGGATGAGGTGGTTGGAAGAGCATGATTCGATTGGAAATTCCAGGTCAGTCAATTGTGTGAATGGACGAGTGTAGTCGGCCATTTCTATCAGAGCTGTCTCTGCGTATTCTCTCCCGGCTATAAAGCATCTGAGATGCTCGGTTCGGAGAAATAATTCAGGATATCTCCGTCGGGGAGTGGCGTACTCCATAAAAGGCGAACTGTCCGTGAATTGAAGATCGCAGATAGGTATGTCCAAGTTTGTCTTTGTCAGTTCGGATGCAAAGATACAAGACTTCAACGCCAACGTGAACGGCGCAAGTTTCTGAAGTTTAACGAGGACAGATAAATTGATGTAAACCGAAACGAACGTGAAACGACGTAAATTCGGGAATGAGGAAGCGATATCGGCGAATTCACCGAGAACGATGTCAGAGGCAGATTGAACCATTTTGGTGTGGGGGAATGCGGAGAGGTCTACGTGAAAGTGACGAATTGCAGTCGCAATTCTTGGGGAACGTAAAAGGTCGAGGCTGGATTTGAAATTGCCGGCTAGGGATTTGAGTCGACCGTTAGGTCGAATGACGATGTGTTCGAATACCAAGGGTTGGGTGAGTAAGTAGAAATTCTTGTTAACGAGGCAGACGTTGAGAAGTGCGGAAAGTGGGAGGAGTTCGACTATCTCTTGCCATATGTCATAAGGAAGACATGATGAGCAGGTCAAGTCGATAGAAGACTTGGAGCGAAAGGGGTTTGTGATCTGATGTTAACCACATCATCATCCCCGATCGTAAAGACTCCAATAACCACCTACCTGTCTCGTGAGTTTGAAAGTCATGGTAAGTGCAGTAGGACAAGTTTAGTAGACGCCCAACTTCGAGTCATTTTATGTTCTAGGGGCTAAAAGAAGGATGGAGATATTTTTGTTTCTGACAAGGTACCCTGTCTTAAGAAAGTGAGTTAAGTCAGCAACTGAGTAACATGCCTTGACATTCATATCCCGATTCGTCCAATAGATGTGATCATTTGGACATTCATAAGGGTAAAGGGACCCTATGAATGAAGCATGTAAAGAGTCACGGGTCAGATAACAAAGAACATGAATAGAAAAGTGGGCAGTTGTTCCCGAGTGAACTCGTCTTAATGATTGGATTGCGGTGAGAGTTGGGCCATCGGTAGGGCGCCGATCACGAACTAGTAGTTTAACTCGATCAGTTGATGCGTTCACCTGAACTGGTAACACCGACTACCGGTTCATCCTTGTTTCACCGGCCAGTCATGATCGCCGGCGGCGCACGTATAAAAATATTTGCGCCTGAGTCCATGAAAGGTCGCCCAATTCGCCATAAAGCAGGTGATAGAAAACGAGTCATTCATCAATACACTCGCCAAAAATAGACCAGCTGTGGAGAAGGCATGGAAAACTATGAAAACGTTTCACGACGTGTAGTGTCGTAATTCGTCCACCATTTCCTTAGTCATCATCACTCTGTTGCTGGAAGGATCGAGAACGCTTGGAATTGGAGGCAGCACGTTCATTCTGTCAACAAATGTCCGTGTATTGCGAGAGAATGTCATAGACAAAAATAGACCCTTGATATGAATCGAATAGAAGCCAAAAGTTAGTTGGGTAAATATGTACCATCCCACCAACCCAAACCCCAAAAAGGATGGTTCCAAACCTAAAAACAAACTTTTCAGCACTACGGGAGACAGTTTCCGCCTATCGCTGAATAACAAGAGATCACTATCAACAAGATCCGGATAATTACAACGACTGACGCACCTTCCTACTATTATCATTGGTTCCCTTTTCGAGGAGTGGTTTCATTCGTTATTGAGATACGCCCATCCAACTGATAATCGATGGGACTCTGTTGACGAACGTAGTCACTCCAAATTTCATCCACAGTATCCAGAGCCGCAAAATCGCTCCGCGCTGGCCAAAGGTTGTCACCACCTCCAGCCAAAAAGTCAACCGTAGCAATACGATACGTTTGAGCCAGATCAACAGGTTGGCCAGCAATTTCAAGGGTGATAAGCCTACTCCCAATTTGGTTCGAGGGATTGTGAGTGAGGCGAATGCTCTTCGACACTTGCGCGAAACTCGTGACTGCTTGCCCATTGTTAACGCTGACCTTCGAAACGACACTTTCGAATGCATCCCATAATTGAGATCCAGTAAATTCAAGTTCGACGTAGGCGTTCCCGAATGGGAAGCAATCCAAGGCGTCTTGTAAGGTGATGTTTCCTGCATCAATTTGGATACGTATTCCACCGGCGTTCATGATGGCGCCAACAGGACCTGGACGATAGGCTTCCAGAGCGTCGGCAGTAAGATCACCAAGGGTACATTCAACCGTCTGGCAAGCCCGAGGAAGGGCGGTGTTGGTGAAGCCGATAATTGTATTGGCGAATACTTCGAAGGCCTCCTCCCATGTTTTTAATTGGGACTTTAAGCTAGGTTCTTCTTCGGTGGTGTTGGTGATTTGGATGGGTGCACCTTCGTAAGAGACAATCCTCCCAAGTGGATCAAACTCCACGTCAATGTAACCCAAATATTCTCCCCACTTGTATGATGTTACAACATACACGTCTTCCCCATCTAGGTTCTTGGCGACAGTGGGATATGGACCAGCAGCACCAGTCATGTTTCCAAGTAGAGTGTGAGAGTGGCCACCGATAATTAAGGAAATTCCTTTGGTGTTTTGAGCGAGACGGATGTCTTCATCGTATCCTATGTGAGTAAGCGCGACAATGCGGTTGATATGAGGATATTGTTCTTTGATTGTGTCAACAGTGCGCTGCGCAGCGGTGGTGGGATCTTCGAATGTGGTAAGACTACTCGGATTAGAGATATTCGCAGTATTTTCGGTTGTGACAGCCAAAAGCGCGAGGTCATAATTATGGAAAATCGTGAACGGAATCAGTTGCTCTGCAAGGTGCGCATTCTGGCTGTGAATGTTACTAGAGATGATAGGGAATGTGAGGTTGGCGAGGAAATCTGCAAGGAGGTCATCCCCATCGTCGAATTCGTGGTTCCCGAGAGTCATAGCATCAAAACCGAGTTGGTTCAATACAATAGCGATCTTCTCTCCTTTGTAAATCTTATAAAATAGAGTTCCCTGAACAGAGTTCAGTAGGAGCTCCAAGACATCCGGGGGAAATCACACCTGGAATTCGTCTCCAGCGTTCAGGAACAAAGTATTTTTATGCTGAGGGCGTTGTTGTTGCAAAATGGTTTTAACGCGGGGGTATCCGCCAATACAGCCTGATGTTCAGCAAAAAGGGTTTGAGTGAGTGAGTCTACCAGTTGACTGAAGGGTATAATCACCTTGTGTCGGGTCAGTGCATGACGCACCACTGCTCTTGAATTCGTCGAGATGCCTACGCCACTTCTTTTCAGACTAACCGGTCACTATACCTGAACAAGAAGGACTCACGCATGAACATCGTTGATATGGAAAAAGGATACGTGAAAGTTGTCCGAGGGGCCCTCGGCATGCTGGCATTTTCCAGCACATTTCGGATGATCCCCACCTGACTTGACGTCCTCTATCTGTCGGCGGCGGTCTGGATGACGGTCCGCACCAGCACTTTGGAGGGTCAAAGCCGAGGTGATATAGCAGAGCTGAAGAAGTTGAAGAAGGTGTGGAAGCCACATCATAGCCGGCACCAGGGGGCACGCACCCGAGCAAGATTTATGATAAAGTATACATTTGGGGGACCCAGGTACCCCAAAAGCGGTATAGCCCACTGGGAAATTTAATTTGTATTGTCACGATCACCAGGTTAGGACAGACATTCATGTACAGTTGGATTTTCATTCATCGATAACACCACTATGCCGAAACCAAAGAAACCAGTTTCGACCCCTCAAACTATTCAATTACAAATTGCTGTGACGACCAATGATCCCCCTGGCTAACTTATACCGAAAACAGCTGATTAAGGAATATTCACACCGGCCTTTTTGCGAAGACCTGTTTCAGGGAATTGTTCGGACGCGTGCCCCCTGGCCGGCACGCGTCTTCATGAAAAGTTACGTTACGTTTAAAAGTCGACCCAAGGAAGCTAGATGCACACGATTATGATCATCAGCAAACTGAGAATAACGATGTAAGGGGAAAGTAGAAAGTTCAGTCATGTCATCTGTCATGCAGTCAGTGAAAAAAAAAATTATTGCCGCGACAGTTTTACGAATGATACATGTTAGTTCAGTGTCCTTTAGCATTGAGGCCCTGCAGGGTTGAAGTCAGACCATGAGGTTTCGTGTGAGTCCAAGCTTACAACACCGTAAAGTTGGCATTTTCGGCCGTGCCGAAACTTCGCTCAATTATATAATTTCGGTGCCTATTGCCCGAAAAGACAATTGCAAGATTAGCAGTTGGTGGACTTTACGAGGTTGTCAAAATTGATTGTTTCAACCTCGTAAAGTCCACCTGTTAATCTTTCATTTGTCTTTTGGGGTAAACACAGAAATCATATAATTAGACTAAAGTTTCCGGTTCAGCCGAAAGTGTCGACTTCACTGGGTGTGTATTTACCCTGAGAAATGCCCGAAGAATGCCCATACACAGGCTCTTCTCCCATACCGCTCTTCTCAGCACTGCGTGCTCAGATTTCTAACTCACCATCACTGATACCGCTATTTTACATATACCGGATGAGAATTAAGGGGTAGGGATTTATATCAATGAATTATCGGCAGGGTAACTTCATCAATCCTTCTGATCCTTTGGACGATTATGAACCACCTCCACGAGACGACTCGGAAGGTTAATCGAATGTTGCCTGATTCTGCCTAAACTGCATCTGAATGGAGCCTGCATGTGTAAGGAGATTTTCGTAGCTGTTTAGTTGATGCATGAACCATGCCTGGAAAATGCGTGCTCGAAAGAAAAGGATTTCGGAGATATGCGTCGTAGAGTATCCCGACGTTTGAATACAATGAGTTGCGAAACGTGAACGTACACTATAGCCGCTTGATTACGGGGCCCATAACCTGTCAGTTGTAGACGACGGATATGCATTAGATCCCAGTGTCGTAGACAACTGGTTATTTTACCTGTAGATGGCAGATATGTGTGACTATAGGGAGTTAGTATAGAGTGAAATGATATAGGAAACGACATACAATCCCAGTGCGGTAGACAACTGGGAGAAAGGAAGAAGAAAGGAAGAAGTGGTAGCGAAGATAGTATACTAGTGGTCACATGATGTCCTTTCTGTATCTCTACGAAAATATTGCACTAGAGTAATCCACACCCTCTATTGTCAAGTACATCTTTATCGGACCTTCCAAGTTAAGTCAACCAACTCACTTTAGTGTCATCATCAGTCTCTTTTTCGAGGAGTAGTCTCATTCGTCACCGAGATACGCCCATCCAACTGATAATCAACAGGACTCCTCTCACGAACATAATCACTCCAAATCTCATCCAAATTCTCCAGAACCGCAAAATCGCTTCGTGGTGGCCAAAGATTATCACCACCCCCAGCCAAAAAGTCAATCGTAGCAATACGATATGTTTGAGACAGGTCAACAGGTCGACCAGCAATCGCCAAGCTAATCAACCTACTCCCGATCTCATTCGAGGGATTATAAGTAAAACGAATGTTCTTCGACACTTGCGCGAAACTCGTAACAGCTTGTCCATTATGAACGTTAACCCTTGAAACAACGCCTTCAAAAATATCCCATAATTGGGCTCCACTAAAGTCAAGTTCGACGTAGCCGTTTCCGAATGGGAAACAATCCAACACGTCTTGTAAGGTGATGTTTCCTGTATCAATTTGGATACGAATTCCACCGGCGTTCATGATAGCGGCGACAGGTCCAGGGCGGTAGGCTTCTAGAGCATCCGCGGTAAGATCACCAAGGTTACATTCGACTCGCTGGCAGTCAGCTTGAGTGAGGTCGGTGCTAGTATAGCCGATGACTGTATTGGCGTATTTCTCGAAAGATTTTTCCCATTTCTTGAGTTGCGATTTCAAGCCAGGATCTTCTTCGGTGGCGTTGGTTATGTGAATAGGGGCACCTTCATAAGAGACAATCCTCCCGAGTGGATCAAACTCCACGTCAATGTAACCGAGATATTCTCCCCATCTGTATGATGTCACCACGTACACGTCTTCTCCGTCCAGGTTACGTGTTATCGTAGGGTATGGGCCGGCAGCGCCAGTCATATCTCCAAGCAGAGTATGAGAGTGGCCACCGACGATCAAGGAAATCCCTTTAGTGTTTTGAGCGAGACGGATATCTTGAGCGTATCCTATATGAGTGAGGGCGACAATTCGATTGATGTGAGGATACTGTTCTTTGATGGTGTCAACCGTGCGCTGTGCGGCAATGATGGGATCTTCAAATGTGGTAAGGTTACTTGGACTAGAAATATTGGCGGTAGTTTCAGTTGTAAGAGCCAGAAGTGCGAGATTGTAGTTGGGGAAAATAGAGAATGGGATTAGCTGTTCGGCGAGGTGTGCGTTCTTGGTATGAATGTTACTAGAGATGATAGGGAATGTGAGGTTGGCGAGGAAATCTGCAAGAAGGTCATCCCCATCGTCAAATTCGTGGTTCCCGAGGGTCATAGCATCAAAACCGAGCTGATTTAACGTTACAGCGATCTTCTCTCCTTTGAAAATTCTATAGAATAAAGTTCCCTGAACATATTTCAGTAGGTACGTCAAGACATTCTGGGTTGATCATACCTGGAATTCGTCTCCGGCGTTCAGAAATAAAGAATTCTCGTTATGAGGACGTTGCTGTTGCAGGATGGTCTTTATGCGTGGGTATCCACCAACACAACCTGAAATTCAGTCAACGAGCGCTAAGCTATTGAGTTTTACTAGTCGATTGAATAGTTTAAATACCTTGTGTCGGGTCAACGCATGTAGCACCACTACTCTTGTACTCGTCGAGATGCCTGATTCTCCTCTTAATCACCGTCATTGCTGAAGAAGATCCCAAAACTCACGCATGAACATCATTTATATGATAGATGGATATATGAAAGTTGTCCGAGGGGCTCCCTAAAGGTTCGCGCTCCCCAGCACATTGAGGATCATACCCACTTGATTGGGCGTTCTGTACCTGTAAGCGCTGTTCAGGATGAAGATTGAAACGGGCATCGTCCCTGTTGAGGGTCAAAGCCGAGGCTATGCAACAGAATGGGAGGGTTTGAAGGAGGTGTGGCAGCCACATGGCAAACGAGCGTTCCTCGATGAAAGGTTACGTCAAGTTGGGCAGCTCACCCGAGGAAGCTAAATGAACTCGATCGTGATTTCCTTGATTAAAGCTCCCACCCCTAAGACCAGTTCGTTCTGCAGTAATCAACGACTCTTTAATTACGAGCAGGATTCGATACGTGGGAGCATTTGTGCAGGTGATAAGCACTATACCGTTGATTACCAGATGTAGAAAACTCCCGGATTTATGTCGGATTCTATGTCTGAGATCAAAACTACCTTCATTGCAAGCTTCCACCTTCAAGTAAGTCATCCCAGACATGCGCTCTGGAAAAATCTGACCCCACCCCTCCCCAGTGTCTTCCAATCCGCCCAAACTAGTCCTCCACCACGGCTCATCCGCCATGGCCATCTCCCAATTCCCCCAATCTCCTCCCCCAAACGCCTCTCCTACCCAGGCGTCAACAAAATCTCCGCCGCACCAGGTACAGATCTCTGGCGCAAACCCCCCTCCGTCGACATCGACAACATCCCAGCCCTCTTAATCAACGCCCCCATCAAGATCCACGATTTCCACACTGCCCGCGTCACTGTCTCCGGCAATTGGAATACCCTCTACGACCAAGGTGGTTTGGCCCTTTTCATCCCTGACGAGGATCTCAAAAAATTCCTCAAAACGGGTGTGGAATTCGTTTTTGATGAACCCCATGTTGGTACTGTGGCTGCTAGTAGATGGAGTGACTGGTCACTTGTTCCTACACCCGCCACCGGAAAAGTGACCATTCAAGTCGAACGAGAGGTTGATGAAAATGGAGAGAGGACGTCGAGCTTGTGGGTGTATGTGATTGATCCTCTCACCGGGAAGAAGAGTGGGATTAGGGAGATTACTTGGTGGTTCCGTCATGATATTGCGGAGGAGGAGAGTTCTGACGACCGTGTTGTGGCTGATGTTTTACTGGTTGGGCTGTATGCTGCTAGACCGAAAACCCCTCAAGGTCCTGGTAGAGAACAAGAGGAGCTTGAGGTGACGCTCGAAGATTTTGAAGTTACACTATTCGACGATTGACGCAGGGATGACTCTTACACCGATTGATAATGTATGATGCGCTTGTCATATGCCAAATCCAAATATTGTTCTCTTTATGCTGGACGAACAGTGAGAATATAGCAAGGAGTTGTCGCCATATACCACGAATTTACTATATTATAAACAAATATGATTATCTAGTAGAGCTACCAGGGGTGCCACTTCTTCTTCGTCGAGTTCCTAAAGTCACCAAACTCCCAACTAAAACAGTCCTAAAATCAATCACGTCAGTACCAGCTTAAAAAGGGAAGACAAAAGGGAAAAAAAGACACAAGACATACAGTGCAAATACCATCCTGACCTTCCACATCCACCGCTCTTCTCGCCGTCGGTACCTTATCCGTAACCATACCATCATCATCTTTCCATTCCGCATTGAGGACCTGTTCTACGACAACTTTGATTGTGTGCGTTGTTAGTGATACACCCCATTTCAACAAGCCCACTGTATCATATTTAATCACTTCCCCCAAATGACACTTGGATTCCATCGCATATCCTCCGATGGCGCACAAAGATGTAACACCATTGCATGTGCCCATTGCAATTGGCTATGAACGAAAAACAATATCAGCATAAACAAAACTTTATGCAGAAAGAAAGACATACATCGGCGGTGTGGTATACATGAGTGATATGCTGCAGTGACGGCTTCATATAGAAACTCGCATCAGGAATCTACCAAAAAAACACTGATCCGGTAATGGACTCAACTGGAGAAGGAAGGTGAAGCCGTCTGGCAGCCATAGCTTCACCTGGAGATTCGAATGCGACAACCGGAGCTCCAAAAGTCAAGCCAACAAGAGATGCCAGAGCACCACCCAAGGAGTGTCCTGTTTGAGTAAAGCGCCATGAGCAAAGAGGCAACCGAATTTGGGAAACTGAAAACAAATGACCACAGAACGTACCGATTACCCATATGTTGGCTTCAGGGTACATGTAGCTGACGTTATTATAGAGATTCTGTGATTGACATTGAGGGCCAAGTTTTGTATATATTGAGAAGACACGTACAATACCAACAGGGTAGAAAAGACTTTCTTCCCGGAGAGCATCTTCAACGCAACTCTGTTCACATCGATATGAACCGTCGTAACAACCACAGACAGTACTCCATGTCGGGCCAACTCGCGCACAGCAACAAGAGAATAAAAGATTGTCATTGAGTTTGTCCTTCTTGATTGTTGGGCCGCTGCCGCCAGCTATCCATGGAGCAGAGGTACCCTTGACAGAGATGACGACAGTCGAGTTGTCGTCAGACGTAAATACGTGTCCCCGTAGTCCATCATCAGTAGGGGTCCAACCAAAAGGTGAAGACTGATAAAAGGTTTAGTTCATAATACATCGATACAGAGAGTTTTGAGGCTTACATGATTCCAGTTGTCTTGAAGCGGATACCATTCAGCGTCTTTAGGTTCCACATAAGCGTTCGCAGTCATCTTTGCCAGAGTAACCAACACCTCTTTGCTGGTAACGTCCGGTCCCTCCACTTCGTCCTCCCACCATGTCAACGCGGCAGACTGTCCATACACCCTCGAAAGCTTCCGTGCCGACTGGAAATCCACGGCAGAAGTATGCGGTATACTTAGCCGCCGCGTTGAGGGTATACGAAGGTCATAAGAGTCATGTCCGAGCGCTTGTATCTGCTGCGGAGAATGTATATCGGAGAAGAGGATTTCATTGGATGGAGAGGTGGCGTGAACATGTCGGAGATGGAAGGACAGAGGTTTTGGTTCCGGAGGGGATGGCAGTGGCCAGAGATATGTCACGAGCAGACCATAGAGGGCAGCAGGCAGACTCAGGATCATCGCCGTCGACCAACACCCGCATGGCCGGACTGAGCCAGGTAGTCGGCTCACGTGATTACGTCTGCTAGGCAAGCTTTCAGCGGTACAAAGCTTGTCAAAGCATGTCTGGAGGGTGATAGTGACTGATCAAACTCAAACTCTTATTTAAACCGAGAGACCGAATATGCAACTCTACGTCGAATAACCAACATCTACAAATGCACGCATAGACTCTCCATACGCAATCGTCAATGTCGTTAACCTATCCATCGCATCAGAACTTCGAGGACACCAACAAAAAAAAGAAAAATCGTACATGAATCCGAACACTACTAGAAGTGAAACCATTAAATTGGTGACTAGGTGTCCGTAGGTATTGATCATGGGCAAGAGCATCGCTGTTAGGAATGAAAGGAGAATCCAACGGAATGCACTAAACAAGGAGTGTGAACGATGTGGTAACAACGAACTTAGGCTACACCAATACGTACTTGACCGAGGCCGTAGCTGCTGCACTGTTACTTTGCAAGATATCGATAACATATGCGCCACAGGGTGTCAGAACAATATCGCACTATTCCGATGGAAGTTGTATCAGAATTTTGGAAAAAAAAGTATGAACTTACGCCAATACCACTGATGAACAGGCATACGAGGTTCAGCGCAAGCCCAATAGGTCCAGAAACATATTTTGTGATCAGCGCAGAAATAAGGATAGGGAATGGAAGAAATGCGCCAAAGTAGGAAGCGCGCAGGCGGTCCTCAGGATACCAGTGCCCTCGCTTTTCCTTGTATCTTATGATAACCTTATCAGATAGCCAACCGGAGAGCGGGGCACCCACTGGAGAAAGAGAAGAAAGAGAATGTAAGTGAATGAAGTGAAAACTTTGATAATTATGCCCCTTACGTGCATTGCCAATGCCAAGAGGGAGGAAGCATAGACCAATAAGGGCTTCGTTTTCAATACCGTAGCGTTTTCCCTAAATCCTTGAGTTCAGGCACCGGTCAGAAGAGTGATAGCGTATTTTACGTACGATGGTATAGGAGAATGGTACCAGTAGAGCTTTAGAAATAATGAGTTAAAATCCACAAAGGCACATTCGGTTACTCACCGAGGTCAGTCAAAACAGTGACACCACCCACAATACCCTATTTAAGTTATTTTATCGCTGACAAGAATCAAGTCAAGACGCCACACACCACAAGAAAAACATTTGGACTCCGTAACAACAACAGCTGCGAAAACGGATTCAAGATACAGGGTCTCCATTTCGGATGAGTTTTTCCTGACTGTTTGTACTCATCAATCCCCCGCGTATTAGGATGACTCGTTTCAGGGAAAAATAACAAGAGGCAAATAAGTGCAGCGCAGCCAAAACATGCCAAAAAGTAGTGGATTCCGCGCCATGACCAATAGTGGGCGATAACACCTGACAATCCAAAATGAGGCAGGTCGCTCTCAAGTTTTAAAAAACAACAGCGAGAACATACCTCCTAAGGTCGGCGCGAGTGCGAGTCCCAGAAATGTAGACTTAGGATGGCTTAGCGCTAACTAGATGGAGGTAAGTCAAATTATGACTCACTCCAAAATATGTTCCCAAAGCCGTCCCTCTCTCCTCGAGTTTATAAATGTCAGCGATGACTCCTGCTCCTAATGGATAATTAGGAGCTGCACCGATTCCTTGAATGCATCGCCAGATTAGTAATTGGGGTACGGTCTTCGCTCTTGCTACGGCAAGAGAGGCAACGATCATGAGAGGAAAACCACAGAGGTAGACGGGTCGACGACCATCTAGTAGCGACAACTGAGTTAGAGAGCCATGGTAATACGAGAGCACAGCCCACAAAATTTAGCATATTTTGCGCCAACAAGCCCACCGACAGATGCAGAGAATGTATAAACACTGACAGCATAACTGACACGGATGATAATGAGAATCACAACCGGCAGAATGAAGCATCCTAAATCTCACCTAACCACCTCTCCTGTTGTATCAAGGTCTCTAGCAATCTGAGGTATCGATGGCACAAATGTACTTGAAGTGAAAACTGAAAATCATCGAGTCAGTCAGCGGTTCCTTTTACCAATTCCTGTTAATCACATGCTACGAGTCCGCCCGATATTACAATTAGAGTCAATAATCGCTTCTTTTGAGGTGAAAATCTGTCGTAGACATCAAGGTGAAGTAGCGGGGTTTCTTCGCTGGTCATATCAAGTGGAGACCCGGTTGCCGCAAGGGATCTCTGAGAAACCGGTGATCGCGTGCCTGGGGATTGGGCGGCAGTCTGAGTAGCCATGTGTAGGGCTGCGGATAAAACCTCAGTCGGGTTTTATCCCGGTATAATACCTCGGCCCCC
The DNA here is from genome assembly GCA_029719445.1 of Agaricus blazei. Taxonomy (NCBI): domain Eukaryota; kingdom Fungi; phylum Basidiomycota; class Agaricomycetes; order Agaricales; family Agaricaceae; genus Agaricus; species Agaricus blazei. Next base: position 473,991 of record SSNC01000019.1, read on the forward strand.
CTAGGGGGGTTTTATCAGGCTCCTAGTCCTACCCAGCCCCTGAGCCTCACTGAACTCGCTAATCACGTGAAGTGATTACAAACTTCGTTTGGCGAGCGTCAGCGAGGGGCTGGCGACATATGTGAGCCGAGATCACCGAAAGCGTCTCACGGTGTAACGCTTTTCCTTCCCTCGGCCTTTACACTCTCATTTGACCTGTTTAAAATAAAATATTTATGTAGCCTGGTTCACTGGACTATGCTTTACCCTTAAGCTTGGTTTTACATACAGGCTTGTGCCACTTTACTCCTCAACATGTACATCCCTCTCTGGCTGATAAAAGCAAGGATATCAACACATAAAGACCTATATATAATAAAGTAATTACAGGATACTTCTTGAATGCTTTTCAGTCCTTAATATGCCGGGTTTTGATATGCGTTAATCTGCAAAGGAGCTCAAAAACCTCATCCTTTTATGGGGTCACAGGTGTCATCACGCTAGATCAAACTCGTGTGAATCAGCTGTTTTCCTTTATACCATTCCTTGTCCTTAGACTAGAGCCCAATAAAATACAGATTCTACATTCTTTAGTTGTATACTACCAAAGTCTCTCTTATGAAAAAGGAGTCAATCAAACCATTGTCTGACAATGAATGAATTTCTTGAGTAGAGCTATAGTCACATCATTTTGATGGCTGTGATGGTGGCTTCACATATGTTGCCAGCCCCTCGCTGACACTTGCCAAACAAAGTTTGTAATCACTTCATGTGATTAGCAAGTTCAGTGAGGGGCTGGGTAGGAGGCTGGGGTTTTATACTAGTTTTATTCAGGTATAAAACCAAACATGTGAGCCTATCTATTTTTAGATTCAGGCCTAAACTACAACATTAGATGTCAAAAGTAACTGTAAAATCAGCATCATCAGCATCCACCATCGGCTCAATGTGCATAGAAACTATAGAACCAGAGTTGCCATACCCAGTAGGCAGTTTCTTGAAGGAGAATGCCATTGTGATGTGATGGGAATCCAAAGCTACCGGGGCTGCAACAATACAGCCAGCAATTGCCTGAGGGACAGGATGAGGCGTTGCCCAATCCTGTCTATCATCCTCATCATCACTATCATTGCCATGGAGAGCTACAACTGGTCCTTGCTCCACATGGCCGTCTTGCCCATCTTCCACACTGGCATGAGGTTCTTCAACCACATCATCCATGAAGTGGTTACAGAAATTGTAGAACTGCAATTTCAGCCTGTGCACAGAATGAGGCCAAGGCTGAATCATAATTATGATGAGTTATAGAATACAATGAAGGTTGAATTTTTGATACCTCACTGTCTGCCTTGAAGCATCGATACACTTGAGTAATAGCTCCCATCATGTTAACTGAAAGGCAAGAGCACAATGGCAGGGTAAGCCAGGTGAAAACTGACCCAGTCTGCTCTTCTTCCGTTGAGTTGATTTGGATGGAAAATATCTTCATAGCCACCATCTCAATGCATCATAAGTAACTTTCAAGGTACATAAAAATGAAGATACTCACAGGCAAGACCTGCGACAACTCATTATTCAACAAACTTTTCCACTATAATATAGGACCTGTATCTTTGTCATAAGGGGAATTAAAAGGGTATTGTTGATGTGAATAAGCCTTCAGCTCATTCAGGAGCTTGGGCACAAACATGGATGCTCGATTTTGCCATTTCAGGAACTCTGGTTTGTGACTGGCGTTGATCTCTTTCTCGGCCACAGCGAGCAAAAACTCCATAACTGTTTTGAAAGCGGCAACATTTCAGATCCTGGCATAGTCCTGGTGTTCATCAGGTGCCAGCTCTGACTTGAATAAGTTACTGGTCATATGGGCTGTCACAGAATAATTAGTTCATAATCAAAAGTATTGGACCTGGGGGACTCACTTGGTACCAGATAAGCGGCTGCAATGTATAAATCACTGGCCAGGTTACCTTGTCCAAACAACTGATCGTAGCACCAAGCCAAAATGGCCTTGATATCCTCTTTCTCTTGTTGCAGCCACACCAACTCTCTATCATTGAGGATGTCCAATGTGGATGCAACAAATGCATTGTAGAAAATGTAAACATTGGCTGCTGTTGCTTGGTTGGACTCCAAGCAAGCTAATGCTTTGATAGCTGGAGTGCTGAGATGGACAAACCGTGCCAAGTGGAATTCAAATTCCATCGAGGCATGACTCATTTGGATCTGAAAATACTCTTCATATGTCTAATCCAGGGTCTATGAGTTCAAACAATGATTGACTGTAATGTATACCAACATACTCCCAACTTGAATTGTCCTCATCTGACAACCTCTTTGATTACTCTGAGGTTCCATTCAACAGAACATGCAGTGTATACAAGGGTTCCAAACCGTGTCTTGCCAACTGCTTCAAGGCCTCATCCCAGTGCACCTGGGACGAGCTTCTGCACTGCTTTGAACTTGGTGGTCCCCAGATGAGACTTATGGATTTTAGTTATGACCCCTTGAACAATGGATAGTGTCTATTTGAGGCCTGAGTACATATTCATGATATAATCCCAGAAAACTTGCCTTTCGGAACAAGGGTAGCTTGACAATACTACCAATTGTATTGCTCAGGTAGTGCACACAGTCGGCAACAGGTATATGTAATAGTCAGCACACTGATGGCTACCTTGGTATGCCCAAGCAAGGTGTTGCCAGTGCTATTGGAAACCATGCAAGAGAAGCATGGCTTCCCAATGGTGTTGATTGTCTGCCAGGCCTGTGAGTCACTTTTCCCCCCTTTGCCATAATTGAGGGACTCACTTCCATGGCAAACTCGTGCAGCCAATTGCTGGTGTGAGAATCATGAGTGGCTTTGCGTACCTCCATCAAAAACACCTCACCCAAGGGGGTAGAGATGTGTAATGTCCAAAAAGACTCACCTCCATGTGATGTGCCACCATCCAAGGACAGGGTCAAGTCATTCAATGACTTCAAGTGTATAACAATCTCCTCGTAGATGTGATTGGCTGTGCCAGGAATCAATTGGTCACTCAGTACATCGCATGTTGGTGGTTTATAACTGGGAATTGCTAGCACCATGAGTTTCTTCCAGCTACTAGATGATGCCACAGAGAGCAGTATCCCAGCAACACAAAAGAATTCTGTGATTGCCTGGGTAAGTTCATTGTGTCTGTCATTCTTGCCCAGCTGACAAGCATAGTTGAACCAGTCCTGGGAGCTCTGCAGTATTACCCCTTTTGCTGTTGTGCTCTGTTTGGTATTATCCTTTTTACTCTCACTCCCATTCTCAACAGCCTCCGACACCTCAATATGGCCACCCTTTACACTCCAATTACCTGCAGGAGCTCGGGTGGTGGACTTGACATGCACCAGACCCGGATGTCCCCAGGGAGTTTGGTACAAGTACGTGCATGCTTGTAAACACGGTCGCAGTTGCGCATTGTATAGGTGTGCATGCACCCACTGCTAGCACACCTATGCAACTCTTTCTCTGGTTCATGCGCTCAATAACAAGGGATAGTGAGCTTCTCTAAGATGTCTGAGGGGGGTTGTCCACCTTTTTGTGGGTCTTTCTTTGTCCGCTTAACATGATCAATTAACACATTCAATCCACAGCCTTTGTTGAGGCTGTTGTCTTTGCCTACATTATCCCCTCCAGTGACACCACCACCTACGTCTTCATCCTGATCCATCCCACCAAAAATAGCAGCCACATCAACATCCTCCTCATCATCATCAATGTCCCTGAAGTTTCATTTGCCAACCCAGCAGCATTTGCATTGCCTTCCACTCTGTTTCGACAAACTCACAGCCCCTTGAGTACCGGGCAATGGCAGCATCACTTGGCAAAACACCAACACCATGTGTTCATGAAAATCCCACCCTGGTCTCATGTGCACTAGCTGCTTTGTCTTCAACACCGTGGTCTTGCTTGTTCTTGGCGCTCTACTTAAAGCTGTTGTCTCAGTCGCAGTTGCAGTGGGTGGCAAGGAACCGGCGAGATTGTTGGTGACAGGTGCAGAGTGTTTGCTTGCCTTCCAATGGTTAGTACTTGTGGACAAGAGAATTGGCTTGAACTCACCATGATCATGCCTATATAGGTGCAGATGTGTTCAAGAGCATTGGTTGCATAAGCCGCAATTAATCGTCAGCGGCTTGTGTTGTATATCACGATTTGCGACCAATAATCGTGATAATCGCGATTATTGTATATCTTCATCTGTGAGGTAATCGTGATTTGTTACATACCGTTTTGAAACTTCGTTCACAGTAATCGTGCTTATATAATCATGATTACAGCACATCTGGTACTTAGTTGGATGATAACCATGTTTATTCACTATGTAAAGAAGTAATCGCGATTATCGCGATTATCACGATTAATCGTGCTTTCATAAATTGTGATTACAGACATGTACTGTTATATCACTAAGTTAGATAATAATCACACTTACAAGGTAGAGCAATCCTGCCAGTTAGTTCAACACTAATCGTGATTTGAGGTCTCAGGTGGCGATAAGTTGATCATGGTAGGGTGATAGAGGACAGAAATCACAGTTTAGCAAATGATTATCATGATTATCTCTTAATCATGATTTCACTGTAGATACAGTTAGAAGACCTTCAATCAGGGTATATTGCCAGGGGACAGCTACAAAAATCAGAACTATCCTGATCATACTCTCAAAGCCTAGCGTCGGTGGGGCTTCTTCTGGTGTGGTTGAGGACTATTCTCCTCCTCTGACACATATGCCCAACGATCCTTAACAGGTACTCTACATAACATAAATGTTAGAGGTAATCTCTATAAAAAAGGGTGGGGCTTACTTTGGTCGAGAGCCTGACTTACTAGTCAGGGGCTGTGGTTGCTTTGGCACTCGGGTGGAGCGGGTTGATGCCCGGACAGCCTCCAAGCCCCTTTTCCCACGTTTTTGACGTGTTTTCTCATTTGCCACGGGTAATGATTGTGGCGAGTCAGTGGTGCTGTGAGGTGAGTGGAGGGGGACGACAAGTGCTTGAGCTGGTGTGGAGCAAGGGTCTGGGCCACCAGGTGGAACTGCAGCCGAGAAGGCCTGTTCTCGGGACATAGCGGGGCAGGACTCTGGCTGTGGAACACAAGACGAATAGAGGGAAGGCGGTGATAGTGGCTCAGTTTGATGGCCCTGGCTTTGTGGGGCTGTGCCTGAGTTGGGGTCATCAAGAGAAGTCGTCGTCAGCGCAGGGAGAGGAGCCTTGGGACTGTCACGGGAACTATCTGAGCTCCTGTGATAAGAGGGAGAAGGGGGCTCCATTTGTTGAAACGGCAAGTTAATGTCTTGAGGCATGGCTGGTTCATTTCTAAATTTGAGGCAATCAGTGATTTAATTTGAGATGAAGAAACTCTCTCACATGGTTGTTTGCAACGGGGTGCTAATGAGAGGGGTCGTGTTTGTTTCCACAGGTGAACCTGGCGTATGAGCTGCCGGATCAGTGATAGCCAGTTCGCTTTCATGGCGAACATGATTAAAATTTCAATTCGGTAAGTAAATAATCTCACGTTGTTGGAAGCATTACAGAGGGCCCCGTAATAGGTTCAACAGGGGCCGAAACATCATGATCTAGAGAAGTGAATAAGACGTGGTCGCTGATAACTACTTGAGGCTTACTGGGAAGGGCAACTTCCGCAATGACTTCGAAGTGGCCGCCCATACAGTTATCATAGCGCTCCATGAAAGGTCGGCAACGCGCAATGAAACCTCTGTCGTTGCTGACCATGAAACTGGATGCACAGTGAATATGATTCGGGTTAGGGGAAATACGGCGGCTCACTTATTCTCCTGTATTTTATTTGAGGAGTCGCGATAGGCAATGGCCATGAAACACACAGCATCGCCATACTGACTGCGCTCCCATCCTAGGAGCTCTCGTATGGCTTCGGTGACCCTGGAGCATAACTGACCTTGCGACCTGTATAGGTTATTGTGAATCAGATAGATACAATAATGGAGGTGGTACAAAGATACTTACGCGAGTATTTCTATTTTTGAGGGGGGAAGGAGTCACCTCGCAACCTCCTCGTCTTTCTGCGATTGAAACTCTTGGCGTTCATCACTGGACAACAAGTCAATTTTCTTCTTGACTGCCCGATTCCAGTGCCGTAGATAGTCGGGGGGGGTAGTTTCATCGGGTCTCCTTAATGACGCCTTGATTTTGTCTCTGTATTTTTCAATGACAAATTTTTTGATAGAAAGAAAATCATCCGAGGCATCAGCCTCGATCATCTCCGCGATTTGGTCTTCGTTAGCAACTGGTACTCGTCAAACAGACACCCCGTGTGTAGTACACTGGTTCTTGTACCAGTTCCTGATTTGCTATTCCAACGTATGAGTGTAAAATCCTGAGACTTAAGATACAGCATACCTTGTCCTCTACCGGCGTAGACATAGGCTTGTGATGGCGGAGCAGCATTATCGATCCACATAATCATAATATAGGAGAGCACAGTAAAGTTTTAACATTGTTAGCTCGTGGCAATGACTCTCCAAACAATACATACCTTGCCATCTTCGTCCGTGATTCCGCGTTTGTCGCGGAAATGAGGAATAGCGATAGTATCGATCCATGTGGTGAGTTTAGTGTATGGGGACGACCCATTACGTGCGTCAATAGCACGACGTGCATCGAAACAATCATCAAGTAGTTCACGGAGTATAGTAGTCTCGGCAAAGGTAAGGGGCCGCGCACCACTTGAGTTGTGTCTGCCCATGCCAAGTTGTGCGCGCGAGGCGAAAACGAATGAATGGATAGATGGGTTGGGTGGGGAAGAATGGGCGAATTCAGATCATGGACTGGGATATAGCGAAGAAGACAGCGAGTTATTCTTACAACAGATCTTGAACATCGGACTACTGGATAGCAGCCCGAAGTCTGATCTCGACGAGATCTTGTACTGGGAGCCTACCACCGCCAACCTGCTCCCGGTGCATCCGGTACTTCACGTTAGAAGGAAATATGAGTTTGAAATTTTTCTCGCGTTTCATGTATGCTCGAAGATCTCATATATCTAAGGGGTCTGGTACTAATAACCTGACCGCCACTAATTGTTCCTGGTGTTGCTTTCCGCATGTCGGAGGTGTACATGAACCTTGATTTTTATTGAGTTGTTGATATCGCTTTTCAAAATCTGATCTTTGCACAATCTCGATACGAAGCCTTGCTTGTTTTTGACCTCTTTGAGGGATGACGAAACCACAATTGAATATCAATTCAGAGTTTTCGAGAATTTGGCCAAGGCAAAAAAATTCGACTACTACTGCGGTTGCCTAATTAAGAAACAAAGATTCCAAATAGGGAACTCGAGCCTGCCACGCTGTCCCCCTGCTCCCCTCCCTCCTTCTCCGCTTCTCCTGAATCAAGCGGCCTTAGATATCTGATCTGCAACCGGGCTTTCTTTCCTCGGTCCCGGCCCCGAGGTTGTCCTTGGCTTTGGCTTCAGAGATTGACATGTCTGAATTAGGGTCTGAAATTCCGTGTTGTTCTTGAGAAGCTCCTGGATGTGAATAGTCTGTCGCGCGAAGTAGACACAATCACACCGTCGACACTATTGGAACGGGATTAACGATTGACGACGGGAAATTGTAACTACTCACGAATGAGAACCATCTACCAGCATTGCGTAGACTGGGATCAGTCTGGCTGGTACAAAGCTTCTTGGATTTCAACGAATGCTTGGGACACAGGGAAGCAACAGGTGGAGGGCCAGCTTGTTTTCGAAGGAATTTGAGAATTTTTGCCTCGTTCTCCCTTCGAAGAACGGTGATACTTTCCCGAGTTGATGTTGAGGATTGCATCGGGTTGGAGTTGGAACTTCATGCAACAGTTGATTGATATAAGTTACCAAAGACCTTCACTTGTACTAGTCTTTTTCTGTTCAATTATGCAGACCTCGGTGCGCGAAGTTTGATCTGTCGTTGATCATTTTGAAGAAAATTTTATATTCAGGGTCGGCGGAGATCTCATTCTCATGAAAGTGAGAATAATAATATCATAATCATAATCATAATTCAAAATTGGTCAATAATACAATTCATCTATTAAAGGTCCTTTGCATAGCATTCTGTTTCCAAGACATGCAACTCATTCTTCTAGGAGGCGAAATGGCGCCCCCAGTTTGCCGCTGCAATTCCATCTTTGCGATCGAGGAATATCTGACCACTCTCACAGTCGAAGATATGACTCCTCTCCCAAGTGACGACGACGTCTCTTCTATCTCTGCCGCCTCTTCTATTCCTTCTCCTAGCTCTTCCCCCGATCTCCCTGACATTGGAGAACTCTTGGATTTCCACAAGCAGTTGCGGTTGGCCAGAGAGGGTGGTCGCTCGTCCCTTCCCAAGTCTTCGCTTCCCTCCTCTCCAGTTCCTGATGAGGATATATCTATGGACGAAGACCCTCCTCTGGGTCGTGTTTACCTATATCATAAGGTCAGTTTTAATACCGACTTGTTCAATCATCCACTCACGTATGTTTTCAATAGGCCGGAGAGGATGCAATCCTTTTTGAGATACCCTCAATGGATGGCTTTTTCTCGCTTCTGAACTGTAGGGCATTTGTCAACCAAAGCCAAATCATTATGTGCTCCCTTGAGGTATACGACGTCATGATGGGAGACTTCCTCCCTCTACCCCCGTTTGCCTATTGGAGGCAATACTCGCGAAGCTTTCATTTGATTGTGAGGGAGCGGGGGATAGATGATAAGCATTGTCCGGGACTGGATATTCTTATCAACGACATTGATGATCCCGTTGACATCATGTCAAGGGATCTGATTTGTCGGGAAATATGGCTCCTCCACAACCCGAAGACCCCTCCTTCCACTCAAGTTCCGTTGCCTAATTCCTCCCCGGAAAATCCTCTTCATATTCCCACTTACACCAAGCAAGCTATTCAGACTATGAGTGTAGGAGAGAAGCGCAAGCGCGATACTTTTGACGAGGAAATCCCTGGCCCCCCAGCGAAGATTTTGAAAACAGTTGGGAGGGGTAGTGGTAGCTCTATTGATGACCCAATCATCGTTTTGGATGATTGAGATATTAGTCTAGTTTACTTGCTTCAATATTAGGTACTTCTTGCTATATAAGTCTATCTCTTATGTCCGCCGAAGTTTGCAGTCGTGTTAAATTTGAAAGCACCACATTCAAGTTTATTTACATGATAACAAAAGACTCTATTGTATTGTTTAATAATACTCTAGAGAGACAAGAGGTTATCACTATTGAACGTATTCAGAGTTAGATGAGAGGATTGTCTGTCCAGTTCAAGGAAAACAGAGGGCCTCATACATGAGAGTCGTGCAACCTCAGTATCCCCATACATAGAGCCTTTCCGATTTGAGCGTTTGCGCGAGAAACCTTGAGGACAGAAGGTCGATTACGATGAAGCTGAGGCAGAGACCTGTCAAAATTAGTCAGGGTAAGATTAGAAATGGAACGAATTATACTCATTATCAAATGATCCTCTACTACTGTTAGAGTATCCCCATGTGTAATATATGGCGGTTTGAGCATTCCGAAAATCGAGATGGATGTAGTAACAATGGCAGTAAGCAGGAGAATTGAAGCGCCATGCTGACAAATGACTAGACATATTAAGATAGGGAGTGGTAACGAAAAAACTTGAAGCGACAGGTTGACTAACGACTAGACGCATGGAGTTGATTCAAATGAGCTCTCTCAATTCCAAAGAGGAAATGAAAAATTTACCATATGACTCAACTTATTGAGATCTCAATTCTAATCAATGAAAATTGTCTGCCACCAGTACAACAAGAGTCTTCGTTGCGAGCCTCGCTTTCAATCGCCGTCCAATCAAAAAACTATACTGATTGAGGCGAATCAAATCAGCTCTCTGAATTCCGATTAGTAAGTAAAAAAAACACTTACCAAATGACGACACGTACCGAAGTGTCAATTCTTACAAGTGACTCACAAGACTTCACGGCCGTGAGGCTCCCTGGATTGACATGCCCGAAGAGCGGGCTGGTAAGGATTATTCATCGTCGCATTGTAGACATCAGCGTAGGGACATCCAATCCCTGTTCGGCCATATTGTATCTATTTCCATTGTTTAGGCATGGGGAATATTATAATATTAGTTGTCCTAACCGTTCACTTATTCTAGGTATATATGCCTTAAATTGTAAGGTGCTGCTCGACAAGTACATGGTGGTGCGAAAGAGAAATGCGCCTCGTCGAGGCCCGGGATATCAGCGTTGGAAGGTTTACGGCCGGTTGAAGTTTGTCACGTGCCTAGCGTTCGAATATCAACCGGCATTGAACTTTGTCGGAGCTTGAATATTTTACGAATTGAGCGAATATGTAGGCATTGTGTGGCAACTCTCCTTTGATGCGTCGGATCTTCAATGTGTGGGAACTAAAATGTGATCGGGGGTCGGCCTAATCACGGCTCACATGTGAATATAAAACACGTGATGGAATTGAGTGCGCCCTAAACCTACCAATGCAGAATACCCGCACTTCCGTGTGACTGCATCTCTTTCTTCTACGCCCATCACCAGAGGATTGAGTTACTTATTTCGAGTAGCTAGTAGTTATAGCCGCTTAAATAATTATTTATAGTCATTTTCTGGTATGTGAATCCCCAACCGACAACATTGAAAGGCTTTTAAGCATAGTGAGCAGCTTAAACACACAAAAGCCCCTCATCAATGGTATGCGGGCTCTATCGATCGCGTTGGGCAGATGGCTTACAGAGTCTCGACTTTAAAGCCAATGCCAGAACTATCGCGGTACATAGATGTTGAGGCAGTCGAGCACGATGGTGAAGAGACAAGCGACGAAGAAGACGACGATTGTAAGTGTCTATGCATGCAACGTCAAAACTTGACTATATATACCTTGTAGGTGGTGGTTTCATTGTACTCACTGACGAGGACGAAGAAGAGTCTCAAGATGCTACCGGCGTGAATCATCGATTAGGTTTACAAGAGGAGGTTAATACAGCTGGAGATTTTTTCACTTCGTTGGCCGAAAAATATACACGACCTTCTGAACCTCGTGTTCCTACAGACACTTCAGCAGATGGGAGTAGACTTCACCGGCAAGACGATTGGGAAACTTGGGAGGTACCTGTCAACGTAAGTGCAGCTATTCGACCTCAGTATGTTATCTCATATAAACAAGGTTGGATCCAAATCTAAATGCGTGCTTTGCATATATCAGCGATGCACTCAAGGCATGTACGCCCACATGATACCACCTCGCAGTATATACACTCCTGTTGGAATAATTGGAAGGGTCTTTGTGGAGGCTAAACGACTAGCAGACGTCTACACTATTTGTAGAGGGATGTCTGGTGTCAGGTGGTGGGAGGGTAGGAAGATTGATAATCTCGAAGCTATGAGGCTTCTTCAACGGCAAATGTCTCCATTTCAACCAGAGCAGAACGGCTGGATCCATCTCAAGAAATGACCCTACACCCGCGATGTCACCATCATCCGGCGCGTTCTACCTAAAGGCAGACTGGAAGTCATCGTGGTGCCTCGTATACCTTCCTCACTGAAGAGGGCTTCGCAAGATCAAGGCCCCAAAGTCAGAAGGCAGACAAAACCTTCCGCTCAGCTGGTTGATTTGAAGGCTTTTGCCAGGTCAGGCCGCCATCTACGCGTTGAGGGTACTGGCACCCTAACAACTTACCATTACCGCCAACGCGTCTTTGATTCTTCTGGGTACCTTCTTCTTACTCTCACACCTAATGACTATTACCATGTTGAAGTATTTCCAACTGTTGCTCAAGTCAGGCTCTTTGCCAACAGTGTCTCGGTCTCCGCCGCCGCAAAATTGAAGGCTTTTCGTTGCGCCGAGAGCCGCCAACTTCACCTAGGTGACAAGGTTGCTATTGTTGCTTCAGAACACGCTGGTCGAGTTGGTGAGATCGACGCCGTTCTTGATACTTATGTCTATGTACACCTTAGCGACCGCTCGAGCTCTGACCTGCCTGAATCAATTCAGATTCCCATTGGTTTTGTGCGTCGCCACTTCAAAATCGGAGACAATGTTCGGGTCAAGACCGGCAAATCCGCAGGGTATACGGGATACATTGTGAAACTCGACGACCAATTAGATCAAATGATTATTTGCAACTCTAGTGCTGTGGTATGTCATTACACTTTAAACAACTGTCATTAGCTCAGAATTAGTTCAGCATCTGACTATTCCGTATATTCATGTCAAGTTTGATTCCAATTTCCAGCTTGCATACCACCCTCCAAATCCCAATATTATTCACATTCCTCATCATGCTTATGTAGTGTTCCTCAATCTCCCTGTCGTTGTTCTAAAGGGGCCCCTCAAAGGCCGGTCCGGAGTGATCAAAACGGTGAACAGTAAAGGCGAAGCTCAGGTCGAACTCCGGGGTTCTCATCATTATAGCCATCACCTCCAAGAACTTAATCTTTGCGCACTGGCATTTGAGATGTAAAGTTCAATTTCAATTAGCCCCTTTGTTTTTTTTTGTTTGACACACGTGTTCAGGGAAGTTTGTAAGTGGTTCGAGATCAAGGGCACCGATACCACCCTACATCGGGTTGACGGCATTCTGGACAATTGTTCGATACTCCGAGAAGTCGATGTCAATGTCAATCAGCGATCTCGGACCCCCCCTCCCGAAAATGAGACTGCAGAGCCTGGTCCTTTTGGTATAACCCCTGAAGATAGGGTAGAGGCCGCTTCTTCTGCTATCCGTAAGTGGCGCCTCTTAGTAACCTAATAAATTACTGATGTATTGTGTAGCACCTGACTTCTGGCTCGCAAGGCTCAAGTATAGAGATTCATTTGGCACTCTCCAAATCACGGTCCGAAGTGGCGGGCATTTCGATGACGGCAAGTGGGACAATCAAATAGGAAACTATAAAGGATTTGATGGACCCAACGTTTCGGTATCTTTCGATGGTAAAAATCAGATCCTTGTGCCTTATGTATATGCACAGCCCACCTGTCCCCGTAAGAAGCATGATTACGTGCATTGTCTCGCGGAAGGCCAATATTTTGGTACTCATTACATTGTTTGGGAATATGGAGTTTATGAATGTCTCGTTACTTATCACCGGGGTGGACACAAGGGAAAAGTAACAAGAAGGGTAGCTACTCTTGATTTGGCTCTCGCATCTTGATCAGCATGTTAGTTTCTACCGTTGAATTTGTTCTTTATTTGTACCATTCTCAATGCAAATATGGGCAATTGTCGTACAACGCATCTTAATCCCATCTAACTCGATGCCGGGCATGAAGCGTAAACGAACAAACCTGAAACCAGGAATTGTTCCTCTCAAGATTGCGGAACCTTTACCATCGGCAAAAATGTTGAGGACTTGGTTTCAAGAGCTTGCGTCAACCACCAACACGAATAAAACTAAATCCATAACAATGATCGACACGTCATCCAACGAAGTAGTGGAGTTCCCGAAGACACAAGTTGGTCTTCATCTGTACTCTAAGCTATTGACTAATTAGTCTTTCTAGGGAGCGTCGTCAAGGATGGAACCTTTTACATCCGAAGTACTAAAGGAAATCCAAACAGAAATTTTATCGCTCGAAGTCGATGAAGTGGTATACAAGCCCTGTCCTACATGTGTTACCTCCTCACAGGATCAAGTCGATGGTAATCTCGCTGGTAGCGAGCGGAAGCCTATCTACCGTTGTCTGGAGTGTTTCACTCATACACCTGCCTGCTCTAGCTGTATGGTAAAATTTCATCGCAACCAGCCATTTCATCATATCCAAAGATGGACAGGCCATTACTTTGAGAAGGCATCATTAAACGATCTAGGATATGTCTTACATCTGGGCCATCGAGGCAATCGTTGTCCCCATAACGACGGCAGCCCCAATAACTTTACTGTAGTACATACAAACGGAACTCACGACCGCAGAGTTCTCTACTGTCACTGCGAGGCTTTTCAGTGTCGGCAAGACAAAGCCTTACAACTTATACGACACCAACTTTTCCCTCCAACCCTTGACCTTCCACAGACAGTATTTACGTTTGCAGTCCTTGACGATTTTGACCGACATTCGCTCAATGCAAAGTCGTCAAATTATGATTACTGCAAAGCTCTCAACGACTATAATGACGCAGCGTTTCCTGAGAAAACATATGTAAGTTCATACCGTTGTATCCTTTCATCAGTTACTTACTTTGTAACAGCACCGCTATAAAGAATTCCAGTTCATAATGCGCCTCTGGCGTTACTTGATGCTGCGTTGCCGTTCGGGCCAAGACTTTAACATCGACAATGTACTATCGCATAGACGGCCTGGATGTCTTGGCTTGAGATGCCCTGCGTGTCCCGAAATCGGGTTCAACGTCGAGGGTGAAGCTATCGATTTGGCTCAAGATGACGACTTGTAAGTGTTATTCTCAACACGCAGGATGTTGCTACTGAATAAAATCTATACAGGCACAAGTATACACTTTTTTTATCAGCTGATGGGAATTTTCGTCTTCAGAGGAAGAAGAAGCGCCATGACCACATAGACAAACCACTTAACGCGGGAAACAGCTATTTTGTTGAAGAGAGTAAATATCAGCATTACATCACGTCTCTGAGGAATGAAGTCGACGTATGTATCCTATATGATCTGCTGAATACGGACCGACTTTAATTTATCCTTAAAGACCTCTCTTTGTGCTAACTTAAAGGCCGTCAGGCAGCAAGATCGGTCAAAGTTCAAGGATGCTGAGATATCGGGCGTCATTGCGATACAGTGCGCTCGACATGGATTCTATTTGCCGCAAGGCGTAGCCGATCTTGAAAAAGGAGAAGCGTAAGTCTTTTACTCCTCATTTTTGCCATTTTTTTGATCACAAGTCGAAGCTACATCAAGACTGACTATGCGCTAATGCATGCCCTTGGGCCAGAAGGATTCAAACAACGATGGATATCACTCAGTTATGACATATGGTGCCAGTATCATAAAAACTTGTCTAAGCGCATAACCGCTAATCTACCTGACTTTGTGCCTTTGCTCAAGCATATTTGCGGCTCTGTGCCGAAAATGCATATAAATGGTCACAACGCCGACTGCCAGATTAATCACTCATTTGTCTATGAGCCCCATTCTGGCATGACACACGGCGAAGCAATTGAAAGTGCCTGGTCTGAACAGAATCATGCCGCCTCCTTCACGAAAGAGCAAAATCTGGGACATCGGCAAGAGACGTTGGATACTTTCAACGGCCACTATAACTTTGGCAAGTTACGCCAACTATGTGAGTTACTACGTCACTACTCCTTCTCACTAGTGATATCGTTTCCAGCATCCGACCTATCATTGCGTCGTCGTCGAACAGAAAAGTCATACGCAGCAAAAAAAGAAGCCTTCGATACGCTGACCTCCTCTATATCTACCAAGCTGCTTGTATCATGGAGAGCAAACGAAACTCAGTCCTCTAAGTTAGAATTATATCAGGTACAGGGAAAGGGTATGTAAACTGCATCCTATCTCGAAACCTCGTATTAACACATGACAGTGCCTACGCGACCACAAACAACTTTGTTAACGCATGGGCGAGAAGATAGCGTGTTGCCCTCCAGACTTGTTGAATTCATTCGGCACGGACTTGAGATAGAGGCTTTACAGTACGCCCCTACTTTTATATAGAGTTCAGTTTATAATTCCCCTCTAGAGTGATTCACCAAGCAGGAGATTCGAACCAGGATGCCACTTATACCCACTTGATCGATCTCCTCAAGTTGTGGAGAGCCGAACAACGCAAGCTTTTCCCTCTCTTCCACAAACAATTACATATAGATGACGAAGCACCTCAATCAACCAACCTCTGGTTACCATCATCCTTCACCTCTCTCGAGCATGAGAAGTATAATCTCATAAAAGTTACAGAGATAGAGGTGGCCCTTCGGCGAGACCACGCGTTCGAAATACTCTCTGACTTGAGAGATACGATTCATGAATTAAACCATGTTATGACAGAGAAACGGGCTAACCATAGTAGTCAAAGTCTGGCTACACGGTCACAAAGTATTGTTGCTGATATTCGTCACCACATGCTTGACCTGAGGGAGAAGTATTGCCATTGTTTCACAATCCTGAAACTCTTGGGTCCTAAAGCTACAGACGGATTTCAAGACCTAGATATGGACCAGTTATGGGGAAAGAACATTTTTATTCCCCATACAACTGGTGACTCAAGTCGACAGAATCCCTGGTTCTGGTCAATAGGACGACCGGAGGGTCTGTCTCATGATGATTGGTTGATAGAAGGTATGCTTCTACCTCGACCCATGCTCTATTACTATTGATGCATTTGTTAGTGGAACGTGTACGGTGGTATCGCGAAAAGGCTACTGTGGATAGGCTTCGGGAAGAATTAGAGATATTAGAAGAGGAATTTCGCCGCACTCATAAGTCTTTCGAGAGAATGAATGAGGTTTGGCAGGAACTGGCTATTCTGAATAAGGGTATAGAGGGGTATTCTGCCTATGCTTGGCGGCAGGCAAACATGTACTCAAGATACGCCGCTGAGTGTCGGTCAGAATGGAAGGTGTGAGTTACTGTCATCTCAATTTGGTCTACAAACAGTTTATTAACTTCTCGTTGTATTCAGGTAGCCTACTGCACAGAGAATGACGTCTGTAACGTCGGGGAGTATGCCGCGGATAGCAGGAACCTTGAAAATCTACGCTGTATCACCTATGTACCTCACCATCACTCATGCATGCTTTTGTCAAGTATGATCAGACAAAAGAAAAAAAAAATCATTATGATCATGTGATTATCCGATAAAATCACACTTATGTCCACTGTCCAAATCAGGGTTACATTTGTTTAATCATGATTTTATCATATTGACTTGGGTCTTAAAATCACGCTTATTATCACTACTAGCTTGCAAATCACGATTATGGCGATTATTGGTCATAAATCGCGATTCGCGATACTCGCCGTCCAGGATTATCCCGGCTTTTGCAGTCCCTGTCAAGAGCATCGAATCACCCTGGTGCGCTTTCAACCTTGGCTGATGCCAGAGGGATGGTGGGGAAAAAGTAGGACAAGATGGAGTTGAACAACAATGTAGCACAAGAGAACATGTCTTGTTGTCTTGTGCATAGTAAGCCCTAGACCAAGAGTGGCTGGGTGTATCCATGTTGAGCTAACCACCATTGAAATAGGTCTTTAAATTCCTCAGGTACTGCAGCTCCTGAGGGATCTCCATATTGAAGAATGCTGTGTTTGATATCCAGAATCACAGCAACCCAGTGATTTGCATGAGGGTGTGTGGAATTTGGGAGGATGACAGGCTGGTTGGGGCTGAAGAAGACTGAGACAATTGTCGCAACTGGTAGTAAGTTTCCAGCTTCTATGTTGGCACCAAAATGACAGTGAATCTTGCTTGAGCGACTGTCGAGATACTCTTTTCGACAAAAGCGGAATATACTCAACAGGGAATTGTTCCAATCTGTGCCAACAAACCATGAGCCTTTGATTTCTGCCTGGAGCTGTGGATCGACCACAGCTGCCATCTGGTCAATGTGGATATTGGATAGCCAGTCAGTTGAACAAAATTTTGACAAGTGTCAAATTCCTATTGATCCTCCAAGGGTATATGGTAGGTCATAATCCCAGGGAATGCAGGCCAATAACCCCATCCACTCTTGTGTGGTGGCCTGTGCAGTGATCCAATGTTCAGTCTTCTTCCAGTTTGACTGTGCCATCACAAAGTTGTGTTGTCCAACCCATAGACTCAGCACCCAGAGGGGTAAGAGTATTTGGGTGTTGTTAGCGAGGTATGAAAACAACTGATATTTGTGGCCTTCATTAATCAGGTTCCAGATGTGAAGAACAAAATCGAGAGGAGGGACTGTTATCAAAATGAGAATTAGAATATTGGTGGATGCGTCACATCCCTTGGAGCTGCTAGGTTGTAGAGATAGGGGGTTATCCCAGAGTATATCGGGCTTCTCAGTGTCAATGTTGGGAGAGGTAAAGTGGAGAAGACTGGTAACAGAGAGATGTGGATCTGGGATAAGCACATCTCAGATGGCCTTCAGGATGTCCAAGTCTTGGAGGATGTATGAATAAATTTTTTTTTCCATTGCTAATGTCTGGACTGAGACTCCCTCACACAAATATTTTCTGTTTATGGTGAAGAGACTAGATCAGTATACATGTGGAAAATAAAATATAAAAAATATAAAATCAAATGCAAATGCAACCCTTTGAAATACACCAAGTCTTGAGTGCAGTTCATGGGGAGAATAAATCAGAAAGAAAGTGAAAGTAAGAGTCTCAATTAAGTATTAAATGAAAATAGGGGTAGAATAGAAATGTGAAACAAGTCTTGACTGAATAGAGACCTCTTCCAGACCTGTGCCATTTTGATTAGAACCTTTGCAATGAGGGGCTAAGCTCATGACGACTGTCCTCAATAGGATGGGTTAGACACCTATCTAGGAGGGGTAGTGAGTCTGCCCTAGTGATGCCTCAAACAAACTCAGAGAGCCTTGACCTGCCTTCATGCTTCGAGACAGACTGCAAGACAAGTCAAGCTAGCACCAAATGCTATCGCGATCCTATTAGACCAGTGAAGATACTCTCTTGAGCAGAACACAAGTCCTTCCGAGTTGAGAAAGAACTTTTTAAGAAATGCTTAGAACACTGTGAAGTTTAACCAACCTCGATTTCACTCACACAGCGCTTGGGCAAAGATTCAATTCCAAACCTCGTCCTTGACTGGCAACTATATACAATACACAATAATAAAAAACTGAGACAAAATAAACAATATGAAACAAATAACCAAGTCTAGAAGAGTTGACTACCTAATAATAGAAGAAGAAGTCAGGCTGAGTAAGTGTACCCGAGGTGTCTGACTAACAATGGGAAACTGCTGAGTAAACATGAGAGATAAAACATATAAATGGGGAAGCAGCATATGGTCCTGGGTCAGGGGATGCTAACAGAAATAGATTGTAACATCACCCTCCGTTCAGGCTTTGGATTCCAATTGAAGCTGTTAAGACTATGACCACAGAGTCAGAACTAGGTGGTTCCAATTGAGGGATAGGCATTGGCCTCAGTGACATGAAGGCACACTGTGCCCTCCAGCAGGTTCCAGATGCCTAGATAGTGATAGTGGAAGAGAATGCAAGTTGCAGAAAGCTTAGTGGAAAGATAGGAATCAAGAGGGAACAAGATCTAAGTTGATTTCCGACTGAGGAATAGATACGGGAATGTGGAACTTATATACAAAGGTGTACAGGAGTAAAGTACAGAAAAGAAATAGTTCCAGATAATAGAAATAGGAATCAGAATAGAGATATAGTAATTGCATCGCAATAGGAATGAGTATCGATCTGGATACAGTCACATTGGCCATTGGAAAGTTACAGCCTGCATTGTGTTGGTCATAGAGCGACTGTGGGAGTGCAACCATAGTCCCAGAAAGGAACTACAGCATAACTGGCCAACCACTACTGGTTCTGGGAAGTAGACTTACCAATTAGAGGAACCCGAAAGACAATGGTCCCAAGTGGATCCCATCAAAAGGAAACTTGACAGCAGAATTCCATGGAACATACCAGAAATGGAAATGGAATGTTCTGTTACGACCTTATAGCGATTAGCTCAGGTTGCAACTTAAGGCAAAGACTTGAGAGCGATAAGGGAATATAGTGAGTTGGTAAAGTGTAAGGAAATACAGAGTATAACTACGCTACTTATAGAAGAGTCGACTACCTAATAATAGAAGTAGAAGTTGGGCTGAGTAAGTATACCCGAGGTGTCTGACTAACGATGGGAACAAGTATGCGAGATAGGTAAGGCGAGCATATGGATGTGGAGCAGTATCATATGGTCCTGGGTCAGGGGACGATAACGGAAATAGATCGTAACAGAAATAGATCATAACATCACCCTCCGTTCAGGCTTCAGATTCCAATCGAAGCGAAATTAGACGTGCGCAAAGAGGTTGTTCAAGAGTTTCCTCTTGGTGTCGGCCATAATCCATTGGTCGGTTTTCTCATTGAAACCAATGAAGTGGGGGGCGTTGTCTCTTCCTCCTATAATGATGCGCGCAGGTAATCCCTTGAAGGTTTCGTCCTTTCCTTTCTTCATCAGCAAGACGGTGAGGATAACGTTCCAGTACGCGATCCTTTCTCCGGGGGACTTGTATCGGTTATTGTTGTGGGCGAATGCATAGGTGGTGGGCTTCTTCGGCTAGTTCTGGGGAGTGGATATTGGAGACACGGTCCAAACCTGGGGGTTTATTTTCCTTGTCAGAGTCTTCGTCCATGGGATTGTCTTCTTGCTTTGGAATAGGCAAGGGGGTGGGGTCAGGGACAGGTATGACTTCGGCTGGTGGCGTGTTGGGTCTGGTCTCGGGTTCCAGTCGGTAGAGTTTACAGATTGCATCTGCGGCAGCTAGTTCTTCGGCGGATCCAACTCGATCCAGGACGTCGAGCATTCTGGCTGAGTGACAGGCGATAGAGTGGGCGTTGAATTCGATGTGGGTGCTGGTGACTTTGTTTAATTCGGAAAGGATTTTGTTGAAGTGTTCGGCTACGATCCCTTCGTCTCCTCCACACAATCTGATGGGAGAGATAACAGTTCCTGCAATGTTCTGAGCGTTGTTGTTCAGTTGGATGATAGAGGCTCCTATTTCTCGGAGTTGTGCCATGGCATGTAGGATTCTAAGGAGGTAGCGGCATCGGGAGAGGGTAGAGTGTCTGCGCTGGATGTATTCAGCGTGTAGGGCATGGTCAACGGGGATGGCGATGGTGCGCAGGGTCGGGTTGGTATTGGGGTTCATGCTGGCTAGGAGTTCAAGCAGAGGGGCGTATTTAGCAGTGAGCGCAATGTTGGGCAGATTGGAATGAGAGAGAAGAAAACGGTCTGATTTTATATAATTCCTTCCTCCCTATTAGGCAACTCCTACTGTTGCTGGTTGTTTTCTTCTGCTGGTGCTTCCCATCCATCTCCCCATGTTCCGTTTGCGGCCCATCCATGGGCGTTCGGGTTTATCTCCTCGGTGAGATCTTTCAACTCGTCCTCCATCATCTGCAACTTCCTTATGATCTTCTTGATCAGCTGCCTCTCCTTCCTCATGACCTTGACCATGTGGTCTTTTTCTTCTTCGTTCGCCGGGTTTATTCCTTTTGGCCGGTCATAGATAAGTGGGACGTAGGTGTGAGCGTAACGGTTGTCCACGTCCGTTACTGCGCTGTAGATTTTGATGAGCTCTCATTTGGCGGAGCTCCGGAAGGAATCGATGATGAGGTTGTGGTATGCCTCTTGTTTGGGGGTGGTGAGGGTTTCGGCGGTGTTCTGGGTGCTCATGATGTCTTCTTCGAACCAATAGACAATGCTATACCGGTGGTAGGGTGGTTGGTTTCCTTTTATATTCACAGGAGGTTATTGAGTTTCCTATATTCGGATAGAAGGTCCTGTGCGTTCTCAAGGTCGGCTGCGGATTGCCACGTATCCTTGGAGTTGTCATAGCCTTTCCAGTGTACCAGGTATTGAGTTCCTCGGCCTTTCCTCCTATGTCCACAGATCTCTTCTACTTCGTATTCTTCTTCGTTGTTAATAATATCCGGGGGGGGTGGAGGTGGAGTCTTTTGACAGTTGAATTCGGGTTCATTGAATTTGGTGAGAAGAGAGGAGTGGAAGACGTCGTGTATAGCCCAAGTTTCAGGTAATTTTAGGCAGAAAGAGGTTTCTCCAACGGGTTCTAGAATTTCAAAGGGGCCGTATCGTTTGTTGTCGAATTTTCCGGAAGGGCGATTTGATCATATGTTAGTCGCTTCAAGGAAAACAAGATCTCCTTTTGAAAGGGGGTTTTTTTGTCGTTTCATATTTCCGCGTTTGGTCATGGTGGAGTTGTATTCTTCTAGAGCTGCTCGTGCTTCGTTTCGGGTTTTTTCTAACTCCACGGTGAAGTCGTTGGCCAGGGGGTTATCCGAGTTAACGGTTAGGTTTCCTTTCCACGGGTGGATACCATAAGTGAGGAAGAATGGGGTTTGCTTGGTCGCAGCGTGGGTTTTGTCGTTATATTGGAATTCTGCAGTGGGGAGCCATTTTGCCCAGTCGTTTTGTTTGTAATTGACGAAGTTTTGCAGGTAGGATTCGACTTCTTGATTAATCCTTTCAGTTTGACCGTCGGTTTGGGGATGATAGGCAGTAGACAGATTTCTTTTGATTCCTAGGGCGGAGCATAACTCTTTCATGAATTTGGAGGCGAACTGGGGACCTCTGTCACTAATGATGCGCTTGGGTATTCCGTGTATGCGCCAGATGTCTTTCTTGTAAATTTCGGCCAGTTGTCTTGACGTGAGAGCAGTTTCAGTGGGAATGAGGTGGATCATTTTGGAGAAGCGGTCGACAATTACGAGTATGGCATCGTGGCCCTCGGATTTGGGTAAAGGACCGATCATGTCTATAGATATTTCTTGCCATGTGCTTCGGGGACGGGTAGGGGTTTGAGGGGTGTGTGACCGGGTTGTCAGTTAATCTTGTTTTTCTGGCATTCAGTACATCCTTTCACGAATCTTTTGACGTCCGTTTTGATCGTGGGCCACCAGAAGGTTTGTTTCACAAGTTCGAGCATGCGGTAGGACCTGGGGTGTCCGATATCGGGTGGGTTGTGGTGGTCCAAAAGTATGGTTTCTTGAAGTTTGGGTTCGTCTGGTACATAGATTTTTCCATTTCGGTAGATTATACCGTTCTCTTCCCAGAATTGGTCAGGTCTCTTGTTCTTTTCTTGGACGACACGGTTTTCTTGATATTTGGAGTTACTAATTTGTTTCAGGACATCGGGGTTCGCGGAGATCGAGAAATTTCGATTTAGGAGCATGGTGGTTTCTAGTGAGGTGGGAATTTCGGATAAGGTTCATAGGATAATGCGGTCTTTGAACATCTCGATTCGGGTTTCTTCCTCAGGGGCTTCGTGTCGGAAGAGTCTAGATAGGATGTCAGCTTTGACGTTCGTTTTGCCGGGAATGTGTCGGAGTAGGTAGTCGTATTCTTGAAGCATGAGATACCATTGGGCTTGGCGGGCGTTTAGTTTTTGTGGTTCGCAGAAGTACTTGAGGTTCTCGTGGTCGGTCCAGATTTCGAATTGATGTTTGGTGTCTAGCAGGTAGTGTCTCCAGTTCTTGATTGCTTTGACTATGGCGAGAAGTTCTTTGTCGTAGATTTCGTAGTTCTTTTCTGCGTCAGTGAGAGCTTTGGACATGAAGGCAACTGGGTGCCATTTCCCTTCTTGTTCTTGGGATAAGACTGCTCCGATTCCTATGTTGGATGCGTCGGTTTCGAGTCTGAATTTTCCTTCATTGTCTGGTAGGGCTAGGACGGGTTCGTTGGTGATGGCGGTCTTGATGGCTTCGAAGGCGTTTTGTTCCTCAGTGGTCCATTTCCAGGGTTTTGGATTCTTACCTCCCTTCAAGGCATTGAGCGGTGCAGCGAGAGTGCTGAAGTCCTGAATAAATCGTCAGTAGAAGTTTGCAAAGCCAATAAACCGTTCAATGTCCTTTACGCAGGTCGGCGTTTTCCAGTTTCGAACTGAATCGACCTTTTCAGTTTCCATGCTTGCTTGTCCGTCGCCAATGACCGTTCCGAGCATCGAGATCTTAGTTGCGTTAAATTCGCATTTGGTTCATTTGAAGCATAGGTTGTTTTTGTCCGCTATTTTTAGGAATCGTAATGTTCGTTCTTCCAGTTCGGGGAGTGAGTCGGCAGGAATGGTGAAGTCGTCTATGTAGTTGACTAGTGAACCGTCTTGGATCATTTCTCTGAAGATGGTGGTCATCCAGCGGGAGAAGGTGGCTGGTGAATTGCACATTCCAAAGAACATGACTGTTGGTTCGAAAAGTCCACGATTAGTGAGGATGGCGCCTTTCCATTCGTCTCCTTCTTTGATCCGTACGTTGTTGTAACCCCAAATGATGTCGAGTTTGTTGAAGTATTTGGCATGTTTCAATTTCCCGATGACTTCGCTGATTAGTGGCAAGGGGGTTTTGTCTTTTATGGTAACCGTGTTGAGTTTGCGATAGTCCTGGCACAGCCTTAGTGAGCCATCTTTCTTGGGTACAAAGAAACAAGGGGCAGTGTAGGGGCTTTTGGATGGTCGGATGCGCTTGGTGGCGAGGTTCTCGTCCAGGAATTTGTTGAGTTTGATTTCTTCCTTTGGAGTCATTTCGTAGACCTTTGCGTCGATTTCGTTAGGGGCATCTGGCAGTAGATTGACTTTGTGGTCCCATTGGGTTCGTTCTGGCAATTTGTCAAAGTTCTTTTTGTTGAAGAGGTGGGTGTACGGCCTCATGTATTCCGGTAGGTCGAGGGGATTAGTCGGGTCAGGTTCTTTTTCTTCTTCGAAGTCTTCCCATTTGGTTTGGAGGCGTCACAGGTGTTCCAGGAGTGAGAAGTTGGTGTGTTTGATCGAGCACTTGGGTGGGCATCTTGAGAAGGTTACAGTTCCTCGGTTCCAGTCAATTTCCGGGTTGTGTTTGGTTAACCAATCGTGTCCAATAAAGATATCTGCCGAGTCTAGTTCAGCTACTACTGCGTCGATGGTTTCTTGGTGTCCTTCTATGTTTAGGTCCAGGTTGACGAATTTGGTGATAGGTTCTTTTCCGCTTGGGGTTCCGTCAGCATTGGTTGCCAGGATGGGGTGGTCGAGTTTGTGGGTGGGAATTCTCTGTTTATGGACAGTTCGTTTGTCGATGCAAGTGTGGGTGCATCCAGAGTCGAGCATGGTTTTGGCTTGGAACGTTTCTCCGTTAGGTTTGGTGATTTCGGGTTTGAGTATTAACTCCTGCACTCCTAGTCGTTTCTGAGGACAAACATATTGATTTCTCATACGGCTAGATACATTGGTTCATGAGTTCATGCCTACTCCGAACCTTTGGGAAAATCCTGTTGGGTTTCTTCAGCAGTTCCTTCTTCTCCGGTGGTGATGGCGTGGATCTTGGTTTGCTTTTTGGGGCTTCAGCAGACTTTGGCGATGTGGCCCGGTTTGCCACTTATAGCATTCGATGTTGGATCTAAACCCTTGGTTTTGGCATTCCTTCTTAATGTGGCCGAATTTGCTGCATTTGAGGCATTTGGGTTTACCGTTGGCATCCCATTCTAACTTCCTAGCTCCAATCTCCATGGGTTGTCCGTTTCCTCCGTAAGTGACTCCGGTAGCGGTGCGATGATCATTTCGTCGTCTTTCTGTGTCTTCCCATCCTTTCCCAACAGATCCGATGGCGGTGACCCAACCTTTGAGGGAGGTGGGAATGGCATTTGGGGGGTAACCCAAAATGGTGTGGATTACATCTGATCTGGTGTGTTGTTTCAGGAGGTAGAGTGCATGGTCTTTGCTAGATCGAGATTGGCTGACCAGGGCGACGAATTTGACAAGGAAGTCGTTGGTGTGGAGGTTTCCTTGTTTAAAGGACTCGATCTTGTCCTTAGCAATCTGCTGTTTGTTTCCAGGTGAGAAGGCATCTACGATTTCTTCAGCAAAGACTTTCCAGTCTGCGGTGTCGTCTCCTTTGATGATCTTATCTTCCCATTTCTTGGCGAACCAGCCTGGGATTTCTCCTCTCAGGCGGTTGGTGACGAGGAGTATCTTTGAGTCTGCGTCGTTATATTTGCTGAATCTGAGGAAAATCTCCATTCCTCTCCACCAGTCGTTAAACTTGTTCCTATCTCCATGGAAAAATCCCGGTTCCATAACGTCCTTGTGGTTGATTTCGTTGGCGGACTTTGTTTTGGTGTTGCTTGCCATCTCTCTTAATTCTAATTCTTCGAGTTCCTTTGCTAGTCGGTTTAGGTCTTCGTCAAGTGGCGTGTTCTTGGGTATTTGTTCTGGGTCTGGTTCTTCTGGTTCCTGTTCGTCGTTCTCGGATGGGGGTTCTGTTTCTTGGTCTTCCTCGTGTCTGAGGGCTTCGAATCTGTTTCCGTTTCGGTGTCCTTCAAAGAAGACTGTTTCAAAATCGATTCCGAATAGTTCTGTGTCGTCTGTGCTCATATACTGAGCTTGTCGCGGTTTCCTGCCTCAATGACTTAGAGGTCTTTCTGCAAGGTGAGCTTTATGACACTTTACCAAATGTTACAACCTTATAGCGATTAGCTCAGGTTGCAACTTAAGGCAAAGACTTGAGAGTGATAAGGGAATATAGCGAGTTGGTAAAGCGTAAGGAAATACAGAGTATAACTACGCTACTTATAGAAGAGTCGACTACCTAATAATAGAAGTAGAAGTCAGGCTGAGTAAGTATACCCGAGGTGTCTGACTAACGATGGGAACAAGTATGCGAGATAGGTAAGGCAAGCATATGGATGTGGAGCAGTAACATATGGTCCTGGGTCAGGGGACGATAACGGAAATAGATCGTAACATGTTCTACTGTAGATGGAAAAGGAATCATCAGGAAGTTCTGGAAATGGAATATAATATGTCATCTGTATGATTGAGGCTCTGAGATACCCAAACATATATCTACCAATTGAGCCCTGGCTATTGAAACTTGTGGATAGTGCTTATCAGGCCCATAAGAAAGCCAGCCACCAAAAATGCAAGGCAGAGCCCAACCAAGCAATATCCTATGATTATCCTTGCTCCCTCCCTTTCCCTAACTTAAATCCAACT
Organism: Agaricus blazei; assembly: GCA_029719445.1. NCBI lineage: Eukaryota > Fungi > Basidiomycota > Agaricomycetes > Agaricales > Agaricaceae > Agaricus > Agaricus blazei. Next base: position 500,631 of record SSNC01000019.1, read on the forward strand.
GTAGCAAAGCTAATAATAAGCACAATTCTGAGAAATCACTGGACAGTCTGCATGGTGGGTGGCTTATTGTGCTGCTTTACCTGTGACCTTGCAATCTCACATTTTGTTCAAGCTATCAGAACTAAGCTGATGACCCACCTGATCACCACCTTTGTGTAGTCTGCCAAAAGTTTGAGCTCATGGACTCTAGTTCACTGGATTGCATAAGTATATCAAGAATAATCACCATTCATTTATGGATTTTATGGTACCATATGTTGATAAGAGCAAAGCTGCTACCTGCAGCATGGAGTTTGGATAGACTCACATTGTTATAATCCTAGATGGTAGGAGGATTTGAGGTAGTAGAGAGTTTGTAGAGCTTGGTAAAGCTAGTAGAGCAAAGTGGAGAGAGAAACTGAACTGAATATTGTAGGTCTACATACTTGGTCTTATATACAAAATAAACACATGTATGGAGACCATAGGTGTAAATAATAGGGCGAAGGGGAATGTGATACATGTCAATGAAACATAGGGGTCTGCAGAAGGAGTCTGTAGTAAACATGCATAAAACTATTGAAAAGGTGTGGCATAGTGTATAGTGCACAGTAGTTGCTCATATGTACATGTCATACCGAGTGTATAACTCGAGGTATTTCGTCAACACCATAGTTAAATTTGTCCATCAGATTTCTTCAACTCTATTGCACACTCAAGTAGTCCACTTTGTTAAATGGTACTAGCTTTTTCTATGATAAAATGTCTTAAGCTATTATCCTCACCAAGTATTGTGATTGCATCTCAGTCTTATAGCGCCTGTGCGCGTAATATTTGTACTGTGATATCACACCACCCGGAAGTTCACAGTACATCAACCAACGCAAAATGATTAAAATAACATCCTAACTGTACCAGAGCCGCAATCATTACTCTGACCCTGTAGCACTATAAGTGATACCATCTCTACTGAACATGCCTATTTCGAGGCATCTTGATATCATTTGAAAATCAACACTTCATCTATGTAAGTTTGCAATATCATATGGGACAAGTCAAGGTAGCGTCCCATTCATCAGACGCAACACCTTCGGCCACGACGAACAAAGAATTAGGATCATATTTGCGTTTGATGTCCCTCAACCTGTCGTAGTGGCTACCAAAGAATGCCTTCTTGAAATCGGGTTCATGCAAGGATGCCTTCAAACAAAAATACTCAGTGAACGATCACCACAAAACTAGAAAAAAAAATCCGAACCTCATTCATGTAGGTTGTTGAGTCAGGAGATATTGGGTCCAAAACTTCGATATTGCGCACAAGACCACGCTGGATTTCTTTGATATCTTCGGCTGAAGCACCCTCATCCCAGCCCTCTGCTGTAATTAGAAGGGCTACAGCTTTTCGCCATCCAGGGTTAAGACCAACGGAATCGGGGTCGGCGCGCGCCACAGCTCCACCTGCAATGAAACTATGCCCGAACATCGTCAGAGTCTAAGATTTGATGAAAGATAAATTTGTTTACTTAATACCAACACCTTCGAGGCTAAGAAGAACCTGTGCAGTTTCTTCTGGTCTCTGCTCGGCAGCATCACGAGATAAAAGCCGAGATGCTAGTTCAACCAAACCTCCAACCAGTGGATCCTGAGCTCCAGTACTATTCGTAGGATTGAGTAACTGATAAAAGTTAGCGTATGGTTCGGTTGTAATAGTAACATTAGGATCATGGGTGGCATTTGCGGCGTAGTCAAAGAAAGGGAAGATAGTCGAATTAGCATCGGCCCATGAGACGTTTGGCGCCAAAAGGCCAATATCAAGGCTCGTATTTGAAAGCGACCCGTAGCCCCCCCAACCCATGTCGGAAAGTTTTGGGAGCAGCTTTACGAGCTCTGTAGTGACACCTGTTGCAACCTCGATGGAAGGGAAATTGACACTCATGGAAGATACAATGAGTGGGAATTCGTCATAGGTTTTATAGGTGGCAGAGGTGATAACGCCCCAGGAACCTGCACCACCGCCTCTGAGGGCCCAGAAGAGGTCTTGGTTCTGATGTTCGTTGGCGACGACATGATTACCATCTGGTTTTACAATGGTGAATTGAACGGCGTTATCCACTCCTGTAACATTCAAGTGAGTAATGGTTCGAAGTCTAGGAAATATATGTAAAACGTACCGAGACCAAATTTTGGAGAAAGTGCGCTATGGCCTCCACCCATGATCCAGCCACCGGCAGCTCCATTAGAAGCTGTTGGTGAGATACCGCCAATGATAAAACGGTTGTTCTTGGCAGCAGCATTGTACGCTTCAAACCATTGTACGCCGGCCCCGACGGTCAGACCTGATCATCATGAAGCAATTGATCGTTACAAAGGAGTGAATGACCAAGGACGAACCAGGAATAGCATCTATCTTTGAGCCACCGTCTGGGATAAATTCGGCGTCATAGGTTATGTTCTTCAAGTGATGGGTCCAGATCATGAAACCATTTCTTCCTGCACTGCGGCCCAGGTAATCATGTCTGTGAATACATACGTCAACATACTGCTTCAACAAGTTGTGAGGTTTTATTGATGACTTGCCCTGTATTCTTAACAACAATACGGAGGTTGTGTTGGCGAGCAAATTTGACAGCAGTTTGTACATCTTCCGCAGTCCTAGCATCAACACCAACAGGGGGTACGTTTCCCTGTTCACAAGGAACTCCAAGAGTAGTGTTCAGGTAACAGGCACTTATGGAACCGTTCTTGAACACATAGGATTCGAAATTGAAATATTCGTATGCCCCGGGTTGATCTGTGCGCCAAATAGCATCGCTTCGACGGCTCTGCACGTCGGAACAATTTCCCGACGGGTTGTTGACAGGATAACAAGCAGACGCGGGAGACTTGGGATGAATGAGGGGCTGGGACAACTGAGAAGATAACACTGCGAAATCTTTCTCGGAGGGCCAGCATGCTTCGCCATACAGGCAGCGGCATGTGGCGTCTCCTTTCTTCGATTGGGCAAGCGCGAGTGTGATGAAGGGTAAGAAGCTAAGGAAGGCCTGAGGTCTCATCTTAAGCGAGGAATTCTGTGTTGTTGGCTTTGGGAATATTTCGAGGTCTTATATCAGGCAATGGTAGCGCTGGTCGGCACGAATGAACGACTTCACAATGTCCAACGTGGTGGTAGACATCATAAACTCTGCTGCGGCTGCGCAACTTGTTGACATCGTGCGCATGAATGATAGTCTGGAAAGTGAGAAGAGGGTTTCGGCATATCCCGAGTAGGTATCAACGGGTAAGAAACTCCTCGTTCTAGGCTAGATTGAGTTGTACCAAATTAATTGGAGCTTGCAAATAATACTTATCGGACCTATAATGAAGCCGACTACCCGAAATGAAAGGTAGTGACAACGCAACAATACAATCCCTTATGCTCATTGTACTACCCTTCCCTCCCCTAACTCAAACCCAACTTCAGCGGACTAGTTACCCGATGGTTTATATGACAAGCATTGGTTCTGGCTGTGACTTTATGATCTCATTTTTTCTGCCTCCCACCGGAGCCGAGCAAGTGAGGCGACTAACAGCAACCTTTGTATAGTCAATTTATAAAATACTAAAATATCTGCTCATGGACTCAAGTCCACTAAATCCGTACATGTATACACTGGGACTAGTTCTGCGAGCTACTAATTTAAAATAAACACAATTTTCTTCGTCTATGGCATACCTTCCTTGTGTTTTTCTGCACAATTTACTTACATCTTGAGGGACTCAAAGTTGCAATCGTTAATTCGGCCTGGTGAGGTCTACCACGAACATAGTTGGAAGGCATGTGTTTTCATCCCTCTTAATGTTTGACCCACACTAGACTGGGATCACTACTCAGGCTAGTCGTCTTACGCTAGAAATAACTGATGGAAGAGGTCAGTGCGCACTGCGGGATGACAATCATAATGGGCTTGAAACTAAGTGTCACCTGCTTTCTAATGTGCGACCACATGTATTACCATGTCAAGCATGGACATAAACGTTCCGAACTCGCCACAATGATCCTATATTTAAGACTTCGGCCGTCTGTAACTGGCGGTGGTCACACTCCTCATTCAATTATTCTTTCCCTGCGACTTCTTGATCACATCAGACGCCCACTCGGCGATCGCATAAACCGCAGCCTGAGTATGCCCACTCGGGAGGAATGCCTGTATGAACACATGATGACACCCAGTATCACGAGAGATAGAGAAGACTTACAATAACAGAGGCATCCACGACCCTCAGCCCACTGATACCACGTACTTTGAAGTCGGGATCTACTACACCCCAGTCGGCTCCATGAGGTGCCATGCTACAAGTCCCAACCCCGTGACCGGCGTGTACGACCTGAGACGTAATGTACTCCCGAATATCCTCATCAGTCAAAGGGCCGTTTGGAATTGATCTCGGAATGTTGATGTCGGAAACGCTTGCAGAAAGGGGAGAAGAAGAGAAGAGACGTTGCGCGGACCTCACTCCTTCCATGATGATTGAGGCATCCAGCTCGGCGGATAATAGCCCCAAATCAATCAATGGAGGATCAAAGGGAGAGGTTGTCGCGAGAGTGATAGATCCACCTACAATCGCATCATCTAATTTTGTTTTATTTGACCATGAAACAGACTTACGAGAAGTAGAATGTAAATTGACGATGCCCATTGAAAGGGTGTTGTTCGAGCTAATCGGTTTCCCCGTCGCTGTTCCAGTCTCATCCTGTCGGGTGATGGAAAAGACTGCCATCTCAAAGTGGGGAGTGTTAGGACCGCCCGTCGGATCGGGAGCGCCACTTTTGAATGGCGCAGCATTATCAGGGATACGGATCCAGCTAAACAATGGAATTAAGCTTATGGCAGCGAGAGGACCGGTGTGATCTCTGTCCCATTGTGCTCGGGCGGCAGTCATATTGAACCTAAGCCTAATCAATATACCTATATTAGATGAAACGCACAGGACTCTCACTCGGTTACATTCAATTTTGTAGAGAAGCCGAAGGGAACGCCGGCCTGATCACTGAGATTTTTTCCAACGCTTGGGTTGTTGAAGAAAGGTGTGATACCGAGTGCACGCAATTCATCCTCAGGACCAATTCCCGAGTTCAGTAACACCTGAGGAGAGTTTATAAAACCACCGGAAAGAATTACTTCTCTTTCCGCGATTAAAGTATGCTTTGGACCTTCAAAGTTATGTTTTATGGGAAAGAAACATACAAAATTATGAAATTATGACGTCCATACTTACCGCTTTGGCTGGTTGTGAATTCCACTTTACGAAAATCTCTCTCATGGGGATTGCCGACAGGCAAAATGCGGGTGACTAACGTATTCAGGAGGACATGCACGTTATCTCCGGTGTGTGGTAAGTAGCTTGTAGCTGAGCTCCTTCTTTGACCATGTGAAATTGTAGTCTGTATCCAACCTTTATGGCATCAACATTTTCGTGGCGGATCAAAATAAACGGTTCACTTACCCATTCCAATAGGCCTTCCGTTGTTCAGATCTAATAAAAACGGGAACTCTTCGCTTATGTTCTGAATCGTTTCAAGAAGTACATCATTGATAGGATTGTTATAGTACGGTGCAGTCACCCCAAGTATGCCGTTGGTGTTATGGTTGGAAATATTGAAGTGATTTGTTTCAGGAAGATTTGGGTCATTCGGACTGGACCACTTCTCTGCCTAGGTCCTTATCAAAAGGGGTATACATTTCCCAGGTTAGGCTGATAACGAACCTTTAGGATGTACTGAAGAATATTATTCCATGATAAGTTTTCGTCGCCCATGGTGGAAGCCAAACGATCATAATCATCCCTCGATCCGCGTGTATAGACCATAGAATCTATATGCGAAGGGTATGAATGTTTTTCCCCTACAGAAAGCCGATGAACACACTGTGCGAGGAGCAACCACCTAATATTTTGGCCCTTGGGTAAGCTATCACCTTTCCATTGGCGTTTACCTGCGGTGTTGAAGAATAGTTCCAACCATCAAGTCTGGTTTGAAATTCGACCTCGTTTGCCAGGCCTGGAATATTAGTCTCAAACACTTCGTCGTTGCTAAAGGAAACACGAGTCTTGTTCAGCCCTTCAAGGTTTATGAGACGAGAACGTACGATGGCCCGGCTTCGATGACCAGTATATCAACCCCTTGGATTTCGCCTAACCGTTTGCCTACGACAAGGCCTGCAGTACCGCCACCTACGATGATGAAATCATATTCGGTTTTTGGTAGATCTTCTAGACGTTGAAACTGCAGAGCGCCCAGTGTTAGTTGTAACAGTGGTGATAACACGCATAAAAGAGTAAAAAACATGGCCTCAACACTCGAGGAGTTCTGAGCATGAATTTATAGCAAGTTTAAAGAGGACGCCGTGAAGCCCGTGGAGCACATATAGCATCTGTCTCGTGATAACAACCAACTCGGAGATGAGGATGTCATTGTTCTCAAGGCCTCAAGATGGGGATATGTAAAGCGTTTGCATCAGCACATGCAGGTCGGCCATTGAGAGCCTGTTGCGAGAGTCAAAAGAACTCAAGACCTTGGGAATTTGCAGCTGCCAGTCCCGTTGAGATCGGCTGCGACCGGCCCGATGGTGCCGGTCTAGTTGGTGGCGAAGCGGTACTCCTACCCTTTATCCTCGTTTGATGATCGGGCTTAAAACATTTCTTCACTTTGATAAGCCTGAAACGAACAGCGACAGTTAGACTTCAACTCCCAAAAAGACCTCCATTGGTATTTTATGTATGATCGTAGACTGACAGTCGTACCAACCGATAGCATCGTCATTCAAACTCCAGTGCCAGCAGGCTGATCATTCGCATCATACGAAAAGCGCTTACAAAACGACTATCCGCTGTAACATTGATTAGCAGTGCTGGAAAAGCGAAACCTCTGAGGTATGGGTCTACGTCATTTCATGGAGAATATTCAAGGGGAACCATGTACCCCTTCTCAAAAAGAGCGAAATACAAGATTTCAGAACTCGATGCGGTCTTTTCTTGGGTCAAGTTCTGTCAGAAGGTTGTTAGAAAAATTGAGAGAGACTAGATGTTCAGTTAATTGATGCTCTCAGTTTGATTTGTCCTTAATGCCTTTGTACCACCATCGTTATATTCGAATCTCCTATTTATTGTACTTTACTTATTCTTGTTATGTGCAATGACAACTATTGATTCTGTGTAGTTGGGGCCGTCCCCAGAATGACGAAACAGAGCATGTATGGTTGTACAAGCAATCTACGCAAGAGCAATCCATTCAGCAATAGCTTTATAAGTATCGGTAAATTCTGGTTCGTGCCATGAAAAAACTAGATAATCATGAAGAGCGTCCGTTGCTTCGTAATATCGAACCTTTCCGTCTCCCTCAGATACTCCATTTCCACCACCTAGATCCTTGATCATCCTATCGCGCAATGTTCTGATTTGATCGAGGAGAACTTCAGCACCACCAGCGACAATGAATGTCCTTGGGAAATCTTTGAAATTGACAACCAGTGATTCGTCTAGAGAAGCCGGTGAGATATACGAGTTGTTTTTGGCGGCGTCCGGCCCATGGGGACCAGTAAACGCTTGAATGGCGTAATTGAAGTTTTTAATAGGGTCTCCAAGGATGTCAGATGTAATATTGGTTGAAGCAGATCCGTTTTCAAGCTGAGTGTGACTGTGCGAAATGTCTGCCCAAGGGGATAGGAGAATAAGGGCACCAGGAGGAGCAGGTAACTCAGGTGTACCCTTATAGTCAACAAGGTAACGCGTGAGAGCGTAGGCGAGATTACCACCAGCAGAATCACCCTCAACGATGATATCAGATGGGTCAAAACCAACTTCATGGACTAGAAACACGTAAGCACTCAGAGCGTCGAGCAGGGCAGTAGGGAAGGGATGTGCTTCTTCGTTCGGGTGAGTGGACGAGAGGCGGTATTCGGGGGCAAAAACACGTTGAACACGATTGGCATGTTTAATGAGGGAACGACCGATTGCGCCAGTTAGGTCGCTGGGGTGCGACGAGAGTCTGGTGTAAGAACCACCGTGTAAGGACAATACAACTTTCTCTCCAGGTTCCGGACGAGAGTTGTGTTTGATGTTGGTACCGTCTGGAATGATCCAATATCCTGGTATACGTATTGGTTCGACGCTGACGTCTTGAGCCCAATGTGCCAAGTTACCCGCAACTAGATTGCTGTGCACGGGTGAAATCCACACGGCAGGAACCCCACGAGTAGAATGAATAGCTCTATAATCTGCTGGTGACATGTTGATGATACCAGTGCTAAGGTCGAATTGACTTTCATCAGACTTGGAACCGTAAGAGTGACAAGGAACACACTATTCTTCTATTTCAATAAGCTTGCGTAGTAATTTGACTATTACAGCACGCTTAATACTCCAGGATCTTCTGGGTCGAAGAGGTCTAGCGAAAACGCATCAGCTCGAGAATTGCAGAAAGGAATTCGTGTGAATTAACCTTGGAATGGCGAGTAGCGTCCATATAGGGATACGAACAAACAAAATAGTCAGGATGGAGCAGATGATGAACAGGGTTTTCCAAGGCTGAGCGCCATACTTGTAGGCCTCTGGCATGATGGGCGGTGGAAGCAATACACTGGGCCAAGAAACAAATATAAGTTTTATGACACATATTTTGTTTATTCAAATAATTGACTCCACAATGTATTCAGGATCCAATGATTTTGATAAGGAAAACTTTAGCCGGGTTTGCCCCAGGGGTAGGCCTACCCCCGGGCTTCCTCCGGTCCCGAAGTGTGTTTGATCGTAATTCAATTATTGACTTGAATGACTTATCTATGTACTGCTTGTTATATTAATTTGTCATTGCAGTGAATAGACCTGGAATAGACACATGTTCATATTGATGTAAAACCGCATGAGGACAAAACACTGGTCCAAGAACAGTCAAACCCCTAACCTCCTGCTCCACTTGAGTACAAGATCACGGAGAGCAGTTAGAGATCGAGTTTGATAGATAACTATATCACATTTAAACAACGTCATAGCGGGCATGTCAAAGTAGCGTCCCATTCATCGGACGCAACACCTTCAGCTACAACGAACAAGGATTTCGGATCATATTTTCGTTTGATGGCCCTTAACTTGTCGTAATGGCTACCAAAAAATGACTTCTTAAAATCAGGCTCATGCAAGGACGCCTACGATAAGTATTATGAGCTGACTTTGATCACAATCAATCAAGGAAACGCTCTACCTCATTCATGTAAGTTGTTGAATCTGGAGAAATTGAGTCCAAAGCTTTGACATCTTGTACGAGCTTTTGCTGAATTCCTTTGATGACTTCTGCTGAAGTACCTTCATTCCAGACACCCGCAGTATATACGTGGGCAAGACCCTTTCTCCATCCGGGATTAAGAGCAACAGAGTCTGGTTCGGCACGCGCTACAGCTCCACCCGCAACAAAGCTATTATAAAGTGCTATCAGTAAGGACACTTCAATGCGACAAAATCGATTGGCATACTTGATTCCAATGAAATCGAAGCTAAGAAGAAGCTTTGCCGTTTCTTCAGGTCTTTGTTCCGCAGCTTCACGGGATAATAGTCGAGACGCAAGTTCAACGAGGCTTCCAACTTCTGCGTCTCCCCCATTACCGCTGATGAGGTCAAGTATTGCAGCGAAGTTGTCAAAGTGAATAGTAGTAGCAAGAGCGTTGGGATCACGAGTAACGTTCAAAGCGTACTCAAAGAAAGGAAGGATAGTAGAGTTGGCATCTGCCCATGAGACATTGGGGCTATATAACCCATCTCAAGGCTCGTGTTCGTAAGAGCTCCGTAACCTCCCCATCCCATGTCGGAGAGTTTCGGGAATAGTTTCACGAGTTCCGTAGTGACACTTGTTGCAGCTTCCATTGTAGGAAAACTGACATTTAAGACGGACAGTATGATTGGGAATTCGTCATGAGTTTTATAGGTGGCGGAAATGACAATGCCCCAGGTGCCGGCACCGCCGCCCCTAAGTGCCCAGAAGAGGTCTTGATTTTGATGGTCGTTGGCAACGACATAATCACCATTTGGTGTGACAATAGTAAATTGAACGGCATTATCCACGCCTGTAACGTTCTAGTTAGTTTCAGATGCTCAAAAAATATGTTTTGAACTTGCCTAGACCAAATTTCGGAGAAAACCCGCTATGACCTCCGCCCATGATCCATCCACCAGCAGCTCCATTAGACCCTCCCGGCGAGATACCGCCTATAACAAAGCGATTGTTCTGAGTTGCAGCGTCGTATGCTTCATGCCACTGAACGCCAGCTCCGACAGTCAGGCCTGAATATCCCCGGATAATTAGTTATGGAAAAGGTGTGTGTGACTGGGGACAAACCCGGAACAGCATCCGCCTTTGAACCACCTTCTGGGACAAATTCGGCGTCATAGGTTATGTTTTTGAGGTGATGAGTCCAGATCATGAAAGCATTCCGTCCAGCGCTGCGGCCAAGGTAGTCATGTCTGTGCAATTACCGTGTTAATGGATTGTCAACTCGTGTACGAAGACGACTTACCCTGTATTCTTCACAACAAGACGAAGGTTGTGCTGGCCAGCAAATTTCACTGCAGCTTGTACATCTCCCACAGTCATGGCATCAACACCAATAGGAGGAACGTTCCCTTGCTCACAAGGGATCCCGAGGGTATTGTTCAGATAACAAGCACTGATGGTCCCGTTCTTGAATATATAGGATTCGAAATTGGTGTTTTCGTATGCACCTGCTTGGTCCGCACGCCAAATCGAGTCGCTCTGGTGGGCCTGTACATCGGAACAATTCCCAGATGGATTGTTAACAGGATAACAGGCAGAAGCGGGAGGTATAGGATGGATGAGAGGCTGGGACAGTTGAGAAGACAACGCGGCGAAGTCTTTCTCAGAGGGCCAGCATGATTCGCCGTACAGACAGCGACACTTGGCGTCCCCATTCTTCGACTGGGCAAGCGCGAGTGTGAGGAAGGGTACAAGGTCGAAGAAAGCCGGCAGTCTCATCGTAAGAGGAGAGTTCCGTGTTGTTGACTTTAAGAATATTTCGAAGTTTTATATCGTGTAACTGTAACACTATTTAAAGAGAAATGAATGAATAGACCTGGAATGAACCCACGATGACCAGCGCTGCAGTGACTCGGATGGCTATCACATGTGCTGCGGCGGCTGCGCAACTCATAGACGTCGTTCGAATGAATGATAACTTGAGAAGCTGTGTTGTCTCATACTCGAATTCATTCTCGAGTCATTGTTAGATTTCGAAGAAGTTGGCCTGTGCCGGATGCACGCGTAGTACAGCAGTTGTTGCCGGATCGGCGGTGTCTCGAGGCTATCAATAGAGTGAGAATATTGCGAGCACTAAAAACAGCGGTCGAAGTGAAAGGCGCAGCTGGCCACGAGACGGATCTGAGATTTTCGCGGAGCTGCGCTTATTATGAGCTTTATAAGAGTAGAACAATGCCTGAGGCTGGCGGACGGGAAAGACAATGGCAGGAGAAGCCTGAGCGCACTACCCGGCGGAGTCACTGCATTACGTGATCAGTTTCACCTTCGGGCCGATCCTGATGTTTGCTAGCTTACCCTCGCCACGAGTCACGGAAAGCAACTTGAATATGCCTCAATCATTGTTCTGATTTTCCGAGCCTCTGTGCGATTTTTACATAGGGCAGCGGCACAGGTAACCGCTCCTGTTTGCCTTGGCATTATGGCAGTATATGAAACAAAAGCAAACAATCGAAGATGATAATCATCATAAACTTAGAATGAAGCATCGTCCAGAGTTATGACGGCACGATCGAATATGCTAGGCCTAGTGTGGACTCTCGGATCTTATCAGGATAGTCCCAGAGGATTAAATACTTCCGTCACCCGTAGTTGGAGCTGTATTAGGTTACCTGCACAGCACCCCTCCAAACATTCACTTTGCATTCGATGCTTAAGTCGGCGCTCGTGCTAGCTGCATTTTCCATTGCTTTTGGAGTACAAGCCTATGTGTGTTCCTGTGGCGGTAAGTGTAGTCGATTACCTGGTAACAGGTAACAACCTCGCTCTTGAGGCTGACCGGACGAATCACACGTCGATCTAGATAGAGATTACAATAACGATGATATCTTCGGTGCGGTAAACACAGGCTATAGCATCGACCAAGCGGCCAATCAACCCGAGTGTGTCTCAAATAACTAGAGTATAATATCATTTCAGCTGATGCTTCAAAAAGTGGGAAATTTCCACACAGGTTTCTCAATGCAGAATCGATCGAATTTCCTTGGTGTGGGGATGGCCATTTTGCTGAATATCCTCTTCAGAAAGTACCACTTGGTCCATATGAGACTGGAGATCCTGGGTTGGATCGCGTGATCTATCTCGTGGGCAGGAGAAGAATATTTTGTGGTTAGCTTTTCTAACGATTTCTTACGGTTCCTAGGTTAATGATGATGATTTGCGTGCAGGTTGTATGACTCGTACTGAAAATTCGGAGGATAATGAGAATTTGATACTCTGTACAAACAACGACTGATGATATGTAATTCGATCGTTTATGAAGGGGACAAACGATGATTGGCTTTAACCTATGAAACATTTTGTGGATACATGGAAAACAGTTCTAGACTCTGAATCGTTTCTTCGAAATCTCCCGTTGTCTAGTAGGGAATCAGCTTAATAAAGCAAGATTGAAAGAACTCTCCACTTACTTGGAGACCAAGCACAAACCCTTCGTCGATCATGAAAGATGTACAAGCTGATCCTAAAGGCAACTGCCTTATTTTCGGTACTAATGCACATGCATAGTGGAGCTGGGGATATAAATTGGTCCAATTCGGATCTGGGACTTGATTTGAAGTGGTAGATTCGTTCACGTTAAAGTCTAGGATAGTGATGTCCCGAGATTCGATGCCTGGGGATAAGAGCACCCGAGTGCCGTGAACATACCTTGATCAGATAAATAACGTTTTTGAACTAGTATATATGAGCCAATAGCTCACCTCAACCAATTGCTCGGGAGATGCTGAGGGATGAAAAAAAACTTCTGGTGACTCCATATTTCCCAGGGCACCTCCAATTGGTCGGATTGAACGCCTCTTTTATGAATATATGGCAAGAAAGCCGAATGAAGGAGGAAAAAAGTACCGTGCGTGTGGGCCGAGCCGAGAAAGCGGACGGATATGACATAGACACGTGAACCAGGAGCCGTGGAGAAGATACCGTCTTTCCTAGGTCGTCCGAGGAAAGGCCCCGTATGAGAGAAGATGAAAGACAGTTGTATACCACGTTGAATGTCGGGAAATTCCAACTTGGCAACACAAAAGGGTGGAAGAACATGCTTGCTCGGATAATCAATGTTATAAACATATATACAACCACTGCCCTCGGAGGAGAGAACAGCATAAGAACGCGGACCTATGAGCTCAAACGAGCATGTGGATGGTGGAATGAGTGATGGATGGCGCATTGAATTCTTTCGAGATGAACGCAAGTAAGCAAACATTGATTGAAATAGCAAAGGGGCCTACCAAAATTGTTGTGCCAGATTTCCAATCCCAGATAAGGAGGTGCAATTGTCCAAGTCCACTGGCAAAAAAGAGGTAGAGAAGGTCATATCCTAACTGAATAGTGACGGCGGAGAGATCATTTCCCCGAGAATTATAGGGGACATCGAATGAGATGATTGGGTTGAGTGCTTCAGGATGAGGTGTATTAGTGGAAAGTGTTCGCATGTGAATGTTGACTCTGCGAGCCTGCAGGAGGACCAGCGGCCTACAAGACAGTGATAGGACGATTAGAAAGAAGCAATCAAAGTATGAATTAGAAAATGCACAGATTATCGGCTGCTAAAAGGGCTACTACGTCTTGCGTAGGATCCAAAGCGAAATCCTTGATAGGTATACCTAACTGTGAGCGGGTCCGAACAAGCTGCCGGGCTGGCCTGGAATACGATGGAAGCCATTGCACAGTAAGGCTAAACCCGTCAGTTTTCGCAAATACACCTCCGACGAGCTCATAAGCAATGCAATTTCCTTCGATCCCGTAAGTCTGAGTTGGAGGCCTCTGAGCCCCAGACCCCTGCCAAGAGCGGAGAAATAACTTCAAAGCGAACAATCTGGAGTCGTAGGGATATTGAACGCCACATGTGCTGACGAGCCCGTGCTTTTCAAGTCGATACTGATACTCAAACTCGGGACGGCCATCAAAGAACGCTCGAAGGGGCTTGGAGACCTTGATCAAACGGTAAGCACAAGCCAGATGCGGATCTATTGCATACTCACGGACCGACAAGCAAGAAGAGAGTCTCCGTCCAGCCAGAAGAGTATCTCGAACAAGATTTCTGCAGGGAGGTCGAGCAGGTGCATGTTGGACGTGCAACAGCCAAGACAGAAGTGAGGAATGACATCACGTGGTGCTGTGCGTGAGACCGAGTTGCTGAATTAGTCCAGTCATCTTTGCTGCCGTCAGTCATGCAAGGCCTTCCGTACCTCCTCGTCTCTCTCTTGTTTTTCTGTCAGCCTTCCATCTCGCAGTCGACGGGATGCACGTACTCTTGTCCATCCACCGATAACCTCGGTCAAGCTCTTTTGAAGCAACCTCTGGCGATACCCTACCAATCGGATTATTCAATATTCGAATGCGTGTACGTACAAGTACACAGGTTGTACCCTTTGTTGACGAGCAGCTGTAGATATGGTCCGGTAACTCCAAATCCGCAGACACGTAGCTGTTTCTACACCAAGGTGCACGGTGTCGACACCCCTGCTGCTGAATTCCTGCTAACGCCCCTTCTAGTCCGACGGAAAACAAACGCTCGGTGGTCAAGGGAACCAATGTCCCCTCCAAGCGCTTCCTTGCTCGGATGAACCGGGAACTTTTTCATCATATGGGCAAGCTGAAGTGCCTGCTTGGGTTGAAAATGGGCAGTACCTCTTATACATGAAAGAGAACCACCCTTGATGTCCGCCGCTTTCCACTCATTTAGACTATTCTCTCTATTTTTGTATATCTTTGCTATATTATTACCTCAGAGTCAAGTCTCTAAATTCTTATCGACTATATTCGTTGAACCTCAAGATGAGTGGACTGAGCTACCGAAAGATCGACATCAGACTCCACGAAATCCATTGAAATAATCATAATGTACTAAGCAAGTTCATACGAAAGACCGATTGTCCACTTCTATGCGGAAGGTGTGCTCTGCCAATCATGCAAACTTATCACACAAGAAGTCTGGGTTCTCGTTGAGCTCATTGTGTCTGTGGAAATGGTGCGCACGGTTCGGCTCATGAACATCAGACAGAACGTCGTAAAGTCGGTCGAATTAAGGTATAATATATCTGAACTACCAATAGGAAGCAAATCATTCTACAGTCCCGAAATTCAAACCTCGTACACAGCACTACTGAAACAACCAAACAGTAGTTAAACGGAAACTGGTCCACATGAAAAGCGTATGATACTAGGTCAATGACGTGCTCTGTCAATTGTCCCGTCCATAAGGGAAGATTTGAGTGCAATTCGAAGTGCTGAATGTATCGTATAAGAAATCCAAGTTCTTGTTGAGTGCCTCCTTCAAGTTACCGGTTGGGTTCGGGTAAAGACTGCGCACGGTTTGGTTCACGAAGTTCGTGTACAGCAGACAGAACGTCGAGAAGTCAGCTGAACTGGGATCGAGGGTATAAGTGTTGACCCCATTTGTGTTGGCACCAGGAGAAAAGGGATGGGCGGCAGCAACTACATCTATGCCATCAGCAGACAATGGCTGGTTGGCCCTGTGGAAATCATCGGGCATGCGCATGTTCTGTAAAAAGCTTCGGGCAACGTCAAGATCCAATTGGCCGTCTCCCTGACGTCCATCTACGAAGAAATTGATTGGGAATACGGATTCCGCATAAGCGGTGAAGAAGCGAGGCGAAACGAAGGAGAAGTTGGGATTTGTTGCGATCGATTCTTGGATCCGGTGTAATCGGTACTCTCCGGCCACCGTAAGGTTATATTTGCCGGCGCCGAACTTGTTACTGAACGCAGTAAACTAAGAATACGTTAGTAGAGCCCAAGTTACAGAATGAAAGGCGACCCACTTCGTCAAATAGTGTCTCGTTGAAGCTATGATTGTCCCCAAAAAAGGCATCCCCTATGTATTGAATGAGTCGCTGTTTGACGATCGCATAACTGGTATGACTGGCCTCGGGTCATACTTGCGTCTCCCTCGAACACAGCGTGAGTGTTCAAACCGGCCACACTCGCCGGAGCCGGTGGGTCGGGGCCAGTGAGGGGGCTCTTCCCACCAATGCTGATTTTGTCCGTGATAACGTTACCATCAACTAGATGGGCCGCATAGGTCACTAATCTCGCGAGGCTGTTTTCCATGTTGAAACCTAGTAAAGATGTAAACACAGGCAAACGGTCTCAAAGCTAACATTGACGCACCTTCTTGAACAGCGTTGATGACTTGTGCAGGTGTAGCAATTCCATTGCGAGGAAGATACTAGGGACAATGGTTATGATTGAATCTTCAGCAAATATCAACTTGAAACTAACACCATGCGAGGCAAGCGTATTCAACCCGGGCATGGTCCCCGAAGATCGCCAGCCTTAAGAGGCTTCCATGGATGCTCTTTGTCATTAACGAGCTTGGTACCGTTGAATTTCAGGGGGCCGGGAGGAGTTCCCGGTGAGCGATACTGGAGAGTAGGCAATATCCTGTCCAATTCCTCTCTAGGCAAACCGGCCAAAGACGTATACGCCGTAGGAAAACCAAGAGCTAGCCCAGAGCAAGCAAGTGCGAGAGTGATGAAGTGGACGAAGCTAACCATCTTGAAGAGGGAGGGAACAATGACGGTTTGCAGCGTGTCCAGGCATTTTTATAGCCAATACGTCCTGCTGCGCTCTGCAACATGGCGCAGCATATTGCGTTTTGTCTCATGGAAACCCAGGGAGATGTAAACCGCAGTATGTCGAGTTCCTTGAGGCGAGCATTTTCCAAGAAATCCCTTTCATCTATACGTAACCACATGTTGCCAAATTTATCCAGGTCTCACGCTTGCGCGATCGACATTGGTCCTCAAAACACCACTTCCTAAAAATATATATGGTCCATATTACCTTTAAAATTGATGCGTATAGACACTTTAATTTTTACCACACACACCCTACACCATCCATACAACATGTGTCGTATTGACGTTCCCGACTCACGGTTTTAAGGGTACTGGTAAGTAGTGGCAGCTTAAGTTTAAATTTTCGGAGCGCCCGAACTCGGCACTGCGGATGGCACGGCAAATGTTTCAATACCGGGCACTTGTCAATGGTGACAGTGTGGTGGGTTTCAGGGAGTTTGTTCTGATATGCTCACATCACTTCACACAGCCCGTCGCTATCGTGTGCGGAAGGAAACAGTAGTTTATGGCATGATGATGACACTGGGAGTGACCGGCCGCAAACCACCGGGCCGAAGGACTCCACATGAGACTTCCGAATCTATCAATCATCATGCATCAAACCTAATTACCCCTGAATCTGCGGTATCTACTCCTTTAAAATAACATTCATCCTCCCAACTATCATACACCAACAGCACTGATTTTCAAGATGGACAGGTAACTGTCCATTGAAATAATGCGTTTATGCTGAATTTGTCATATACAGGTCAATTTATCAATTATTATTTCCATGTTCCAGCTATAATGACACTGGCAAGTTCAGCCATTCCATACGTCGGCGCTTGAGTGTGTCCACTCGGCAAATCGGGCTACTCAAAATTAAGAAATCAACTCGCAAAAAAAAACCCTCCAACTCACTAGAACCGATGCATCGACTATTCTCAGTCCCTTGGTCCCTTTGACCCTAAAATCTGGGTCGACTACACCCCAACTCGCTCCCTCGGGAGACATAGCTGCTGTTCCTATGCCATGTAACCAAGGTGATGCTACACTTCTAATGTACGCATCCAGGTCCTCATCTGTAGTCACGTTTGCTGGAGGGAGGGCAGTACCAAACACTGAGCCGTTAAATGCAGGAGACAAGTACAGTCTTCGCAAGCTACGAAGGGCCTCTCGTAAGATAGCCACATCTATGTCTTCCGTAAGAATACCAAGATCGATGACTGGTGAACCAAATGTGTTGCTGCTGTTGAGGGTTACAGAGCCACCTTGAGATAATTGTGTTAACAGTTCGGCATCTCCGCGTTGGTCCACTTACGGGATATGGGGTGGAGGTTGACAGCTGTCATTTGTATCGTCGTGTTCACGTCTATTTTGTGTCAACTCGGTGGACTCGAGACTAAACACTGACCATGCCTCTTACCTGGTGGTAGCTGTGGTATATCGACTGTTGTCGCTGGCGGGTGGGAGCTAATCTGAGCAAACGAGAACTCAACATGCGGCGTGTTTTTGCCTCCAGCAGTGGGGTCCATGAAACTACCCTGGTCGAAGGGAACGGCATCGTCAGCTAAACGAACCCATATGAGATTATTCAAGTGGTTGGGTATGATTAACTGTCCAGTTCGGTTGCTGTTCCATTGCGCCAAGGCCTGATCTAGATCAAAGCTATACACTTCCGTCAATGAAAGCAGCAAGTAGCAAGCCTCAGCACATACTCGGTACTAGGAAGCGTCGTTGGAAGGATCACCAGGACAGCGGGTTGGTCAGTAAAATTCTTGCCCACGCTAGGGATGTTCACCAGGCTCTTGATACCAATCATTTCCAGCTCTTCGCGCGGCCCAACTCCAGAATTCAACAGTACCTGTGGGGTTCCAAAGATCCCACCCGACAAAATCACTTCTTTCTTAGCCACCACCCGTTTAGTTGGTCCCTGTGAGTCTCCGGTGGCAAACTCTACTCCACGAAAGTCGAGGGTATTCCCAATAGGTAGTACGCGCGTTACAAAGGTATTGATCAAGACGTGCACATTTCCTCCCGCCTTTTCTAAGTAGGCAGTGGCTGAGCTACTTCTCTCGGCGTGTTCATCGATGGTAAATTGGTTCCAGGCTAGCGCATTGGTAAAAAATGATCTTATTGACATTGATTACATGAGGAACACTTACATATTCCAATAGGTCGTCCATCGTTCATATCCTGTTTGTATGGGAACTCTTCTGTGAGCTCTGTCGTTGTTTTGATCAATAAGTCGTTGAATATATGAGCAACATAGGGTGCGGTGACAGTCAGATTGCCTGTGTGACCATGCACAGAAGGGTCAACATGTCCTTCTTCGTCTTGGTTCTCGGAATCTTCTAAGACAAATCTTTCTGCCTAATTGAGAGTGAATATTTTCGGCAGTAGCAGGAAGCCTGAAAACGTTACCTTTCGAATGAGGGGCAGAATATTATCCCACTTCAAAGCTTCTGTATCTGTTATTTTTGCCCAGCGATCCCAATCATCCCGCGATCCTCTGGTATAAACCATTCCGTCTGTCCAAATGATTGAGAAACAATATGATTCGATTAATTTCATGACTTGCTGTGAGAACTACAGCCGCCGAGCATCTTGCCTCTGGCATAGGATTGGTTTCGTCCATTCAAACCTGGCTGCTTTATCGTAGTGAAATTCCAATCAACGGGTGTATTCAACAGCTGATGGAATAGCCCTGGAGCATGCGTTGCAAAAACATCCTCATTCCTGAATAGTGATTAATTTAATTGCGGAACGTAGTCAAAGAAGGATGACAAGTGGACTGACGATGGGCCTGCTTCAATAACTAGAACTTTCCACCTCGGGTTCTCACCCAGGCGAGATGCTATTACATTGCCTGCCGTTCCTCCTGAGTTTCCAGTTATGGATCAATGACTTTATACCAGCAACTCGCAGGGCTCACCCCCGATAACAACGAAATCATAATCAACGCCTTGGGGAAGGTCATCTGTATTATTGAACAGGATAACACCCAAGGCGACTTGACAAAGTATAAGAAGAAACGCAAGGGACTGGCGATATTGCATGGCCATGAAACGGCTGGTATGATGAACTCGTCTAAGACGCAAGAGTGAGTTCTTATGTACCGACTCTCAAGTACAGCCTCACGTACAGATAAATACCTTTTCCCACATTTTTGGTTCTACATTGTTCTCATGTGGGGCGCTTAAGCCGAACGACGGCTGATAGAAGCAACCGCATTATTGCCTAGAAGCACCAAAAAAAGCTAAAAAATCAGTAGTGAAATTGATGAGGCCGAAGCGCTCGGTCTCGTTGGAGCTATTCCGAATTGTACATGGAATTTTTAGGCCTTATTAGACAGATGGACAACCCTGCCTTGGAGACAAGCGAACTTGAGCTGTCCTGATATAATGGTAATTCGAATATTCGAGATTCCGGGCCGATTAACGAGCAGTATAATCAGGTACCAACATTGACATTGATTCATTCGCTTCTTGATTTTTAGTAAGTACGAGAATATCATTGGCAGACGGGTCGACGCTAAGGCTTCTGAAGACGCCGTTTTACATATGAATTTAAGTAATGAGTAAAAGGTTCTATTTCTGGAATTATTACACGAGTGTTGCATGCGTCGTCCAGTCGGCAGGTGACCTAGTGCACTTTGACCCTCAAGCCTACCCTCTTACGTTAAAGAGCAGCCCATGAACATAGATGTTGCCTTACTATCAAGGCGTATATGTGCTCTTGGAAAAAAAAACAGTAGACAAATTTAAGAGGCATGTTTATTTGAGTACAAGTAACATCACATAATACTTCATGAAAGTTTGCACTTTGATTAATTTTTCTTGCCGTGAGACGTTCTGATGAGGTCCGACGCCCGCTCAGCAAGTGCATAGACCACAGTCTGAGGATGTCCACTTGGAGGCAATGCCTACGAAAATACGTGAGGATACACAGCGTTAGCAAAGACATGACAGCTTACAATAACAGATGCATCTACGATTCTCAACCCTTTGACGCCGCGCACTTTGAACTCTGGATCTACTACACCCCAATCGGCCCCATGAGGTGCCATACTACAAGATCCAATGCCATGACCGAAGTGTGTGGCATTGAAACTCATGTATCTCAGAATATCATCGTCAGTGAGAGCGCCATCGGGGTTCGATTTTGGAATGGAAACGTCGAAAACGCTTTGAGAGATAGGAGGAGAGGAGAGGAGACGTTGGGTCGCCTTTATCCCTTCGAGAGCAATCAAAGCATCCAATTCGGAGGATAATAGCCCCAAATCGATCAGGGGCGAGTCAAAGGGAGAGGAAGTTGCAAGAGTGATAGATCCACCTGAAATAATGCTTAAGTCTGTCTTTACTGAATCATGAAACAGTCTTACGAGAAACTGGATTTAAATTGACAAGCTCCACTTGAATAGCATGATTCGGGACATCCAATCTTGTTTCTGTTCCGTTTTGTGCAATGATGAAAAAGAAAAAGATTTCTATATGAGGAGAATTAGGACCACCCGTAGGATCTGGCGCGCCATTTTTGAACGGAGGGGCATCGTCTGGGAGGCGCCACCACCCAATTGGCGGTAAGTGGTTCCCGACAGCGAGACGACCTGTGCGATCTTTGTCCCATTGTTCTCGGGCTGCCGTCCTGTTGAAGCTAGAAGGATTGAATATGGTTGCAATAGACGATTTAAGTGGTATCCTTACTCAGTAATGTCCAAAGTTGTAGGGAATAGGATGGGGATGGAGAGCTGGTCGCTGAAATTCTTTCCAACGCTTGGATTGTTGATGAAAGGTCTGATACCAAGTGCCCGGAGCTCATCCTCAGGACCAATCCCAGAATTCAATAACACTTGAGGAGAGTTTATAACGCCGCCAGATAGAACAACTTCTTTCCCGGCGATCAAGGTGTGCCTCGGACCTTTATACCTAGGTGACTATGAATTATATAAAATTGTGATGCTCGTACTTACCACTCGGGCTGGTCGCAAATTCCACTTTACGCAAGTCTCTCTCATCGGGGTTACCGACTGGTAAGATGCGAGTTACCAAAGTGTTGAGGAGTACGTGCACGTTATCTCCTGTGTGCGGTAAGTAGCTTGTTGCTGAGCTACTTCTCATGCCATGCGCAATCGTAGCCTGGTCCCAACCTCTACATATTCAACGTAATGTTTACGAATGAAACCAGCCAACTCACTAATGCCGATAGGTCTTCCATTGTTCTGATCTAACAAGAACGGGAACTCGCCACTTTGATTCTTTATGGATTCGAAAAGCATGTCGTTAAAATCATGGTCAAAGTATGGTGCGCTCGTGCCGAGCAATCCATGAGTGTTATGGTCGGAGATGTTAAAGTGATTGGTCTCTGGGAAACTAGGATCATTCGGACTAGACCATTTTTCCGTCTAAGCGCTTTTTGTCAGGCATTTTCAATAAAGTGAGTGGATAGTGAACCTTTAAGATATATGGAAGCATATTATCCCAAGATAAATTGTCATCTTTCATGGTGGATGCCAGACGATCATAGTCGTCTCTCGACCCACGTGTATAGACCATGGAATCTAAATGCGAGGTTCATGAGATGTTAGTATCAAATGGCATTTAGTCCAGAACACCATTGACATACTGTGCGACGAGCAACCCCCCAATATCTTGGCCCTGGCGTAAATTACCACACTCCCGTGGACATTGACCTGTGGTGTCGAGAAATAGTTCCAACCATTGACTTGTGCTTGGAATTCGGCATCCTGAGATACTCCTGGAATATTTGTCTCAAACACATCGTCGTTACTAAAACAGGTGCCAAATTTGTTTAATCTTACCAAAGATATGAATTAACAACTTACGATGGCCCCGCTTCGATGACCAATATCTTAACACCTGAGATTTCGCCTAAACGTTTTCCGACGGCGAGGCCTGCAGTACCACCGCCTACTATGATGAAGTCATAGTTAGTTTTTGGTAGATCTTCTAGACGTTGAAATTGGAGGGCGCCCAATGCGACCTGCAATGATAACGATAGCGTGTACAGGGAAGCAAGAAACATCGCCTCAAGTGTCGAGCTCAAGCAGCTCTGGGAAATGAATTATACAAATAGTCAGAGAATACCACAAAACCTGCCAAGAAGGGTGTTTATATCGTGACAAACAGACGGTTCGGCTGGTATGGCTTCTAATTAGTTAGCAACAACTGTGGGACGTTGAGTGAATAACTGCTGGGACCTTAATCCGAAAATATGTAGAGCATTACTATAAACGTGCATAACTTTACCACCGTGAACCACGCAGGGGACTTAAGATTCAAATGTGAGAAGTAAAGAGAAGTCAGGACCTTGAGAATATTTGCCCAAAAACTTCAAATCTTGAGTGGCCGCCGCTGACTATGTAATATCTAGTAACACTCCGGACTTATCACACAAAATCTATGTGCTAGTCATGGCATGACGCAGTCATTAAGGGGTTTTTCGACACAATATGGTGGTAGTACCTGAAATTATCGATTCTGAGAGCCAATATATACCTTCCCACACAGCTGAGCTTCGTCGCACGAGGAGCGCCGGTCATCAAGGCCGGCCTTCTCCATTTGCAAGCATTGAGCGTTTCGCTTGCTCTAGTCGTTCACAGGAAGGCCGGTTGACGGCCCTCGCACTGTGGCGCGTTTCCTCAGGCGATTCACAACGCAGAATAGAAACCTATACCTGCACGCCAGATTTGAATACAATTCAATAGAATACGATAATAGAATATGATGTTCTTATCTACCCTTCCAGATTAATGCCCCCGATCTTTCCTTTTCGTTCATCAGAACTTAGACAAAATTCACAGCCAGAAGTTAATGTAGAATGATAAATTACGGATTGAGCATAGGGATAGTCACGATGGTCCCGTTAAATAGGGCAGAAGTCCCGTAATGCCGATATGCCACTCCAGATCTTATGCCGGGTCGACTGTTTACCGCACACTAAAATAGGATCACTTCTTCGGCCGCAGATAGTTGATCAATAAAAAGTCTTTATTTTTTAGGTAGACACAAGATTCCAATGTCTTTCATGAGAGCTCGCCACTCAATCGTTCCCCTTGTGCGATCGCATAATTAATTCAGATGCCCACTCAGCCATCGCATAAACGATAGCTTGAGTATGTCCATTTGGAAGAAAAGCCTACAAAAACACATCAAGAAAAAATGGTATTGAGAATATATTAGAGCTTACTATCACAGACGCATCTACAACTCTCAAATTCTTGACACTGCGCACTTTGAAATCGGGTTCCACAACACCCCAATCGGCTCCATGAGGTGCCATGCTACAAGTTCCAACGCCATGACCAAACTGTGTACTCCTCAAACTCATGTACTCAAGGATATCTTCATCAGTCAGGGTACCATTTGGATTTGATTTCGGAATCATAACGTCAAAGACACTTTGAGAAAAGGGGAGAGAGGAGAACAGACGCTGAACAGATCTTACCCCTTCCAGAGCGATCAAGGCATCCAAGTCGGAAGATAACAAGCCAAAATCGATCAAGGGAGGATCAGAGGGAGAAGCAGTGGCAAGAGTAACAGATCCCCCTAGAATAATAGTGTTTAAAGTCTTGTCTAGTCAATCAAAGATAGTCTTACGAGAAATTGAGTTCAGATTGACGACGTCCATGGACAAAGTATGATTCAGAGTGTTCATCCCGTCCATCGACATCCCATTTTGCGCCTCGATAGAATTGAACCAGAGTTCAACATGAGGAGAATTAGGGCCGCCCGTGGGGTCTTTGGCACCATTTGTAAACGGGGGAGCACTGTCCGGGAAACGAACCCAACCAATTGGTGACAAATGGTCCGCAAGTGCCAGGCGACCGGTATGATCTTCGTCCCATTGTACTCGGGCAGCACTCTCATTGAATCTGGACGAATTTAGTGTAATAACGTTAGCGTGATGTTAGCAACGATGTACATGGCTCTCACGTGGTGATCGTCAGATTTGTAGGGAATCTGAGTGGGATGGCGAGCTGATCACTGAAATTCTTTCCAACGCTTGGATTGTTGATGAAAGGTCTGATACCAAGTACTTGAAGCTCATCCTCAGGACCGATCCCTGAATTCAATAACACTTGAGGAGAGTTAATAACGCCACCGGATAGGATTACTTCTTTCCCGGCGGTCAAGGTGCGCCTCGGACCTTCATTGCTAGGTGAATATGAATTGGATAAGATTTCCATGTTCATACTTACCACTCGGGCTGGTTACAAATTCCACTTTGCGCAAATCTCTCTCATCGGAGTTACCGACAGGTAAGATGCGGGTAACCAAAGTGTTCAAGAGTACATGTACGTTGTTTCCGGTGCGCGGCAAGTAACCGGTTGCTGAGCTACTTCTCATGCCATGCGCAATTGTAGCCTGTCCCCAGCCTTTGCAGATTCAATATTTGAACCAGACCATGTCAGACTATTTACTTACCTATTCCAATGGGCCTTCCATTGTTCAGATCCAATAAGAAGGGAAATTCGTTACTGTTGTTCCTTATTGTTTCGAAGAGTATATCGTTGAAAGGATGGTTATAGTACGGTGCAGACACCCCAAGTATCCCGTCAGTGTTATGATAAGAGATGTTGAAATGATCCGTTTCAGGGAGACTTGCGTCGTTTGGACTTAACAACCTTTCGGCCTAAAAATTCTCCTTGGGAGGTATAAACATGCCTAAGAGAGGTAGAGACAAACCTTCAGGATATACGGGAGAATCTTATTCCATGATAGGTTTTGGTCTTTCATGGTAGATGCCAATCGATCATAATCATCTCTCGATCCACGCGTATATACCATGGAATCTGAGTAAAACCGACATTAGTCATTCACCTTTGATAGGGAGCACCGAGAGACATACTGTGCGACGAACAACCTCCCAATATCTTAGCCCTTGTGTAACGTATTACACTCCGGTTGACGTTGACTTGTGGTACCGATGAGTAATTCCAGCCATTAACCCGTGTTTGAAAGTCAGTATCATGCGATAAGCCCGGAATGTTACTCTCGAATACATCGTCGTTCCTACAGGCAAAAAAGTTTATCTAACATGTAAAAATGTATGTTGGAGAACTTACGATGGTCCAGCTTCGATTACCAATACTTTGACTCCCGGGGTGTCGCCTAAACGTTTACCAACAACGAGGCCTGCAGTACCACCGCCCACGATGATGAAGTCATAGTTTGTTTCTGGTAGATCTTCAAGATGTTGGAATTGCAGGGCACCCAGAGCCACCTGCAATAGTAAACACAGCGTATATATGGCAGGAAAAAGCATCGGTTCAGGTGTGCGTTTGAGGTAGCTTGGGCGGTGAATTTATACAAAAACTTAGAGCACCACAAGAAGTCTATCGCCAAGCATAACATCCATCCCATGACACGATTAAAGTTTGTTTGGTAAGGGTTCGTCACTGTGGGACGACGAACGCAGAAATGTCGGTGTCTTCAACCGGGAATAGGTGGAGCGATAACATAAATACAGTCGGCTTGATCACCGCGTACCGCGCAGCACACTTGAGAATCGGTGGAGAGAACAGAATGATGCAGGTACCTTGAGAAAACCCTCCTAAATTTAAAGCAAACAACTTGGGTAGCGATTAAGTATCTAGCAGCTCCTTATTAGCATTAAACGCAAGTGAAGCAGGGGCGAAATGACGACTTCTCAGCGACATAGGTCCAGAAGCTTCTTGTCAGTACTTACCTTTCCGTAGAGCCGACAGTCGTCGCACTAGGGGTACGCGGAGTGGTTTTCTCCATTGGGACACGTGAACGTTCAATCGCTCATTCGCATGTTGAAAAAGGAAAGGCTAGTGCCGCTGATGGCCCTGACTATTATAGTGTTCCGGTGACTTTCTATTGAGACTCCTGTCAGTAAAGCGCAGGTAGGGCGCAGATTAAAGCTTTCTATCAGCACAGGCTTGAATAGCATGCGTTTAGCTTCTCCGTTCCCAAGTAGTAGATGACCTATACTATAACGGCTGTAGACGGAATCTTTATTCTGCACTGATACAAACTAACACCGTATAATGAGTTAGATTACAATCACTACGTCGCCATCATCGTTATCATCAATATCGTTGCGACCAGTTCAAATTCGACCTAGGATCATATACTGGCATTGAACCACTTCCATACCCACCATTTCCATATCCACCACCTCCATATCCACCACTTCCCGAAGCTACAGCCCTCCCCTCTTGCCCGTCAAATTTTACAGGGGGTGCACAGCCAGGAGGTAAGGCTGAATGATCGATCGATAAGTGGCGCGAACTGTGCCGAGAGCCATGATTTCCTTGCCCTGGTATCAACGATGGAGGCAACTGGGGCTGTGGAAAGGCAGGCGCCGTGGGTGATTTTGTTGTGTTCGTGTAACCGAGATCAGAAGAAGTACGCGGATATTGCGGACGAAATGAGGAGGGTATGGGAAAGCCGTCGTAGCTTGACTGTGGACGTGGAGTTGTGGAGTAACTGTAATCAGAGGAGGTACGTGGAGGGCCTTGAGGGCGCAATGAGGGAGGCAAATGACTTGGCCAAGATGGGCTGTTACGTCCTCCAGTGGCGGTGGTCCTAGCCGTTGGGAAGGAAGGATCGCTGGTGGTTGAAGTTGAACTAGAGTAATATGAAGCAAATGAGTCTCGGGTATAATGAGAACTTCCTGCAGTGGACGAATAGCTCGCAGTCGAGCTACTCTTCCGATGGCCCATCGGATCCTGCACTCGTGAAACAGAGTCAATATTCTGCCCCTGTGCACCACTATTGTCACGCCCACCTGGCCTCTTCGAGGTAGCCTGATGCATTAAAGTAACCTCCCCCGCATCCGCCGTAGGTTGTAATTCATCCTTACCTACACCTCGATACTTCATCGCATACTCTCTACAAGCCTCCACGCTCTCCTTCAGTCTCTCATCCTCCCTATCAAAAGCATAGATGCAAAATCCAGGAAAATTGTACTCCAACAGCTCCTTCAACTTGGGCAACATCCCTTTATCGGGAGCGTAAGTTCCAGAGTTATTGTCGATAACCAATTCCCAATCGACTTGGCTATCAGGTATATCATCGTTGAAGTTTTGCCAACCGCCTTTGGGACGGGGATGGAATTCCCCACTGAATCGTACAGTTTGGTTACAGTTGGAGTGCAGAGCATGCTTCGAAGCGAAGTCTACAAAGAAAGCGGCGCCGGTTTCCGAGAATCGGAAAGAATCGTCATCGGAAGAGATGATATAGGTGTAAATCGCTGGCTTGACTCTCGTCATATTTTGTTTTTGAATGTCAGCTTTAGCAGATTCAGTCCCAGGGCGGCTAACACCTCCATGTAGAATCTCTACTACGTCCATCATATTTTCAATATTTCCGTAACCGTTTCGCGCAGTGCGTGCGTATAGCATTCGATGTCCTGCCTGAATACCGGAGCGCACTGCTATAGATGTGGGGCCAGAAAAGATACTCTGGGCGGCTTTGTATTTCGTGTTCCAATGTTGATGGGTATCGCCAAAGAAGAATGGTATACCACGGATATACATTTTCCAGGTGGAATATAGCCGAGCTTCGTCCAAGTTGGTGAGACGACCCACGGTAGGGGAGAAATGACGGGAAAAGCGAATGGGACCATCGAATAGGTATGGGAATTGGAATGCCAGTTCACGATCCGACGTAGGCGTAGAATCGATCTGAAATGAATGGGTAAATAAGAAACCAATGGTTTCTCCGAAGATCGCTCACCTTAAGCCAAAATTGCCCCCGGTTTCTTCTCAACATTGGTCCAGTGATCTCAGCTTCTTTAGCTCCAGCACTAACAGTCGTCTCAAATTCTCCAATATAATCGTCTGTCACATTTCCTTCATCCTTATCCATGACTCTGACTTTCAACGTAGCGTTTGTTGGGACATTCTTGACCCTCCAACTCTCGTTCCACACGGGCGCATCTGTATTTTTGATGACTTTCGAACTTGAATAAACACGTATTAGTCCAACAATAGACTTGGCACATGCAAAACAGCAGGCGTACACGAGTGTGATGCGATTATCGATCTTGGCGATGAAATAGGGGTCCGCAGTCCCAACAACATCCATCTTGGGTAAACCTGACGCTCCAATGAACTGGAAAAAAGGGAACCTCAATAAGAAACAATTCACCAAAGAAACAAGTCTCAACACATTACCTGAATCTCCAAATCGACAAAAACAGTGTTATGGTCCAATTCCACTGCCTCCTTCTTCCCAAATTTATTCAACAGCCCTGATTCCGTTTTTGATGTAGCGGTTTGAACGACGCCTTCTATGGTTTGTAACACAGAAGTCATACTTAATAGATTCCGTCTTCCTCCAGGCATGATTTGAAAGGAATTGCCAAAGCTGTAGTTTTCGGGTGGGGGAAGAGGCACAGGAGGAGAGAATGATGAAAACGAGAAAAGGCGTGGAGCCAGGTTAATAATTGCCTCCATTTATAAGGATCAAACTAAAAATAGTGACTTGTGCTTTGTTTCAAGAATGCGCCGGCGCAGTGAAGATACGAGCGTTCTACTAAGGAGTCGAACTTCTAATCACGACAGGGACTATTTCCAACTGTGTAGTATGATACTGCGGAGCTGTTAGGACTGATTCAGGTTCCTTCTAGGGAATATTACCTGATCGATCCAAGCTGTTACGAGACAGATAACTATTACGATGAACGGGGCCCGAACTTATGGGCGCGGCTTTGTATTTATAAAATGTATTGTGCACTGCAACCCCAGGTACAGAATGCTTGACATAGAAGCAAGCTATGAGCATGGCTCTTTGACTAGGCAAGTGACAGTTCGATAACGCATTCGGAACAACAACCAGCTTTGGCAAATCAATGGGTAAGTGATGAACCATCTCGTCATCTCATATAATGTTCAACTGTTGTCGTGGAATCAGCCGGATTGATTTACGTTGCTCTGGTGATTGTCTGTCACAACAAGCGGTCGGATCAGTTTCTCGAATTAGGTAAGAAATAGCGTTTTGAAGGATGGACGTGCACAGGATGAGCGTTCCAACTATCACAAATGCTCTACAGTCCTATTGATCAAACGAAAACGAAAAAATTCTGTGATCGGCTTTTACGTTTTGCTCAATTCTAACGAATGAATTAGGAATTTCGACAAAAGGAGGAGGGGATAAAGGATCAATCAATGATCAGCACGAAATGAGCAAGGGTCCACCGGCAAGGTACTCCCTCGGTATACCCTCAACTGCTTCGGGATCAGCACCTCGGCAAACAGTCGACGATTCCGCTTATATACCACACATACACCGCCGGCGGCAAAAGGTCCAACAGTGGATACAATATGACCCACCGCCGAGTTGCAGTGCAAAGCGGGTAGCCTTGCTCGATACCAAACAACATTTTTACTCAGTTTTTTTTCGATGGACTCGGTTCCATCGATGCCGCTCGGCCGCCGGGTGATGAATACTCCTTACAACTTCTTTAGTATGGTGTCTGGAACCTGGTCTGGCCTAGTTTCTCGAGTCCCATCATGATTTATCACTCCGTAGCACTCAGTGCTCGTGCTGTGCCGTGTTAAGTACGCGCCTTATCTAACATATATAACTCTATGCTTCCGAAAGCCGTGATGCCGAATTTGAAAGAGTAAAATAACCATGTGAATATCACGCTCTGATACTCGAGTTGTTTCGGCAACAACTCATCAATATAAAAAATGATCAACAAATTCTCATCGCCATTTTATTCCAAATAGTTAAGGCGCTATAGCACAAAAAAGTACGGATCACGCGTGAGGAATGGATGCAAGCTCAACGCGGACATAAAGCAAGAAATCGAAAGGTGGACACGGGCTGGATGCAGGGAGAAAGCCTGATTGTGCAATATGGACACTATTATAGGCTGACACAGACAAATGAGGATCGACGCGGGCATCATGCAGACGCCTCGTGGAATGACGCGGCCACCACGCTGCGGACACAGCCTTCCCATCTCTTTGACACCGAAAAACACATGGAAATTTATAATAATTTATACACCATATCTAAAGAAAAACTAGCACACTGGAGCAGTATAAGTGAGTAGAAGTAGGTCGGATGCGTTGTGAAGAGACTCGCCACGGAAAGATGTCCGCATATCCTGCGAGCCCCAAATAGGCCTAGTCTAGCCTTCTCAAAGTTTCTCGATCTCAATAAGGACATATTGTTGGGGCCCGCCACCATCTATACCAAGAGCACAGCCGTGGCGATGTCGAAACGTGTACCAAAGATAACATTGATAACAATAACGCAGTGTATCGTACCATACTCTCAACTTTTGCCCTTAATACTGTCAAGTACTTTGTTCTTCGTGTCAACATCTTGTACCTCTCTATCTACCTCTACAGAAACTGAGATAGCATCGCCATCTACTAATACCGCATCTCAGCCTACACGATGGTATTACTCCGCGTCTGCGTACTAGCACATAATGCCCAGGCGACTCATATAGCAAGCTCAAGGTTCATACTCTCCTCGAGGCAGTATCAATCACGCCATCCAACAACAACTCCACAAACATCACAATCACGAAGATATCCCAACTTGATCAACTAAACCAGAAATCACCAATCTTCAACAATCGAATCACGCCACACACACACCTATAAAAAGTAAAACCCCATCAATCAAGAACTCGAACTAACAACAAAAAGACCAATTGGCCTTTGTTTCTAGAACCTGATCCACCAAACTGCCAACCCCACAATCAAAACCACTAGAAGAAACAAACACAACACATTGTATTTTCGATCTCTTCATCACCAGAAAAAAAAAAAAAAAAAGATTGTCATAAAAAACACTGCCCCCAAAGCTCCACACACCCCTTCCCCAAAAAAACACAAAGGGGTACCCCAAACTAAACAAACGTAGTAAAAGAGTATTTGTGTTGATAAGGAAAAAAGGCGGAGAGGGTCAGAAGGACAGACGTTCGTAAGGTCGTAAAACAGAGAACAAGAAAATAGACAGGATTAACGAGGTAATAAGTAATATAATATATATATATATACGGGTTTATATTTGTACGATTGGAAACTTGAAAAACGAGTGACGGAGGTTTGTGTTCTTTTCAAAAAAACAATGAAAGTAGTAGGTTTTTCCAGAGTTAGAGAGAAGGAGTTCCAGGGTTCGGAGAAAAAAGAAGGCATTCGCGTATGGGAAATCAAGGACGAAAATGGGATTGTCGCGTCATGAAGCATGCGGCAAGTCTTTCGACTGCAAATGTGAAGCGGGTCTGGAAGAACCTTTTACTAGGCACCCAGTAACCCGCGCGAAATGGAGGAGTGACTGTCCGATGTATCGGTAGCCGTAAGCGGCATTGTGACCTCTGCACCAAAAACAGTTAAGCGACTCACAAAAAACGGAAAAAAGGAAAGTCACATACTCGACTCCCAAGATCCTTCCTTTCTGCTCCTATAAACGTAATGCCATTTCTCTCGCGCCAGGCACCAGGCCAGATGAACTCGCGAAAAGAACCGATTTTTTTGTTTGCCAGAAGACAAGTAATTCCCGAGGAAAAGTAGAAAGCAAGGAAAAGCATAGTGGAGTAAATGAAGAAATCGTCTGTAAGCGCAGCAAAAAGAGGCGATTTGGAAAGAAAATTAAAAGAAGAAAGCAATCCCCTCCGAGGTTTTCCTACAATGCCGATACGCTAGCCAAAGGTGACCTCGGTGTTCTTCTACTTCTGCCGGGTTCAGCATGTGCAATTTGGGCGAGAAGCCGGGATTTTGCAGTGCCACTACTGAGTTTTACGCGGTGCCGATGACGGAAGAAGAGAGAAGCGATTATTTGAGGTTGAGGGTTGATCGGTAGATGGAGCGGAGTAGGAGGAGGGGGAGGGGAGGGAGAAGGGGAAGGAGTAAGGGGAGAAGAGTCTCGAGCGCTGTCAATGTCCATGTCGTCTGCCCAGGCTGAGGAATACGAAGGGGGTGAAAGGTGCGGCGTAACGTCGAGCCATCGGGGGTTAATCTCGTGGAAGATGAGATACGACCTCAAACGGTCCATGAAGACGGACTCTTGGTTGTCCAGGTCCGAAAGAAGCTCGCCGCCAATGTCCGTGTCCACCTCCATCATCGAAGAAAGATGGGATTCGGCCTTTGAGAACTCCCTCTGCAGTCTGGTCCAAGCGATGCTCCGGTAGACATTGCATAGAAACATGAGGTCACCGGTGAAGGGGCTGAAGCCCAAGCCGAGAGCGGCAGCAGCGCTGTTTTTCTTGGTGGGTAGCGAGCGGGGGGAGCTGGGAGAGGGGTAAAAGGTGGGGGGCGAGAGACTGGACTTGCGAGCGCGTTTGCGAGGAGGCGTCGGAGAGGAGGACGACGAGGGGGACGACGAGGGCTGGTCGGGCTGTGTGCTGAGGGCGCAGCGCTTTCTTCGCAGCAGAGAGGCATGGGTGCGTTGGCGGGGGCGGGGCGGGGGCGGGGGCGCGGCCGAGTTGGAGGAGGTGGAGGCGAGGGAGGGGATTTCGGGGAGATCGGAGGAGGGAAAGGGGACGGCGGAGCGGTGGACAGAGACGCTGGTGAGGGAGAGCGTGCAGGTCGCCGCGGCCTTTTTGCGTTTGAGGAGGGGCAGCACGGCGGTCATCTTCTGCCCTCCCCCCACACGCCCCGCCAATATATACCCTCCCCGTCACATGACCTGCTCACACGGCTCTATCACTACCTCCTCTCAATTTCCACACCATCTCCCTCAGATAGCAGCCAGCTCTGCTCGGGAATACCCTTGGCCAGCGGAGATGGTGTCCAGGGCCATTCACCTACTGCGGGGCCTTTTCGACGTCACTTCTCGTATGCTTTTCGGCCTGTTGTCCGGTCAGCCGGCAATGCCTAGTACACTCAAAACCATTAAGCGGGTTCATTCGGTACAAAACCACAGATCGTACCACTAAGCAATACGTTTGATCGGATCTACGGCTGTGGTATAGCAAAGCGACTGCGATCGTTTTGTTCCCTCCACCACTTGATGTCTTCTCGCATTGCCTCGCTGATTCCTGATAAGATAGACTACACTGGACATTTCAATCTATATATATGAAATACAGAATAGTACAAAAGGGTGGTAATGTCGAACCCTAAATCGACACTGCGACGAGTTCACGTGTAAAAGCACGCCCTTCTCACGGCGCGCGGCGTGCGCGACGCGTGTTGCTCGTTGATATCTCGTCACGTGTCACAGCCGTGTTACTGTTGGCGCTGTGTGACCCCATATATCGCTCCTATCCACAAACACGACTCTGCAAATTCACATGTCGGCCTCGTGTCTTGATAAGAGCTCCAGGAGACGAGTTTCGCTAAAATTTTGGTATTCAAACAACACAGGATCACCGCACAACGATGTCAACAAACCATCTGCCAGTTTGCAGACTCGAGATGGCGGAGCACTACCGCGACTACCGTGGGAACCGCATCAATAGCAACCAGCACGAGCTAACCAAACCCCAAGTTTTTGGGCTCTTGAATAAGCAGAGGGGTGAGACGATGAGTAAAACCCGATGAGTGTACCATGAACACGAGGGGTGATATATTGAAAAGTTCTTCGACTCTTGAACGAAATCTCAAAGTTAGCTTGTTCACCAAGGACAAGGAGTTCCAAAATTACAATGACTAGACGGGTACTTAAAGCAATACAAGCGCCCCGAAATCGGAGCTTCTTTTTATCATGAATCGTGTGGCACACTCGCGCTGTGCAAGCTGAGACTCACTCAACTCCACCCACATCCAGGGTTGCTTCGTACAAAAATAACCCAAAATCAACCAGGGCCCGAGCTTGATGAGAGACCCCTGATGGTGCCGGATCTCATGTACAGACAATGCTGTATATAGGAAAACGCTTCGCTACTCCACAACAAATTTTCTGAGGGTTCTCTCAGGACCGACAGCAATGATCCGTCTCTCTAGTAGAAAAATACTCGTATAGGCCAGTCGGCCACTGACTCTCGTTTATAATTAGCTCCAGTACGATATCTGACATACAAGCACATACATGACAAACCGAAATCGGACTCATTTCATCTGCCGCCGAACGGCGAGCTAAAAAAAAGATCCAAGCCGAGCTTTTTCTTTTTCATTATGAGCGAATCTGATCATTGTATTACATTGCTACAAAGATATATATTTGTATTCATCAGCAGTTGTACCCTGAGGTCTTGGTCCTCATAAAGTCTGGGGAAGAAACCCCTGCCGGAAATATCATATTCGTTCGAGTCCAAGGCACCTCGCACATCTACATAGAAACTCCAACCTCAATCCGGCTTTGAGAATCTCCAAAAGAATCTCAATTCTAGAAAATGCACAAACTACAACGGTGATCTAATCTCAAAGAGTACTCACCTTCGTGACAACTACATTAACGGCCATCTGGGTGCTTGTTTTACCGGCCGCGGCTTCTTGCTTCTTCATCACGATGCGTGCCCAAACGTTTGTACACGCCAGGGTTACGGCCGTGGGTGCCAGGTTTTGATTCAACATCAACAACACCCCACCCAAACTCCTCACTCCCATATCCAGATCCCCAACCAACACAACCAAAAGTCGCGTCCTCTTTTGTCAATCGTGGAGGCACCTATAAATTTCTATCAAGTTCTCAATGCGCAGCTCGCACCTCACCTCCATCCACTCACAAAATTCAAAAATCATCTCAGGCTCACGCGCCACCGCTGAAAATTAGATATCAAAACTCAGGTTCTTCGTCCGATATCGGACTCCTGAAGCATGACCCTGAGCCGTGTCTAAACTGGAAATCCATATGGTAAACTGAGATGGATGAAGAATGCTTATAAGAGCTCAGACCTGCTAGCATTTCTTCAACCTAATACTCAGTCCGTGCGTGATGAGTTTCAGACGACTCTCTGCCTTGCTACTCCTGCTTCCCTCTGTTCTCGGCGGTGGAATTTACGAAAGCATTGACCACCTACCGACTGATGTCAATTTCGATTTTCTAATCGTTGGTGGTCAGTTTGTCATATCATTCCTCGAAAGAACCCAGAACTCACTTTTTGCAACTGTTAGGTGGAACTGCTGGCCCCGTACTGGCGAACCGGTTAGCAGAGGACTCCAACAACAATGTCTTGCTTGTGGAAGCAGGCCGTAGGTAAAGTGCCTCCCAGTATATCCCAACTCGATCATCACAGACTGAAATGACAATCAGTAACGTTGGTATTCTCTCTACACAAGTGCCTGGGCTTATGCTTGATGTCATCAATCCCGCCAACGGGCTCGATTGGAACTACACCACGACTCCTCAATCAACCTTGGGTGGGCGAAGTATTGCTTATAGCAGGGGGTTTGTTCTTGGTGGTTGTAGTGCACACAGTATGTCATTCGTTATTAGCATTTATGACACATGCGCTAACCACTGTTGGCTCTATCAGACTCTATGTTCTGGTCTAGAGGTTCAAAAGAAGATTGGGATCGTATAGCGAGTTTGGCGGGAGACTCACAATGGTCCTGGGATGGTATAATGCCCTCCATGCTAAAGGTATGAATATCACATCTGGTACGATAAAGGGAAATCCGCTAAAACTTGAGAAGAGTGAACGCTTCGGAGAGGCGGCTGATGGCCACAATCAAACTGGAGAATTCAACCCTTCTGTCCACTCTACCACCGGAATGATCGGTGTCTCCACTGCTGGTTTCCCTGCCAACATCAACTCCCGTGTTTTACAAACCGGCAAAGAATTGTCCGAGTTTCCTCCTCTTGATGATGTGAATGGCGGTAGACCCTTAGGTTTAGGTATGTTCAATGTTCTTTGTCTCTATTGTTTCGTGGTTTAATTGAGTTGGTGGTTCGTTAGGCTGGTATCAGGGAAGCATCCGTGATGGTGTTCGTCAAACTGGCGCTTCGGTGTATCTAGATGAAGAAGAACTCAAATTGACAGAAAATTTACATGTCCTCGTTAACACCCGGGTGACCCGCGTTCTACCTGCGGAAAATGGCTCTAACAAGTTTACGACTATTCAACTTGGTAATGACGCTAGTATGTTGTCATATGTGTTTTCCAAGAAATGATGCATGGGTTTTTTAACTTTAAAAATAGAATCGTTACGCAATCTTACGGCGAAGAAAGAAGTTATTCTGTCTGCGGGCGCTATCAACACTCCTAGTATTCTTCTTCACTCTGGCATCGGTGATGATGCGACCCTAAAGAAGCTGGGAATCAAGACGTTACACTCTTTGCCTGGCGTCGGTCAAAATTTAATGGATCAACCATATATTCCCGCTGTGTGGTCTGTGAATTCAACTGCACCTCCGTATGTCTTGCCCCTGCAAACATCCGTCAGCCAGCTTGTCCTAAATTTAAACAGAGTTGACCCCGACGCTGCGTTGGAGCAATGGAAAAAGAGTCACACAGGCCCATTCACAATGAGTGTTACGTCCCCCAATAATATTGCGTACACGAGGATCGCCAATATTTCTTCGGTGTTCCCGGGCCTGGCTGACCCTGCTGCTGGTCCCAACACTCCTCACGTCGAAATGTGCCCCCTTGTAAGATTCACATTTGCTGATGTACACGCCCAACTTGTTAATGTGCTATCCTAAATGATAGGATGGAGGAGGGTTACTAGCGCAAGGTGCTAATGGGACTTTCTTGACTATGGGTGTCACATTCCTCACTCCCACCTCCCGTGAGTATCCATCAACGATCCAGTCTTTTTGCCAATGATAACCTGAAAAACCGTACTTAGGCGGTTCCGTTTCTATCACAAGCAACAATCCCTTCGATCCACCAAGTATCGATCTTAACATGCTCGAGAGCGATTTCGACATTTTCAGTTTCCGTGAATCCCTCAAAGCCGCTCAGAGATTCTTAAACGCAGCTGCATGGGACGACTATGTCACTGCACCATTTGCACCTGCTGCAAACGTCACCACTGATGATCAACTTGATGAATTCCTTCGTGATAATGTTATTGCTTCTGGACACGCTTCTGGCACTTGTTCTATGTCACCGAAAGGTTCTAATAAGGGTGTTGTTGATCCTGATCTTCGTGTTAAGGGTCTACAGAATTTGAGAGTTGTAGACGCCTCTGTAATCGTGCGTTTAAATTTTCATCTTTTTGAGACAGGGTATTGATGAGTTATGTCAATTAGCCGCATGTTCCTGCTGGACACACTCAAGCTCCTGTGTACGCGATCGCGGAGAGGGCTGCTGATTTGATTAAAGCCGATTGGGCGTAAAAAGAATGAAAGATGTGTTTATTGATATATTTGTTTAACTTTAAGGATATTGTTATTTTGTCTATGTTTAAGGAAAGGAAATTTCTATTGGGTTTACATGGTTACATGTTTCTAGACATGATAAGCATTTGTTGTAGGCTTCTTCTCGAAGAACGTATTTGATGACAATGATGGAATTTCTTTTTGTTAAAAAAGGTAAATCCGGACTTATTATACGACGCTCGAGCATAGTCCGCGGTACACTACTGAGAGTATACAAATAAATGGGTCTAGTACCAGTAAATTTTAATATGAACGGAAGAGGGTCCGAGATGCCCTGTGTCATCTACCCCGTAGGCGAAAGAACCATGGCCTTATGTGAAGGAGGAGAGGTAGAAGCAGAAGCCAGACTGACATGTGAGGAGGAAAGAGGAGCTAGTGTAGCTAGCCTGGTCAACGAAGTCTGGTTACGGTATGAGGTTGAGAAAGGTGAAGAGCGCGCATCTTAGAAGGGAGCAGGCCCGAAGATGGGCTTCACCCCGAGTGGCTGGGGCGGGGAGCCACTTCTGCCTGCATAGCGAGTGAGATTGGAGGGGAAGGCGAATGCTTCGGGGTTTCTGGTGAGGAGCTCTGCAAAGCCACCGATGTATTCACACCCCAGTAATGGGGGCTGGCGTCGGTGAACCATTAGATAAACATTAGATAAAGTAATGGTGTTAAGCGGACACCCTGGGTCCCGAACAATGGCATGGCAGTTTCTATTACGAAAGGTAGAAATTACTTGGCCAATGCCCAGTGTCTTCGTGTGATCAAGTGCCCACACCTGTGCGAGTGACGGAAAGCCAGCGCAGATTAGTTTTGTTTCAAGCAGTGATGTTCCGACCAACGCAGATGATTGCAGATCGGCGTGACTATAATCTTTCGAAAGCTTGTGCGACAATGGCAGCTAAGAGTTATTCTTCTGATAACGATTCCCGAAACTAGTACCACTTTGGT
Organism: Agaricus blazei; assembly: GCA_029719445.1. NCBI lineage: Eukaryota > Fungi > Basidiomycota > Agaricomycetes > Agaricales > Agaricaceae > Agaricus > Agaricus blazei. The sequence goes on from SSNC01000019.1 coordinate 539,648, forward strand.
ACTTCTCCGCTAGGCTACTTGATTTCGTACTTCAAATATCAAAATATCTTTGTATCACGGTAACTTGATAAGTATATGATCCTACTAAGTTGCTTTGATTTTGAAATCGAGGAACGATGCTCTAGATCAGGCTTGAAGCTTGAAGCTTGAATACTTGAGGGAGTGAATGGCAGGGCGTCATATCTCCCTTGGCGATAGCAACATTGACTGATGAGCAAATTCCCACTTTCATCCCTACGACTACTGTAATGATGACTACGTTGATTTGTATCAGACAAAATGACCCTCATGCAAGACATAAACCGCTAGATCATCACCTCGGGCACATCGGGTGCCGAGGTTTGGGAGGGTCACGCCGCCAGGGGCCCAGTTCAGAGAATGCTGTTTTAAGCTTAGGCTCAGGCTCTGCCACCACCCCGTGATATCTCCAGCCATCGCCAACCAGAGTGGCATATTACCCTCACTTCGAAAGAAAACAGCGGCATCAATATTCTTGAGTTGGCAGCGGGAACCATCAACCCTTAATGGCGTAAATATCCCTCGTCCTATACGGCAAGGTTGACGTGTCTCAGCCTCTCTTTTTTATGCGATACTGACATTGTCTGTGCAATTTTTACATTTTTCCGAGCGAAGCTCCGCCCTGTGACGTGAGGCGCCTCGTAATGGTAACCCCTGTAAATTTATGCTGGAAGGCAATTCGCTTGCTGGGTAGTTCGGGATAGAAGGTGAGCTATTATCGCTTCATGGAAGCTGCTGACACTTGAACTAAGCTTAAATCGTAAGGCGCACCGATGGTCTTCAGATTAGGTATTTAGCCGCTCGTATAGCTGTTAAAATTTAACCTCGGGCAATCCAGCTCTCCGTAGATTCCCCGCATCCTTGTCTCCTTGTCATCAATTCGACGTCAACAAGCTTTGAGGCAACTGGCAACGATGACGGTCTCGGAAGAAACACCGTTGTTGGATAGTGTTAAAATTCAAGAGGATGGCGAGTTCATGCATGGATTGATCTATGAAAGATTTTCTGTTCGTCAAAAAAGGGTTCTTGTAGGAATTGTATCATGCTGTGGATTATTGCCGCGTGAGCAGCTAATCGTTATCGATTCACTCTTGCTCTGATCTTCTGTTTAGTGTTTGTGACTATGACAATATACCCTGCCATTCCTCGAATGGTGAAGGATTTGAATTCAACTGCTCAGGTGCTTGGGTATGTATACGAAAATAAAAATACTGACTTCCAGCTGATAATCGCTCTTTTAGCTGGGCCATAAGTTTATCCGTCCTATCAATGTCTTTGGGAGCATTAGCTGCCGCATCTTATTCCACTTTTTGTAAGGTTTAGTCTGCATTATCGACATAGTTATGATTCTGATCATGTCATCTCAGATGGTCGCCGACCTATATACTTGATTGCTCTTCCTCTACTCATTTTTGGTTCACTTGGGGTGGCCCTTTCTCGAACGGTACCACAACTCTTGTTCTTCCGGGTCATTCAATGTGTAGGGGCTTCGCCAGGATTCTCTATCGGTGCGGGTGTGATTGGAGATATTTATAAACTAGAGGAGAGAGGAACCGCGATGGGTATATTCCTTGCGGTAGGGCTTGAATTTCCACACCCTCCATGAAGGGATACCCATTGACTATGATGTGTATTCCATAGGCTGTTTTGCTTGGGTCCTCGATCGCACCTGTGGCGGGAGGTGAAGGCAACTGTATCTTTTTGGCTTTAACATCCGGCGAGTTAACCACAGTCGATTTCTAGGGTTGGCCGCAGAATATGCCTCGTGGCGTTTCATGCAATTCATTATTGGTATTCTCGGCATCGCAGCGTTTGGAATAATGTGTCTTTTCTTCCCAGAGACAAGTCATTCTGGAGCTCGTGGCATCGACAGACTACGCAAAGAAATGGATGATGGAGCTAAAGTACGGTGGACACGGTATTTTGTGAATCCTTTATCACCTCTAGGTCTTCTGAGATCGCCGAACATTTTGGCTGTGGTATGTTATTGTTTCGCGATTCGTGGATTCGTGTGATAGGTGAGGCTCTGACGTCGTTTCATGTCCATATTAGACCCTTGCGTGTTTCACTGCTTGCTTGACATTTTTCGGTGGGTTGTGTTTCCAACGTGGGCCTTGATCATCATTTCCGCCACTCATTGTGACTCAGTCCTCATGGTGCCCATTGCGTACACAATGGTGAGAGCTCCGTCACATGCGGATCTTTCCTTGATTTACTGACGGTGACATGCCATTGAAAACAGGGTATTCGATATAGAATCAATAACAATGCCCTCCTTGGGGCCTGCGCCATTCCTGGCGGGATAGGTGAAATGGGTCAGTGGAAAGGCCTCGACTCGGGAAACATATACAGATTAATACCTTCCATTTAGTTGGTGCACCACTCTCGGGATACATATCGGATAGAACCGTGATCCGGTACAGAAAATTGAGAGGCGGAGTATGGTATCCGGAGGATCGGCTACGTGCTGCGCTTGCCGGTGCACTAATATTCATACCATTTTCTACCATCCTGTATGGTGTCATAACGACCTACGTCGAGGGCCCTATCGGTATCGCCCTGGATTGTATCTGTTTGTTTACGAATGGAATAGGGGTGCGTCCTCCCAAAAAATTCTCAAGGTTACTGACATCAATGAATGTTTTTGTCAATTATTAGTTGGAGCTTGTGCTGAGCCCTGCTGCTGCATACGTCGTAGACGTATTACATTCACGGAGCGCGGAAGCAGTGGCGGCAAACAAGTGAGTGTGTATCAAACACTTTGTTTTCGAACAAGTGCTCCGAGTATCCCTTATTCTTTGTTCGGGGTTTTTAGCCGACATTTCTAACGATATTGTGCAGTGGTTTCCGATCCGTTATACTTTCTCTTGCGATTGCGGGAATCATGCCGATGGTAGATGCCTATGGAGTATTGTTTACCAATGCTATTTCTGCAGTGGTAGCTTGGCTTGGATTTGGGTGAGTAATCGATCTTCAAATCGGATTTCATCAGATAAGCTCATCCGAGGCAGATTGTTGTTCCTGACGATACGATACGGAGAATCTATGAGAGCTTGGTGTAATGTTGGGTTCTCAGTGGCAGAGACCAACTAATCCGGATGATAATGTGAGCTCGTTTGCTCTAATTCTCAGTATTGGAAGTGAACGGAACTAACCGCGGGCCGTGGAGGGGCTCAGTCAAGATTTTCATGAGCCTGTGTAGAAGCTTGTGTGAGCTGTGGAACTCTAACAGACGTAAAGCAATGACACACCGCTCCTATTGGGCTTCTAATATTGCAGTATACATAATGATGTGACTCTGAGCTGGAGACATACATAAATTTATCACGCTTATTCGATGATCATGTGCTGTGTAGACAATTGTAGACTCCACCAATTTTTCCGCGAACACAATGTTATGTATATAGACTGTTTTGGGAAAGAACCCTGACACACTGATTCTAGTGACATCCCCAAAAAGTTGTGGATACAAGGGAACCCTGAATTAACGACATGTATAAATATATATAATGACGAAAGGGAGGGCGTTTATCGATGGATGGATTAAGCAAGGTGAAAGGGCGAGTACCAGTTAGGTTCGGTCCTGCTCAATGCTCATAACCTTGTCTAGCGCGCCGTCATCATGATCTGTCTTCAGGTGGGAGATGATGGAGATAATTATACATATTTGACCCCTCACTCGACGGGTACTCGACGGTACTCGATGGGCGTAGGCTGCCCTGGCTTGGTATCCCCACACCAATGCAAAACTGGTTGCGACAAAAGAGTGCTCGGAAACTCCGGCAGGGTTCCCCGGCGCCCTGAAAGGAAAGAACATGAGAGAACGGGCATCATGATTTTCACACCAGCATCTAAATTTGACTAGGATCTGATGGTGCGGGCACGAGTTCGGCCTCGAGGCATCCATGGCTGACTAAGCCCATGAAAGCTCATAGCCTTGGTCCGTTCATTCCACGTCGTTTACCTCCATCACGCATGCCAGCAAACTAACTCTCGATTGTAGGCAGTTTGGCACAGGTCTGGACTGCGACTGACACTGCTTTTGGTTCCAGGTGCACGTTCTACCCGTTTTCTTTTTCTCAACCAAACACGTTGTCTTCGGAAATCACATCTATCAGGCCCTCATTGTCCAGAAGCCATGTCGCGTTTTTGCGAAACTTCCACGGACTCTCATACTCCCACGAAGGCACTGTCCGGACACCCATCCCTTACAAATTCCACTTCTCCAACCACTATTCCAGCCAGCGGCAGCTACCCGTCGCCCTCTCTAACGTATTCTAACGTTGGGAATAACTTTCATCTATCCCCCTCTACATCATCGCATAACCGCGCTCCTCTGCCAGGCGAAAGGGCGGGCTACGTTGGCGGCATTCTCGATTCACCGACCATTATGCCCAGCGATGCCTATAAACCGGTGGTGCCTTCTACGCATCTACCAACTTCGCTAGCCTATGAGTCAGTGTATGACAGTGCATCACCCCTGTCACCTTCATCTTTTTTGCCTCAGATGGAGGGAGATTTTTTTTATTACCCTCTCAGTGGCAATTTCTCCGACGACTCTGATTCCTCTGACGTCCCTTCCCCGTCTTTTTATCCTTTCACACCGAGTAGTCAAAGCAGCTGCAGTACACTGCAATCTCCACCCCCGTTATCTCCAGTGTCTGTGGAATCACCAGAGTGGTCGCTATTTTCGTCCTATGGGAACAACCTGCCTCGTGACCTCGATTTTGACGCCCTTTCACCACCCTTCGGTGACTCCGAAGGAAGGGGCATCTTCCAAGATCGGTTGCGTCAGACCGGTTCCAAGTCACCGAAACACGCCTCTTCGTTGTTGAGCAACCAGTGGCGTTGCTATAATAATTGTCCTCATTCTGATGATGTCTATCCACTCTTTTGTCCTGAATCACCGAAGCCCCTTTGCCAGCGCTTGGATCCGATTGATATAGAGGACACAGCTCTCCCACCTCTTCCGTTTGCTTTTCATCGTCCCTATGGCGAAGATAGTGATGTGGCTGGACGACGGGGGAACAATGATTGTCAGGAGACCCCCGAGACACAATCACCACAAAGAAAAGCAGAACTTTTATCACCGCATCTTCCCGCCTCAATCCCCCGCCGTTTTTTCCCTCTGATGCACCGCACCAGTGTACCCGAAATCGAGGGTGACAGTATGGACCTCGACCTCCCCAATTTCTTTGATGATGCGCCTCCACCTTCTCCTTCTGGCCGATCCTACGCTGCGCTTCCTGATGACACCGATACTCTAACCGGTATTTCTACATACAATTCCCCTTCGGACTCCAATATGGATATACTCGACTCTCCCACATTATCTCTATTGTCTTTACCTGGCGCGGACATCGACGAGGACTTGTTACCTCCAGATCCAGCGGTGGCAAGACCTACTTCTCCAATTCAATCTTCAACTTATACTAATCCCCTTCTTGTACTCGACGATGATTCATCTTCCCAGCAAGACAATCAACGATCACCTAGTCCTGAACCATGCGCACTATTGGATATCACTCATCTAAGACCTGAAATGCAGAACGATGAAGAAATGAGGAAGGTATTTGGATTATTGAAAAGAGCGAAAGAGAAGGAGAGGGCTGCGAAACAGTTAGAAGCTGTAGTTGAAAGAGAGGAGAGGGTGGCGAGAAGTATAGGTAATGATACTAATGGAAGCCGGGCGGTGAACGCAGTCATGGACGCGAGGAGGAGAACGAAGAAATGGAAAAACAAGGTTAGAGAGGTTGCGATTTTGTTGAGGTTGAATCTCGCACAGAGGGGTTTGCAAGTCTCGCAAGATGAGAGCGGTAGAGTGATCTTAGAGCCGATATCAGCTTCTTCTAGCCCCTCTGTTGGCGTTTCAAGACGCGACGAAAATGCCATGGAAGTTGAACAGGTGGAGGGGAGCCGGACGTCAAGCAGTAATGTCATATCGACGAAGAAACCACCGATACGAAGTCCTCAACATTTATTAGTCAGGATGATCCTAGATCGGCATGAACCCAAATACAATGCAAACTTACGAGTTGGCTTACCTTCCAGTAAAAAGACTATTTCTCCTCTCAGAAGAAGTTTGATTACGGCGGAGGAGATGGAGAATGAAGACGTTCTCGAGTATAATGGTGCAGACGATACCAGTTTGAGCAAGTTCTCTGATTCCATTCAATCGTTCAACTCGAATCATGGACGACAGAATACTGGTAAGTGAGCCACTTTACGAAGCCGAACAGTATATAACTTAACATTCCTTGAAGACCTTGACAGCAGTTATGGTGCAGACAGATCTCCCTGGAAGGACCGGAACTAAATTATGAGTTTTCTTCACCGTATGTTCATTTATGCTCTATTAAACCTCGGTCTCCTCTGAAATGAAATTTGTTCTATAGGGCAAGGAAACCGCGCGGGAGTCCATTCTGACTCATTTTCCGAGCCTCTTCACTTCGAGGCTCCATGTACGTCATGCCCTGAGGGGCAACCATTGATAGAGTCCTTTGCCCGGTATACCGCTTGCCTTTTTCTCCTCCTCTTCCGTTTCACTTTTTGTAGCTATAGACCTCGTTTTTCTTTTGCAAAAATCCTGAATTCGCATATCTGTTTTCGTCTCTTTCCATCACCCCATGCATACGAATAATCTATTGCCAGTCACCATTTACCCATTCAATTTACTACCCGTCCTTTTCTTTTGGAGAATGTTATCCATCATTCAGCATAGCTTTGAACGCTCGGGGATTGAAAATGTTGTGGACTTTTTTTACTCAAACTTGTCAATCATGCACAATTTCCGTTTGTCTGTTTTCTGGTCCCCCTTGCTTCGTCTTTAATACAATCGATGTCACTGAATCTTGTATTAATCTAACATGAAGGAAAATGTCCTTCTGTCGTATTCAACTTTTCTGAACCATCAAAGATCCTAAGTGAGGCTACAAGTAGGCATACAAGTACAAGAATAAACCTGCGATATAGGAACCTTTACCTAAGTAACTAATGCACGGTAACATTTAACAATTACAAGAATAATATGAAGAATGACTCACCTATAATTATGAGTGCATCACTGCATTCCCTCACTAGTCAGAATCAGAATCGGAATAATAATTCGGATCAACGGGAATTCCGAGTTTTCGCAGTTGCTCTATAAGCTCCTCGCAGTCAAGCTGGCCACGAGGGCCGTCAGCGGGAATAATCAAGGGCCTAATACACTTCAACGGGGCCCCCATGGCTCGCTTCTTCTTACAAAATGCCAAAACACTGTCTTTGAATTGGGTTCCAGTGGGCGACGGAGAAGCCCATAACTCGAGTCGTCTCAAGGCTCTCAAGAACCCGTTATTGGACCGCTGACGGTGTTTTGTCGTTTGATCACGGAGGTCATTCACGTTTGAGAACATATTTTGACAAACGGTGTTCCAACCGCGTTGATTGATTGCGATGATTTCGGATAGTCGGTGACTGCTTGCCCACAATAGATCGGACAGCCAAGTGTCATCCAAAATCATGCCCGAGTTATTGTCGTCTTCCCTGAACAACAGCGAGTCGATGTTACCGAAAAGTGGTCGGAACAACCCCATCCATTTTGAAAGTACGTCTCGGGTATTTTTGTCGCCGCAAAAGAAATCGAGTTCGATCACAGCTCCAGAAAATGTGGCAGGTCCCGAAGTACCGATAGAATCTCCGGGCAAATCTGCCAAACGATGGCCGGTTGGGTAACCCAGGAACTCGATTGAGCCGTGGCCGATTTGAAGTGCGCAATTCGAGAAGAGAGGGTTGTTGGTGATGAGGCGCTGGATAATAGAGGATACGCGTGAAAAGACCGCTTGCGTATAGTTTTCTATATCATCGCATATCAACTGGAAAACCCGGTTGGGTCTCAGTTGGGTGATGATGAGAACTTGGGCACAGAGATAGATGTCGTCTCGGAGGTAAAAAGATTCGAAGGTTAAGGGGTACCTCCGCATCATCTCCTCCTTACTAGGGCATTGATTGGATATGACGCGATCAAGAGCGACGTTTCTGAGGCGAGGCAGGCGAGCAAGGACTGTGACCCATTCCAGTGCATTCCAGTAGCGATTGTTGCTGACATGAAGCTCTGTCAACATGTCAAGGCTAGTGATCTGCGTGATGCTTCGCAAAGTACAAGTATGAAGGTGAAGCCGCTCCAGGCATGGAGTCGTTGTGCGACAAGGAAAATCCTTCGGCATCAATAATGAGTTTGTGTTGTGCCTGATGAACCTCTGGTCATGTTCATAAGGTATTACTCTCTGCCAGGGATTTTTTTCATCATCATCGTCGTCGTAATCTGAAATCTCCTCAGATTCCGTACCGAGGTCTATGTTTCTGAAATCTGCGTCATCGAAGGTGAAATGAGCAATGCAGAGCGAACGCAGGTGGGGCCAATTATCCGGTATATGGTTGTCGTACCATACTTTACAGTTCAAATTGAAAGCCACCGAGTATGAGGAAAGCCTGTTAGCGTAGGCAAGTTCGCGAGCGAGTACGTCCTTGTTGATAATGAAATCGGGAGAAATAGTCGCATAGGTAATCGGAAGGGGCTTCGACCTCTCAATCAATAGTCGAGTCCAAGCATGATTGCGGTGATGTGGATTGACCAAGTGGCACCAAAGGCTTGGATCGCTAATGATGAAATTTCTCCAATGTCGACAAACTTGCGACATATTTAGGATAGATCGAAGAAGCAACGAACCATCTTCAATGACATCTTCGCGACAAACATTTGATTCTACGTAGAGCTCTTTGACGTAGTTGCTACAAATTCTCACCACAGCCTCACGCGGAAGGCGGCGAGCACACGAGTAAGCTTTGCGAGTTGTCTTTATACCATGGCGAAACTGATGCGAATGGGAAGCGGAATGTGAGTAGCGGCTTCTACTAGTGTCTGACGAAACGGAGAAGGTGGGCCCATGATACGCCATCTGTTGGGGATCAGTCGAATGTCCTTGCAATGCCTAACCACTGTAATACTTACGTTTGACAGACGTAAAATAGACTGAGGCTCTTGATTGTATGAGCAACGTTTTTATACACCATCATACAACAAATCCAAGTTGAATTCATCTTGTTCGCCACAAAAATTGTGAGTGGACTTCAAGGGCATTGAAAATTCCGAGTAGTTGGTTACCATTGACCAGTTGCCTGGTTACCGCAGTTAAGTACTAGTCATTCTGGTATCGGAAGGTTGCAAGACGACTGCACAGGAATTGAGTATTTACCACTTTACCCTTGTAGCCACTTGTGGCACAAAGCGTGGGTTTTGTCAATATGATGCTCGCCACAAATCGTTCATAGTGTTATGACTGTTGTGATTAATATTGTATAATTCGGACCGGATATAAGACTTCTTACCAAATCTTGGTTGTTGTTGTGGCACAGCGAGTGAACAAGAATTTCCGGATTCAATGCTTACGCATGGAACCCCAGAGCGTCTCGCGCTATATGTTGTAGCTACTATTCGCATGTCTCAGTGAGATTCGGTTGCCTGAGTTTCAGAGTTCCAGGATGCACACGACGCATAAATGCTACTAGCATGTCACCGTCAGCACATGACTGCGAAGTCAATCAAAGTTCAACGTTCAACGGAACGTCGATCAAGAGGTGGTGGAGGCTCTATTGAAAATAACTCTTACCAGTTTTTTCTCTTGCCCCCACTCCGAAGACTGCCCTGTCGCTGTACGCACCGCAAGCCCTGCATCTCGCGTCGTGAGATCAGGTAAGCCCTCTGCACCAGTTCTCACTAGTATAACCCTGATTGAGCGCAGTTAGTCTGCCCCCAAGTCGTCCTCTTCGTCAAGCATCTCCTTGGACTACTGGGTTTCACCCGGGCTACCAGAAATACAAGGAGCCCGCTGCAGGCTTTTTTCCTGCGTTGAGCCCGTGTCAGCCTCTTTTTCTGCGTCTAGTCCGCATCTAGTCTGTGTCGAGTAGAATAACCCACATGATTATAATAACATAAACCTTATAACTTTCAAAAAGCATCCTCCCCTCCTTATAGAATTGTTTTTATTGTGCTCTATCTTGCTTTATGTATGAAATAAGGGCCTCAATCTTCCCATTTGTTGCCCAAATATGGTGGCCTTACTTGTCTAATCTATACACTCCCACATCAACCCGAACTCATAAGCTTCAGAAAAGGCTAGGTTACTAGAAATTAAAAACCTAAAAAATTTTCTTCTTCAAAATAGTCACTACAAGCTTTTTGACACATACAGTACAGTCGCGGACAAGCAAAGTCAACCAAACTTTGTGACCCAACCCCGGGTGCAGCCACAAATGTCCCACATTGATATAAATCGTATAATTAGCCTTATTGGAGTCTAACAAAGATATTTGCACGAGCCGATTCTCTCAATTCAAACATTTTAAAATTTTTACTCGAAAATTTGGCTGGACATGAAAAAAAGTTGCTAAAATTACAGAAAATAGTGGAATCGACTCCTGTTGCTATGCTGAGTCTGAATTCGGAAGTAGTTGGAGTCAACAGTTCCATCTTGACCGAAAAAAAATTGAACAAAATTCTACCTCCTAACGTCTTTGCTACTGCAGTCTTGTTGTCTTTATCACAGTATGACATATAGAAAAAAACCCCAAGTCAAAAGGAATCTCTCAGGTCTACGAAATCAGCCAAAGCAACCTGGAAAACCATGCTCACCGTCATTGACCCAGCACTCTGGTGCAGTCTCGGATGCGGAATCAGATGATGATGGTCCTCTGAACCTGGAGTTTGACAGCACAAAAGCTCACCTCCGTGAAGAGTCAGATAATGAAAACCTTGAAGCAGATCTAGAGGAGTGGGGTGGGTGGAATGTGGGCACCAAAGGCTTTCATGCCAATTTGACATTGCTAGCAATTGATCATGGTGATGACCCATGAGATGAGGAATGGGTTCCTGTACCATTAAGATGAAAAATGACGAAAAAAGGTGAGTAACAGGTGATTAATGCATATAGATAAACTCACATTAAAGATACCAGCACGTCCATCCTCATATAAGAAAGGTCCAGATGTAGGAAGCAAATCTGAATGTACAGTTCATCGTTACCACAGGCTCTTGAGTGGTCAGAGCAACCTTGGGAATTATGGGTTCCAGATACAGTCACAAATGCAAGAAAATACAACTCAAGTGGTTACTCCTGATATCGAAACTGGGCATCCAGTCTCTCATCCTAAAAGCCATCCCATACCCAATGTTGCTGTCCAACAGGAAACTGTGACACCACCACCACTCAGACATGATTATGATGAGGCTGTGGTTATTCCAAGTAAACACTGTCATGAAGATGCAATTGATAATATGAGAGAGCAAAACACATCTGGAAATAACGATATAATGGAGCCCTGGGAACAAGACACTTGCGAAACGATGATAGGACATGGGAAATCATTGTCTGAAATTTGTGGATGGGAGGAATTACAAAATCAAATAAAAAACGACCTGAAGAACAAATACAAGACACTTTCACTGTCACAGATTAACCAGCTCATGATCCTTCAAAACTTTGCTACATTGCGCTTGAAGGGTCATGGTTGTATTACCGCAAGTCACCAAATTGCTGAACAGTGGCATGAAAAATCTGATGGGTCAAGCACATATTTTGCACGTCATGTTCGTGCATTGGCCTGTTATTATCAAGTTTTTGAACAGCTTCCACTTGAATGTTGAGGTAGCAGCAAAAATGCTTGGTCACTGTTAAAAGATGAAGCTGTACAACAAGGAGCAACAAGCTGGCTAACTGAACAAGTTGTCGGTTCTGTCACCCCCACTAAATTTATGGAGGCATTAAATGGTACTATTCTTCCATCCCTGGGAATTACAATGAAAAGGCCACTTTGCGAAAGAACAGCTAGACGCTGGTTGGTCTGCCTGGGATGGCAACATACACAGGTAAAAAAAGGTGTTTACATGGATGGTCATGAACGCCCTGATGTCAAGAAATATCGCAATGAGTTTTTTTTACCAATGATGAAGAAATCTGAACAACGTATGATTCGTCATGAGCTTCAAGGGAACAAGCTTGTCCAAGTCATACTGAAACTCAATGCTGGTGAGAAACTCCTGATTGCAGAGTTTCACAATGAAAGCTGCTTTCAGCAAAATGATCACCAAGCATCTGTATGGTAAGATGTTTACAATCCTCTTATTTGATCTATACTCATTACTTTGTAGGCTACGTGGAGATCAACAAGTCTTACGAAAAAAAGGACATGGCCGATTAATCCATGTTTCCAATTTTATTGAAGAAGTCAATGGACAGCTTGTTTCACTTAACAGAAATGGCTCAGTTCACAATGAAGCTCGCAAAATTATCTCCCAGGGTCTAATGGAGATCCATACTGGGACTGTGAACAACTAATCCACCAAATCATCAATTCGGCAATTCCTGTCTTTGAAAGTGCACACCCAGGCTGCCAGGCACTCTTTATTTTTGATCAATCATCTGCCAATGCATCTTTACCACCAGATGCCCTCAGAGCTTTTGAAATGAACAAAAGTAATGGTGGAAAACAGCGATTCCAGAAAGATACCATTATTCCTGACATCAACCCATTTCCTGAACATTGTGGTAAAACTTAAAAAATGACAACCGAGGTCAGCTTACAAAAAGGCCTTCAGACTACTCTTGAGGAGCATGGTTTTAATGTCAAGAATATGAAAGCAAAATGCTCTCCTGTTTGTCCATGGGAAAATGACAATTGCTGTATGGCTTGTCTTCTCAGCAAGCAACATGACTTTGCCAACCAGGTTTCAATGCTTGAAACAGTAATAAATGAAGCTGGACATGAATGCATTTTCCTTCCAAAATTTCACTGTGAACTCAATCCCATTGAGATGGTAAGCTTTTTTGTGACACAATTACAATGGTGAATTTATGGCTACTACACAGTATTGGGGGTGGGCTAAATACAGGTACAGACAGGTACCAAAACAGAGTTTTGGTGATGCAAAGAAAGCTGCAATAACAGCCCTTGACTTGTGTCCTGTAGAAGTTATTCAAGGGTTTATCAATCACTCCTGGCATTTTATGAGTGCTTATTGAATGGGCCTGAAGGGAAAAGCTGCAGCATGGGCTGTTAGAAAGCAAAAAGGACATTGGATGTGCTCATGCTCAGCAATGATGCACATCGAGGGCATGCTTTCCTAACTAATATTTGTTGAAAATTTTGCTCAAAATTTTGGCCACTGTAAAATATTACAGGAAAATCTTGAAAGACATGTATTTAGACATATTTCAACATCCTGACTCCAAATCTGAGCTCTGTTTTTCCCCCAACCTTTTTTATCATGAGATATAAAATTTGTTGGGTTTGCTTGTCTGCAACTGTAGCGAGTCTCAAGCCTGAGCTATCTTTGATCAAGTGCACATTGAGAAAGCGTCGGTGGTGCAAGAGTCATAGAGAAAAAACAGGAATCCATGATCAATATCAGAATCAAATTCAGAATTAGAAGCGCAAGTCTGTATGAGAATTAGATCTTGAAGAGTCTATTATCACTGCCTCTCCTGGGGGCTCGCAGAAAAGTGCGGACAAGCACATGGACACTATCCTGCATGCTGTCTGTGCCTTTATCCCAAAGGGGCAACAGCCTGTGGTCAATCTGTGCTGCTGTATAACAACACAGCTTCAAGGGGGACCTGTAGATATGTAGGAGTTAATACATTCCAGCAACAATTTGAGAATAGACTGTGTTTTACTTAACAATAAGCAAGAGCCCATGTTGATTCTTCATTGGTCCACACCTCCCGCATCTGCCCTCATGTGTCCGCATCTGCCCTTACTTGTCCACGTCAAAGTGTAAGCCTCACATTCCCCTTAATATGATTATGCTTTTTGTATCCAGTAAATATACTCTATTTACTACTGATGTCCTTCACAGATATGTTACTGAACGCTGCAAATATTTCTGTGGCTTTCCGGCCTGGTATCTTATCATGTGTTGGTGCGTGTTTACCTTTGATCTGCGCCAGGTCTGTGCCGTGACCTGCATTTATCCGCATTTGTCCGCGTCCGCGTGCGGGCTCCGCACTTTTGCTGTAGCCCCTCTCCTGGGTACTGAGGGTATAAAAATGACATGGTAGGATCTGCGCAGCTTAGTCTTCAATGAGCTTAAAATATCCTATCAATATTGATAAGATATATGAGGGTAACGCCATAGGTCCGTGGCTAGGTTCTGAGACGTCAAGTAACCTTCCCCCTGGGCAGCCGAGGGCGTGAGAAACCTGAGCGTTCAATTGATGGCAGCAGCTGGCAGCCGGATGCCATCCGTCCGCACACTACTCGTGTATGCATGACCAGCGGTTGTGAAAGTTGCGACGTGACCGTAAGATGTGAAACTTGTGCCTCTAGGATCCGATAAAAATGATTCCACAATATAGAGAACTTGACGATCCATTATTGGGAATACTGTATCATTACGACCTTATGTTCACGTTAAGCGTTAAACGGCCGATTTTCGAATCAAAATAAGCTCATGTTAACACAAAAACGGGGGGTGTGAACTTGCCCGCCATCCATCAAAACATATCTCTAAAGGGAAAAACATATCTCAAAAAGGGGATTTCTAAGACCACAAAATTTATTATGCATATGAAAACAAAAACGGTACGTCTAGTGCTCATACCACATCCAAGTGACACCTGAGCTTGGCTTACTCTCCTATGGTATCCCTCCTACTCCACCTTATGGTGGCTGTGCCGGCAGTGAACTAGTGATGTGAACTTACTGTTAACAAGGATTGTGACCTGTGAACTAACATTCGGTTGACACCTGTCATGCTTATGTAATTGACAGTGAACATAAGGTCGTAATGATACAGTAGACAACTTTTATTAATAATCGTTATCCCTAAGCCTTTTTGATTGGGCTTAAAGTATGTTTTCGCAAATCCAATGATAGGATTCCGGACCCCGGGATTTCATTACCAGAATGAGGAATACAAATAATCGATTACATTTTGATTTGCACAACAATGAATCCAGCGTAGAATGGATTCATGAACACAGATCACATCCGAGACACAGTAGGGTAAAGGATATTTCACGCAAAGGTCGGTCATGCCACAAGAACCATTTCCTTTTCTTTCCGCGAAAGAACATCCTTCAACGATATTATCGCAGTCAACTCATATGTCTTAGCTGGCATCTGCTGTCACCATTAATCCGAACGAATCAACCGCGTCCCGGAACGTCTTTAAATTTGGACATGAGCAATGAGCTCAAACAAAACGAGACCTCTAACGCTCTCGCTGGATTCCCACCACGAGTTGCAGGAGGACGCGATCGTTCCGCGTCTCCCCATACATTGTCTGTTGGAGGGGTTGGATTGCCTGGTCGCACCGGGAGTTCAGGGAGATCTCGAACCTTGGGGACTAATACAGCCAGTGCGCCAATCTTGTCGCAGCAAATTGACCAGGGCATTTATCTACATCCCGCCCTTGTTGAGGCGTTGGAGAAGTATCAGTCCGGAACCTGGAGTTACATCAGAAGCGGAAGGGAAGGAGGAGCTTTCATCGCAGCGTTGGGAGACCTCACCGACTTTGAGCGGGATGCCTTATACTTGGAATTCACGGAGGCCATTGATAGAACGGATTGGAGGAGGGAGGAGGAACAAGACAGAAGGGGAAGCGGAGAGGGAAGACGGAGAAGACTGGAGGGGGAGGAAGAGGAAGTTAGTAGATCAGATTGGGGAGAGGAGGGAGATGGAAGGATCGCTGTCCGAGTCAGATGACGCGGGGGAGTATTACGAGAGGACTGGTGTCCGTGGTTCAAGGCTAAGAAAGAGGACCCGCGGGAGGTCGCCGCCAAGAGCCAACGGAAAACTCGAGACACCATACAATATCTACGGGACGACATACCTACCGCCGTTCAATGGGTCCAGTTTGCCGAAGGGAGCCCAAAGCATTTCCCAGAATCAGAGTGGAATAACATTATCAGAGGACGAGCAGTTAACCTCGGGAAGGTACTCGCCTCGCGCTTCATATCGCGACCTCTGCCTGAGAATGTTGGCACTGTCGGAGGAATCGAGGTCCGTTTCCCCGGAAGGGAGAAGGGAAGAAGAATTGAGGGGCAGAGTGATTGGCACAACGCGTGGAGGGCAACAGCTCGAGCGACCGCGTTCGTCTTCCCCCATCGCGAAAAAGAGCTCATTGATTACGGGGACTACGTCATGGAGAAGTTCTCCAGGCGCAGTCTCACATACCAATTGCAAGTCATCACTTTCGACGAAGCAATCCGCCAGACCGTTGGAGGAGGGGAGAATCGATCCCTGCTCGATGCGGACATCCTCCAGGAGTTTAGTGAGGTCGTCCTCAATGCAAGTGGGGCAGAATTTCGAAGTGAAGAGAAGCCAGGAGCAAGGAAAGGACAACTGTGCAACAAGTTCAACCAAAAGTCAGGATGCGATAGAGAAGACTGTTTTTACGAACACAAGTGTCGGGGGTGCAAAGAAACCGATCATGGGCAATTGACATGCCCGAAAACCAAGCCCGATGGCAAGGGGAAATAGGCCGAAGTACTTGCGGTATAATAGGTGGGATGTCGAGGGAGGCCCAATCCCGGGGGCGGCGGACTGGTCAGAGCAAGCGGCGCCGTTGCCTCGACCACCGAAGTTGAACCAAGATCACGTGATCGCTCAGACTCTGCGAGCGCGAGCGAACCTCTTTCAAATTGTAACACCAATCAAGACTCAAGTTTTCCGAAACCTATTACGTGCACATCCCAACCAAGAATTTGTTAAGTCAGTATGCGCCGGATTCGAGGGGGGATTCTGGCCGTGGGCCGTCATCGATCTGGAAGGGTATCCAGAGGTGAATGATCAAGCACAGGCGGCAGCAAGATCGGAGGCCACAGCGGTTTTTCTCAGAGAACAAAGGGACAAAGAAGTAGAAAAGGGGAGATTCTCGGCTGGATTCAGCGGAGAACTACTCCCAGGCATGTATTGCATGCCCATTTTCGCGGTGCCGAAATCAGAGCCTAACACCTTTCGCCTAGTCACCCATCAGAGTTTCGGAGAGCACTCTTTAAATTCTATGACACCTCCCCATGAACGTTCTTTTCCGATGGATAACTTAATGAGGCTTGGGGATCAGTTAATAAGGATACGCCGTGGATCTCCAACAAGACAGAAGGTTATACTGTGGAAGAGCGACGTATCAGAGGCTTATCGGCTACTGCCAGTCGCGCCGGAATGGCAGGTCCGCCAAATCAACACAATTGAGGGCAAGTGGCACGTTGACCATTGCATGGCCTTTGGGGCAGACGGTCCGGGGACTTATTCATATCCTTTATGAGCTTAGTGCTGTGGATATCGCAGCACGAGCGGGGGGTCCCGCATCCGAATGGTTTCGTCGACAACACCTTTAACGTGCAGATCAGGACCGAGCTAGTTTTCCACGCTCCCTTAGGGAAATCGATACCAGTCAACCAGGCACGAATGCTTCAATTGTGGGACGACATTGGCATACCATACAAACCACACAAACAGCAACATGGAAGCATGCTGACCATCCTAGGCATTGAAGTCGACGCGGAGTCATTAACGTTCACGTTACCGCCGGAGAAGAAGGAAGAGTTGGTGGCGGAAATGGACAAATTCATCTTCTCACCCGGGCTGCGGTCGAATCGTTTTTCCATGAGGGAATTGCAGACGTTGGCGGGATGGTTTAATTGGGCCTTGAACGTATTCCCATTACTACGGCCGGGGCTATGCAATGTATATGCGAGGATGTGGGAGAAAGGAAAATCGAAGGCGAGGATGCGAGCAACGAGAGTGATGAGCGATGATCTTAGTTGGGCTAAGGCGCACATTCAAAGGTCCAATGGGATCTTCTTATTGATCAAGTTGGACTGGAAGGTGGACGATCCGGGCGTCATGACAATATACACTGATGCATGCTTATCCAGGATGGGAGTGTTCATACCAGATTTCAACCTTGGGTTGTGGCACAGGATGGAAACCAAGCTAGACAGCGAGTGGATATACTACAGGGAATTGTGGGCCGTGGTGTCGGCGATACATTATTGCATCAGGGTTTTGGACTTGTGGCAAGACCGCATCGTCATCTTCACCGACAACACAAATTGCGTCAATGCTTTCAATACTTTATCCGTCGACCCGCTATACAACCCATGCTATGTTTCGCGGTGGACCTGTTGCTGGAATCGTATTGTCAACTACGGGTATTGCATATTCTGGGAGTGGAGAACAACGTTGCGGACGCACTCTCACGAAAGGATCTGGGAAGAGTGGCGACCTTAGAACCTGAACTCAACATCCAACATTTTGAACCCCCTCGGGATGCGTTGGGGGCGACCAAAAAATGAGCACGCTGTCGCAGCGAGGTTTGGCAAAAGTGCCCTTGTCAATACCTCAGTTAGACACCCTAGTGGCCGAGTTATGGGAGCACACAATCGATAAATCAACAGGGCAATCTTATGATTCCCACCTATCAAGCTATATCAGTTTTTGCAACATTCACAACTTTCCTATCGAACCAACACTTCTAAAAGTCGCATGATATGTTGGATTCTCAAGTAGACTTTTATCGCCGAACTCGCTCGATTCATACTTGTCGGGAATATCGTTTCGACTACGACCTCACTTCCCTGAGATCGTGGGTATACGGAACAGTCCTTACATACATGGCCTGATTAAGGCAGCAAAGAGGCTGCACGGTAAACCCATTCGACGGCGACACCCTATATCCTTCAAACAACTAAACGACATTGCGAGACATTACCAAAACCATGGCTCCTTTGACAATCTACTTTTCCTGGCCCTGCTCGTGTCGGGTTTCTTCGGGCTATTACGACTAGGAGAGCTGACAGACTCCAATGACAGGAGGCTTGTCAATCGGAGGAAGACGATACGAAGAGACTCGTTACGCATCACCACGTCTGATGCTCGCTTTCTGCTACCAGCCAGCAAAACTGACAAATTCTTCGCCGGCAACGAGATCCTATTACGGGAGAACAACTGTGCAAGCAGCCCTTTACGGGCAATTAGTGCGTATGTCAAGGAGAGGGACACTCACTTCCCAACGACACCATGGCTGTGGCTCACAAGCGACGGTTCACCTCCTACTCGTAGGTGGTTCTTGGACCGTTTCCATCTACATCTCGACTCCCGCTTCGGCGGCCACTCAATGAGGTCCGGGGCGCTACATTACTGGCCGAACGTGGCGTCCCATTCGAAATCATCCGCTCATTGGGAAGATGGTCGTCCGAAGCCTTTACCATTTACATTCATACCCACCCCGCTATGCTACGTGCTAGAGGCAATTTCCCAACTACAGAAGATGGTTAGGATGGTAGCCCAAACCGACCTGGGGATATCTCAGATCGTTTATTTCTTTTTTCTTTCTCTTGTTTCTTTATCTTATTCTGATTTCTTTCATTCCATACAAATTGCCGCTTACCGCGAGAACGACATCGCGGATGCCTTATGTATGATCATAAAGTAGTATGATATTGTCTAACTTGTACCGACGAAATATCAAACAAATAGACAGGCATGGATATCGTGCCTGTTGTACCCGTATCCATATCTGGAAGGAAAGAAGGGGCCGAAAAAATCCTGATCATTGGTGCAAATCTCACTCTGCCCATCATGTTCCATTCAAGTCCAGTCTTCAAATTACGACTTCACCCTCCTCCAGAGACTTGGCCTTCTCTCGCGCCAACCTTCCCTTGCCTCTAGCTAGATCCACTTCTCGCCACATATCCTTTGCTTCATCAAACACTTCCAATCTCTCATCATATACCTCCATAAACCTCTTCACTTCCCTCTCCCACTCCTCCCTATCTTGATTCGCCAACACAGAACGAATGGACGTGAAGAACGACTCCAAGACTGAGAGATTATGCATGACCAACAACGAATGGGCCGACATTTCGTGCGTATGTAAGAGATGATGGACATAAGCCCGCGTAAAGCTTGGTTTTATTCTCTTTTGCGATGAAGAAGACTCTTGTTCGTTTGTATAAGAAGGATCATCAGCACCATGATAGATTCGAACCGAAGGAGCGATCGGTGAACAAGCTAGGCATTCACAGTGGACTGCACTGAAAGAGGAGAAGTCACTTGTATACGAATCGTCGTATAAATTACGTCCGATATCAAGCCTTCCGTTTGGTTTTGATTTGGCCGGATTTGTCGGATGAGAAGAGGGAGCGGGAAATATAAAGTCGAGAGCTACGCCGATATCTCCTGCACGTTGTGCCCAACGAGCGTCAAATATATCAATACCGACAGTAGAGATCAACCGAAGGATCTCATGCGGGGTGTTGACGGTATTTATGAGTCGCGGTTTAGTCGTTGGTAAAGGTTCAAGAGATGTTTGTAAAAGGAGCGGTAGTTCGTCAGCGTGGTGTGGTAAGACCGGATGAGATGCAGGTGGGGATGCCGTAACAGAGGTGGGATTAGCTTCGACTACGGATGTAGCTCTAACTTGAGATTGTGCATCGAGAGATAGACGAAGGGGTACGAGATCAAATGAATAACCCGAAACTCCCTGGTCCAGTATCTGGAAAGGTTTTATGGTCTCGACCTCGGGACCAAAAAGTTTTTCGACCAGGCTTTCAGCGAATGCTCTTCTGGCGGGTATGCTGGTCGATCCAGCCATATGCACAAAAATGTTGGGCTTGTAAGTAGCCTGAGAGTCGACCGTGGTTGGACCTGATGCGATGATATTAGCGAGCCATGATGCCGAGCGGTCATTACTCTTTGTTAATCGCTTCTGGGAGTATGGTGGATTTGTGTACGGAGTATCGGATAAAGCAAAGACGATGTCAGGTTTACAAGAGTAAACGTATGATTTCCAATCCTGAAGAGTGACCTAATAATACTGAGATGGGGGAGTGGCTGAGGAATGTCACAAACTCACTTTCCGAACACCCTGAAGACTGTATGCAGAGACATAATTATTTCCATTCGCCGGCATTTCCCTACCATCCGCGGGGTCTCTAGCAGACATAGATACGATGTGCCTACTGGGTGAAAAACCCAGAAAGGTATGTAGAGGCGTCTTTCCGGAAACGAGAGTTGGTACAGGTGGAGGAACGGCTAAACTTTTGGCAATGAAAGAAAGTGGGTACAGAATGAGTAACAGAAAGCTCATAACCAGACCGTCGATTACTCACAAACTTTCGAAAGGCACATTCACCCAATGGATGCCGTTGGATCCATAGTGATCGCGTGAGAGGTGTGGTATAACTCCACGGGAAGTCGTTGCTATAAAATTAGGGGTTTGGATCCGAATTTCATCTTGTTCAATGCGTTTAAGAACAATTTCTCCTAGTCGAGGACCGAAGCGTACCGAAGGGGGGTAAGTAGAGAGAATGAAAAGCCAGACATGTGAGAGAGGTGAATTTGTTGTCAAAAAACCGCAACAAATGTCGGCTCATTTTTCTCACAGTTCCCAACCCCATTTGGTGCATTTTCCCAAAACCGTGTACCCCACCCAGACCCCACTCGACATTCAAATCTATTGAATACTATATAGGAGTCGGAACAGACTCGGAACGACGGAACGGCATGAGATAAAGGCGAGCCACCGGCTCCAAGAGGCCGCATTATCAAAAGGAACGATAGTCCAGGGATTTCAAATGAATACACAACGACCAATCATGCAAAAACACACATTGCTTCTGCAGCATCGGTCACCAGTCCAGGCCTAGACAGGTTGGGTGCAATCCCAACTTAGTTGTCTTAAGCATAAACTTTCTCTTGGCGTCCTACTTGGCACTAACGTTTGGTCCTCCGGCTCAAGCCTGGAAAATCTCCGCATCAACCATTACTTTCAGTCACTAGATACTCAAATATGCAAGCACATCGAAGTTCGGGCTCGCTATATACGAATTTGGAGTCCATCACCGGCCGTAATATCCACGCAAGTATACAGGTATCAAATATAAACATGTCTCTCCCGAGTATTTTTAGAGAGCGACAGCAGTGATTCCCATAAGACCAGCAACAAGAGCCCAGATACCACTGGCCGCAGAGATTTGAGCACTATTGCTTGTAGTAGCTGCTGGACCGGCAGGAGATGCGCCAGACGGGGCAGGCGAAGTAGGAGTGCCACTGCCACTGCCACTGCCGCTGCCAGTGGCAGTATTAGAGCGAGTATTAGGGGGCGCGCCAGAAGCGCCAGAAGATCCGACAACTGTTGGTTAAAGTATTTGGGTCAAATAAGGAGGCAGCTTATAAATCGGTGACCACATACTGGAGGCACATTCCATCGTCTGGAGGTTGGTAGCTTCTGTAACATCTGCAGCAGTACAGTTTGCCTTCAGGCAGCTAGTGGCAGCGTTTTGGAAAGCCTCGGATGTGCAAACGCAGGGAAGATCCGCACTGTAATGAGTTGGTCAATGACTATCACATAACGGCAAGAAAGAGACGCGTTACAAGCTCGAACATCCGTTTTGTGTAGCTGCAGCCGTAACGCAGCCGAGAATACAAGGAGTCAGGCCGGGGGGAGCACCAGAGGGGAGGGGAGTGCTGCCGGAAGAAGTGGCATTTGTAGAAGCGGTGGAAGACACGGGTGTTGAGGCAGCAGACGAAGGTTGAGAGGAAGAGGGTGTAGAAACGGCAGCACTAGAAGAGGATCCAGAGGTCGTAGCCTCGGAAGTTGAGGACTGGGCAGCAGCGACGGAAACGAGGGCGAGGAGGACAACTTTGAGGCTGAAGATCATGGTGAAGCAATCCAAGGACGAGGAGGGCAGGGTCGTCCAACTTGTAGCAGACCATTCGTGGGTAGATCCCGCAATTCTTTCCACGCCTTGGACAGAAGGTGATGGTGAGGATCCCGAATTCAAACTTGGCTCATATTTCACTTCATTCGGCATCTCGCGTCTGCTATGACATCCGAATGACGGCGTCCTTGGTGCTTCTAGTGGCCGTGGCGCGCTTTTGGGGAGCCACTTGCATCTCGAGGTGGAGTTTCGTTCCCGAATTCCAATGGGTTCATAAGCATATGGTCGCTGTGATACAGGTTGGTTCCTTTAGCGAGGTACATTCCTTCTCGACAACCCTCTTCGAACCCTGGCACTCTTCTCTTCCCATGAACAACCGACGTGGTGACTTTCTACCCATAATAATCGATGATTCAGCTGATTATATTGACCTTTTTGAAAGTGTAATAGGCGCGTTATGCCACGATGTCAACCTGGGAAGGAATGCCCAGATCCAAAACGACTGAATGATTGATGTCAGGTGAGCAGCCATGGAAAATTCTCGGCTAATATTCGGAAAAACTTTCTCGTCGTCCTTGCGGTTAACAAGTATAAGTATGTAGGCTGGGGGCCTACACCACACAAACCACCCAAGATGCCTCCCTCTGATTTCGCAAAAGCCAACATTGATCAAATTGTCGATGCTTTGACTACTGATGAAGCTATTCTTTTGACCGCCGGAGTCGGATTTTGGCATACTCATGCAAACGAGAGGCTACAAATTCCCGCTATCAAGGTAGCGATGTGGAAAAGTACCTGGAGATCACAATTTGAATGCCCTACTAGGTCAGCGATGGACCCAATGGTATTCGAGGAAATCACTTCTTTATGGGCACACCAGCCAAAGCTTTGCCAGTAAGTCCAATAGATATATCTCGTGCGAAGTGATTGCTGAAAAAAATTCAGTCATCGACTGCCATGGGTGCCACCTTCGATCGCGAACTTGTCGAAGAAGTTGGTCTCAAGCTTCTCGCCAAAGAGGCCAAACTCAGATCTGCTTCTATCGTCCTTGCCCCGACTTGTAACATTCAACGCGTTAGTGCTTATATTATCTTATCCTTGATCCGCCGTAAACTTAATTCTATGTACAGAATCCCCTTGGTGGAAGGGTAAGCAGCTCTGTAGTCGTAAGCAATGAGCTTGCCCTAACAGGTACTCTAGAGCTTTGAAAGCTTTTCCGAAGACCCGTTTCTATCTGGTATGCTTTCTAGCGCTTACGTAAACGGAGTTCAAAAGGGTGGTATTGGTGCCACCATTAAACATTTCGTGTAAGCCATCCAATCTATTCGATCCACTTAGTCCAACGATTTCCTTTCAGCGGCAATGATAAAGAAAACGATCGAATGGGATATGACAGTATCATCGCCGAACGGCCTCTTCGTGAAATTTACCTCCTTCCTTTCATGCTTGCTGAAAAATATGCCTCTCCCTGGGCAATCATGACCGCGTAAGCTTACAACCTAATGTTTCAATCATTCAGGATTAATGCAAGTGTGTATCTAGGTACAACCGTGTAAACGGGATTCACGCCTGCGAGAGTACGGAGCTCCTACAGAAAATCGTACGCGACGAATGGAAATCTGAAACAATGGTACGACTCATAGATCATCATAGACTCGAGCTAAGCTAACCTGCACTGGCAGATTATGAGTGACTGGTACGTAGTGGGTCCCACAATACCCAGTCGGCACTTTCATCACTCGTTTCTCTTCTAGGTTTGGAACATACAGTGTTGACCACGGTTTGAACGCTGGTGTCGACCTTGAGATGCCAGGCCTTAACAAATGGCGAACCCTCGACCTTGTCAACCGCTCACTTCAAGCTAGAAAGGTTACCGCCCAAACGATCAAAGAACGTGCCCGAAAGGTCCTCCAATTTGTGCAGAAATGCGCTCAGGGTGCACCCGAAGTATATTTCTGCATCTTCCTATTCAGGTTACGTTACTGATATCAATCTATTTTAAGATCTTAGACGGTGATGGTCTTGAGCGCACTCTTGATTCGGATGAGGACAATGCTCTTATGCGCAAGTTTGCTGCCGAGTCCATCGTCCTTCTTAAGAATGACAAGAAGGTTCTTCCGTTGGACCCTAAAGGCGTCAAGAAAGTCGCAATCGTTGGTGGTAACGCCAAAGCTGCGGTACTTTCTGGTGGAGGCTCCGCCGCTCTAAAGCCGTCATACTTCATTTCTCCTTACGACGGCATCGTAAAGGCCCTGAAAGAAGCCAACCCAGATGTCGAGATCACTTACAGCGAAGGCGCTAGAGGTACAGTCATTACGCTGATTACCAGATTATTACTGACATTATGAATGCATTATGAATGGCAGCTTTCAAGACGTTACCGACCCTGGATTATGATATGTTAACCGAGTCCGGCCAGCGTGGTTGGACAGGAACGTGGCATACCCATGAAAACGACGATAGTCTCGTTGCCCTCGAATCACCGGTGAAAACTCAATACATTGATGAGACAAGACTATTTATCAGCAGTTCTTACCCTTCTGGTATAACCAAGAGGTGGACTCTTCGTCTGAAGGGTTATTTAAAACCTCGAGATCACGACTGCAAATTCGAATTCGGATTGACCGCTGCTGGAAGGGCCAAGGTACGTACACACTGTCACACACGTGACAGCTCATCACCGAACAAAATGATAATTGATGAAAAATGGTAGCTGTTCGTTGATGGTCGGCTGGTAATCGACAACTGGACACGTCAGCGTCGGGGAGAAGCGTTCTTCGGGTGTGGTTCGGAAGAAGAAACTGGTGTTGTAGAGTTGAGAGCCGGTGTCAAACACGAAATCTTTGTCGACTTCTGTAACGTTCGTGGTCCCGCTGATGGTGATGAAAACGAAGCAATTATGGATAGGTATGCCGGATAGCTTTTCATTTAGTGTATTTGTTTAACCCCGGGTCTTTTTCCGAAGTAACCCTGGTGTCCGCCTTGGAGGAGCTGAAGTCGAGGATCCGGATGAACTCATGAACTCAGCTATCTCACTCGCGAAGGATGCTGACGCTGTCATCGCGGTCGTTGGTTTGAATGCTGATTGGGAGACAGAGGGTTATGATCGTACTACCCTTGCTCTCCCAGGTCGTACGGACGAACTAGTGGAGAAAGTCATTGCTGCAAACTCACGTACTGTCGTCGTCACTCAAGCGGTAGGTAACATAGGATCGATGTTCGCAGTCGCTTGATAATTTGTCTAGGGATCCTCTATCACTATGCCTTGGGTCGACCAAGCTTCCTCCCTCCTCCATACCTGGTATCTCGGTAACGCTACCGGTGATGCCATTGCCGATGTTATCTTTGGCAAACACAATCCATCTGGAAAGCTTTCGCTGACATTCCCTAGGCGACTGGAAGACGTCCCTGCTCATGGTCACTTCCATTCTGAGAAAGGGAAGGTGACGTATGCTGAAGGCATCTATGTTGTGCGTATAGAAGTTTTGCTATACATACTTCCTTTTCTCAAACGTTGAAATTTAGGGTTACAAGCACTATCAACATCGCAATATAAAACCTATCTTTGCCTTCGGGTAAGTGAGGATCTTAGAGCGGTCTCTATTAAAGTATTAAACGCACATTTTCCAGCCACGGTTTATCATACACTTCTTTCAATCTCTCAAACCTACACCTTTCTCAACCTACTGTTTCCGGAGATCAATTTGATCTTAAGGTCAAAGCTACACTCACCAATACTGGGAGCGTAGCTGGGTCTCAAGTTGTTCAACTATACATCGGCCTCCCAAAGACATCTGAACTCACTCACCCACGCTGGCAGCTTCGCGCATTCGAGAAACTCAGAGATGTCAAACCCGGCGAGAGTCGAGAAGTCGAACTTGTATTGGATAGGTTGAGCGTGTCGTACTGGGACAAAGAGTGGGTTGTTGAGAATGGAGTGTATGATGTCAGGGTGGCATTTACAAGTGATGAGGGTGCAGGAGAGGGACAGGAGCTGACTGAACAATTTAAGATTGAGAAAGGCTTCGGGTGGAGGGGCCTGTGATTTGCATATGATGATGAAATGTGGAATTGTATCATTGTTGAAATGTAAAATTGTTGACATGTTGAAGAACTTAATACCTGATCCATGATCTACCGAAGCCAAGCGCTAAGAATAGTATTCAATTGACCCCAGTAATAATATAAGGGTCCATACGAATTCGACTTCAAGCGACATAAAAGGTCGCTGTTCACCGGGTCCGTTTGATGACTGACTGCTGGATATTTCTAGAGTTTCCCTTAAGGAATTATGATATTACAAGGACACAACGTCGGCTCAATCATCATTTATTCACGTAACAGTTGGCAGATTTGACAAATGGGCATATAGACAATGATATGAGGGCATTACCTAGTTAGGTAAGACCGTAGTAACTTGATACGGTACTCCATGACTCGCGAGCCCAGCACGCGGTAGAGGGTATCCTACTATCGCGCCTGCACCAATTGAGTTCCGCGGGACATCTATATCCCCAATTCTAACCTCCAAAAGTGATCATCAGGAGCTCGGATGAGTCGGAATTAGGTTCATACGGTGACCGAGTCGGATTGTACCTCGGAATATCCCTTGACTCAAGTTATATTTAAGCGGTAGATCCCAAGTCAGATGCATCCTTGTGAAAGACTGTCTACCTTTCCGTCCATTGTATCATTCAATAGGTTGAACTATGGTTGTTGAGACACCTGACAAAGAGATTACATTGTTCCAAATGCTGATCTAAACAGGGGAGCGGGTTAGATGGAGAACGTAAAGGAAATCCGTAATTCGTTTCAGGGATTGATCTCCGCTTGTAGTCAGGACTCGGGCCTCAGGATCGATACTAGTGCAGCTCCGGAAGGGGTAAAATTTCGCCGAGTATACTATGGACGGATACTCTTATAGCATAACTTACAGCACCTTCCGGTTTATACCTCAGGATATTGTTAAGGATTTCAACAGAGACGGTCAATGTTACCACTTTATAATGTAATTTACAGTTTATTCTACCATAGCGAAGTATTATTAACGCTGTAAAACGTTAAATGTTTCTTCTCTAGGGAGACACTCAATGGGCTGAAATCATTGAAGAGCCACCAGTCCGAGCCCCGGAAACTTTTGCGTCGGCAATGGGCATACTTGAAGACACTTCACAACGTTCATATAAAGACCAGGCATCTTTGAAGATACAAAAAGTAGATGTATTATAAGTAATGTTCACAGTATAAAAACACAGTTGGACTGGAAGATTTTGAACAAACAACTCTACTGGGGTCGGAAAATACAAATGAAATTGATTTAGCAGTCTAGTGTTCGTTTATGCGGAGGAAACTGAAGGTTCTGCTGCACTGCTGGCTACCGGGACCACGGGGATCGTATGGGTAGCTTCGGGCATGGAGGCTGCTTCAGACATGGGAACAGACTCTGTTGCTGCGGGCATAGAGACGGCTGGCATTGAGGCCGATTCTGTCGCTGCGGGCATGGGCGCTGACTCAGTCGCGTCGGGCATGGCAGCAGAATCTGTCATTGCCGACATGGAAGCGGAGTCAGTCATAGCAGGCATAGGAGCGGAGTCGGTTGCTGCAGACATGGAGGCGGATTCCATAACGGCGGGCATGGATGCGGATTCAGTTGCAGCGGGCATGGAAGCGGATACCATAGGCATGGATTCAGTTGCAGCGGGCATGGAGGCAGATACCATGGGCATGGAGGCAGATACCATGGGCATGGAATCAGTTGCAGCGGGCATGGAAGCGGATACCATGGGCATTGAAACGCTTTCAGTTACAGCGGGCATGGAGGCAGATACCATGGGCATTGAAGCGCTTTCAGTTACAGCGGGCATGGAGGCAGATACCATGGGCATTGAAGCGCTTTCAGTTACAGCGGGCATGGAGGCAGATACCATGGGCATTGAAGCGCTTTCGGTGACAGCAGGCATAGAGGCAGATACCATGGGCATTGAAGCACTTTCAGTTGCAGCGGGCATGGAGGCAGATTCAGTAACGATGGGCATAGATGCTGATTCCGTCATTGCAGGCATGGAAGCGGATTCCGTTACTGCAGGCATAGACGCGGACGTTACTGCAGGCATGGAGGCCGGTCCGGTGGGAGGAGCGGGGCAGGATGGAGCGGGCATGCTGGCTGCAGGTGCACTAGGGGCAGGAGCGGGCATGCTGACTGCGGGTGCACTGGGGGCGGGGGCGGAGGCAGCAGGAGCGTCAGGAACTGAGGGGGAGGCGGTCGGGCTGCTAGTGGCAGTGTTGACGAGTGTTCTAGGACCAGCAATGGTGGCAGAAGCGAAATTGTGGTTCGGGACGTTCAGGGGGGCACCTGGCAGGTCAATCTTCGCCTTGTAAGCATTGTTCTCACCATCTTCGACTTTGCCATAGGGGAAGATTTCGGCACAGCCAGCAGCTTGTACTGATGTGTAGAAGTAGTGGACGTCAGCCCTCAGAGCGTCCAACAAATTACCAGTCGGGTTGGGGTACAGAGAGCGGAGAGTGGAGTTCACATGACCCTCATATTGCGCACACTTGTCGGGTAATGATCCGGTGGAAGTGTCAGCGGTGTATGTGTTGACTCCGTTGACATTGCGGCCGGGGTCAATGGGGTGAGCAGTAAGGACAACGGCTTCGTTGTCGGCTGTCATCGGGCGTGCAGCGCGATGGAAGTCGTCGGGGAAGCGGGCAGCCTCGAAGAAGCTACGGGCAACATCGAGTTTGAGTTGACCATCGTCCTGGCGTCCATCCACCCACATGTTGATGGGGTTGACGGCCTCGGAGTAGGCAGAGAAGAGTCGGGGAGCAACAATGGTGAACGTCGGGTTGTTCATAACACCGTCCATGATACGCTTGTAACGGTACTCTCCAGCGGCGGTGAGATTGTACCTTCCACCTCCGTACCTGTTGCTGTATTCGATGAACTGTGGATTCGTTAACTATCAGAGCTGTGAGAAGTAGAAGAAATAACGTACGCCTTGGAAGAGAGTCTCGTTGAAGCTATGGACATCACCAGTATCGTAGTAATCAGCTGGAATGGAGTCGATTAGTTGAGGATCAAGGCTAGTGTCATGATAATATAAGACACTGACATCGGGTCATGCTGCTATCACCCTCGAACACATTGTGGGTGTTCAGACCACCGACAACAGGGCCAGGCGCCTCTGGGTCCGGGCCCGTTTTTGAAGATTTCTCACCGATACTGAGCAAGTTAGTGACTGGGTTGCCGTTGACGACGAATGCGGCATAGCAGGTGAACTTAGCCAAGTCGTTTGCCATGTTGAAACCTGGTAGAAGTGAGAATCCGCGTCTGAAGACAGAAAATGGGAAGCCCAACCTTCCATGGCGGCTCCGACAATGTTTCCTGGTGTATCAATCCCATTTCGGTTGATGTACTGTCGATTCAGGTCAGATCATAACTCGATTGATGGTAAGAAGATGCACTGACTCCGTGGTTAGCGAGAGTGTTCAAAGCCGGGCAGGGTCCACGGATGTCGTTGTCTCCAGGGGCAATGAAAGGATGAGAAGCGTCATTGACGAGCTTCGTACCACCGAATTCGAGAGGGCCAGGAGGAGGGGGAGGAGTTGAATATTGGCCGAAGCCAGCCATAGCTGACTCTAACTCCCGTCTCGACAACCCAGCCAACGAACCATGAGCTGGGAAGGCGGCAGCAGGGGAAGCTAAAGCGACCGCAAGAACGACAAAGGATGCGAAGCTGACCATGACTGAGCAGCTAATGGAATCTGGAAGTTCTCTTCTGCACCAGGGGCCTGCTTTTATAGCTCTGGGACTTGGCTCCAATTCAGCGAAAATAAAGTTCGCATACCCGATACAACCTAGAGGAACGACGTCGGGCTACGGGTGTAAAGGCTATTCTGGTCACAAAATCCCCGTACATACGCTGCAGGGTGAATGCAAACGGGGCGACATCAAAACCGCAAAACAGACGAGCAACAGATCACTTTCGATCGTGACGTACTGATTAGTGGAGTTGGCATCAGAATATTTTTGGTCGTAAATCCGCAAACCCCGGCCCTTGCAATATATCAAAGTTCCAGATAACCACTGGCAGTTTCTGACCTTGAGTAGTCGAATTCACCTACGATCTCCCAAGATGCAAGGATGGGATCCTCTATGTACGGGGGAAAATGCACACTGATTAGCCATCCTCGGTTGCGACACAGCTGAACACCGCGACAAATGTCCAGCAACAAGAATAGACTCACAGCCAATGTTTACCTGGCTCTTAGCATGATTACTATCTTTGATTTAGATCAAGCAGCTGTACGGGTCCTACTGCCAAACATATTAGTCAGCCCGCAGCGATACGGCATCACAACTGAATACTCCAACCGAGATATGGGGGGCCGGTAGTCAAACCCAGACACACCCCACCCGAGTGTTGCGAGACAATCACTTACACTTCCAATCAGATCATGGACAGCTCGCGAGAATCTCCTTGGGTGCGCTCGCAACACTCGCTAAGGTTCGGGCCCAAGATCACTTCAATCAAATCCCGCTTGGCAACGTCGGGCCTGAACTCGGTGGCCGGTCTCATACATGCCAGCACGTCCCTCCGCTCTCCTGTATCGCATGTTGATATCTCCCCCGGTTTCGCACTTGGGTTGGTCCCGGTCAACGAATAGCTTGTAGCGAAAGATTTAGTGGGGTTGATCATCAATGACCCAGAGTATACTGGGGCGAATATGTAGAAATTCATCTGTCCATGCACTAAATCATGCTGAATTCTCAGAACATTACCATGATTAGATGGAACCGTTATAGGAGTATTTGACCACTTTATCCATCAGTATTTAACGTGGTATCAAGATCAAGAATATACCGTAAATTAGATCGCCATTCAAGTAAAGACGATTGCCAGAGGCATATGGTGACCTCAACCATCGCTGACGAAGGATCCGTTCACGTAATATAGCATGTCTTGGCTCTGACTTTTTTTAGTAACAACGAGCACAGAGTTCGGGTCATATCTAACTTGAAGAGTCATCGGTCTCCCATGATGTAAAAAGTGCTCGCGAGTCCGCCTTGAATAACGGCGCCTGCGACAATGCACGATTTCAGGGGGGTCTGGACCGGGCCACTCAGGGTGTTGACTTACCTAGTGCATATGAGTGGCTAAGTTCAAAATAAATAGGATGCAAAGACCTGATAGCCTGTGAGACCTACTGATGCACTTGTTTGATGACACCGAAGGGAGTCCTCTTTGCCTGGTCTCACACTGTATAAACATGCGCCACACCAGACTGAGAGTAATCGATTCCAAGTTTGGTGCTGCCCGAGCACCACCTGGGACCGAAACTAACGACGACCATAAATCAAAGTTTTTGAAGATTGAAATACACGACTAATACATACAACTTGGGTCAAACACCAGAGTCTTTCAGTAGTTTCATTCGTGAAGCACTCCCGCTTCAAAAAAATCAGCCGAGCAAGTTCATTGAATCCACCAGCCACACTCTTGCCGGGTTTGACTATTGAGTAGACCAGAGACCAGATCGAAAGGGAGAATTATAGCAGTGATAGCATTGGAGTATCGGAGACCAAAGACAGCCAGAATAGTGTTAGCATTCGAGGGCATTCACACAGGGGCCGGGACAAGTCTGAGAACAACTACGGCCAGAGACAGGAATGACAACAAGGACACAGGGACTGGGCGAGAACAGGTTGGAACAGAATACGTGACAGAGATGAAGATCAATAGCCCGAATCACTTTCAGCTTTCTCGAAAGAGCTCCGAATTGGTGCATGAAATTGTAACCCAATCGCCATTCGGTTCTCCATAGCAAACAGTGGACGACTTTCCGCTCCCGCAGCGAATTGACAAGGATACTGGGAGCTGAGAATACCTTATCAAACCACCTGGTCGATATTTAGCGAAGATGGAGCGACGAAGACACCAGTCATTCTGTCCGACCCTTTTGTCGAGATAGAAACGACAAAGCGACCTTTAGCTCGGCATTATAGACTTTCAGAACGACTCTTCACCATTAAAAGAGTTTAAAATAGCCAGACCTCCAGGGCAACACCCCAACAGCATCGACACAGAGAAGATGTCCCTATTTGAACCGCGTGTAGGATTGTCACGAAGAATAATGTTTTTGAGATCATACCTCAGTATACATGAAAACATCCCCTCAGCGCTTCTCCCGAAATGATTGCATCTATGATCCGTTGCTGGTGGGCTGTAGGAGGACCAATAGCCGAATTTCCCTGAATCTCGAAATTAAGCTCAGTAAGGTTGTCTTCAACGCGCCAGCTGTTGGCACACCTTGCACGGTCCCAACATCAGCTCATGTGGGCGACAGTTCGCAGGCACTGAAAGGGTTGACAGGCTATTAGTAAACACATGTCGCTGGAACGAGCTTTTCATAAGCACCTATGTGACAACAAAACATATATCACCAATGGCCCGATACACTTGAATAATTTCCAGAAAGCGTCGAGCAGGGCAGTAGGAAAGGCGAGGGCGGAGAACGGTTGAATGACCACATAGCGTGGACCAGTAAGGTTCACTATATGGCGAAGGAAGAGGTCAGAATGGCTGTTTCATAAGCGGGTTGAGACGAGGAGAAAAAGCGAATATGAGCGAAGGGAGATTCAGAAGCGAGCTTCATTGTCACGGTAGTCGAGGAGCCTGAAATTTAGAGAATGAGATGGCCTGTTTTATATGCTCCCCTGTCAACAAGTGATGCGTGACAGGGTGATACGAATTTCCGAACACGATCCTCGTAACCCTACCCTCTTACCAAAGGTAGGTTAGCACCCAAAATGTATCGACTCAAGCGACACGGAAACTATCAAAGGGTATAGGAGAGCGTTGCGCTTTTGTGACGATCGCACTGCATTGTCCCTGCACGGTTGGCAGAATAGGCGTATCGACACCTGGTTGAAGCGAATAAATTCTGAGATAGAGATCATGCCAAGAAATTTGAGCGGCACACCGTTCCTAGCGAAAAAATTCAAAATTAAATTAAATCAAATTAAGATAACGGTCGGAATATCAGGAGATATTCTCTATTCTATGAAGCTCATGGTTTCGAATGGGGGTGTGGTCAAGGCTTAAATGGATGGTCAAAGGCTTACCATTTTATCACTGCATGTTTGACTAATGGAAGTTATGAAACCGCAGAAGCCTGAGGTTCATATCTGATAAACTCGGTGATTGAAAATCATCTAGCATTTCGGTGATATCATTGACCCTACTATATCCCCTGAAGATTCCGCAACTACTACCCGGACTATTGGTAGGCCGGAGAGCAAACCCCATGGGACAATGAAGGTATGGTATACCTTAGGCCACTCATAGTTCATTGTCGGGAAGCATAGTTAATGTCAAAAGAGATATTGCTAGCACTAGGCTACCCCGCCGCTGGGTGTATGCATACCGGCACTCTAAACGGACATCTCTCGCTTACTAGGTGATAATAAGCAGAGATTTAATCGCGGAGGAAATTGGAAAAACACTATCTCATCGGCTATAAGCACGCACTTACGGCACATATGCTAGTCAATGGCAGGACAGAGGGGATATTTGTTACCGATGTATGCCCCTTTGGTGTCACGGTTCAATAATACTCGGCCGAATAGAGTATCCCGCTTACACCGGCATCGGATCACCCACATCGGGAAAAGCATGCAGAGTATACCCCAGACCCCACTCATAACCAAGTGTAACATCTCCGAGGCTCGCACGGTTTCAGAATTCACTTTCTTTTCACAGGATTCGGACCATGCAAGGGAACTCCTTGTCTGAACAATGGCAACGTGTCACCACAGATTCAATCATTTTCTCAAAAGCGAATACCCACCGAGGCAAGCTGAGTTAAGCTTTGTCCCGTTGATGGCATCAGCGGATAGACAAACTTCAAGGGACCATTCACCAATTTGTTTACCCTCCGCTCCTTGAGCTGGGTCACACCTCGGAACTTAGTTAGTTTTTGTCAAGAGCAAGAGCATCTGCACCCGACCCTCTAGGGGTACACCCTTGAGGAGAATTACGCGACATAAGCGGAGACATGACTAGTGTATTCGCTTCCCAGGCACTAAGTCCAAGCGCACTTCATTGCAGTACACGAACGCCTATCTAGTAAACGTGATCATCACTTTTGGGCTTATTGCTTGGCATGCTTGTGGTTGTGATGACCGTACCTAATAAGCATAACCATGGCATCTTCACACTACGATGAGAATGTTGCCTCTCTGCGCCCATGCAAACGAATAGGAGCTTTTGTTCCTAGTTGCTACGGAAATGTATCCTATCTGTCTTCGTAAGCTTAAGGAATTTATAATTCTTGGTAGAGAGATATCATGAGTGCAACGGTTACTCGGCCAATCGCCTGCTTATATATCCTCCTTTGGTTACACAAACTCTGCGCCATACGCATACCACTCTTCTATTATCTCCTGTTTAGACTACTTTTCTTTCTTTGACTGCCAGTTCTCCAAGTCTACGGGATTTCCACAGGCTAAAAAGGTCTCGATCACAAATACCAAGCCTCCTATTAATCATTTTCAAATTCAAGTCTCTCGCCATGAATTATAGCTTCACTCGGTACACATGATAGTACAAGACAAAGGCTACTGGCCGCTGATACAGCATTCATATTACCTATCTTATTCCTGGTATTCGTCATATCAGCCGCTTCCCCAAAGGAAGATAAGTATAACATTCACTGATTGCGTTAAATGATCGCCATGGTTCCTCAACATACCCGGCCTTGCCCAAAACGGATTCAAAACTACCACTCTTCCATAGACGCTTTCATGATCGCTTTCTATCCCATTTCACTCATGATCAGGGGCTCTGAGTGGCTAAGAATAACCATGGCCGGTCCGCTTACCCGCGAATTCCACGACATACCCTACGCTCCAACCATCGATACGCTATTCCTGATTCAGTATATCTTCGACATCAAGCAAAGAAGCTCTTTGCCATATAAGTCCATCTTCCTCCCCGCACCAGACCATAACACAAGGAGTGGTACTTCTCGCTCCGCCATAATCTATCGAAAGCTCCACATCCACGTTACACACAAGCCTGATTCAATCGATTCAAGAATCACCAAAAAAAAACTCTACAGGATTCCTTATACATACTACCAGAAACTTAATTGGCAGTTTAAAACAAGAGGTTTCGAGTAATTAAATAACCACAAAAGCAATTCCGTACACAAGAAGTATAAGGGGTGTCACTGGCGGAAAAAAAAAAAGACAAAGAAAAAAAGAGCAAGTTCATATATAATATATGGTGTAAGGAGTGTGGTGAAACAAGTCAACAGACAGGGAAGGGCAACCCACAGAAACAGAATGAAGGCATGAAAACACAAGGGTTATAATAAAAAATATAAATAGGTATAGAAAAAAGATATACCCAGGAAAGCGAGGCGATATGAACAGGTGTTCAGCGCTAAACGTACA
Source organism: Agaricus blazei (assembly GCA_029719445.1). Taxonomy (NCBI): domain Eukaryota; kingdom Fungi; phylum Basidiomycota; class Agaricomycetes; order Agaricales; family Agaricaceae; genus Agaricus; species Agaricus blazei. The sequence goes on from SSNC01000019.1 coordinate 575,828, forward strand.
AGAATAACAAGTTGAGGAAATAAATCAGCGAATATAGTTATCTTTACTGACATTGAACTTGGAAAAAAGAAAGAAAAGAGCGGCGAACGATAGGACGTGAGGTGAAATAAAGAATGGAAGTCGGAGGGAGCAATATAAGCGCCGATGCGCGCGAAACAGAAAAAAAAAGTAAAAAAAGACCAGACACTGTAATGTGGGTTACCTTTCTTCTGACACTTTACCTTCCTTTAACGATAAACCCAGAAATTACTCATTAGCAACCTGTGAAGTGATTTAAGAAGCCCTGAGGGGAACAAGGTGACCAAAGACGTACCTTCAAAACCCGCCTAGGCTCCTCTTCATCATCTGAGTGACCCTCAAGGTCATCATCATGCAGACCAGCTGGGGTCGAAAACGGGTTTGGCAAATGTCCAGGCGGGGGCGATTGAGAATGAGTGGCCCTCGGCTCCAGGGGTTCACTAGTATAACCACCATACGCCACGCTCAAATCTTCCTCGGATCGCGCAGCGGGTATAGTTTGCAATCTTTGTTGTCCACTTGTTGCAAAGGCATTGAAGCTGTTAGGGTATCCACTTTGTTGTCCTGAGGAGTACGCGCTTCCACTATCGCTACTGGGGGGGATATACGAATGATCGGAGGTGTACGAGGGAGGAACTGTTGTCTGTGAGCTGTTGTACGATCTGTTCCTCGAGGGTGCAGTATATTCGGTTTGTTGAGTAAGTTGCGAAGGTCGTCTCTCCAAATCAAATTCAGGACCACCAGCGCCACGTATCATGCCGTGCGGGTATTGTGATTGGGCATGATGTGAACCAGGCGCGGCAAAGGCGGCGTAAGGTGATGCACCCTCGGTCAGACCAGCAGCATAACCTCCATCCCGCATGCTTCGTGCTCTAGCAACACCAATACCGGCAGCTCCTGAAGCAACAGAAGGATCCACAACCCCCGGATCGAAATACTCGCCAGGATTCGGTCCATGCGGTGACATTTCACGCATGCCATATGACTCTGGCACTGCCATCGGAGCTTGCGCGTATGTGCCATGTGAGGTATCGGAGTATTTGGCGCCGTTTGTAACACCACCGTAAGCTCCTGGTCGGTAATCATCGTCATCATCTACATAAGCGAAATTGGGAATTTGGGTATTGGCGGCATCGCGTGCAGCAGCAGCAATTTCATCGTCGAATTTTTTCGCCCGGCGACGGCGGATGGCGTTGGTGATGAGGGCAATCAGGATGACGAGGGCGATAAGACCAACGACGGTAAAGACGCCAGCGACGGCACCTTTATTGGAGAAGAACCTGCTATACGATGAGCGAAAACATCAGTGAAAGAGCGTGTGACTTGCCCGTTGCTGGAATGTGAACCGTTCGCGCTGCCATCAGAGAGAGGACCAGTGGGGGCGACTTCGCGAGAGGATGATGCAGTAGTGACAGAGGTGATAGTGATGACTTTTCCACTGGAGGTGGTTACAACGTCGGTAGTTGACAAGGAAGTGGTCGAGGAAGTAGTGGAAGTTGTGCTGGAAGTAGTCGTGGGAATGTCAGAGGTTGTAGGCAGGGAGATCGTTGACTGAGTTCCCGACGACGTAGAGGTCGGGGGCGGAGAGGACGGCGGGGTGGTTGATGTTGTTGTGTCAGGAGGCGGAGTGGTGGTCGTGCTCGTGGGTGGAGGAGGCGGAGTGGTGGTGGTACTGGTATTGGTCGGAGGGGGGGGCGGGGGTGTAGTTGTGGTGGTCGGGTTGCCAGATGTGCCCGTGCTAGAGAAAAATAAGCTAAAATACGGCTAGAAGATCGTCAGGAACGCACGGCGGGTTGGACGTCGGCGGCGCTGGCAAAAAAAATTGAGAAAAACAGCTGCGCTGGGCAGAAAGGACGACTTACGGGCAGCCATTCACACTGGAAGAAGGACAAATACAAATTATTATTGCCATCCGTTTACAGTACTGATTATGTAATGTCTATCATCTATTGTCCCACGACCGCACTGCCCCATTCTGCCACTCCGTACACCGGCGCCTGGGTATGCGAGCTCGGCAATGAGGGCTACAATACAATAAGCAAACATCGCGCCACAAAAAACAGGAACGTACCAGCACGGATGCGTCCACAATCCTCAGACCGCTTGTTCCCTTGACACGGAAATCTGGGTCAACCACTCCCCAACTCGCGCCACGAGGAGACATCGCGGCAGAACCAACACCATGAGTAAACGTGCCGGTCATGATTCGGATGTACTCGTTAAGGCCCTCGTCGGAAGTGACGTCTTTGCCAGGGAGAATCGTCCCCATTACCGAATCCTTAAACACGGGTGCAGAGTACAACCTTCGAGCAGCCCGGATACCCTCTCGCATGATTGCAAGATCCACTTCTTGGTCAAACAGGTTAAAGTCAATATTGGGGTACGTGAAAGGGTCCGAATTTCGAAGGCTGATAGAGCCACCTGTAATCCAAATTCAGTAAATATACTCCTAGCTCAGTTTATAGAGACTGACGTGAAACGGGATTCAGATTGCTGACTCCAAGCAGTAACGCTACAACACCTGTTTTGTCGTCAGTAAAGTTGAAATTGACAGGAGAATAGAAACTGTACTGACCATCAGGAACCGGTGGCAACTGAATCGTAACGGGCGGAGGGTGAGAGCTAATTTGTAGCGGAATCAACTCAATGTGCGGTGAATTCGGCATGTCTGCTATGGGATCAGCAAATCCATCTTTGCTGAAAGGTGTAGCGTCATTTGCCAATCGAACCCAAGCAATATGGTTCAAGTGGTGTGGCATAGCCATCGGACCCTTGCCAGTTTCATTCCATTGCGCCAACGCCGCGCCCATATTGTAGCTGACAAAAATTAGCAAAACAATTACAAGACAGGTTATCAACTTACTCAGTATCGGGCAATGTCGTCTCGAAAGCAATTTGCATCAAGGGATGATCGGTCAGGTTCTTGCCTACGCTTGGGTTATCCAGCAACGTCTCAATGCCCAACTCGGTCAGTTCTTTGCGGCTTCCAATTCCCGAATTTAACAGAATGCGTGGCGTTCCAATGACACCCGCAGATAGTATAACTTCCTTCTTGGCCGCAACTGTTTTTCGTTCAGCTTGAGCGGTTTGAGCGAATTCTACTGTTCTGAAATCGGAAGTTGTGGTGTTGGTGCGCAAGAGACGAGTCACTTGTGTGTTCACCAGAACGTGAACATTAGGTCCAACATTCTTAAGATAGGCCGTGGCGGAGCTGCTCCTCGCACCACTACCGTCGATCGTAAACTGGCTCCATCCTACAAGTCCAAATTTAGCTCAAATCACGCCATTGATAATAACCCAAATACGTACCAACTCCGATAGGCCTACCATCGTTCATATCTAACTTGAAAGGGAATTCATCTTTCAGTTCTTCTGTAGACCGAAGCAGCATCCGATTAAATATATGATCTGTGTATGGAGCTGATGTTGAGAGTTCGCCTCGGTGTCCATGGACCACTGGGTCAGCATGGCCGTCAGTTGGTAGCTTCTCAGAAGGATCAACCATGTCTTCAGCCTAGCGTCATAGCGTTCAGTAAACTCCCACTAGACCCATACAATCAGAAGTTACTAACCCTCAACATATATGGAAACATGTTATCCCACTTCAACCCCTCATCCTCCGTGACATTCGCCCATCTATCAAAGTTGTCTCGGGAGCCCCTGGTATAGACCATGTTATCTGTAACACGCAAGGGACAATCAATCAGTATCTATAAATGGAATATCATCCAAAAAAAGCACTTACTTAGCGAACTACTTCCGCCCATCATCTTGCCTGACGGATATCCCAAACTCCTCCCATTCAATCCCGGTTGTGGTAACGTATCATATTTCCAATCCACAGGAGTGTTTCTCATGTTTAAGAAGAGGCCCGGTACGCGACTTGTGAAAGTCTCTTCATGCCTTTTCATGTAAAGCGAATTAGTAACATAATGCCGAGTAGTCGACATGTTGCACGTACCAAGACCCTGCTTCGATTACCAATATATTGTAGTGCGGGTTCTCAGCCAGTCGGGATGCGAGCACGGATCCCGATGTTCCGCCTACGTAAGAAAACACGTAAATCAAAAAAAAATCGAAGTGTTTCTAGTCCTCAACAACTTACCCCCGACAATAATATAATCATATTCCATATCGTTAGGCATTTCGCCTACAGTTTTCCATATAGCAGGTCCCTGTGTGGGGACATCGTTCTTGATACCATACAGGTGTTCAGGAGAGATATTCCCAACGACATCACCAGAGTCCCGAAGATTTTGAACAGGGTCTGACAAGGGTCCTTGAATACGACTGGCATCGGGCCACAGTCCGTTGAGGGACAAGGCGCCTTGTACAATTACAGACAAGCGTTGAAATAAATGCATAGCTACCACTGCCTGAGGCGCGGAGCGAGAAGAATAAGAAAGCAAGAGAGAGGGATTGAGGAATGAGGTTGTTTGAAGACGGCCCTTCAATTTTATATACCGACGCCACTATCCCCGTGCGAACGGCTAGAAGATATTACCGTTTGGATGTGGTGAATGTTTATGTTAGAGGTGTAACCAAGCGTCACAATCAAAGAAGTGTCGTGAGGCGTAATAGAAGGAATGTCTTGTGGAAAGACCTGTGCGCAAACATATTCGGCACCGCCCCGGTTGAAGCCCGGTTGAAGAATGTTTGTAAGTACACCCTTAACTTATTATTTATTTTACCTATCGTGTGGAATTTTGTGGAGTTAAACTCCAAGATAGCATACACCGGAGGAAAATGAAGTGGGTAATTTCATTCCCGTTTCTCCTGTGGATTTTCTCAAAAATAGTGGAATCGACCCATAGCTATCTATATGCTTCACGCGGCGAAATTCTCCTCAAACGAACCGCTTAGCTCGGCACATATCAAATTTTGCTGTCCTACAAAACACTACAATGACATTGCTGTCTTCAGTAACCATCTACAGCCACGGGATCATTAACTTCCTGTTTAAGGTTAGTTCCAGTCCAGATGTCAACTGGCGGCGTTTTTAAGTACTAAAGCCAAAAATAGAAACACAATCCCCAACAAGAAATTGATAAAAAATAAACGACCACATCTAAATTCCTCATCCCTCGACCCGTGACGGACCCTCCGTCCGTTCAATCTTCCAGGGTCACTACCCACAACTCTGACCTATTCCAAGGTATTTGCTGATTCCTGGATAATAATGAGCATCGTGCCTTGATATGAACATGAGAACATTAATATATTGATTGACGACTAGAAGAGACAGATAGCCGAATAATCAACTCACTGAGACTGATGCCTAGTATGTGACACTCTTAATGGGGATTTCGAGGCTGTTCTTGATTGCCTCCCGGCACCCTATACTCGCTCAATCCCCTTTTCCTTATAGAAAAAGCATACTCGAAATACAGAACACAAGAGTCCCACGGAGAGGATAACAACCTCCCGAAGAGGATGAGTTTATTGTACAAGAGACCCACCAAGTGACCCCCCAAAATGGCAGGAGACTAGATGGCGTTCCAGTGTAATTAGAAGGGAGAACTTTAATTTCCGCGCATGCCCTGGAGCTCGAGGCAATCCAGAAACACTTCTGCCTGATTGTTATGTAAGGAGAATCGCGATGTCTCCGGACACTTTTCAAAACAAGAGCGTGAAACCTATATGCTATGGGGGCTGATCCTGTTCAAGGAGCGCCGCGCCGTCATTGATTTCATACTTCTCGTGCCTCGATTGACCAACAAACGGTGAGAATCTGTTTCCGATGGATTTCCGATGGATTTCCGATGGATTTCCGATGGAAAAACGAATCGGAAAAACGAACATGCAGCATTCGTACCCGTCTAGAACTTATCCACCTAAAAAACTCCAAATTAATCGGATTAGCTAAAGCTTAAACAGGCAGAATATTTTCAATAACATTTCGGATCGACAAGACTGGTAGTGATCCGTGACCGCTGTCAGGTAATCCAGCTAACGGCATCCCTGTCGAGACCAGAAGAAGATTAGCTCAATTCCGTATGTTTCATCACTTCTCCTTTGTATACAGGCTATGTAATTAAGAAATTCTAACGACCGCACTGGCCCATTCGGCAACGGCATACACCGGTGCCTGAGTATGCCCGCTCGGTATGGATGGCTGCGCGATAATGAGCAATAACCCAGGCAAAAAAAGTGACCGGGGCTTACAAGCACGGACGCATGGACGACCCTGAGTCCGCGCGTACCCTTGACTCGGAAGTCCGGGTCAACCACTCCCCAGCTGGCACCACGGGGCGACATTGCTGCTGACCCAGCACCGTGAGTAAACGCTGTAGTCATATTTCGAATGTATGCGTCAAGGTCCTCATCTGAAACCACACCCCTCCCCGGGTGTGCCGTACCCAACACTGAATCTCTGAAAAACGTTATAATTGGTACATTTCAACTAGCGCTATGAACGAGTATATTAACACACCTTCAACATATAGGGGAGCGTGTTATCCCAACTCAGCCCGACATCACCGGTAATGTTTGCCCACTTGCCAAAATTATCCTTTGATCCTGGGCATACACCATGTTGTCTGTATCCCAAAAAAGGTGTTCGACGTCGCCAATCAAACTCTGATGAAAATTCATCAAAGCAAAAAACACACTCAGCGAACTACATCCGCCCATCACCTTCCCTGCCAGATAGTCTAAGCTTCTTCCATTCAACCCGCCTTGGAAAGTGATTTATATTTCCAATCAACGTTCGAATTTTTCAAGTTTAGGAATAGACCAGGGACACGACTTGAGAAGATGTCTTCGTGCCTTTTCGTGGCACGGCTCAATTATGGTGGAAGACTTATATATTTAATGCTCACCATGGTCCTGCTTCGATAACTAGTATCTTGTACTGGGGGTTTTCTGATAGCCGAGATGCGAGAACAGAACCAGATGTACCACCTACAAGAAAACACCCTCAACTCTTCAACCCGATGACACTAGATGACTCACCTCCAATTATAGCAAAATCATATTAAACATCATTTGGCAACTCTTCTATACCTTTCCATACATGCGGACCCCCGCCGCGGGGTTGACTTCCAAATTCATATGACTCTGATTCAAGCACGGCCGCCCCCATGGCAGAGCCCTGGATCGAGTTCGAGAGAGGCCCAATATGGTTTGATCCAGTCCAGAGTCCATCAAATGATATTATAATGATATTATACATCGTAAAATCGTCGAGAAACTATGAAAAAAAGTCATTCCCGGTGCTGCACAAACCACAGAAGAGCGACGTTGGCAAGGAAGGGGAGCGAGAGCAAGAACCTTTACTCTAGGGATCTCCCCTGCAACTTTAAGCACAGTTCCCGCTATCCGATGACCATTGCTGGAATAAGGCGTTTATAGTCTTGAATCTTGATTCCAGGAACGTACGAGTTTTGAATATTGTGACAACACTTAGTATGAAGCTGCAATGGACGGCGTCGAGCTCGGAATAAGTATGAACTTAGGTAGTTAGTGCTTTGAGCAGAAAAGAAGTTCGACTACGATCAGAGGAGGTCGATAGCTATTTCTGTCTCGGTTTTTTTTGTGGGAACAGTGGATTTGTTCCTTGTCTTCACTCATCATACACTATTCCCGAAGTTGGACCAGGATAGATCATCTGTTTATAGCGGCCGAGACCTTCATAACGCTGAGAGGTATTACTTTTTCCGTATCATACAGACCTCCACTAAATCATTATTGTATCACACTCTACGCTTATTAGTTCAAGTCATCACGTCAACAAGGGTCGCATGTGGGTCAGCGCTGGCTAGCGCCCCTTTCTGACTCAAATGACAACTTTCAAATAGGAGTGACCAGAGCACAGTTAAACGCTTGCGCACAATACATTTAAGAGGACTGATCATGAAGAGGTGGTTTGCTATACCCTCTTATCTAATTTACAATTACGTGCGAAGATTCTTATACTTGTATCCACAAAATTTTTCATTCAACTTTTCATATCCTTTGGTCGCGTCTTCCTGTTCACGTGTCGTCTTCTGGTACCCTGTCAATTGAATATTCCCATTGTTGTACTATTCTGCAGGAATCTGCACCGGGCACGCCCTAATCAATAATTGCGTGATCACACAGCGGGGTAAGATTGGAAATTGACAGGACGTATATATTCATCATATGTTATGTAATTACTGCTGATCAACGACCCGACTCGCCCATTCCGCAATCCCATAGACCGGTGCCTGGGTGTGTCCACAGGGTACCGATGGCTACTAAATTGAGCATAAAACGAGACAAAAAAGAAGTTTAGGACTTACAAACACCGACGCGTCGACAATCCTCAGTCCGCTTGTACCCTTGACACGAAAATCAGGGTCAACTACACCCCAGCTCGCTCCACGGGGAGACATTGCTGCTGTCCCAACACCATGGGTAAACGTCCCTACCATGCTCCGTATATACGCGTCAAGATCCTCATCGGAAGTTACATCTCTTCCCGGGAGTACTGTCTCCAGAACGGAACCTCTAAAAACGGGTGCGGAATACAGCCTTCTAGCACTCCTGATACCTTCTCTGATAATCGCAATATCGACCTTTTCATCAAGTAATTTGAAATCAATATTAGGGTCCGTGAATGGGTCTGAGGTCCGAAGTGAGACAGAGCCGCCTGCAATCTAAATTCAGCAAATACGGTGCGAGCTCTGTCCAAGAAAACTAACGTGAAATAGGGCTAACATTGCCGATCAAAATCTGCAAAGTTATTAACCCTTGACTATGCATCAGTCAAATTGATTCCGACATGGCTACAAGCTTTTCTGCATAGCGGGATTTCGCTTACCATCAGGCAAGGGTGGCATCTTCATTGCAGTAGGGGGAGGGTGAGAGCTAATTTGCAGTGGCATCATCTCAATGTGAGGCGAGTTTGGCATGTCTCCTACGGGATCAACAAATTCATCCTTGGTGAATGGTGCGGCGTCAGGGGGCAAGCGAACCCAAATGATATGATTCAAGTGATTTGGCAACGCTAACGGTCCCCTTCTAGTCTCTTTCCACTCTGCCAACGCAGTATCTATGTTATAACTGTTGGATATCAGCATTTTTCAGTATGAAAGATTCAATCAGGGTTTATAGACTAACTCTGTGTCCGGTATCGTTGTCTCAAAAGCAACTTGAATCGCAGGGTGATCCGTCAGATTCTTCCCCACACTCTGGTTATCAACTAGAGTCTCAATTCCTAGCTCTTCCAGTTCTTGACGACCCCCGATTCCCGAATTCAACAATATATGTGGTGTGCCTATGACACCCCCTGACAAAATGACCTCTTTTTTTGCGGCGATGACTCTTCTTCCAGATCGAGAGCTCGACGTATATTCCACTCTTCTGAAGTCGGTGCTGTTGGTGAGGGGTAATACGCGTGTTACATGTGTGTTCACCAATACATGGACGTTTCTTCCCGCCTTCTTAATATATGCTGTGGCAGCACTACTCCTCTCGCCGTCGGCGTCGACCGTAAACTGTCCCCATCCTATTGCAAAATTAACCTTGAAATTATACAATGCTATAAAATACTCGCCGATTCCGATAGGTCTACCATCGTTCATATCCAATTTGAATGGAAACTCATCTTCCAACTCTTCCGTAGATTGAATCAACATTTGGTTGAATGGGTGGTTCGAATATGGGGCTGACACGGAGAGTTTGCCTTTATGTCCGTGGACCATTGGGTTAGTATGGCCCTTGGTTGATTGTTTTTGGGGAGAATCAACCAGTCTCTCTGCCTAATTTTAGAAAGAAGCGGCATGTTTGATCTTACTAGACCACTCAGAGCGAACATAGCAACGTACCTTCAACATGTAGGATAACGTGTTGTCCCAACGCAATTCCTCATGCTCTGTTATGTTCGCCCACCGATCCCAATCATCCTTTGATCCTCGAGTGTACGCCATATTGTCTACACCACGCACGGGACAAAAGTCCAATACCAATCAGCGCGGTCAAACGCAAATTCGTCTTAAAAGCACTCACTAAACGAACTAGACCCGCCTGTCATCCGTCCTCTCGGGTACCCCAAGATTCTTCCATCCAATCCCTCTTGCGGAACAGTAGTATAATTCCAATCTACATTCGTCTTTCGTAGATTCAAGAATAGACCGGGTACACGGGCGGAGAAGATGTCTTCGTGCCTTTCTATATGTCAGGTCCAGATACATACGACGACAGTAGTATTATTCGCTACTCACCAGGGGCCTGCTTCGATGACCAATATGTTATATTCGGGGTTTTCGGATAGTCGAGATGCTAGAACACAACCAGCTGTACCACCTACACAGAAAAGCAACCCTAAGCTATTCGAACTCGTGGATCAGAATACACCACTCACTCACCTCCAACAATAACGAAATCATATTCAACACCTCTAGGTAACTCTTCAACACTTCCCCAGACTACAGGTCCCAAACTTTCTCCATAAGGTCGGCGGCCAAACCCACCTAACCCAGTCAATTTCTCAAAGTCACTAATAGGGTCCCTCATGCTCGAAAAACCTTCTGAATGAAGGCTGGGACCCAACGATAGTCCACCAAAAGATAACAAAAACTGTACAACCGCAGAGACGCAACGAAACTTGAAAATCATTGTGCTCACTTCGCGAACCGCTAGAGGAGAATGATAGGGTGGCTAAAAGCCCCGAAGTCCCACATATAACTTTATTATAACTTTATTTACGAAATGCCACTGTCCGTGGTAACCGCCCGAAAATAAGGTTTTTCGAAGTATTGAATGTTTACGTTAGACGCAGTACGACGACCGCGCGCTGAATTGAAACGATGCCTAAGTTGCCGTATACCCACGCCTTTATTCGGTAGCGAGGTTGTGTTGCTGGTAAGATCCTACTTCCATGAAAGCCGAAGAGAATCCTATCTTTCGAGATCACTGGAACCCCCTATCTACGAGTGACTACACTTGAGAGTGAGCACCACAGATGCACAGGTAGGGGCATGCCATTGAAGAAAAAGGGACCGAAGAATACATTCATTTCGTCCGAGTCTACTTCAAAATCCTGTGTATCTAGTACTATGTCGAGTATCAGGTTCTAGCCACGTATCCTTTTTTCCTTCCTTCAATACGATCCCTCGTCCCCTGCTCCATCCCCTCAGCCCTTATTCCTCCTGTTCAGGAAGCGTTTCGTCTCCTTACAATCAATAATGACCGGAATTCGTATCGAGGGGAAGGACCATTTGTCATATGAGGCCAATAAACCGACGACCTACCGCGTCAGTCCCTTCAATGCGGCACTACCGCCAACTGATAGGATTAAGAACGAATTCGTGAACAATCACACAATGCAATAGCAGTCTGCGGACAATTTAGAAGGTAGAAGTGCCTATGCATTTATTGAAATATGCAAAGGAACACAAATTATTAACAATACAAATTTTAAGTAACGGACCAAGGTGATACACCCTATATAATAAGCTAGGAATCACCGAGAAATACTTAAGCTGAGGGTGCAGCAGAACCTAAGGCAGTCACCATTGGGCCTGCGGGGACTGCCTGGGTCGCTGTGGGAACAGCAACGGGTGGGGCGGTGAGTGTCCTAGGACCAGCAAGGGTGGCAGAAGCGAAATTATGGTTGGGGATGTTTAAGGGGGCGCCAGGCAAATCGATCTTGGCCTTGTAAGCGTTGTTCTCGCCATCCGCAACTTCTCCGTAAGGGAAGATTTCTTTACAACCAGCAGCCTGCACCGAAGTGTAGAAGTAGTGCACGTTCGCCCTAAGGGCATCCAACAGGTCTCCAGTCGGGTTGGGGTATAGGGAACGCAACGTGTAGTTGACGTGGCCCTCGTATTGTGCGCACTTGTCAGGCAATGTTCCCGTAGAAACGTCAACCGTGTATGTGTTCACTCCGGCCACGTTGCCTCCCGGTTCAACAGGGTGAGCGGCAAGCACGACTTCCTCATTGTCGGCGGTCATCGGGCGTGCGGCACGATGGAAATCCTCGGGAAATTGTGCTGCCTCGAAGAAGCTACGGGCAACATCGAGTTTGAGTTGGCCATCGTCCTGGCGTCCATCAACCCACATGTTGATGGGGTTAACAGCCTCGGAGTAGGCAGAGAAGAGTCGGGGAGCAACAATAGTGAAGGTCGGGTTGTGCATAACACCGTCCATGATACGCTTGTAACGGTACTCTCCAGCGGCGGTGAGGTTGTACCTTCCACCTCCGTACCTGTTACTGTACTCAATGAACTATCAAGACATTAGCTACTAGAGCTCTCCCAAGCAGAGATACGACGTACGCCTTGGAAAAGAGTTTCATTGAAGGAGGAAACATCTCCTCCATCGTAGTAATCAGCTGTAGCAAAGTCAATCAGTTGATTAAGACAAGTGCCAGGATAGAAAAACAGACCTCGGGTCATACTGCTGTCACCCTCGAATACGTTGTGGGTGGCCAAACCACCGACAACAGCACCAGGCGCCTCTGGGTCTGGGCCCGTTCTCGAGGATTTCTCACCGATACTGACCAAGTTGGTGATCGGGTTGCCATTGACAATGAAAGCGGCATAGGCAGTGAACTTAGCCAAGTCGTTTGCCATGTTGAAGCCTGTTAGAAGTGAGAATCCTGTTTGAAGACAGAAAATGGGAAGCCCAACCTTCCATGGCGCCTGCGACAATGTTTCCTGGAGTATCAATCCCAGTTCGGCTGATGTACTGTTGATTCGGGTCAGATCATAACTCGATTGATGGTAAGAAGATGCACTCACCCCGTGGTTGGCGAGAGTGTTCAAAGCCGGGCAGGGTCCACGGATGTCGCTGTCTCCCGGAGCTCTGAAAGGATGAGCGGCGTCATTGACGAGCTTTGTACCACCGAACTCGAGTGGGCCAGGGGGAGGGGGAGGGGTCGAATATTTGCCAAAGTCAGCAACAGCTGACTCTAACTCCCGTCTCGACAACCCAGCCAACGAACCATGAGCTGGGAAGGCGGCAGCAGGGGAAGCTAAAGCGACCGCGAGAACGACTAAGGATGCGAAGCCGACCATGACTGAGCAGCTAATGGGATATGGACCTGTTCCTCTTCACCAGCCAGCATTTATACCATTGGAGCGTTAAGCATCTTGCAAGTGAGTTCGCCTACCCAAAGCAGCAGCCGGATGGCAGAAATTTTTTGAATGGGATGGAACATCGAGTATAATCTGGCACACAGTGTCACTCGGTTTCTCCAGGGTGAGGTGGGTGTATTTTCTTTATCCAGAAATCAGCTTGAGAGTGACGCAAGGATTGGCATGCCGTGTCTCGAGTCGTGCCTGACCCTTATTTTCAGCCATCAATTGACTTGTCCGAATTCAACGTTAGTGTCACCATCACTTCTATTATTTGCGATTATGCTACTCATTATCGGCATATCAAGTGCATGGACCTTAAAAGACAGTTGCAGTAGCTCGCAGGTAGTTTCATGACTGACCAAGTTTCCAGTACACTAAGACCCCAAGAATGCCCCGCACCACTAAGAATATACTCAGAGTTAAAGAAAATTACCTGGGCCTTGTATGTTGCCGACGATATCTATCTTTGATCTGGATCAGTTATACGGATCCACTGTATCGCTCAGAAGCCGCCGGCTACCCTAGATATCAAACATTGCAGCCTCATGGAAAATGACTTCGGCAGAAACAGGAGAAGCGCAGGAGGTTGAATCATCACTGCAAAATCTCATCGAGGACTATCAACTCTAATGTGGGAGTGCGACAAATCAAAAAGCGTTCCACATCCTACATCAACTGTTAGGTACCCCATTCGTGAATAAGGAGGTTGGGCGATAGGATGCAAGGGATATTTGAACCCGGGGGATGATTTCATTCGTAGCAGCGCTTGTCTTTCGCCTGCGCGAATTCAACACCCATGTGGAAGTCCCGCAACGCGAACGCTGATCCGTGCCCTCGGAAGATAGAAAGTTAGTTGGTGAGAGCACAGCGTCCCAGAGCTTATACCTAAACCAAGTCACGCTGCCGCACGTTCGGAGCAATCTTGCCTTTCTTCTGGGTTCCATTAGCGAGATCTATGTGTTTCATATGCCTTGTCCTATGCGAAACGTCTGTGGGGAATACTTAAAGAGGTTTTTGTTGGACACCAATTCGAACTCTGTCCCAACCGATTCAATTAGCGCCTGGTGCCTGCAAAATGATGCCATCGAGTTAAAATGAATTCAGGGCAAGGGACTTTTCTTGATCACTATTATTGATTTAGTTTGTAAGCCCTGGAAACTCCAGCGCGAAATTCTGCCTTTTGCTAGCAGAAAAGGAATGCACTTGGTCAGATTAAGTTTCAGGATATTAGCGCAGTTTTTCTTTTGTAAACACAACGACGGCAGGGCTGTGGCATCATGGAATTGAGGGCTGAATTGCATTACCAAGGGTAAGCCAAAGGAAATTCGGCTGCTTGTGTTGAATTTAATGTGATCCGGTAGCGGATGATACGGGTAACATGTCGTCGCCAGTTGTTAAGCTGGGTCCTAAAGCTCCACAAAAAAAATATTTTTAAAAGATTTTATTAAAATAAAAATAAAATAAAAAAAGGATGATTAATTACGTACACCCTAACCGTGATGATCAGGATGATGATTGGTTGTGATGCCAGGAACGATATACTCATAACCTACCAGAGTATAAGATCACAATCATAATTCACCACTATCAGTTCTTCTATTTCCACCAACCGACCTATCAACAAATAACCTACCGTTGCCTGTGGCGGTAAAGATCCTTCAGCTATCCAGGTGAAGGCTACAGTCGCTACTGGTAAATAACCCCTTTTTCTTTCACATACATTCCCGTACCTGTCCATTGCGTATCCTCGCCTTTAGTGAAATTGCTCATTGTTGGCGATTTACAAAGGTGCATTAAAGTGTGAGGCCTAATTGCACTTTCCAAATCTATTTCTCTTTTGCTGCGTGTACATTTTCCCGTCCATCGCAATAAGGCTGTAAATACGATACGCGGTATTCAGGATTGATGATACACGACTATCTGAGTCGTACCCGATCGTCCCGGTATTACCACTGATGGAATTGTCGAGCGCTCATTGGCTACCGAGGCTGGGGTATGTCTCCGAGGGCGGTGAAGATAAAAATCAACTTGTGGCGGTGACGTAGGGCGGGGTAAAGGTAGTTACATAGGCGCCCTGAGGGAAGAATCAATCAGGCTCATAGGCATCATCCGTCCTTATTACGTTTGTAAATAAAATTCAAAATCCTTCGAAAAACACTGAATACTCGAATGGGATTGTAAACATTTCGGCTCCCGAAGCAAGCAAGTCCTATCCAGACCAGGAGGTCATCAACTATTGGAAGCGGATCTCAAGTAGACTCCAATGTCAAGAGCGAAGCATATTGAGACTGTCTTCATCCGAAGGGGCACCAAGCCTAGGACACTTGGCAGAAAATGTCTTGGCAGGTCGGGAGTTTCAATTCCGACCCAAACGGTCATGGGCTATTGTAATGATCATTAGCGTAGAGCTTGGTAGAGGCCCCTAACTCGGAACCCGAAGTAGATTTATTCAGAAAATTATTGGAAAATCAAACTCCACGGGCTTGGTAACGCCAATACCAAGCCAAAAATTGTATTTAATTAGACATAAGGTCTGGCATGTTTGCACTTCAGAAAAACTTTCCGGCCCCCTTGACGGTGTGTTTCAAACTTGGTCATTTGGTATACTATCGAGACAATTGGGTGAAGCTGTGCATGTGTCGCTTTTGGGTACCATAGCTGCCATTTTCTGAAATATAGGAGAGTACTAGTAGAATTTCAGTGCTAACGGTGGTCCTGAAGAGGTGGTGACAGAGGTTCAAACTGGGTTCAAAGTTGATAAAAACAACTCTTTCAAAGACTACGCGAGTTTCCGAACCACGTAGACCCATGAATCAGAAATCCACACGTGCGTTGAGTCATTGTACGTGCGGGTCAAGCACGGATGTGGATATGCCGTCCCCCGAGTTCAGGTTCAGGATTACCGCTTCCGATTGATGTCTTGGCTAGAACCTAAATAAACTAAGGTGCATTTGAGTCGAGTTTGAGTCCTTGCTAAATTTTCAATTCATCGTAGTTTTATCATCGCAAGTCAGGTTCATAATTCGTTGAAGGGCAAGTCACGGAATTCAGATCTCTAAATCATTTGTGTCATTTTTTCAAATTGATCTTTAAGAATATCGAAGTTTGGCTAGTTTAATTCTGGCTAGCTGCAATAGTTTTGCCCAGCCGTTGGCAGCCATCCACTTCTTGGCAGCATCACAGTATCACTGCGGGCAAATAAGTCAAAGATAGTCGTCGTAGTACCATACGAGTCCCAGGTAATGTCGTAGTTGTGATTGCGAGTGCATCCTTGGCATTGTAGAGCAGTTTTTGTGAGCTGGGATATGTGTAGCCTCTCCGCGACCGAACGACGTTAAGGTGCTGTTCGGGCCCCTGGGCCATCTCAGCGTAAGATGTATATATCTCGTAGTAGGACCAGTACGGTACTTCAGTCAAACCACACCTCATGATAGACTGACTACCGTATGGGCCTGGTCATAACCAAGAACATCGTATGACAAGTTAAATAAGTCCATCTTATGAAACAAGGATGTGATATCCCCGCCTCACCTTGCGGCCACCGAGTGGCTGTCTATGTCGGGATAAAGTTTGTGTTTCGCCTGATTCGAAACCAATGCTTGGCACTGCAGCGTATGTCCTTCAGGCTGCAGGAAGTTGGTCTGTCGTAAACTTTATCAAAGGCGAAAAGCTATAAGAGTAGACTTTTGAACTTGCAGAAACCCAGATCCAGTTAGCTGTTCAGTCATGGTCAGCTTAGTTCACTTCGTCGCCCTCGCTGTCGCTTTAGCTACTCCCACTGCCGCCTTCCCAGCTCATGCGTCCTTGGCTGGGTTGTCGAGACAGGATTTAGAGTCAGCTATGGCAGGCTTTGGCCAATATTCAACCCCGCCCCCTCCTCCCGGCCCTCTTGAATTTGGCGGTACTAAGCTCGTCAACGATGCTGCTCATCCTTTCATGGCTCCTGGACCCAATGACATCCGTGGACCCTGCCCGGCCTTGAACACACTTGCTAACCACGGAGTGGGTTCCCTGGAATTGTGCTCAATTAAAATCTGGCTGACGTTCATTGCAGTATATCAACCGTCATGGTATTGATTCGCCTGGAAATATCGTGAACGCGGCCATGGAAGGTCTGTTTTCTTCGATGTTTTTATAATATCTTATTTAGTAAACAATTTTGGTTAGGTTTCAACATGAACAACAATTTGGCCAGATTCACCTGCTACTCTGCTTTCCTCGTTAATGGCAACATGGTCACCAACTTGCTCAGCATTGGAGAGAAGTCTTCTGAGACGGGCCCCGACCCGCCTGCACCAGCCATTGTAGGCGGTCTGAATACCCACAACGTATTTGAGGGTGATAGTAGCATGACTCGAGGTCGGTATTCTTCTTGCGACCATCGACGTAATGAACTAATTCTTTCTCCAGCCGACTTTTATGATGGTGGAGATGTCGCCTCCTTCAATGAGACTCTCTTCCAAGGCGTACGTCATTCATCCCACTTGAAGCAGTTTAGTGACTAATATCTTGACAGTTCATTGAGTACAGCAACAGGTACGGAGGTGGAAGGTATAACCTCACCGCCGCCGGAGAGTACCGCTATAAACGAACTCTTGACGGTATTCAGACCAATCCAACTTTCACCATCGCCTCTCCTCGGCTCTTCTCCGCCTACTCAGAAGCCGTTAATCCCATCAATTTGTGGGTGGACGGACGTCAAGATGACGGCCAACTCAGAATCGAAGCAGCCCGTAGCTTCTTCGATTTCGCTCGTTTCCCGGACGACTTCCACAGAGCTGCTCGTCCTATGAGCGCAGATAATGAGGCTGAGGTACAAGCCGCCCACCCCATTGAACCGGGAGGCAACGTCGCTGGAATTAACACCTACACTGTCGATCCTAGATCCCCGAGGTTGGCCGACAAATGTTCAATCTATGAACACCACGTGAACTACACCGTACGGATGCTCTACCCCAATCCAACGGGTAATTTGTTGGACGCTATCAGAGCCAATGTCCACTACTTCTACACCTCGGTTCAGCCTAGGGCTGCACAGAGATTTTCCCTTACGGTAAAGTCGAGGACGGGGAAAATAATGCTTACCGCAAAAACCCTGATCTTCCCAGCAACGAATATCCCATAGCTCCAGAAGCTGCAGGGCCTGCTCCTGCGGCTCCGATCTCCACCATGTCAGCCTCCATGGCTCCTTCATCTACCGCGGCAGTTCCAGAAACCGCCACAACTACCGAGGCAGCCTCAGAGGCCTCCATGATATAGGGAGTGTGCTTTATATATATCTCTTGTAGACTTGTAAGATGTGTTAGATAGACAATTGTTACTTGTTTTGCGATACGTCTAATCAAGTCAACCTTGAGACGGTATTCAACCGAAGAGTGTCATGGGTAACACTCCGCATTATCCAAAAAGCAGCAGTTTTGGCGAGGTCCAGGAAATGCTAGTCGATAAAGAAACAGGTTGCCACGATAAAATGCTTAAAAATTCGATTCCGGGATGAGGCGCACAGCAAGAAGGACACTTTGAAATTTTGATATCGCCGAGCTTGAATTACAATTTCATCTTGAGCTGAGTCGCCATTGGGCAGTCCAACACAAAAGATTGGGTTGACCGACTCCAGATCTAGAGGCGCAGACATCGAAGTTGGAGCTCTTGACGGAAGAAGTAATGAATCCACGTTTCCGGAAAATTAAGGAGTGTTGAAGCGCGTAGGGCCGCACCAATAGTAGTGGTTGAATATAGAGAAAACATAATGACGTATTCTGTCACGCCGTGCAACTTTCACACGGACAAGCATCTTTGAACTCACACCAAATCGTCGGTCCTCTGCTTGTTCATCACTGTCAGCAACGTGGAGCAATACCCGAACAGCAATTGACACATCGTCTCCAAAATTCTTGCCACCGGCACGGTCCTATAGTGTCCCTGCACCGCCTCCCTAATTCCAAATGTTCCCCACTCGCCGGAGTTCTACTTGACAGCCAAACACAGGTAGTGCATCCGAAGTTGCAAAGACTAATGACCGCCGGGCCTTTGGGTCATATGGAAAATCAATTGCATCAAGTTTAGAATGGCCTTCCGCTGTAAAAGTGCAAGTACAAGGGATACATTTGTATTGCCGCCATACACGCCACATTGGGACTACTGCTCGATGTTCCCCGCCCAATCCGGGCTAGTCGTTACTCTGGACCTGTGGTCATTCTCAACCTTCGAGGGCTTCTTGCAAGATCCTGGCCACTCGTACCGGTTTCTATGGCTTCGCCCGCTGCCTTTCTGCTTCACAGACAGTTGCTACGCCAGGCGCCGCCCGCGGATTATCTCTTGGAACTCTGACCTTCGTATAACCCCACTCGCAAAGTCCTAGGGGGTTCTTACTTAGCTTCATCACGCCACCTATCGCTCGAAGGCTTTATCATCAATATCATCCACAGGAACAACATGTGATCATCTTCAACTGGCCTTCTGTCGCCGGAGATGACGAAGAACTTCCATGCTCTAGTTCCCACCGTAGCACGGGCTTAACGTTATTTAGGAACCCTTTCAACGTCATCATTACCTTTCACAGTAAACCCATATCACCGCCGTGCCTACTTTAGGGATGCAACAGAAATCATTCAAAGAATAGCGTCAAGTTCTTTCTCCCACCCACGCCTAATCCGAAGTGTATTTGTCATACACATTGCTAAACTTTAAAAAAAATTTCTTTGTTGTCGTGTGCAGCTGTTTCCACCCCAAGAACAAGGCTCGTTGTTCACATGAAAGAGGAACTTTGACAGCTCTGGATCAATGAAATCAACAATACCGCGTAGAAGAAGAAGAAAGAAGCGTCGGTTCTCATTCCGCTAGATCCGCCGCGAGCCGCAATCTACTCTACTGGAGTATCACTATCTTTCTGTAGATGGAACAACGTGTTTCGTGATCTTCTCCTACCCAACTGGTAATCATTTTGCCGTCACTATAACGTCTCCGTTCGCTGTGCCCATACTTGAAACCGGAATCACGGCCGCTCATTGGGAAGTCACCTGGAGTAAACTTTGATCATCGAGGGGAGGAAAAAGTCCCTCACTGTGAACATCAACTCAGTTTCCAAATCATGTTTCCTTAAATGACCTTCATCATCACTATCAATCTTCTTCTGTAAAAGTTCCCCTTCCACTAAACTTTGTTCGCTTCTGTCTCCGCGCGATTTATCTTCTATTGTGACTGATATCACGCATGCCTGGTGGCAGGCGATCTAGACCCGGTTTTCTTGTTTTTTCTACCTCTTTCTTTTAGAATGACGAAAGACGGGTTTCCCTGTATCCCTGCACTTGGAAGATCTTCTAATTGTTCATTATTACTAACAAGGGGGGGGGACGAGGTTCGTTGGTATCCCTAGGCAGTCCCTCAATGATGTTTTCTTTTGATATATGGAGAGGACCCTCGTGGTTTTTTTCTAATTGCCCGCGCAGGGACGAATTGAAGGGGGGGACAATGCATAACCGGATCTTTGTGGCAACACATTTGAGCATGCTCTGTCGGTTTCTTCCCTTGGAATCACACCCCTGAAAAAGTCATTGTAGATAACAACCACGACGACAACAACTGTATTGGAGTCTTATCTATTCATTTCATCTTAAAGAGTGAAAAGCAGAGTCGTAGCGTGCTCCCATGTGTTTGGTACGGTAACTTCCGCGGCCGCGTCTTCGTAAGCGAATTAAAAGGATGAACCTGGCGCAGGGTCATTTTATCTCTTTTCTTCTTTTCATCAAACAACGAATGTGTGTGAAGTGTAATCAGAAGCTTTTGAGGGAAACACATCTGATTGTATTGTGTTTCGTTGTAAAGGTCGCGGCCGCAGAGGGGGCCGGAGGAAATGTACAAATCGGGTATACAAAAAGGGTTATAGTATCATTGTTCTCAAAAACTTGTAACATGTACAAGGTACTGGGGAAAGAAGTTCTGAACGGATTGCCAAGTCGTAATCACCGAAAGATAGAAAATTTCTCTTTCATAAGAGAACTATGGGATATATATCAGATGTACAATGCATTACATTTGTACGGAGATCACCCTTCTTCTCCTATCCCAAAAAAAAAAAGTTCCGGTCAACGTGCATTCCAATTCCCACCGAATGTCTTTTGTATTAGAAGCTCACGTCCCCGTCAGAGAAAATTTTTTTGTTATTCAGTGATTCGAAGTCACATGGGGGAGGGGAGTTGTTCGACAAAGTTTAGCGAAGAAGAAGAAAGAAGTTGATTTACCAAGAGTTTGGGATTGTGTTCCTTGTTTTGGTGCTAGACTAGGAATGGGGGCGTGTTGTTGTACCGGATCTTTGCTTTTCTGGAAATGAGAGATTCCCTGGAGATCCCTAAGGGATCTTATGGGGAAGGGGATGATGATCATGAAGACATATTCGGCGGGGGGGAAGAGAGTATAAATATGTATACCTTTTGTGTAATGCTGTCCTATTTTAGTTGGGGATTTATTAAAGTTTCGTTGGGGTTGAGTTGGAGCGGTCTTTTTTGCTCTGAGAGATGCTTGATGGGGCAGATTTGACCGGGGATGTGTTGCCCTTATGTGAGAATCTAATATATGTGTGTGATATATTGATGATCGGCGAACATTCAAATGAGGTTTCACTCTTGATCGCTCTCGGCGTATCGAAGAGAGAGAGAGAGAGGGAGATAAGTGCTCGTTGGGATGCGTGTGGTAGTTTGAATTTGAAAATGAATATCATTTTACTCGTTAGAGAGAGGGACGACGATCACCCTCATTCGAACTGTATTGTATAGATTGCCATTCAAATGACCACTCCACGCCTCCACCTCGCAGTTAATCCAAAATATCGCAGTCAAGTCTCACTCCATCCCCCTGTCACAGGTCGTCTTCGGCTCTCTCCGTCCCAACCTATCAGGAAATCGGATTATGGAGAGAACAGAGAGACAAGTTGGTCCTAGTCGGCCTAGTAACGGTCCACCCACCAAGTGAGACATAAACGATAGCCTCATGACATTCTGCTGGCGCAGCCGAGTGTCTGAGCAAACTGTAAAAAGAAATAAAAAATCCCCTTTTGGATTGACCCGCCCCTCATCCACAGCCTTTTGATCACTACGTCTCGTTTCGATCATCATACTCTATACCAATTGATCTTAGACAAAGGATTCGGGTGTGTGACAAGCGAGATCGATTGTTATTTGGACGTCATGTTATTTTCTATCAATCGATCGAGAAATTATCGGCAAATGGTCGAGGAATGGTAAGAGTAAGAGGTGTTTACGTGTGGGATACCGAATTTTTCGGGAATTTTGGTTTGCGTCGGAGAGTCGTTGGTAGACGAACCCCAGCCGGGAACGATGGAAGGTTGATCGAGACTGGATGGGACATTCAGTCGGATGCGTCGTGTATGCGGACTGGTGTCAGGGTCGTCATTTGTTTTATCTTTCCCTGCAAACGTGCTCCGGTGTGGAACATGGTGGCTTGGGCGTCGATTCGGACAAAATTCAGGTTACCGAGACATGTAGAAGATTTGTGTACATCAAACCAATGTGTATGGAGCAAGAGTTGACGATAGGACGGAAGAGCAAGACCGTTATCCTGAGTGAAGAGGACCCCTTGCAACTTTCAGGAATGTCCCATTTAGACATATTGGGAATAGGCTGTTAGGATTTGACGCCATAACCGCGCTCACGATCAAGAAAACCTTTGTGATAGCGGCGGTAGGGATTGAAACATATCGTATCGTGCTGTGGATCAAAACTACCATCGGTCGCTTAGAGTCGGGCACCACGTAAGACTAGCATGTGTGTACGTACATGTATACACATACATCTATGACATCAAGTGATCGAAGGAGGATGGCCTCCGAGGAGTTGAAAAGGGACTGGATGATTGCACTTGCATTGTATCTTATGAGAAAGGTAGGGTGAAAACACAGTTCTTGAGTGGGCGGTGACTATTTCAAGGCACCCCACGTATATAGACAGTGAGGAAAAAGAGGCAAGTATAGACAAACACTCATCTCGCTTATTATATCCCTCGGAGGGACCAACTCGATTTGCGTAACGGAAAAATTAGCGAGAGCTATCTACTCCCTACATGCTGGAAAGACGTTTTTCGGTTGAAAGGACAAGGGGGACCTGTATTCGATTAGCTTTCGGGTTGCCGACAGAGAGAGGACCCTGGTTATAAGAAGGCGAAAGAAGGGCTCGAGTAGTAAGCGAGAGGCCTGACTACCGTGAGACTGGGGAGTAGGGGCCCTCTCTTCGACATCTGGGCATCGATGGGCAAGTGAGATTTTGGGTGGCCTGGAATACGGACTGCGAATGCAGGGGTTGTGTGTCCAGAGCGAGAAGGCGATGCTGGATTCGAGGACGGAAGGGCGACCCTTCGTAGATAGAATATCAGTATTACGAGTAACAGCTTACCCTGGGGAAAGACCTCCCACCCCACCCCCAGAGAAACACCATTTTCCGATCCGACGTGCAGCACACCCGGCGCGCCGAGTCGAGACTGGCCACGGCCTGCCGCGTTGTCGACATTGGGACGGGGAGGGGATGTTCGAGTCGCGGATCCCCCTGGCGGGCCTTGCGGTGGGGTACGTCATTTGATCCAGCAATGCTGGCTGGCTGGCCTGCCCGAGGCTGAATAACGCGCTGATCCGCTCGGAGCTGGGAGTGGGCGACGTCGGGACAGTGTGACCGTGACCGGCACGTGCGTGCGATGGGATCTGGCGGGGAGGATATTAAGCGGGGGCTCGTCTGGGTGGCCGCCATGGCTGCTGCTCCTGCCCACTACATCCGCACCATCCACACCTCCTTCACCTCCTCGCCCGCATGGTCTCGCGACCCCTTCTTCCCCGCCGTCCCCCGCATCCGCCCGCCCGCCTTTCGCAGGATCAAGTTCGACCCCTTTGCCGACGATCTCTCCTACCACCCCCCGCTCCCCTACACCATCCACATCCCCCCCGCCGCCCCTGCTGACATCCAGCGCCATCGCCGGCGCCAGCAGGACGACTATGGCCGCCGCACCTACCGGCCCCCACCCGCCCCAGCCCCCGTCGTGCTCGCACCCCCTCCGCCTCCGCCAAAATCAACGGCAACTGCTCTCAAAGAGCGCGAGGCCCGTTCAAAG